>OY856414.1:463600100-464800100 GCA_963693085.1 Alisma plantago-aquatica
GACTTCAGGAGAATAGTTTACACTAAGAATGAATTCCAACCCCTCGTATGCAGCACCCATCTTGTCATATAAAACAACCCCTCACAAATAAAAGCCATCGATAAGGAACATGCTCATAAGCCCATTATTACACATACACAGATTATATATATATATACATATACATATACATATACATATACATATATATATGCCTTTTTTTAATACCCGCGCGGGTTGTCTGGATTTCGCTACCCGACAGCCAAAAAAGTAACTGTTCTGACCAGAAAAGTAATTCTGCTATAAAAAAAGTAACTATACGACTAAAAAGTAATCTCGTACAAAATACACAACAGATATATATGTAACTGTGTTTTGAAATCTGCTGTTATAAACGTAACTATCTATACATGAAACTCAACAGTTTACAGGGTAAAGTAACCTTCTACATGTCAAAAGTAACCAAATTGAAAAAAAGTAACCGAAATGAGTGGGTGGGTAGCTACCCGCGCGGGTATTAAAGATGGCCCATACATATATATAGGGGCGTTCATTCATTGCCCGCGCGGGTAGCCTAGATTTTTGATACCCGGCAGCCAAACAAGTAACTCTTCTGGTCAAAAAAGTAACTCCGCTGTCAAAAAAGTAACTATGGTGATAAGAAAGTAACTACAAGAATAAAAGAGTAACTATGTACAAAATATACAATAGATATATAAGGACGAGTTTTTTTATTTTGGTGGGGCAAATGATATTATTTTTGGATGAAATTTTTTAGGGAGCTTGACAAAATGGTCCTCTGCAATCGCAATTTTTTTTTTTGAAAAAAGGTGGTCGGAAGGGTGGGCGGGTATCTACCCGCGCGAGCAATAAAGATGGGCCATATATATATATATATATATATATATATATATATATATATATATATATATATATATAATTATTGCCAAAGTTCAATATGAGAATATATGAGACTTTTGAAGGTAGAATATTTGGTACATGGCATCAAAGTCGAAACTAGGTTGCATCCACATCTACAATTATTCCCGTCCAAGGCCTTGTGGTGGATAATAACGAATAATTTACTATTCCAACCAGGTCTCCAAAACCATTTTGTCTAGATACATGAGCACCCCATTGAGAAATACACATGTGTACCAATAACATTCCAAGGCGGTCACATGCAATAGCTCGTTGTACCGTACATCTTCACCTTCAAATATGACTCGTTGTACCGTACATCTTCACCTTCAGATATGACCTATAGAGAGTCAGGAGAATAGTTTACACTAAGAATGAATTCCAACCCATCGTATTTCAGCACCCATCTTGTCATATAAAACAACCCCTCAAAATTAAAAGCCATCGATAAGGAACATGCTCATAAGTCTATTATTGCACATACACAGATTTATTATATATATATATATATATATATATATATATATATATATATATATATATATATATATATATTTAATACCCGCGAGGGGAGCTACCCACCCCCTATTTTGGTTAATGTTTTTTGAGTTTCTTACTTCTGACATGTGGAGGGTTACTTTTACCTTGTAAACTGTTATTTTTCATGCATAGATAGTTACGTTTGCAACAACATATTCAAAAATATAATTATATATATATATATATTTTGTGTGTATTCTGGCCAGATTTATACTTTTAGTCATATAGTTACTTTCTTATCATCATAGTTACCTTTTTGTCCAGCGAATTATTTTCCTGACCATATAGTTACTTTTTTGACTTACGGGTAACGTAACTCCAGACTACCCACGCGGGTATTGAATGAACGTCATATATATATATATATATATTAGATATATAGCTTTTACAGCTATTATTTAACATGAGTTAAGCCCAATGTAGTGCAGCCAGTACATAATGAAAAGGAACGTAAGTTACTCTTTTTGTATAAAAGGATAATTACGTTATTAATTATTGATTTAACTAGTTGTATCTTTCTGAAATGGTTCAACAACTTTCCGTTATGTGAATAAGAGATGAAGTTAATTATTTATATTATTAATAGTCTTCTTTCCTTAATGGTAAAGATATGTACGTTTCGTGTACAAGAGTGATCGAGTGATCATGTCCGTCTAGGATTAGGACGTGGGGTGTGAAAGGATTATAAAAAGGAAAACATGTCATTAGGGTTGGACACATAATGGATTCAACCTCTCTCCGCATAACACACACCCGTCAGCCGCTGTTTGCAAGAGACGAGAGATGTGTCTCTTTGACGGAGTGTTTCTCTTCTTTCCCTTCACCCGTCTGAATTGCTGTTTCGTGGAGACTTGTCTTCGGAGCGAATCAAGAATTTAGAAAAGTTATCTCATAGAGATCCTTCTCCTAAACGAGACGAACAACGTCACCCTTCTATTCCTTTGACACGATCTATCTGGGTGGTGGTACCTGCGATCGTTGGTCTGCACTGGTGGTGCAATGTTTCAGCGTCAAATTGATGTGCCGGAGGAGCGACGTTAAATGCAAGCAGACATGCTGAACAACTCGGTGTCTAACATTTACCAAATGAGCTGAAAGACATGAAGTCATCTATTACATGACAGCCAACGTTTGGCGTCAATGTAACAAGTAAGGCTATCGACGTCTAATAATAGTGAGATTAGACAAATGACTTGGCATTAAGCGTTAGCGAGACGAGCCAAGGATATAGATTTTATTGTATTCTTAATGACTGGATGAACTAGAAGAACATCGCTTATCCGAAGGATTGTAAGGAAATGATTTCTTAAAGTATATATGTATATGCAAATATACATGTCTTGTTTCTCAACAGGACGATCTGGTCAGGAGTTTCTTACTCTTTTATTTATGTTCTCCTACAATATTTTATTCTTGTATATCTTATCTTAATCTACCTGCAATTGTTAATTTTTTTTACAACTGTTTGTTGTTGCATGTAACGACATTTATACCTAAATTATCTAGCAATATATATATATATATATATATATATATATATATATATATATATATATATAGTTTATCACATGTAGTACTGAAGTTAAAGTATCGATGGGGCCATGCAATATAACTGATCTCTTGAGCTATGTCACTAATAATGAATTGGTGCATGCTACTGAATAAGAAGCCTTATACCCTACTTCCATGTAGTACATGGAGATGTTGTCGTAGTAACTAATGTAGTGAAACCATCCCATCTAAACCCTATTCCCCATCAATGTGTCAAACAACACAAAATAGATTACGATGATCTGAACCACCCTTACACAACAAAAAGAAAATGCTCAATCCATCATGTCATTTTAGTCATGAACATACTTCCCAAATAATGTGTTCATCACCTGGGCGATCATCAGACTCATTTTTTGGGTGCCAAATGTGTCAAATGGGGGCATGACACAATATGACACGTTAATGTATAACGTAGGTCTTTTTTTTGAAGGTAAAGGTCTTAGCATATATTAAGATAAAAATAAAGCAAGCAAACACCTTCTTTGGCGAGTTCGTACATGGTGTGAATACTAAAGAAAAAAGTTTTGCTGGGTGAAGAAAAAGAGAGATGTTTTAGTTGTTTGGGGGAGGCACCCCATAACAAGCCTCTAGTAGCACTAATCCAAAATATCTAAGAAATGTTTTCAGCTCCTGGACAGATGGTATCACTAAAGTTGTTGCAGCAAACTGACGCCCGTTTCATCGTCCACCATGGCCTTCTGGTCGTAGAGAAAATGGGCTTCAGATTCACCTTCTTCGGAGTCCTCCTTCCTATCTAGGGCCTGCTTACCTGCATATTGAGAGCAAGTGAAGATCTGCATCTATTTGTGAGATAATATTTTGCCTCGTTTTTTGATTGTTGTTGAATATTCTGTTGTTTCTCTCAAGCCAAAGGTTCCAGCTGATGATGATGAAGATGTCGTTTCCCCTGAAGGAGTTGTAGTGTCTGTTTGGTGTGATCTGAAGGGGGAAGGTAGCTGATTTGAGTTCTAATTGGTAATTTCGTGTGTAGTGTGAGATGATGTTTAGTGAGGTGTTACACTTGAAGAAGATGTGTTCTACCGAATCAGAGTCCGTTTTGCAAAGAGGGCATCTGGAAGGACCAAGGAAGCCTTTCTTGGAAAGGTTCTCTCCAGTATGCAGCTTGTTGTGAAGGAGTAGCCAAAGAAAGGTTTTATGTTTTTGTTGACATTTTTGTTTCCATATTTTTGTGGTATGTGGGGAGAAGCCTCTGAAGGATAGGTAAGTGTAAGCTTTCTTGACAGAGTAGGAGTTTCCCCATCGCCAAGTGATATTGTTTGATGAATTGTTTTCAAGAGTTTGCTTTAAGGCACAGAGGTCGTTAGGTTTGAGATGCATGAGAATGAATCTTTTGAGAGAGTTTGTTCTGTTGCTGGTTAGAAGGCGGCGGGCCTTGTCAGTGCTGATCTTGAGGAGATTGTCTGGGATGGTCCAATTTGTGTGCAGGCTTAGAACAGAATTTTTTTCAAACTAGGGATCGTTTTAGAAGGAGTTTTTTTGGTGGGAGTGTGGAGGAGTGTTGATGAGTTGAGTTATAATTTGGATGTTTTTGTTTATATATTTCCAAAGGGGTGAGGCTGATTTTTTTGGAACTTTATGCCAGGGAGGGGATTTTTGATAGTATTTGAAGTTGATTAGGCTCGACCATATTTTTGTCTTATTTTTGACTAGACTATTGATGATTTTTGTTATGAGGCAGAAGGCATGAGTTTCAATGTTTAGAATGCCCCAGCCACCTTGGTCTAAAGGTGCAGCAATAATTTTCCAATTTACAAGGTGGTAGTATTTTTCGGATTTTGTGGATGGGTGATAGTTATTCCAGAGGAATTTCCTTCTCACTTTGTCAAGGAGTGTTTTAGTGTTGGATGGAAGGGGTATACAACTCAGGAAGTGTGTGGTGATAGGAGTGATGACACTGTTTAGGAGAGTAAGTCTTCCTGAGAGATTTAGAAAGTTATTTGTCCAATCAAAGAGTTTTTTATTTATTTTCTCCATGATGGGAGACCAGGTAGAATTTGTGATGTTGTGGGGGGTAATTGGGAGTCCTAGGTATTGGATGGAGAAGTCATCAATCTTGCATCTAAGGAGATCTCTGTATCTTTCCAAGACAGATAGTGCAAGGTGAACCCCAAAGATGGATGATTTGTGGAGATTTAATTTTAGCCCCAAAATATAGGAAAAAATGCCTAGGATTCTGAAGATATTGAGTAAGGAGGCGTCTTCTGGGGAGGAGAGGATTATTTTGTCATCAACAAATTGTATAACGTTTTCTTTGCGTTCCTCTGGTGAGTTAATGAGGCCACTGATTTTTCCAAGTTGTATCACACGAGTGAGAATGATTGTGATGATAATAAACGGGTAGGGGGAGAGGGGGTCGCCTTGTCCGAGGCCATTTAAATTATGAAAATAACTAAATGGAACACCATTTATGATTGTTGAAAAGTGGTTTGTGGAAATGCAAGCATGTATCCATTTGACCCATTTGTGTGGAAAACTAAAGCTAGTGAGCATTTTTGTTAAACAATTCCAGTCAAAAAAGTCAAAGGCTTTCTAAAAGTCCAATTTGATGGCCAGCAGAGGTGTTCTGTTTTTGTGGAAGAGATGTATTGTTTCGTTAACCATCAGGTACGCATCTTGTATGCTTCTACCTTTGAGAAAGGCGCTTTGATTGAGGGAAATGATTTTGTTCATGATTGGTTTTATTCTATTTGCTAGAGTTTTTGCTAAGATTTTGTATGAAGTGTTGATAAGGCCGATGGGTCTGAACTGGGAGATAAGGTCAGGTTGATTGGTTTTTTTATTAGGGTGATGAAAGTTTGGTTTAGGTGCTTGATGATGTTGTGGGGGTTTTCACTTTTGTAGAAGGTCTTAAGCAGAGCTAGGAAGTCAATTTTGTAGTGATCCCAGTTTGTAAGGTAGAATTCTACATTAAGACCATCAAGTCCAGGCGATTTATTTAATCCTAATGTAGATATGTCCAAGTCCAATTCCCCTGGGGAAAAAGGTTTTATAAGGTCTTGAGGGTTTTCTATGTTTGTAGGGCAGATCATAGACCAGTCCAAGTCGTTTAGGTAGGAGGGGTTGTGATTGTTGTTGAAGATTTTTTTGAAATGGTCTGTGATGTGGTTTGTGATAGATTGTTTGTGGGTTGAGATCCTATCATGTATTCGAAGGTATGTGATGGAGTTTTTTCGATAATTTTTGTTGCAGATTTTATGAAAGAACTTTGTGTTTTTATCCCCTTCCTTTTCCCAGGTGATTTTAGCCCTTTGTCTCCACCTGGTGTCAATACACTTTTTTGTAAAATCAAGGTCAGCTTTAATGGACAGGACAAGAGCAGGGTCTGCTGATGGGTCCTTGTCAACAAAGAGGAATTGTTCTTCTAGGTTTTTTTGTGTTTCGTAGAGCTTGTTTGGGTTTGTGAGTTTCCAGTTTTTGATGTGTATTTTGATGTTTTTTGTGTTTTGGAGAATGTGGAGTCCTAGGTTTGTGGTTTGGGAGTCGGCTAATTTCCAATGCTCAACACAGGTGTTGGTAAAGTTGTTTATGGAGAGCCAACCATTTTCAAATTTGAAAGGGCGCCGACCCCATGAAATGGTATTAGTGTCTAGAATTAGATGGAAATGACCAGATATGACTCTGTGAGAGATGTGAACAGTGGAGAGAGGGTGTTTGTCTTCCCAAAGGGTGGAGCAGATGAAATGGTCGAGTCTGGCGAAAGTTTGATTTCTGGACCATGTAAAGGATGCATTTGATGGTTTTATATCAATCAATGCATGTTTTGTGAGGAGATGGCTGAAAAGCTTGTCAGCTACAAACATAGTTTGTGCAGAATTTATGGGGTTTGTTTTATGAGAGTTTTGGGTTACCAAATTGAAGTCTCCGCTGATAACCCAGGGAGACAGATGGTAGTTTGTCATGAGCGATTTTAGTTCAGTCAAGAAGGCAGATTTATTTTGTCCAGGTTCACCATAAACCCCAGAAAAATTCCAACAAAAACCACCAGATGTGTTTTTAAAGGTGATGGTTATGGAGTAGTATAGAGTTGTGGTGTTTAGGGCAGAGAAGGTAAGATTGTTGAAACCAACTATGAGGCCCCCTTTAAAGCCAGTGGGGGGGATTTGGACCCAGTCAGTGATTCTGTTACCTCCTTTGGTTTTGAGAGCAAAAGGGGAACGACTAGTTTTTGTTTCTTGGATAGTGATTAGGTATATTTTATTTTTGTATATGTGTGAGCGGATTTCCTTACGTATTTGGAGGTTTGCAGCCCCACATATGTTCCAAGAAGAAAGATGCATATTTGGTGGAAATGATATGACGGGAGATGGTCAACAACAAAAGGCTAGTCAATTTTGAGAAGTTTAAGGTTTTTCTTGATAGTTTCCAAAACTCTTTTGTTTGACCAACCCATAAAGAGTTCAATATCATCTAGGGTTTTGTGAGCCTTGTCTTCATCTTCGATATGTATGTATTCCTATATTTTTAGCAAATGTTGTAAAACTATTGATGTTTGACCATGATGCAAGGTCCTCAATGTTGTCTATGTCGTAATTTGAAGACTTTGTAAAAGGTGGGGAAGAGATATTAAGAATAGAAGATTTTGCACAGGATGAACTGAAATAAGTGTTTGTGGATGTACCTGAATCTGGTATGTTGACTATGATATTTTTGTTTGCCTCTTTTGGACCTTGCATCATAAGCTTCTAGGCGTAGCTGTCTTCTTGCCTTTGTTTTGGGCTCTTCTTCTGAGGACTCTGCGAAGAGCTGACATCCTTTAGCTAGGAATTCTTATGTTTTCTTAAAGAGGTTTGGTTTGGGTTTTGTTCTTGGCAGCTTCCCTTGGTAGACGTTGGGGAGGGAAAAATGGTGCCCGATGGTGGAGAGGTGTTTCCATGTAGGGAGGGAGTGGAGGTTCTGGTTCTTTTCCTACTTGTGAGGAGGTTTGTGTTATCAGAGGAGGTGTTGTTTGAGGTCTTTCTTTCCTAAACATGGTGTCGATCACCTGTAAAATGGGTAAGGGAAGGTGTCTTTCTATCTTTGTTTGGGCTAAACCATGAAGGTGGGTGGTTTGAAAGATCAGAGAAGGTTGTTCTATTTTTAGATGGATGTTCGGCTGACAGTTTGATTTTATAGATTGATTCTCCGATCCTAATGTTGATGGAAGGTGGTAAGGAAATGGTTGCTTTGACTGCAAGGAGGCAGAAGGCTTAATGTATTGGGTAGGATGCATGGTTTCCAGGATGATGTATTATAGAGTAGCCCCGATGGAGTGGGCTATGCCTCTGAAAATCTCAACTTCCCAGAGGTGGGGTGGGAGGTTGGTGATTGCAACCCAGTCAGAGCCGCCAGCTGGAGCTGGGTAAGCTCCAAGGTCAGCCGACCATTTTGACAATCTGGCTGTAATGAAACTAGATCCACATGGTATCGTGAGAACCTAGTTGAAGAGATGGTTGATTTTTATACCTTCGGGAACAATGTATATCAGTTGAGTTGGCAAAAAGATTTTTGGCTTGAGGATAGTCTGTCCCGGGATGAGGAGGGCTAGAGCGCGGGTGATATCTAGGACATTTATAGGGTTGTTGTCTATGTTGTTTTCAATTGAGATGAGCATGCTTCTCAAGGTGAGGACTTTGAGTAGCCTCATGGAGTTTGTTGGTAGGTCAAGGGCTATCACATATTCAAGGTGTTCCGGAGTTTTCATGGCTGATGGTGCATGTGAGTTGTATGAGTAGTGATTGTAGGTAACAGAGGGAGCGTAGGAGGATCGGGGTTTTGGTGGAGAAGCTAAGTGGTTTGGTGGCTTGTGGTAGGGTTTTGATATAGGCACAACTCTGGTGTTTTTATGCTGGTATCGATCTTTGGGTGTGCCTGCATTTTCGGGCGGGAGGTTTGCAAGGCATGCAAAAGCGTTGCTTGTGAGTGGAGGAAAGGGAGGGGGTTGTTTTGTGCGTCTGAAGTCCATATCTCTTTTTTTTGGAACTCGCAGGTTTTCGCAGAAAGTCAAACTTTTTCCAGAAAAGTATCTTAGGAAGAAAAGTTCAGGGTCTGCATGAGTTCTGATCTTAACAGGGGGTGGGCGAGCTTTACAGAACCTTTTGGTGTGACCTACTTGGTGGCATCTGAAGCAGGTACAGCGGGAAGGGCATCTGGAAGCCGAATGGTGCTTACTATTGCAAAGAGAACAGTGAAGGGCCCGAAAAGGTTTTCTAGGAGGGGCCGTTCTCCAGATTTGGGCGGTGGGGTTTACCTCTAGGAGTTTGTTGATGAGGTGTGTAGATTTTGCTTGTCCTAAAATAGGAAAAGTGCGATTTAGGATAATCGTGTCTTTTGGGATGATTTCGTCCACTATGGAGGATCAGGGGTTTAGGGTTTTGTGGAGCGAAGAGAGAGTGAGTTTTTTGGTCTTTTTTTTTTCTTTTGGGAGGAAAAAAGATGGTACCTTGCTGCGATGGAGCTTGTTTGATGTGATGTTATCGCTATGTCTGCAACATCTTCCTCCTCTGAGCAAGAGGAGACTGAGATGGGCCATGCCTTTGTTCCTACCGGGGGTTGATAAACGTTCTAAACGAAGAGCTGATCAACCGAGTTTGATGAAGTTGAGCTTTCTTGGTTGTATTTTTTATAGAGATGTGCTAGCTCAGGTGGTGTGTCGGCATTGAAATCCCTAACCCACGCCAGGAAGGTTCGATTTCCGATCGGCTTGATGAAGATAGACCATTCCGGCTTGAGCTTGAGGTATGAGATCAACAGGTCCCAACCCTCAGAGATGAGGAGGGTTGAAGCTTTGTTTTCCAGTGGTGATCAGCCTGGGAAGACCAAGTGACTTTCACCGGGAAGGAACGGTGACCAATGTTGATCATGCAGGATCCCGACGACAGGTCGAACGTGTGGTAGATCCAAGCTTTCGGTAGGGGAACACTGGTAGAGTACGCAGGGTTTGAGAGCAGGAATTCCATGAAGGTGAAACGCGAGTCCATTTCTGGAGGTGTTGCTGAAACCCTCGAGTCGTCGTCAAACGCCGAGGGTTTACTCTTGTTTAGGGAAAACCTGAAGATTTTTGTCTTGCCTTTTTTGGACAGACTGGTCTTGTTTATGCATGAGGCCAGGGTGAGCAGGCCGCCCGTTCTCATGATGTAATCTTGGCAGGTGAGTAATTTTGATAAAAATATTCTTTGGGATGCAAAGAATCGGGACTGATGAGACTGCATTTATGGCACAGGGGGGAAAGCGATAGCCGACAGAATGGTATGTAGCTAGTTGAGACTTTTTGAAAAGGATGTTTTGGAGTATCAGACAGTCCTGGGCGCCACTGAGAGTGAAAATGCCCCAGCCGTTATAGTTGAGGAAAATAGGTGTTAAGGTTTAAAGGTCTGCATGTCGCTATAATATCTTGGATTTGCAAGTGAGGTGCCTCGGGAGCGGTCTAAAGCTCCAGGATTTAATGTAGAGGAGTGAAAGGGGTGGAGGAGTTATGAGGATGTACCTTTAAAGCGCCGCCGCTGAGCGCATGAGGCAGTTGATTAAACGTCGGGAGATGAGGGAGGGGAGGATGTGCCTGATCTTATCGGTTACCTGAAATGATAGCACTCCCACTACGCTGAGAAGATCAAGGCTGAGTTCGCCCGACAGGAGGGGGAGAAGGCCGAGCACTGATCGACACTCTCCGCTGAAGCGCAACCCGAGAAGGATAGGGGTGTGGAAGCTAGGGCTCGCCGGACTGGGACTTACCAAGGTGGAGAGGCTGATGATGTGATTTTGGGGGCGGAGCTCAAAACGGATTGGGTGGAGAAGGTTGAGCCCGGAGAGGCCCAAGCCTCCGAGGTGCTGATCGTGGAGGGCGGAGGAGCGATGGCTGGGGCACGCCGGACGGAGGCTAACCCGGGGGGGGGGGGGATGGGACCTAGGGGATGTTTCTAGAGAGAAGATGGAGCTTCCTCTCACTTGTATAACGTAGGTCAAAAGCGCGTCCGCTTCAAATTATAGAACTGACGAGTATATACTAGGTGAGTGGGTCGTAATAAAATACATGGTCTCACAAAACGGCCTGCGTATGGTCGTTAAAAAATGTTTGGTTTACGTGACTAGCTCTCCAGGTTCATAACAAATTAGTTAATTGATTTCACAAAACAGCCTAGGTATGGTCGTTTAATAATGTTTAGTTTACGTATCCAGCACGTCGAGCCGCCTGAGTGCATGGCATAGGACATTAGAAGGGCATAACAAAGATGACCGAACAACATGGTCTTAAGATCTATTATTATCCAGGAGCTGCCTCATAAGTAGTTCACCTAGTCCGGTCAAGGGAATTCTTCTTCCATCATCTGCAAAGCTGCATGGTTGCAGTCCCATTCCGCGTCTATAAATAAAGTGGAGCACATGTTCTTCGGCATCGTAATATAGTTAATCTCGTCAGTCGCAACTTGTGTAGGAGACAAGGAGAGAGGAAGAGGGAGAGGTGTCTGAGAGAGGTACTGAGGTAGGTGGAGAAGAAAGATCATGAAGGCATTTCTGTGGGTTATGGCTCTGGCTGCCTTAGTCGGGATAGCTGCTGCGGCCACACCTTCCGTGATAATAGTGGGAGCAGGAATGTCAGGTGAGTCTTTACATGCTTCACCGCTATGTCTGCTTTCAAAACGTTTCTTTTTCAGCAGCATGTCCGCCTGAATCCCGGAAATCCCAACTATATAACCAAGACAATCAGTAAAAATGACCCCAGCTGTTTCCTGTTATACTCATATATTCCGTTCTCTCCTGGCTTGATAACCACAATTCTGGTTTCATGCCACATAAACTCTTATCTGTGCAGCTAGCATTCAACAATGCTAATTACATGTTCACATATGGTCGTTGCAAAGTATTCGAAATGTTATTTTACACTCTTATATAATACTTTTTAGCAAACAACAATATTTCTCAAACGTATTGAGCAACTGTTGTAGTCTATATAAACCCAGAAATAGTAGTTTGTCGAAGACAGACCAAATATCACGTGAGGACACGAACGTTAACCTCTACCCTGGTTTATTGGGATTAGGCTACTGCTTGCGCTACATTATTACACTTGCCCAAGTAAACTAAAAGCATCGGTACAGATTTCATCTAACTTACACGCGGCAGCAATTCTTATATGGGACAGCGTGCTCCTGGTGAAACCAGGAACAGCAGATCCCCTAGCGAACCTCTATGATCTCTATTTGTATTTTAATTATGTTACCAGGTAAAATTCAAGTGGGTTGCGATTACTGTTGAATTTGTGTAGTTTAAGCACCGAGTAAATGGTACTTAAATACCGGTTGCGATTAAGTGGTTCGTATTTGGATGTGAGGAAGACCGGCTAATTCTTTAAATACCTTGTTACGCCCAAAATGATAGTGGCCAAACAGTATGGTTTCAAATTATTTAGCGAGTGATCAGCGTACTTCGTTGGAAGTCGCCATCTGAAATGACAACTTCTATGCATCTCACATGTAGGGCTGTCAATGGGGAGGGTAAGGTCTTACCCTTACCCTTACCCTCTTTGGGTAGCGGGTAAGGGTAAGAGTAATTATCCTTCTCAGCAATCTCCTTATCCTCCCCTTACCCTTACCCTCTTCTCCATAGGGTAAACGGGGAGGGTAAAGGGTAAGTGGGTAATTTTGACAAAAAAGAGTTTTATACACATTGTGTGTTGATTTTTAATAATTTTATAACTAATTTATTGATAACAACATATAAAACATTATATCCAATTGAAAATCATATGTTTCTCTGTGTAAAGTTAAGTCAATTCACACAATAATATTTTTTTATGCATAAATCATTTTTTCCTTTGCATAAGTATGCATAACAAATAAGTGTTTCACCAACACCTCATTTTCTGCAAGATATATATGTTTTTCCCTCAATAAGAAAGTATTACAAGCACAACACCAAGTCATTTTCCAATGATAGAATAAAGTATTAGGGTTAAACATTTACATACAAACCCCTTTAGAATATATTTTTGTGTAATCTTTATATCATGTGCGGGTAAAAGGGTAAAAGGGTATGGATAATGTCTATACCTTACCCTCCCCTTATAGTATAGTGGGGAAGCGGAGAATGGGTAAATGTGTAAAGGGTAATAAAAATCTCTACCCTTACCCTTACCCTCCAGGGTATGGGTAAGGGTAAACAGATAATACCCTCCCCATTGACAGCCCTACTCGCATGTGCTCAAACTTGCAGTTCAGATAACAACTTTACTACTCTGGAGTGACTCGGGGACAAAAGTCCATTGTACAAAAATTACCTGTTTGGGTGTTAATCATTGTGAAATAATTATTCGGGTGTTCACAAATTATATGTATGGTCTTATTTATGTGCTAGAGAAACAAAGAGTACTATACTTGTAAGAGCACATCAGCCTAGTAGATGGACGGCCTCGTGGTATGTAAGATTGTGGGGGTTCCGAATGATGACAACATTGAGGTGTAGGGTAATGCTTTTACACTGATTAATCTGGTTGTTATCTATACTACTATAAAAAGAGTGAGTTCATGCTATTCTCTCCTTGATTCTCTCTCTTTTCACAATTTTTTTCAACTTTTTTTATATTTATTCTATTTATTTTTTCTCTTTCATGATAAAATCCGTTGTCGCAAACCTCTTAACTCTTCCGTTACATTCCTTCCTTCAAAGATACGTTTCGAAGTCAATAAATAACACATTTTCAAATTTTCTACAAAACAGTTACGAGAATTACCATTATCCTTTTGACAAATTTTATTTTTCATATTTTTTACATAAAATAAACACGTTTAATGGAGCATGTGCATGTGCACATGTGTGTTAACTAGTTTCATAAAAATGAGAAGCAAACTATAAAAGGTCTGAGAGAGAGAGAGAGACATAGAGAGACAGAGAGAGAGAGAGACAGAGAGAGAGAGAGATGGCATGGGAATGGTTTTGAGAGTGGGAGAAAAATTGGATAGTTTGCAATGTGGGCCCTTGTTTTTTCCCTTGTGATTTACTAATGAATAAAAAATATACGAGGTTAAGAAAACAACTGAGAAGTATTTTTCCTTTGTTCCTGTTAAAAAAAAGAAAATTGTAATCAATGAGTTTAAACTCAACTACTAACTATTTATTTAGTCTATTTATTTCCCCTTTCAGTCTCACATTAGACAATCCTGACCCTATTTGCTAACCAACTACTGAATAATCGAGAAAAACACCATCTTTATCTATCCCCTTTTACATATTTTGTGAGGATTCACACAACAATCTCATCTCTCATTGATCTCATCTTCTACTTCCTTAACTTATAATAGTGGCATGGACCAGGGTTGTGAAAATTGTGTCCAAATATGTAAATCCCACGTAGTATGAACAAGGAAAAGTGGTTAGTAGCTTGCATTTTGTTCATTTGGGTCCATTTTAGGTTTGAAAATTGATGTTTGAAATCAAATTAGGGCTTTTATGGATTGATAAAATTTACACAATATGGGTTCAAAAATTGGGTAAAAATCAATATATATATATATATGTATATATATATATATATATATATATATATATATGAGTCAGGCTAGAATACACACAAGTATATAAATCGCCAGAATACACTCAAGTGTGTTTGTATATCAAGACTATTTTTTACAAAATGTAAACCATTGATCTTCACCGTCATACTATAACTAAGCTATATAAAAATTTTGAGCCCATTTGGATGAGTGGCAGTCACTCATCCAATGACAAAAAAATCGATGCGCGAAACTAATTTGAAATGTATAATTTTTGCGGTCTTTATAACATGACCCATAAATGTCAAATGTGCTCAAATTTTGCGTATGAGCTATTCACAACATGTTTAAGAAGATCAACAGATTAAATTTTTGAAAAAATTATTGCATCATGAAAAACTACTTGAGTATATTCTAGCCTGACTATATATATATATATATATATATATATATATATATATATATATATATATATATATATATATGGGATTAAGAGAGAAAGATTTCTCTCCCCCTCTCCCATAACAGACGCCCGAGAGGATGATAAATCAAGAGATGCTTCTTCAGGTGGTTTATATACATACATATATATATATATATATATTTATATATATATATATATATATATATATATATATATATATATATATATATATATATATATATATATATATATATATATATATAAGATTAAGAGAGAAAGATTTCTCCCCCCCTCTCCCATGCCCGTGGCGGAGGCCGAACGCCCGGGAGGGTGGTAAATCAAGGCGGCAACTGGGATTCGAACCCGGGTCCCTTCATGAGGAGACATCGTGCTTGACCACTTGAGCCACTCCTTGTCGGTGTGTATATATATATGTATATATATATGTATATATATATATATATATCTATCTATCTATATATATGTATGTATATATATGTATCTATCTATATATATGTATGTATGTATGTATATATATGTATGTATGTATGTATATATATATATATATATATATATATATATATATATATATATATATATATATATATATATAGAGAGAGAGAGAGAGAGAGAGAGAGAGAGAGAGAGTCAGGCTAAAATACACTCGAGTGTATCCGGAGCGGAATACACTCAAGTAGTTTTTCAAGATGCAATATTTTTTTTGAAAATCTAATCCGTTAATCTTATTAAACATCTCGTGAACAACTCATGCACAAAAGTTGAGCACATTTGGATATGTATAGCTCATGTTATGAAGACTGCAAAAATTATACATTTCAAATTAGTTTCGCGCGTCGATTTTGTTGCCCTTGGATGAGTGACTTATACCCATCCAAATGGGCTCAAAATTTGTATGTAGCTTAGTTATAGTATGACGGTGAAGATAAACGGTTTACATTTTGCAAAAAATAGTCTTGATATGCAAACACACTTGAGTGTATTCGTACGATCCGTACACTCGAGTGTATTCTAGCCTGAATATATATATATATATATATATATATATATATATATATATATATATATATATATATATATATATATATATATATATATATATATATATATATATATATATATATATATATATATATATATATATATATGGGTCTATCTTCGCTACCCGTGCATCTGTTTTGTAACAGGAAAGCATGCGTTTGTAATGAGACAGTCCAAATTGTAATAGACAGACTCATTTTGTAAATACAACATGATGTTTGTATTCTACATCTGGAAACATTAAAATATATATATTTATGACTATAACAACACCGTAATACAAAATGAGTCTTTGTATTACAATTTTGGTCGTCTCATTAAAATTTGGACCGTCTCATTACAAATGTATACCTTCTTGTTACAAAATAGATGCACGGGTAGCGAATCTTAGTTACCCGCACGGGTAGCGAATCTTAGTTACCCACATGGGTAGCAAAGATATACCCTATATATAGGGCTCATCTTTAATACCTGCGCGGGTAGCTACCCGTCCCCCATTTTGGTTATTTTTTTTCAAGTTTCTTACTTTCAACATGTACATGATTACTTTACCTTATAAACTATTACTTTTCATGCATAGATAGTTCTATTTGCAACAACAGATTTCAAAATATAATTACATATATATTTCCTGTGTATTCTGCTCGGTTTTACTTTTTTAGTCATATACTTACTTTGTTATCAACATAGTTACTTTTTGGTCCTTCTAGTTACTTTGTTTGCCATATGGTTACATTCGGGACTGACGGGTGGCGAAAACTAGGCTACCTGCTTGGGTATTCAATGAACGCCCATATATATATAAGTGTGTTTTTAATACCCGCGCGAGTACTATAGCAATGCTACCCGACTGTAGAAATTCATGGATCTTTAATAGGATCCATTTATCAGGTTGACACCAAACACTGTCGGAGTGGGCGCAGGAGTCCAGATCAAGGTGTGGTCAGCACCTCCCATCGCTCAAGTAGAAAAGGCATAATTGTCCTGTCGACCAGAAATACGGCTACAATGAGCGTCGATAGTGCTCGAGCACATGATTGCCAATGGAGGACGAACCAACCATACAAGGTGAGTAGGATTGTCGCTTCCATTGCTCCACTGTCACTGCCTTCTGTCCTTGACTCTGGTTTGTCTATATTAATCGACCATATGAAAGAATGAGTCATCGATGTCAGACGATGCGTCGGCACAAGCGGACATCATTGAAGACGTTGTGATCTAGAATCTATTTATAGTGAGAGGAAATAAAATAGGATGTGACAAGATGCCCCTCCACCCCTTCACTCTCCCACCAAAATCAGATTTTATGAAGTGACAAATCGAATGTGATTTGTGTTGTTTGTCCGACCTGGGATGCACACACCCATATGAAGTTTCACCTGTTGTGTTTCATGATTTTTGTCTACTTCAAAAAATGCCAACAAAGTTTGACGCCAACCTGATTATCGAATCTCTAGTCCCCATTCCCCTATTTTGTGACATGAACCAGCCAATTTGATGTTTGGCGTCTGATTCTTGTGGATCTCCCTCTGAAGCTTCACACTATTGGGGCAGCGAACCTCTACTTACCACCACTGACAATCTTAGTGATGGTTCTGATTTGGACTTCGGGGGTGATCAAGTGTATTGTGAAATTGACGGCGGCGGCTAGGCCGCAGTTGTGTAGGAGGTCCAGGCCCTTCGAGCTGTACTTGTACTTGAATATAGAAGGTCCAGGCCCTTGGAGCTGTACTTGGATATGTTCTGAAATTCTGGACATAACATATATGTTAAAGTGAATTCATCGTGGAATACTACAATCTCATGGCTTATTATTGGAGTCATTGAAGCTGAACAAGAAAACCATACCAAATAGCTTGAGGTCGCCATCTTCCATGGCTAGGATCTGAAGGAAAGGATGGGACATAAATAGTTTATAACATGATGTCACTTTACTATAATTGAAATTATATGATGGATGTGAAGCTAATAGGTACATGAAGTTCGCATTGAATATCTAAGCCGATTCACATGCATGTACGTTTGAGGAGAGGTAGTTAGGTTGAAAATGATCGCCGGTGAGGATGTTTATGGGCGCTAACTCATACACCACGCCCTTCTCTCAAGGCACTTTAAGATCAGGTGGTACTGCCCGTGAAATGTTTGAGAAAATGTATAGGTTGCAGCCTAGTTAAATGCATCAGAAGTAAAAAAATTATTACTGGTTATGGTATGCCCTTGTATTTTTACAAGTTGGTACTACATAGTAAGGAATAAGTTACAACATAGCACAGTCATGCAAGTGATGCTTCATCTAGTGTGTGTACTACTAGCTACATGATACAAATAACCATTTGATATAAAAAAATAATTCATTGACACAAAGCTAAGTTTGAGTTATTGGAAGTAACAAATCAATTACTCAAAATAATAAAATTGTATCAAGTTCAATTTTAATATATAACTAGCAATAAGAACAACAATGCTAATAGAAACGTATTGATTTGTAGTCTTCAGGGCATGCTTGGGAATAAGGTTGTCAAGAACCAATAAAACTTTGCTGGGGACGTCCATGTATAATAATAATAATAATATTAATAATGTGCAAGATATGTATGTTTGTGTAGGCTATTGTTTTGTTCACTTTGTCCAAGATAGGACACTTTGTTAGTTATATCATTGGTTTGTTATCAAGATGTTTTAGGTTTAAGTTTTGGTGGAAGCATGAATACAAGCATTATATGTAGTGTACGCACAAAGACAAAATTTTATTACTTTTAACAATCTAGTATTACTTTATTTATCATATAGTTACTTTTGATTCCATGTAGTTACTCTAGAGTTACATAATTTTTGGAACAATTATATTTTCATCTTAAAAAGTTGTTTTATTCTCACATTATTTGTAATTAATGTACTTGATCTTACATTAGTTTTCTCCATTCCCTAATGGGTTGTGTATGGATCCATGTCTCAACTCTATTAGTGTCATATGGTATGATAGCATCATTGACATTCTTTGTCCGGTCACGATGGGACACTTCTTGGTCCCTTAAGTCTTAATCGTAGAGTTATTCCAACTCTCTTTCTTAAGGTTCCATGAATGAGGAACACTTGGTTCGAGATGTACAATCACATAAATTATATATAATGTATAAGAAAATTATTTATTATCTTTGATAATCGATTCGTTACTTTTTATGCTCTTTTATTACATTCTGCGACAAATGGTTATCTTTTCGTATGACATGGTTACTTTGTATGTCATATAATTACTTTTTAGTAATGATACTTGTTAGGCATGTTATACACATATAAACAAGTAGTCAAAATAAAAAAGAAAATGAATACAATTGCAATATTTAAACAACAAAATTCACGTTGTTCTTAATTATTTCTTTAGTCATAGGGACATAGAAAGTACTCTAAATGATGGTTATTGCTTTTGATGTCTAATCGTTACTTTTAGTTAGGGCTGTCAATGGGGAGGGCATGGGGAGGGTAAGGTCTTACCCTTACCCTTACCCACCAAATTTGGCGGGTAAGGGTATGGGTAATTCCCCACTCCACCAATATCCTTACCCTCCCCTTACCCTTACCCTCTTACCCACAAGGTAAATGGGGAGGGTAAGGGTGAAGTGGGGAATTTATATGTCATCTTCAAATTTGTGGTAATATTAATAATAATGGTCTAGCTAGTACATTCATATATTTGAGTGAAATATCAAGATGTTCCATAATAGATTTTAAATATCCAAAATGTTTCTAAGTAATATTCTACAAGTGTTGTAGTGAATGCATGTACAAATGGTAGTACCCTAACATTGGTGTGTGAAAAAATAAATTATTCCTAGTAGATTAAGACTTCTACGTTAAAATGCTATTAAAGGACAATATGTCATAGAGAGTTGTTCTTAGAAACATGCATATCTTATACCCTCTAAAATATTGTTGCATCCAAAAAAATAAAGCACAAATAAAATAGATAACACCACCTCACATATGTATCAAATGATATATTAAAGATTAAGTCTTGTTATTATAAACATGTTTTCCTTACACCACAAATTATTTAATGGAACATAGACTACTTATATACAGATGTCTTGCACCTCCAAAACAGTGTTGTATACACAACCAAGTTAACTATATAAGAAGTAGAAAAGAATATCATGTATTATTTAAAATGATGACCCCATAATATTAAATATTACATAGATTCAAACAACACATGACCATACATTTAATATAATATACATAAATATTGGCGAGTAGTGGGTTAGAGGGTATGGGTAATGGTTTACCCTTACCCTTACCCATTAAGGTAGCGGGTTAGAGGGTAGAGGATAGGCGGGTAAAGGGTAAGAAAATCCTTTACCCTTACCCTTACCCTACAGGGTATGGGTAAAGGATAAACGGGTTTACCCTTACCCATTGACAACCCTACTTTTAGTGACTAAATGTTACTTTTGATGTCAAATAGTTACTTTTAATGACTAAATGTTACTTTATGTGCTGAATTGTTACTTTTCATGAGAAAATGTTACTTTATGTGTAAAACATATATATTTCATTACCAAATGTTACTTTATGTGTAAAATAATTATTTTTCATGCCACATACTTTATTACATGACTTGAACATCCCACCACTGCAACTCATTTTGATCTTACTCTATCCTAAAATGCTTGATCTTTCCGCTTGTGTAGCCTAACAATGTTGATTGCCACCATGAGTCAACCATGTTTTCAACTATATGTTGAATAGCTACGCGTGCCCCCTCCCCCTTAAAAAAACTTTCATGGACCGCACCATATTACAATGACATTTCTTGACCATGAAGAGTCACCATGTTCTGTATATATTGTTTGGAGGTAGTACATAAAAAGTTGAGTGAGTCTGAATTAATGTCGGAGCTCTCCTTACTCTCATGCTGCTCGATAGACTCCTAAATTAAGATGTCAAAAATGAGGAAGACTTGATTATGGATTTCTATGCACATAAATCATTTGTATGTGTGTATCACTATAACTACAACATCCTAAGACTATATTATATGTACACAACATCACAATTAACTATATGCACATTTGTCCATTATCTATACTTATAGTTCAAATTGTTACTTCTTATGACAAATTGTTACTTTCAATGTCAAGTAATTAGATTTTAGGACTAATTGCTATTTTGATATCAGATAGTTACTTTTCAAACTACAATTATGCTTCAACAGTCCATATTGCCAAAGTCCAACTTTCAATATAATTTAAAAGATCCTATATAATATTTTAAAATTTTAAGTTAGAATTTCAAATCCTCCCCTTCCAAGTAGTCCCTCTCTATCTCGAACAACATCGATCCCATACAACAAGATAACAGTTTGGGCCTTAAACATACAATTGCCAAGAGGTAGAAAATGTATAAAATTAAAATAATTACAATTATAAATATTGAACATAAAAAGTTCACTGAAAAGTAATTACTGGACTTACATAGGAGCTATTTGAAATAGAAAGTAACTATTTGACACATAAAGTAACACCGATGTAAAAAATAATCACTAAATGTCATGAATATTTTTCTTGTACATGTAATGCAAATTATGTACATAGATGTCTTTAATCAAGTATCCTTCATTTTTAATATCTTATTTGGAGCCCATCATCAACATCACATAGGTTATTTATGTGCGTCTGATCGTCCTAGAAACTTTTATTTAATTTAATGATTGGATCAAGCACATTCAAATGAGTTATTTTCAAACAATCCCAAATCTTCAACGCCATGTTGAACCATATATAAAAACTCCATTTTTAATACTGACTAATGAAATGCAAGTATATAGTTGTACTTAGCATTTTTGATAATGTTTTCTTAAGAACGAATAGTCAAGCCAAGAGTATTGAAGAAGGCATGCCGACACCATTATCCCAACATTGTAAATAGAATTCTCGTGAATACAGCTCAATTGAATGTATATGTCATTGGATTTTATATTATGTCATGATCGTAGTAGGTTATTTAGGATACACTAGTCATGTATATGAAATCTGAAGTTGGTGTATTTTTATTAACTTTAATAATAGATTTGTTACTTTTAATGACCCCATGTTACTTTATATTTTAAATAGTTACTTTTTATACTAAATAGTTACTTTGTATACTGTATATTTACTTTCTTGTAAACTCATTTCGTTCCTTGTTGTAATTATGTTCATTTTAATTCCATACACTTCTAATTGTCAGCTTATTACTATTTACGACCTGGTATTACACTTTGGGTCAAACAATTCATACCAAATAGTTATTTTTGTTGATTTAATGTCACTTTTAGAGTCAAATAATCAAATATGCTCTAAAAAAATCAAACCTGGAACCTTTTCCCATTCCACTGCTATCGTAAATCCCACAACTACAACAAATCCACCAGTGAACTTGTAAAATTTTGGAACATTGTTTCTACAGAAATACATTATAACTCTGTAGTTTCCTTAGGCAACATAACAAACAGTAGAAGTATAATAGTAGAGACACCCCTACATCTATGAATCTCATACTCTTCTTCGTGATGACAACTAGACATTTGATCAAACCACTAGAAGCATTCACAAAGTCACAGGCATCTCAGACTAATCCTCATCCTCACGACTCTAGTCCATAGGAGACACCAATCATGCTCTATCCCAGCCACTTGACGAAGTAAGTTGTGATGCGCTCGCCAAAGCCGGTCTTGACAAATCCCCTAGCTAAGAAGGAGATGACAGTCAACCATATGACCTCATTGGTGAAGGTCGAGAAAGCTGCTTCGATGGTGAGCATTTTTGTGATGGCGGCTGCCGTGAGGTTCAGGAACGCCCAGGCGCCCACTGGGAGGGGGTCGAGGACGAGGCCGGCGATGGTGGAGATGAAGATGGAGAGGAGTTGCCACGCTTGGGTCGTGAGCTCGGTGGGTTTAGGGACGAGGAAGAAGAGGCCAAAACTGAGGGCGACATAGATCACGAGAGGTGCCACCTTAGCCCCTACCGTAACAGGAGGAGGAGGGGGAGGGATGGAGGTGACTTCAGTAGGAGGATCGGAGTCGGACGATGATGCACTGACAGTGCTGAATCTTAAAGGTGTAGACTTGAGAAAAGGAAGATGAAGATGAGAAAGGGAAGGAGGAAGACTATTGATGTGATGGCAATTGCTGGTGATAGCAGGAATGGAGAGTTGGGTATTCAAGATGGTGGAATTCCCACAGTAAGGAAGGTGTGGGAGGGTGGAGAGTGAGGGGCGGAAGACAGCGGTCTCCATTGCCGACGTTTAGTCAGCAGCGGGTGGAGGCGTGAGGGAAGATAAGAAGGGAACACGATTAACTAAGGACCAGGTCTATATTTACAAAAGTCTACCACAGTGTTTTAGAGACAGGTAGTCTAGCTAAAGTACCCACGTGGGTATTGAATAAATCTCATATATATATGTGTGTGTTTGTGTGTGTGTGAGCTTCTAATATTTTTGTAAAGACATCAAAT
The DNA here is from genome assembly GCA_963693085.1 of Alisma plantago-aquatica. Lineage (NCBI taxonomy): Eukaryota > Viridiplantae > Streptophyta > Magnoliopsida > Alismatales > Alismataceae > Alisma > Alisma plantago-aquatica. Next base: position 463,623,551 of record OY856414.1, read on the forward strand.
TATCTACATTAGAAATTATTGTCATAGAGTAAAAAAATATATAAGTGAAACCTAACCTATTCATAACTCAACGATCAAGATAATTATGAAAAGCACGATCTTTATCCATCTCCATGAATGTGTCTTTGTGAGGTTTAAAACAAAAATTTTCTCTCTCCTTAACTTCACTTTTCACTTCCTTAACTTGTTTATATTTCTACGTAGTCAAAGATTCCTTTTGAAGTTTGACCTAGGAGTTCTAGTTGTTAGCTTTGATTTTGGCAATTTTGGTTGATTTGGATTTGAAAGTTGGTTTTTTTGAATAAGATCAAGTACTTTTCTAGGTGGGTAAATTTATAGAATATATGTTGAACTAATAATGCAAATCGACATATGATATGAGCTATTAGAATCACTAGGTTAAATTATATACCAATTCAACTTAATATTTTGACAACATACAATAATAACTAAATTTAACATATATTTTTTTATAAAGAAGATAATAGAAAATAACATAATATGGGTTAGACATTATATGATTTCAAAGAGGTGTAAACAAAACTACTAACTATCATCATAGTCTGCTTGTTAGCCTATTTACTTATTCCATTATTGTATTTATGATCTTCTACACAATTAAAGTACCTAAAACATGAATAAAGGCACCAGTTTATCCATCTCCATTTATATTTAACTAAGCATGGCAAAAATCTCCTCTCTACTTCCTTAACTCACGAATAATACCAGTGGACTGACAAATTTGTGTCAAAACCTATGAATTTGATGTGGTTACCTAGAATAAATGGGTTCCTAGTTTGTATTTTATTAATATGATATGATTTTAGCTTTGAAAGTTGGTGTTCATAAGATTAAAGTTTTCTCCCAGATAATTCAAATCATACATGTATTGAACGTCAAAATGAATGAGCTATATCGCACAAACTTAGAATCACTACCCATTTTAACTTAATGATATGATCTTAAAATAACTAGTGAAACTTAATATGTAATATAGCAAGTTATAGATTATCACATAATCTTGCTTCAGGTCTGTGTTAGACATTTTAGATAGGGTTCTTTTCAAGCTGGATATTGTGAACAATATGATCTTTTGGTTCTAAGTTGAGAAGCCTTACATCAACTGACATTCTTGGTCAACCAGAATAGGTTGTTTGACACTCTACAATGGAAAGTGATTATGTGATTAAAATTATAAAAATGATGCATATACTGAAAATTATGGAAAGAATTATAAAGAAGTGTTAATTGCATGTGCAGAACAAAAGCGTGACGATGATGATATTTTAAACCCTGAGATTTGTATGAGTTTCATTCCAGTTTTTCATATGGCATGCAAAACTACAATTTTATACTAACCTTTTAACTACAGGAGAAAATAATTTCTTGTAATCATTTCTATATTGACACTCATTGTGTACAAAAAAATGTTTACACTATATTCTATCATGACCTCGCCCGGTGGGATAAGATCATCGGTACCTAGATAATGTATACTGTTTTTAACATCATTATACTACATATTAGATGTATACAAGTTCTTAACATCTGTATCTCTCATTGAAATGAATGCAATACATAGTTATGTTCCTACACGTTTAAATGTGCCAACGATATTAAACTCTATTTTACCTTCAAGAAAGTTTTATTATTATAATAAAACATGTTTTCTTCAAACAGACGTTCAATTCATCTGGTTCTTAAGGGTGAGATCGTAACCTATATTGATATTTCTTCTACAGTTTCGACCAACTCCTATGCCAATACCTATAGACAATTTTGATTCTACTTTATTAGCAAATGTCTAAAATGTAAACATGTGGTTCTAGGCATCTCAGCAGCCAAGACCCTATGCGAAGCCGGGATAAAGAACATTTTGATATTGGAAGCGACAGACCACATTGGAGGGCGAATTCGTAAACAAAATTTTGCTGACATGAGGGTCGAAGCTGGAGCTAATTGGGTCGAGGGGGTGAATGGGAAGGAGCCAAATCCTATATGGACCATGGTGGAGAAATTGAAACTGCGGAACTTCTTCTCTGACTACAAGAACCTCTCTTCCAACACCTATTCACGGATCACGCCGTTCGTAATTTATCAATTTATATTGACCTTAGAGAAATATACTTATTTAGTTAGGATTGTTTTGTTTATTCTTGAATAGTTTCTTATGACAGTAATGGCCCATTCGAACAAGTGGATGCATTGGACAAGTTCAATGACATGGACAAGGTTATCGAAGGTGCTGACAATTTTTCAAAAAAACTTCCTCCATCTGGCGACCATGACATATCTATCCTTACCTACCAACGTATCGCCAACAAGTATGTTTTTCTTGTCTTGATTATGATAATAACATTTCTTGTTGCTTCAGTTAACAAATAAATTAAAGCCGCCTGGACTGGTCATATATCATATAGGGTCCCATCGTCACCTCTAGACATGGCGATTGAGTATTACCACTTCGATTATGAATTCGCTGAGCCACCAAGACTGACGAGCCTACAGAACACGCAACCACTGTCCACATTCACAAACTTCGGGGATGATGTACACTTTGTGGCTGACCAGAGAGGGTTTGAATTTGTCGTTTACTACTTGGCACGCCAGTTTTTGAAGGCAGACAATAAAGGCAGAATTCTTGACTCCCGCCTTAGACTCAACAAGGTGAACGCCGCACTTGTATTTCTCTGTCACTCAAGAAAGCATAATATACTAATTATTATCATCAATATGAATTCTCAAACCATCTTCACTGAAATTCCCGAGCTTCGAGCAGAATATGTCATTCTTATAGAATTCACCACTTTGCTCTCCTTTATGTTATATGTATAACATTCATATTTGTAATATGACAACAAATTGAAGAATGAACATTAATAGTGTACCTAAAACAATTTAAACTATGGAACTAAACAACAATTGTCATTGGATACAGTGATAAACACCTACAAAATATACATCAATGCATACACACACGTCATGCTTTCCCATAAGGGTATTGTGCATCATGAGCGAAGCACGCATATACCACGATGTCTTGGTTTCAACTCCTGATAAAGTGTGATTAACATGTGATTTTTTATACAAATTTTAAAGCACTTCTCCACAAGTGGGTGTGGTGTTCTGGTAATTGAAACTTAGTTCTAGGTTCCATGAACATAAATGTAGTGTACTTATGATACGTGGTTTGATGTAGGCCCCATGTACAAACCTTACATGGGAAGAGGAAGAAGTTTGGCAAAGTTGGATTTTTGAAGAAAATGCTAACTTTTTTTTCTTGACCGTCATGCTCTCACGATAGCTAATTTCTTATGGTTTCCCCATCATTATCATATATATGTTTGTGAATGTGCAACACAATAATAAAGGATGCTAGAAGTAGGACTGACCCGGCCCATTAGATTAGTTTCATTACAATTATGTGGGCAGAAATGTGTTATATATATGTATAGAGGGGATGAGGTTGGGTCTCTAGTGTTCAAGCACCCCTTTAGTCACGACCCACTATGACTATTCTTGGTTTACCTTCTCGAACCATGTCAAGTTTTAACCGGTTGTGATTCTAAGGGGTAAAGGCTTCTTTGAGCTCTCTCTCATAAATATTATAGTAACCTAGTTAGAGCCTAATGATCTTTATAACTTGTGAGCCATTTACGTAACACTTGCTAATCATTTTCCCATTGAGAAAGATAGATAAGACTCATTTTTATTAACTTTTGTGAGTAAGTATACAATAACAACATTAACTCGTATAGTTGGAGCGATCTAGTGACATCCATTTGATGGAAAGAGTTCTGAATCATTTTGAATGACTCCTAATGATCCACTAATTAATCATATGGAATAAAAAAATCATTACATTTATCTACGTACAGAATGCCAAACGTTAACACTGGGAGACTTTTATTTCTTATGTATTGAGTTTGGCTAATCATTAGAAGAAAAACATGCATCTTCCATAAAACAAAATTGTGTAAAAATAAAGTCAATGTTGTCCTTACAATACACATCATGGGCTTATCGGGGGGGGGGGGGGGTGCTCCCGGGCTGAAGCTCCCCTTCAAAAAAAAGTCAAAAATTTATATATATACTTAGAAGCAACAGATAAGTACAAGTTTGTATATATACTTATCAAGATTTGCAACTAGCGCAAAATAGTAAGCGAATCTACATCCTTTGTTACCAGTCTAGGTTCGATTCTCAGTGCATGCGATGCATTTTCTTATCCTATTAGGAACATAGGTAGAAAATTATGATGTTGGATGCGTCACCAATATCAGATGTATCACCAATGTCCATGTTAGCTACTACCTGAGTTGGTGTATGTAAGTTTTCACATTAGTTTTGGTCTAAGTTCGATTATCCACAACCACATAATTTTTGTTTAAAAACGTCTAGTTTTGATTGTCATTTAATTAAATTAATAAGTAAAGAAAGAAGGAGAAAAGAAATGAAACACAATCTTATTATTTCATGTATTGTTTGTTGTTTCATATTGGTGTATATGTCTTTTTATAGAGCAATATTGTTCAAATTTTGTAAAGAACATGTCTTATTAATTTATTAGTAATTTATTATTTGCTTTTAATGCTTTAAATTTTTTACATAACAAATAAAAATTCATAGGAGCACCTAATTTTGGTCAAGAAGCATTTAAATTTACGTATTAGTAAGTAAAAATGTAAGGAGAAAATGAATGGAAGACACTATTAATTTTTCCATCTATTATTTGTTATTTTCATACTTTATCACAAAATTTTGTCAAAGAACAATGTTTATGTGGTATGTAGAGAGCTCTCGTCTATCTTAGTATTCTCTCTCTCTCTTTGCGATTTTTACTTACTCATACTTTGGAAAAATTTTGAAAAGATATATATAATATTTTCACGTTATAATTTATTTTTTAGTTGATTGGTAAAACAAAAAGATTTTGGTCATTAAGTATCAATTTCAAAGACCACTCATCTAACTCAGTCCCCCTACTATGATTTTCTAGATCCGTCACTGATACACATGCACGGTTAGAGTTTGAAAGAATGATTTAACTACATTTATTTATTATACTCTCATGATTAGCAATACAGGTGTTTCCACATTACCTCCCTTACTCATATATGTGTTTAGAAACTAGAAACACACACACACACACACACACACATATATATATATATATATATATATATATATATATATATATATATATATATATATATATATATATATATATAACTAGTTATATTTTTAGATAAATATACGGACACATGCCCGCACACACAATTACAAATGTAAATATATCCATATGTCTAGATAAATACGCGTCTATGTATATACTATGTGTATGAGTATACATGTAGGTGTAGATAATTGTATGTATATCTGTATATGTAATGGGAGTTAAGGAAGTGGGTGCTTACATGTATCAAGATAATTTATTACGTGCTTACATGTATCAAAATACATGTATGTATATATGTATTTGTAATGGGAGTTAAGGAAGTGTGTGCTTACATCTATCTAGATAATCTATTGATGCTTTAAGATTTTTATATAAAAAATAAAAATGTATATGTGTTACCAATGTCGGTTGTATCACCAATGTCCATGTTAGCTGCTAGTTGAGTTGGTGTATGTAAGTTTTCACATTAGTTTTGGATTGTGTTTGATTCTCCACTATCACATAATTTTTATTTAGAAACGTCTAGTTTTGATTGTCATTTAGTTAAATTAATAAGTAAAGAAAGAAGAAGAAAATGAATAGAACACAATCTTATTATTTCATGTGTTGTTTGTTGTTTCATATTGTGGTGTTAATGTCTTTTTATAGATCAATGTTGTTCAAAATTATGTAAAGAACATGTCTTATTATTTATTAGTACTCTATTATCTGTTTATTGATGCTTTAAATTTTTTATACAAAAATGTAAAATTCATAGGAGCGCCTAGTTTTGGTCGGGAAGCATTTAAGTTTATGTATTAGTAAGTAAAAACGTAAGGATAGAATGAATGGAAGACGTTCTTAAATTTTTCATCTATTATTTGTTATTTTCATACTTTATCACAGAAGTTTGTCAAATAACAATGTTGATGTGGTCTGCAGAGAGCTCTCCTCTATCTTAGTATTATGTTTCTCACTTTGTGATTTTTATTTACTCATACTTTGGTAAAATTTTGAAAAGATATATATAATATTTTCACATTATAATTTATTTTTTTAGTTGATTGATAAAATAAAAATATTAAAAAGATTTTAATCATTTACTATCAATTTCATAGATCACTCATTTAATCAGCCCCCCTACTACGATTTTCTAGATCCGCCACTGATACACATGCACAATTAGAGTTTAAAAGCATGATTTAATTATTAACTATATTTACTTATTATACTCTCATGATTGGCAATAGGAGTGTTATCAGATTACCCCCCCCACTCATATATGTGTGTAGAAACATGCATACACATATATATACGTTTACATACAACTAGTTATACTTTTAGATAAATATGCACAACTAGTTATACTTTTAGATAAATATACAGACACATGCCCGCACACACAATTACAAATGTAAATATATCCATGTCTAGATAAATACGTGTCGTCTATGTATATGCCATGTGCGTGTGTATGCGTGTAGGTATAGATACATGTATGTATATGTGTATATGTAAGGGAGTTAAAGAAGTGCGTGCTTACATGTATCAAGACAATTTATAACGTGCTTACATGTATCAAGATACATGTATGTATATGTGTATATGTAATGGGTGTTAATGAAATGCGTGCTTACATGTATCAAGATAATTTATTGATGCTTTAAAAAAAATATATAAAAATGAAAAATTTGTAGGAGCATCTAATTTTAGTCAAGAAGCATTTAAATTTACGTATTAGTAAGTAAAAACGTAAAGAGAAAATAAATGTAAGACATTCTTAATTTTTTTCATCTATTATTTGTTATTTTCATGCTTTATCACAGATGTTTGTCAAAGAACAATATTGATGTGGTCTTTGTTCTTATATGTATCAACAATGAAAATACTAAATGTAAAATGGGTCGTAAATTATTTGTGCTTACATGTACCAAGCATGAAAATACTAAATGTGAAACATGTTAACTAAATCCAGTTATATGGATGAAAAAAAACTATCCAAACTAGATACGTTTAAAAAGTGATAGTCAAGTCTCAGGCGTATCATGGTATATTTATAAGTATAATCTTAAAAATGATTACCAAAATATATTGTTTTTCAACGGATGACTATGTTTGATGAGATGGTATTTGGAACACATTTAATCAAAGTGATACACATAAATTACATATGGCTGTATTTTGTAATTAATTATCTTGAATATGTAGAAAATGAATGCATATAAGTGCATGTACACAAGTACATCCATTTTTTTTAATGATATATATAGTACGATGTGTGTTGTCAATGTTATATATGGTCTCGTAATTTTCCAGTACATTTCAGGTGGTCACAGAAATTGCCTACTACGATAACAACGTTATTGTAAAGACGGAGGATGGTTCATCCTATAATGCTCGCTATGTTATGCTATCTCCCAGCATCGGTGTCTTACAAAGCGATCTCATCAAATTTGTGCCCAACTTACCGGTGAGTACCAGTGTTTCGCTTTCCTATTTTTCCTAATAAGATCGAACTTTTAACCTGACTATTTGTTATAATTTCTTGAAAAAGCTAGTAATATATCTTCCATATTCATTACAAAATAATTTAATAAGATCGTACAAAATTATGAAACATAATATATAGAAATAAAGGCATGTAATTATTCGTATATTAGTTCTCTCTAAAACAATCTTACACCTTAGATCTATTATTGTTCAAACTATCTAGAGAAATAATGTTTATTTCACAACAACTAGAGACTACATTCCTACTAGTTTACTGCTCGCTTGAGATTGATGGATCGATAACTTGTCATTCTGTGACTTAGATTATTTATTAGACAGCTACATTCACACGCTCAAAGTGTTATTCTGTCGTGACGGTTAGTTAAGTCTTACGCAATTTTGTATTTTTTAATGTACCAAGAATTGAAGACATGTTGTTTTCTTTCAATAATGGAAACCGAAGATTGTTTTGATGGTATTCATTAATCATACAATATTCATATTTACTCAATTGTTAGTATATTGGACCATGATTTAGATATTCAACTCAACTAACACATTTTTTCCCTCTTATTATGTGTGATATAGCCGTGGAAGATTATTGCAGTTGACCAATTTGACATGGCCATATACACTAAGATATTCATCAAGTTTCCATATAGATTTTGGCCATCGGGAAATGGAACAAATTTCTTTCTATATGCAAATGAGAGAAGAGGTTATTATCCCTTTTGGCAGGTACTCAATTTATGCCCCAAATATTATACCTCTATCACTCACATAGTTAATTATCTATATGTTTACTTACATATGTGCATGCATGCAAACATATTTTATTTACTTCCTTAATGAAATATTTTCAACTTCTCTATGATCTCTCTCTAGCACTTTGAAGTGGAATACCCAGGATCCAATGTCCTCTTGGTGACAGTGACTGATATAGAGTCGAGAAGAATTGAGCAACAACTAGATAGTGAAACTTTAGAGGAAGTCATGGATGTATTAAGAGACATGTTTGGTAAGAACATTCCAAATGCAACAGACATATTGGTGCCAAAGTGGTGGACTAATAGATTTTACAAGGGATCTTTCTCTAATTGGCCAATTGGAGTCAACAAATATGATTTTGACAAAATTAGGGTAACCTTCTTATCTTCTCCATTTGTTCATAGTTCTTTTTCAAGGATCTAATTTTTATACATGTAACTATCATTCGATTTTTTCTATCTATGACATATTTTTCATACATTGACCTAATATTTAGGTTATCTTATTCTATGAGTACATATTATATTTTCTATCATTCTTTCCTTTAATTGATTTCATGTCATTTGTTTAGAAAAAGATAGTAATTTAGTATATGAAATGAAATTTTAATTATCATATAAGTTAATCTGTTGCAAACTTGATCTTTAGCTTCTACTTACTATGGGTGAATGTAGTTCATTAATGATATTGGTATTTTTATTATAATCGAAGGCACCAGTAGGGAGGGTCTATTTCACTGGAGAACATACAAGCATGGACTATAATGGTTATGTCCATGGGGCTTATCTAGCAGGTTTGTATTGCATGTTGTTATGTCTTTTTAATATTGGATGTGATTGTCATATTAACTTTATAAATACATTCTTTTAGGCATTGATTCTGCAAACTTACTGATTGATTGTATAAAAAAGGTTTCATGTATGATTACAGATGAGCCTTACTCATTCTAAAGACTTGAAGGTTAGCAACCCTGATCCTTTAAAAAAAAATGTTATTCATTGAGTAATGTGGTTTGTAGATGATGGTGTTGATGTGTATAGTTCATCATATCAACACGTACATAATTGCACACGGTAGTTTTTGCACTGGTTATAGCTACATATAATATCCAATTTGTTTCACAATGAATTGAGATGTGGATGTATTACCCTTAAAAATAAACACTAGAAAATATTTTTTCTCTTGAATTTCCTTATAGTAGATGGTTTGAATTTTTTTGTTGTTGACGGTGTTTATCATGAACATACATAATTTTTTTGCAATCTTCTTTATTGTGTGGAGCAACCTTTTCATTTTATACTAATGCCTATACAAGTTTATTTTCCTAAAAATATCCTACAATACAATTCTTCAAGCCAACATATAAGATCATCAGATGGTTGGATCGATACTATTGATGCATTAACTTAGCTTTGGTATCCCACTAGCTAGAGTCAAAAAGGCATCCTAGAGCCATAAAGACCATATCCACATAGATAGTCCATATGCATAAAATAAGCCATTGTGTATCTCTGCACTTACACTAGAGAATTAATAGACATGAATATCTCAATTTGAAGCTAGAATTTGCAAACATAATGTAATTGAGCCATTACTATCACATGTTCATCTAACACATTGGGTCACATGTAAGGATGTCTTACACCATAAATTTTAACTTGATCAAGTATCTAGAAAACTCTAACTCTATGAGTAGTAGGTTAGTGTTCTTGGATATTTATAATTGTCCAAACAAGGATAGATCTAAACCCTAATACTCATATTTGTACCCTAATGAACATTTCATTCACATTCTATTAGTAACTCACATATTAACCCAAATTATGGATACACATGATACTAATCATGCCATGGAGCACTAGACCCTATTTTGATGAACCTAATACTAGACTTCATGCATCCTAATAAGGTGTATATGAAGTATAATGATCATTTGACCTAAACCCAGAGTTATATCCAACTAACCCTATCATGTACATCCTTGGTTATATTCATAATACATTAGTGACATTAGGTTCCATAATCATATATCACATATTAATATACATAGATTGGACCTAATCACCTATCGTAGCTTGATTTGAAAATCAATTCATCAATATGTAATATGTTTCACCTTATCTACTAATATACATCTAATGACTCAAATATTAATAAGAAGTCATTTGATTGATATAAATGTGCATAAATGGCTAATTTGGGGTTAAATGTGTACAAGTAGTAATAAGATGTGAATGAATGTAAATGAATGGTTCATGTGGACAATAATGTGAATAATATATATAAGGTGATAATAAATGGGATGCTTAATATATGTAATGTGGTATTATTTGAGTTAGTTTTGGAATTAGTTGACTTAATGAGAGATTGAGTAAAATATGTATTATGTTTGAGATAATCTAATATAACCCTGATACTGATAATATGAGGGCATTATATATCTTAATCCTTTATATTGAGGATAACAGTGATATGCGATGAAAATTACTAATATAATAAAGTCAAATTGTAATTGTATCAAACTCATATAAGATAATCTCAAAAGTGAAATCTAATCCCAAAATCAGATTCTTTGAGTCCTAATTAGTCTAAGTGTCATGTTTGAACCCAATTACACAGTGTTTACTAATCCAATCTAATAAGAGAGGATAATCTTAGAATATGAAATCCCATTATGTTTTGGACTATGGTTTTGTATAGTTAAATTTTGATTTTATTTCTAGAGCTCTGGCTGCTTCCCTATCCAGATTGCACTATGGATCCAGGTCACTATGTCCAGGATACATCGTCTCTTTCGCCCATTCCTTCTTCCCCCTAGACTCTCTAGACTGATTCTTATCTCCCCTATCACGTGTCCCTATCTCTCTCAGATATTTTTGTGGCCCTGTGGTATCCTTCTCTATACATTTATCGCTCGTAGCCTAGTCAAATTAGTCCTAACTTAGCTAAATTTTGAGCCTGCAATCTCCTAGTCAGCTCAGGGTCATTCTGGTTCCCCTATTTCTGACCACATCTGGGTCTCTTCTCCTATACATGACTTCTCAACTATATATAATCCTTCCTTTGGTCCTATATAAACCCCCAAAACCTATACAAGTCCTCATTTCATCATTGTCTGCCCTGCGATCAACTCCCCTAACTCTAATCCCCTGTGATAGTTTCTTGAACTAGTTCACCTCTCTAGAAAGCATTGGACCTTAGTAAACGATCGCGACATGTTAGGGTGTTCATTTGAGATTAAAAACACCTCCACTTTTGGCTATTTCGTGATAAGCACAAATTTTTCCTTTGGTTACTTTGGTTTTTTTGTCTCCAATGTTTTTTGGATCTCTTGTCCCCATTTCTACTTATTTTGTCTTTGATTTATTCAACCTGGTGTTTATTCAAACTAGAGATGCAATTTGTCACATATCTTTGGTTTCACAATGTGGTTTTTGATTGTTAGTGTTATAACATGAATTTTCACATGTATGTATATAATATATTTGAATGAAAATATTGTTTTGATAAGGATATATTAGAAATATTGGTACCTTATGTATTTTGTTTGAAAGTTTTGGTTTGAGAATGAAAATTCTCTATATGGAATGAATTTTGTGTCGATTACTATTTTCAATAATCTATTAATAGATATTGGATAAAGAAAGAGAGGAAAATCTGATAATAACGAAATTACTAAAATTAGCAAACAATTGATAATTTAGATATGGAATTGTGTGGAAAATAATACAAAAGAATAGGTGGAAGGTAACTTATAAGTTTTATTCAGTCCAATTATGTACTTAATGAGAAAACATATCAATATAAGAAATCTTGCCAAGTTTGGGTGAAAGGAGTTGATTGATGCTTTAAATAAATCAAATAAAGGAAAGACTTAAAAATAAAGAAAAGTATTGTTCACTTTCATATATTGGTCTCAAACATTGCCCACAATGAGAAAACATGTTAAAAACTTCCCTTTTTAATTTGAGATCAATTGGATTAAAGGTGAGAGAGATATGAATTATTTTGTTTTTCCTAAAGTGAAAAGGATTCAAGAAAATACATTAAATATCACAATTTTAATCAGTAAAATCCGTCCTGTTATTATAAGTGTGCAACTTGGTGGTCGTCTGATCCTGGATCAATGGTCAAAAGACCATCTCCTACTTTTAACTAAGAAGGAAATCAGGCACAATGTAGTGGATTCCTCTTTTCACACCTTTCTTTCTCGTCAATGCATATGGGTTCGTGGAAATCCCCTCATTAAGGCTGCAAGATGTTTCAAAACTTGGTAATCCCAAGTTTGGTCACTTTTGGAAAATTATAGTAGGTTCCCTGATTCTCTGGCCACTTGTTGACCAACTCTCCATAGACCAGGGCTATATAAGGGGTAGAACCCCCCTGTGATACAACCACTCCTTGTGCGAGACTCTACTCAACTCCAAGATTTCTCCTCTTCCCTAAATTCTTCTTCTAGTACCATCCTTCACCTCATGCCCCTTCTCTGTACTTTGACAGAGAACCTTCTCTCTATCCCCTCTGCTGTAACCACATTCGAGCAATCAAGTACCATATCCTAGTTCAACAAGGTAAGGGGGAGAGGCTCTACAATCACCGATCATCTAGAGGGCCAAAATTGTGAAGTCAACTAGTGAGTTGACTCAATCAGATCCTACTCACAAATTGATAGTGGTATAAGATGGGTTTCAGGAAAATTACTTGCTTTCCCTACGTCTCCAGTCATAAGGTGAGGGTTATTTCCGCCCTTTTCTTTATTTTCTTCGCTTGGCCACGTGAGTGTAAGAACCAACATGGTACGAGCCAATTGGCTCAGCTGTGGCCCCACAACACACTGACTTTATCCAATCAGCCAACTAGGTGGTAAAAGCTGATTGGCCCAGAATGTTTTATTTTCAAAAAATCCTTGAAGATCGTAAGAATATCCAAATATAACAAAAGTATATACGATTTTGATCAAAAAAATCCAAGGAATCAAATGAAATTGGTTCCATTACCTAATCTATGTCTAATTCCAAAATTGTATAAAGATGTAATCTTTCATGTGATACATGTAATGAAACCCTAGTTTCATGAATCTAATGGTCATTACTTGGTTAAATGATCTTAAGGAGTAAAGACTAACTTTTTGGATAAAAGGGACATCTTGATATAATCTAAGTTAAAGAACTCACATGATGCCAAAATTAGGTTTTATAAGTTAAAAAGCATTAGATGTGATAATTAGGGTTTGGAAAGCCTAACCCTAATGAAACCCTACCCAAAACCCTAACTTGGAACACAAGTTAGTCTTAATGATGGTTTGTGAGCATAATAGTAATACTTGGGTGTTATGCATAAATTTTAGGGTGATTACTTGATTGGTTGCACCATCTCACATTTATTTGGACATTAAGTCCTCTCTAAGAAAGATGTGTGGTTACACCTATGAATACTTGACTTATCAACTTCCTTGGTCTTCTGAAGTTTCCCAAATGGATTGTAATTAAATTATCGGTTGTTTATTTACTTCCTACAATCTATAATTTCCATATGAGTATCTCTTTATCTAAACATAACTTTCTCAAGCCTAGGAAATATCTCTAAATAAATGCATGCATGGAAGATATAGAAATTACCACTAGAGAGTGGGTTGTCCATTAAATTACTCCCAATGAGTGAGTATGATATTATGAATACCCCCAGTGAGTGGGTATAAATAGATAATAGTCCTAGAGAGTGGGTACATCATTATAATACTCCCAATGAGTGAGTATGATATCATGAATACCCCTTAGTGAGTGGGTATACATATAGATTGAATAGGTGTGGGTTGAGAAGATATATCACATTGTGCAAATTTGATTATGAATTAATATTTTATTCTATGGTTGTTTATGTTGTTACACCTAGATGCAACTATTTTGCTTCCTCACATACTCAACATATTTTGATATGCTGACTGCATTTTCATTTCATGTCATTTTAGGTCAAACTGCAATTAATGATGAAAAGTGAACAACAAAAAAAAGACACGAAAATAAAAGATCTAAAGTTATTCTAGAGGGTTTAGATAGTTAGATTTATTTCCTATAGAAACATTTAGATTTCCATTCCATATAACTCCCTAGAGGATATTGTATCTTCATATTGTTGTCAAACTCTTACCCATTAAATGAAATTTATTATCATTATTGGTTATTTGATAAACCTTCATCCTGTATACATGATAATGTCCCTTGCCGTCTCGGTCCACCTTAATTGGCGATAATAGGGGGAGGGGTCGTTATAGTTGGACTCCCATCTGTTGTGTCCAGTTGGCCCTTATAGGAAGTGCATTCTTTGGCTTGGATCCCTTCACAACCACTATCGGGAATTAGTGAGTCTGGTGAAGCATGGAGACATGAAGGGTGTTCTCCTTATTCAATGCTATGAGTTGATGTTCTTCACATACGTTTCAACATAAATGAATGTGATGAATATATATATATATATATATATATATATATATATATATATATATATATATATATATATATATATATATATATATATATATATATATATCTAGTAACCATATGTGAATGAATGTAAATGAATGATTCATGTGAACAATAGTGTGACTAATATATAAAACGGTATAATAATTGGATGTTTAATATATGTAATCGTGTCATTATTTGCATTAATTTTGAAATTAATTGGTTAAATGAGAGATTGAGAAAAATCTTTAATTTTTGTGAGATAATCTAGCAAAACCCTGACAGTGATAATATTGGACCACTACAACTCTTAATCCTTAATATTGAGGATAATTATGATATGCGATGATAATTACTAATTTAATCGAGTCAGACTCTAATGGTATTAAAACTCGCCATGATAATCTCAAAAGTGAAATGTAATCCCACATCATGTTGTTTGAGTCCTAATTAGTCTAGGTGTCAAGTTAGAACCCCATTGGATAATGTTTTCTAATCCAATTTAATAAATGAATATAATCTTGGAATGTGCAACCCCATTATTTTTTTGGGCTATGGTTCCGTATAGTTAAATTTTGATTTTATGTCATGCGCTCTGACTTCCTCCTGGTCTAGGTCAATCTTTGGATCCAAGTCCTTGTGTCTGACATACATCATCTCCTTTGTCCTTTCCTTCATTCTCCTAGACTCTATAGTTTAATTCTTATCTCCCCTATTGTGATCGATCCCTATCTTTCTTGCATCTTGATGTCACCCTATAATATCCTTCTTTCCATGTTTCTCACACATAGTTGAGTCAGATGAGTCCTAGCTCAGCCATGTTTTGTGCCCACACTCTCCACACCGCTAGTCATCTTACAAGGACTCCCTGATCACTGTTCATCCTACCTAGTCAAATTAAAAGATTTTTTCCAAAGTAAAATACCTCTAGGTCTTCTTCTCATCTTGTGATTCATCCCTTCTCAACCCCTACTTCCCTCACAAAACCCTAGAGTCCTGAAACTATTTTCTCTCCTCTTCTAAGAATTAGGGTTGTGAGTATTAGGATTGAGGCATCCTCCACCAAATTAAATTAATGCATGTAACTAAGATGTCATTGACATAATTTTACTATGCTTTAAATGCCCTAAACACAAAACTAAGATTAATTTATTTTGTGAAACATCATGGCCTGCACTAAGAGCTCTACCATCCCTGATGACACACCCTGAGACTACCTTGAGGGGAGGCCCTCCCTGAGGAAGAGATTGTCCTCAGAGAAGAGTAGGAGGTCCATGGAGGGTGAGTCCTCCAAGAAGTAGAAGAGGCTAGAGGAGGCCTCCGCTGAGGGAGGTTCCTAGCCCAAGGCCAATCCCCTTTGTGATCCCAACCTCTGTATATGGTCCTGACCATAGAGGTGAACCCATGATGGAAGATGAGGCCAAGGATTACCCTGACCATGATGTTGAATCTAGACCCACAATTGGGAACTTTCAAGCATAGTCCGCCACTGACATGTTGCCCTGATAAAGGAGCATGACTGCTTCTCCTTCTTCTTCTTGGCAGAGCTGGGGATGAATCTTACAGAGAAGATGGTGTAGCCCTTGAGGGAAATAGAGGTAGTTAGGGACTAGCTGATATGTTCCCAAATAATTTTCCAAGCATACCTCGAGAAAGAGAAGTTGACTTATCAATAGAGCTAGCTCCTAGGACAAACCCAATTTCCAGGGAACCTAACAAGATGGCTCCCGCTGAGTTGCTTGAGTTGAAGAAGAAACTCCAAGAACTACTAGACAAGGGCTTCATCCGACCCAAAACATCCCCTTAGGGATCATCGATCCTCTTTGTAAACAAGAAGGACGGATCGCTCCACATGTGAATAGACTACAAAATGATAAAACAAGCTACCATTAAGAATAAGTACCATCTACCCCACATAGATGACCCATTTCACCAACTCAAACTGCTCAGGTTTTCTTAAAGATTGACCTAATATCCAGATACCACCAGTTGTGATTTTAGAGTGAAGATATCCTAAAATTTTCTTTCTAAACCTGCTATGGTCACTATGAGTTTTTGGTTATGCCTTTTGGGTTGTCCAATGCTCCAAGTGTGTTCATGAACATCATGAATAGTTTGTTCCAACCCTTCCTTGCCACCATTGTCTCAATCTTCATAGATGACATCCTAGTCTACTCTGATGACCTAGAACAACACCATGAATACCTATCTAAGGTTCTTGATATCCTGAGAAACCAAAAGTTCTGTAGGAAATTACCAAAATGCAAGGTTTGGATAGATCAGGTTATTTCCTCAAGCACATTATATTTGGAGGAACCATATCAATGGACCCTGCTAAAGTAATGACCATTTGAGAATGGCCAGCATAGAAGAACACGCCTAAAATTTGTAGTTTGATGTGAGTGGCCAGATACTACCAGTGATTCATCAAGGATTTCTCAAAGACCTTATTTACCTTGACCAAGCTCACTTGGAAGGATGAGAAGTTTGTTTGGTTTGATTTATGTGAATCGCGATACAAGGAATTTAAGGAAAAACTTACCTCTACCCCTGTCTTGACCATACCATTAGGTAATGATGGGTTCATCATCTTTACTGACATTGCTTATGATGTGTGTTAGAGAAAAATAAGCATGGGGTTTCCTTTATTCTAGATAGCTCAAGCCAATGAGTTGAATTACCCGACCCATGATCTGGAACTTGTGGCAATTGTCTATGCCTTGAAGATTTGGCAACATTATCTATATGGGGATACCTTTGACATATTCACTGACCAACATAGCTTGAAATACTCATTGACTCAAAAAGACCTAAACTTGTGACAACAATATTGGATGGAATATCTAAAGGATTTCAATTTAACCATATCCCACAATTTCGATAACGTCAATGTGGTTTCTGATGCCCTCAATAGAAATGCCTCAGTTGTGAAGTTGGTTTGGTTAACTAGTGGAATAGTCTGGAAGACTTTTTAAATGGGTTCTACAACCATTAGTAGATAGGATTCATCTAGCCAATATACAAATCAATCATGACTTGTTGATCGAGCTTGTAGAAGCCCAACTAGCAAGCCCAGAGTTAGAAAAGATGAAGGGTGTGATGGTGAAGCCTCAAATACACCTCTGAGTGGGTGTGGATGGTGGAATACGATATTGAATTTGTATTTGGTTTCTTGAGGATTCACCTTTGAAAACTCATATCTTACAAGAGGCTCATGGGTCAAAGTATGTGGTACACTCGGCACCACTATGATGTTCAAAGACCTGCAACGGTACTTTCAGTGGTCAGAAATGAAGTGAGACATAGCCTCATATGTGGCTAGTTGTTTTACATTCCAGGAAGAGAAGGTTGAGCACCAATGACCTGGTGGGTTACTACAATCAATTGAGATTCCTAAATGGAAATGGGGACTGATCACCATGAATTTTATGGTGGGTCTTCACAAGCCAAGAAGAGGACATCATACGATATGGGTCATGGTGGACCGCCTAACCAAGTCAACACACTTCATGCCATGAAGACCACTGTCAAGGTGTCATACTTAGCTGAGATTTACATTAGAGAGATAGTCTATTTGCATGGTGTTCCAAGTTTGATAATTTCTGATCGTGACCCACACTTCAAAGTTTTAGAAACAAGTTCACAAGGAACTCGTTACAAGGCTGAAATTCAACACAAATCGTCACCCTCAAACTGATGGACAGTTGGAAAGAATGACCCAAACCTTAGAAGATCTGTTGGGAGAATGTGTTCTAGATTGGGGTGGATCCTAGGAGCAATACCTACCCTTGGATGAATTTTCATATAACAATAGTTACCAAGCAAGTATCAGGATGCGTCCGTATGAAGCTCTTTATGGAAGGTCGTGTTGGTCCCTCTTTGTTGGGATGATGTCGGTGAAAGGACCTTGCTTAGGTCAAAAGAACTACAATTATATGTTGACAAGATTGCTTAAATTAAGCAGAGGCTAAAGAGAGCCCATGATCAATAGAAGTAGTATGCTGATGCAAAGCGGAAATATTTGCAATTCACTATATGTGATCACGTGTTTCTAAACATCTGACCCCTCTAAGCTATACCTAAAAATAGAGTAAATCTAAGTCCCTGATATGTGGGTCCGTTCGAGGTTCTAGAATGGATTTGTGAGGTTGTTTATCTTCTAGCTTTACCTCCACATTATAGCATGATGCATAATGTGTTCCATGTGTCCAAACTAAAGTGCTATGTGAAGGATCATGCCCATGTGTTCAACATTGAACCTATAGAGCTCCAAGGAAGGTTGTCATGCCCTGAGTCACCAGTGAGGATCTTGGATTCCAAGGTTAAGGAGATCTAAAATAAAAAGATTGAGATGGTAAATGTTATTTGGAAGAACCATGGTGATGATGAAGCCACATGGGAGCTAAAGAGGAACATGGAAAAGTCTCATCCCGAACTTTTTGTACAAATAGTCATATTTTGAGGATAAATTTCATATGAGAGGGAAAGGATGTTATAACATGGATTTTCACATATATGCATGTAATAGATCTGAATGCAAATGTGTTTTTAATAAGGATACAATAGAGAGCTTGGTACCTTATATTTCTTGTTTGAAAGTTTTGGTTTGATAAGGAAAATTCTCTATATGGAACAGAATTCATGCATTCTACTATTTCCAATAATCTATTAATAGATATTGGATAAAAGAAAGAGAGCAAAATCTAATAATAAAGAATTCACTAATGGTAGTGTACAATTGATACTTTAAATATTGAATTATGTTGAAAATCCTAGAAAATAATAGGTATAAGGAAACTAATAAGTTTTATTCTCCAATTTTGTACTTAATGAGAAAACATATCAAAATAAGAAATCCTACCAAGTTTGGGTGCGAAAAGGAGTTAATTGATGCATTTAGTAAATCAAATAAAGGGAATACTTATAGACAAAGAAAAGTATCATTAACTTTCATTTCTTGGTCTCAAATCTTTCCCACAGTGAGAAATAAGTGTTAAAAACTTTCCTTAAAAATTTGAGATCAATTGGATTAAAGGAGTGAGTGATATCAATTATTTAGTTTTTTCCTAAAGTGAAAAGGATTCAAAGAAATACATTAAATGTCATGATTTTAATCAGTAAAAATCGGCCCTTTTATGATAATTGTGTACCCTGATGGCCGTCTGATCCTCGAACGATGGTCGGAATAACTTCTCATACCTTTGACTAATAAGGAAACGAGACCCAATATAGCTGATTCCTCTTTTCACAGCTCTGTCTTGTCAACGCATATGGGTTCCTGGAAATCCTCCCTTTCAGATTGGGAGACAATTCCAAACTTGTTAATCCCTAGTTTTTTCACCTTTAGAAAGTTATTGTAGGTTTCACTGATTCTCTGGCCACTTATAGACCAACCCTCCAAAGCCCAGGGCTATATAAGGGGTAGAACACCCCTGTGAGACAATCACCCCTTGAGAAAGACTCTACTCGTCTCTAAGATTGCTCCTCCGCCCACAATTATTCTGCTAGCCCTATCCTTGACCTCTTTCCCCCTCTATGTAAATTGTTAGAGAACCTTCTTTGTGTCCCCTCTACTCAGACTGCCTCTGAGGAATCAAGGACCATGTCCTAGTTCCGCAAGGTGAGGGGGAGAGGCTCATGCAATCACCGATCACCTAGAGGGAAAAACTTGCAAAGTCAACTAGTGAGTTGACTCGCCCAGAGCTTGCTCACAAAATGATAGAGGTAGAAGATGAGTATTGGGGAAATTACTACCTTGCCTAGTGTCTCCCATTATAATGTGAGGTTTATTTCCTCCCTTTTCTTTGTTTTCCTTGCTTGGCCATGAGAGCGTGGGTAGCGACACAACACAAGACGATTGGCTCGGTCGTGGCCCCATGGCGCACTGGCTTGATCCAGTCTACTATTTAGGTGATGAAAGTTGGTTTGTCTGTAATATTTTATTTTCTAAAAATCCTAGAAAATCATAGGGATATCCAAATATAACAAAAGTATATATTATTTTGATCATAAAAATACAAGGAATCCATTGAAATTGGTTCCATGAACTAGATCTATCTTGAATTCCAAAAGGGTATAAAGATACAATCCTTAATGTGATAGATGTATAGAAACCCTAGATTCATGAATTTAACGGGGATTACTTAGTTAAATGATCTTAATTAGTAAAGACTAATATTTTTGGATAAAAGGGAAATCTTGATCTAATCTAAGGAACTCACATAATATCAAAATTAGGGTTTATAAGTTAAAAAGCATAAAATGTAATAATTACGGTTTAGGAAGCCTAACCCTAATGAAACCATAATCTGACCCCAAAACCCCAACTTGGAACCCAAGTCAGTCTTAATGATGGTTTTTGGACATAATAGTAATACTTGGTGTTATGCAATAATCTCAAGGTGATTACTTGATTGGTTGCACCTTCTCATATTTACTTGGACATTAAATCATCTCTAAGAAAGGTATGCGATTACACATATGAATACTTGACTTATTGACTTACATGGTATTTCAAAGTTTCCCAGCTAGATTGCAATTAAATTGTTGATTCTTTATTTACTTCTTACAATCTATAATACCCATATGAGTGTCACTTTATATAAACATACCTTGCTCAAGCCCAACAAATATCTATGAATAAATCCACACATGGAAGTTATAGAAATGACCCCAACAAGTGGGCTGGCCATTAAGTTACTCCTAGTGAGTGAGTATGATATTATGAATACCCCCAGAGAATGGGTATGGATAGAGATTACCCCCAACGAGTGGGTACATCATTATAATACTCCCGACAAGTGAGCGTTATAGTATGAATACCCCCAGCGATTGGGTATACATAGTGATTGAATAAATTTGGGTTGAGAAGTTATATCATAATGTGCAAGTTTAGTTACGAATTAATATTTGTTGCAATGGTTGTTTGTATTATTACACCTAGATGCAAATATTTTGTTACCCCCATATAATCAGTATATTTTGATATGTGAACCACATTTTTGTTTCACAGTGTTTTAGATTAAACTGTAGTTAATGATGAAAATTGGACAAATGGAGAAGAAGACACAAAAAGAAAAGATGTAAAGTTATTCTATAGGAAATAGATAGTTAGATTTATTGCTTGTTGCAAAATTTAGATTTCCATTCCATGTAACTCCCTAGAAAGATTCTATCTTCATAATGTTGTCAAACTCTTTTCCATTCAATGAAATCTATATTATTATTGGTTATTTGCTAGACCTTGATCCTGAATACATGATATTGGCCCTCACCCTCTCGGTCCACCTTAATTGGAGATAACAGGGGAGGGGCCATTACAATTAGGCTCCCATTTGTTGTGCCCAACTGGAAATGGAGAGAAGTGCATTCCCTGGCTTGGATCCCCACACAACCACTATCATGGATTAGTGAGTCTGGGGGAGCATGGAGGGTGTTCTCCTTATTCCCTACCATGAGTTGATGTTCTTCATATACATTTTTCATAATCGAATGTGACTCATATATATAAGTAGTAACCAAATGTGAATGAATCTAAATGAATGATTCATGCGTACAATAATGTGATTATTATATATAAGGGTATAACAATTGGATGTTTAATGTATGTAACTTATTTTAGTTAATTTTAAAATTAATTGACTTAATGAGAGATCAAGAAAATTATGTATTTTATGTGAGTTAATCTAATATAACTGTAATAGTGATAGTATTTAAGCATTAGAACTCTTAATCCTTAGTATTGAGGATAATGATGATATGTAAAGATTATTACTAATATAATTGAGTCAAACACTAATGGTATCAAAACTCATACATGATAATCCCAAAAGTGAAATGTAATCCCAAAATTAGATTGTTTGAGTCCTAATTAGTCTAGGCATCATGTTTGAGCCCTACTGGATAATGTTTGCTAATCCAATTTAATAAATGAAGATAATATTCAAACATGAAATCCCACTATTCTTTGGTCTATGGTTCTGTATTGTTAAATTCTGATTTTATGCCACGTGCTATGAATTCTTCCCAATCTTGATCAAACTCTAGATCTGGATCCTTGTATCCGGGATACATGCTCTCCTTTGCCCTTTCCTTCTTCCCCTAGACTCTATAATTTGATTCTTATCTTCCCTCTTGTGTGTGCTCCATATTTTTCTTGCATCTTTATGTCACCGTATGGTATCCTTATCTCCATGTCTCTGACTCATAGTCGGGTCGGATGAGTCCTGGCTCAACCAGGTTTTGTGGCCACACTCTTCTAGTTGGTGTGGGGTCTTTATGGTTCCCCTATTTCTGACCATGGCTGGTTCTTCTCTTATCCATTAATCCTCACCTATACATAATCCTTCCCTTGGCCCAACATAAACCCACAAAACATATACATATCCTCATTTGATTATCATCTGTCTTGCACTCAACTCACCTGACCCCAATCTTCTGTGATAGCTTCATGGACTTTCTCACCACTCAAGAAAGCACTAGAGACCTTGGAAATTGATCCCAACATTTTAGGGGAGCTCACTAGAGAGGCAAACATCTCCAATTATGGATATTTTGCAGTAGGTATAGTTTTACCCTTCTGATGCTTTTGTTGTTTCGTTGCTCATTCTTTTGGTTCTATTGTCACCATTTCCTCTGATTTTGTGTTTGGTTGAATTCTTCCGAGTGCTATAAGTCATCACATATGTTTGGTTTCACAATGTGATTCTTGTTTGTTAGCCTCCCATCTTTTGTACCCAATTAGCCATGGTGAGAGGGGCATTATATGGCTTGGATCCCCTCGCAACCACTATCGGGTAACAATGAGTCTGACTAAGCATAGATAAGGGGAGTGTGTTCTCCTTATTCATTGCCATGAGTTGATGATCTACTATTGATTTCCTCCATAGAGAAACTAAAGTTCTGTTATTCTCATTGATTCTCCATCAAGGAGAAGAAGATGATTCTCAGTCTCTTTACAATCTTGACCTAGTTTTGAATTGATATCTGTAATGCTTTAATGGATGTTATCATCTTTTCAACTATCTAATTTATTTAAAACATTAGGTCTCTTGATTTTTTGTAATGTACCATCATGCCCTATCACACACATGGTTAAAGAAAAACATGAAGGGTATATTAGTAATTGTCAAAGATATATTTAATTCGATAGTGTGATAAATGGATTGAACTTAGATGATTCAAAATTACTATTTTATGCATTAAAAAAATATGATTTGAAATAAAAAAAATTAAACCCTAACTGATGGTATGTTTCATAATTGAAATCCTATGTAATAAGAAGTCCAAAT
The DNA here is from genome assembly GCA_963693085.1 of Alisma plantago-aquatica. Taxonomy (NCBI): domain Eukaryota; kingdom Viridiplantae; phylum Streptophyta; class Magnoliopsida; order Alismatales; family Alismataceae; genus Alisma; species Alisma plantago-aquatica. The sequence goes on from OY856414.1 coordinate 463,647,718, forward strand.
TTTATGATGTATAATATACATAGTAATTGATGATTTGCATCTAATGTAATATTGGGTGAAGAAATACTCTGTCCAAAAAGTTCAGTTTGTCCATGATTGCTCATGCTCATGTTTGAGGTATGTTGCTTCTCTTTATGAGTCATATTGGACACTATTTTCCATTAATTTCTCTCTTTGACTTGATTGTGAAATATTATCTTAAATGTCACATGCTTATATTTTGTTGAATGGATTGGTTTCAAACTCTTGAAATTAGTCTTATGGACTTTTCTAATTGCAAATTGAATCCTATTCTTGTATCTTGTTTTTGTTTCATTCAATTTCCAGGATAATGAATTTATTAATCCATATTTGTCGGAAACCGTAAATTGTCTTAAGTTGGCCATGATTTTATTGTTGGTCATGTTTATAGATTTTATGATGTCTTCCTAATTTGGATACTATGTTGTGATCTGATTAAATTGATGCTTGCCTCTCTATATAAAATTCATGTTTGATTTAAATAACTTATATAATGTACACACTAGGTGGAGTGTCCCTCTTGTGTGTATTACCAACAAAGGGTGTAGATGGTGATTCATGTCCCTGGGTAATAGTGTTTTGATGTCGTTACTCCCCTCAATATTATACTGGTGATCCCATAATATTTGGTTTCTGTGGTGAAGCCATATACCTTGAATTTTATTATACTTGTTATTATCATGATAATTTGCATGCATATTTCTTAATATTTATTGTTTTTCTCTAGTTTGAGATTAAAAGGCAAGAATTTTTTATTATGAACTTTATTTTTCTTCATATAACCTTTGTATCATCCTATTCAAAGATTTCTTTTGATATTCATTTGGACGTTCACTTTCTCTCTTTTGCTTGGGAATCCTTGTAATATTATTGGTTGTCCTTTTCTTAAGGTTATCCAATCACTATTATATGCACATTCCTACTTTTATGCTGACAACATCCACTTTGTCTTCTATTTTGGGGTATTCTCCAACCCCTTAGGTGTGGATCAAGGAGACGTGGATCAAAGTTTACCAGGACTTAACCCAGTGTAGCTGATTTTTTCTTAGGAGGTAGTTTGAAGTGGTTATACCCTCTGTGGCATATTATATGTAGTTTCTTTTTATGTACACCCTTCAAGGTGAAGATCAATGTTAGAAATAAATATTTTGATAGTTATATATTTTTATCTTCTATTTCTACATTACTGGTTAATGATACAATACATACTTGACTTATAGTTCATTATCATTTGTGAAGAACTATGATTAAATTTGGCATTGGATGGTTTTATATTATTCCCTCACCTTTGGGGTGCCACTCCTTACTCTTTTTATAGATGAAATATGTATAAGACTTTACATGACATCATCAACCCACACACTATCTACTAAAAAGTAAGAGTACATGGACACTCTACATATTTCAATGTTAGAATGGATTACTTTTTTTACCCATCAAAAACAAGTTATCACTTCTGTATGGACATTCTTCTACTTTCATTAGACCTAAAACATAAAACAACTAAGGTGGGACTCATCCAGAGATTTATTTAATGGAAAACATCATTGAAGATGTATAGCATGTGCTAGTTGTATAATGTGAGTATTGAATCACACGAGAAGATTGATAAAGAGTTCATCTTTGAAAGAATTAATGACATGTCAGTATATATATGAAATAGGTCTTTATTTGATAAGGGATATTAATTGAATTCTAAAACTAGTTTTGAATTAAGGAAATATATGATGTTAAGTAAATGTTTGTATAATAGCTTACGCTTCATGGAAGATATATTGCTTGCAACATATATATAAACATGCTCAACCCCAATAATAAATACTAATCATATATATTAATATTTTCCACATTTTAATTATCTAGGATTGTACCTCACCAAGTTATAACTCACAAAATACATCCACACATCCCACTTTCAAATATGTTGGGTTAACTATTCCCCCCAAGATCCTTCCACACCACTTTCCTTCCACACCACTTTTGGATAATTGTATCATTTTAATGGCCCTTTGATCTTTGACCCAAATTTGATCTCATGTTATTAGAATAGGAAATCATGCATCAAAACTTAGATATATAGTGTACATCTTGGATCTCTAGATCTATCCCCTAATCCATGTAGAATCCATACTCAAACATATGTGATCTCAAGAAGCTCATACTTGTTAGTCTCCCATGTAAATTAAGTTACTTAAAATTTTAGGAAATCATCTTTCTATACTTTGATTCCTATAAGAAATATTATTTCACTATGAGATTTCAACAAACCATAAGAACTTATGGGTGATCAAAGATATTAATACTCTCATTTTTTATGGTTCATCTTTATTGTTTTTCCACAATTTACATCTCGTAGACCATATTTCAATTAAAGGAGAAATTATCTAATGAACCCAAATCAATTATGGATTATCAAGTTGTAAACAATATAGATCAACATTAACTTAATGAAAGAAGTAAAGGAAAATCATAAAGATAATATTAGTCGATAGGTAAGTCATATATTACAATATTATATACCAAATTAATCTTAATTCATTATATAATGATAATGTCATGTTCATAACCATGGGGTCATCTCCAGATTACTCATTGTATTCACATAGAGCTACTATATTTGGGGTTTCATATGCTTTCTGTATCATCATTTTTGTGTTTGTTTGACGTTCATGTCCTTCTCATATATCTTATTCATAAGAAGCATACTATTAGAAGCCTTACATAAATCACAAGACATACATTTTACTTATAAATAAGACTTATTGTAAGCCATTTAAACCATCTTTCAATTCTTTATCTACTCCCATCATTTTAATACAAAACATAAGAACTTCTATTTTCACATCATATGTATCCATGAGAAGGAAAAATAAAACACATAAATCTTTAATGTAGTACTCATTTCTAAAAGACGTAACCACAATATTCATTATTTAATATTCACTTTAGTGTTTTAGTCACGAATATGAGTAAAAACAATGTGGAGGGTTCTACAAATTTTCAAGAAGCATCATAATCTCATTATACATAATGTACTTATATTATATCCAATGTTTAACTTATTTAAACATTCTACTCAACACTCATAAATTTCATCACACCAGATTTTAATTTGTAAAACCAAATTTATTGATAGGAACATCTAATCTCACTAGTAACTGAGTATAACTAGGTCATGTCTATTTTGTGAAACCAGGATAAGAGCGGTTTTGGTGAACTCTTACTAGTATCTATAAGTCATTTATTGTTCACCACCAACAATAGGGATCCTCCTCATATACTAAGTCCAAAAGCATAATTAGTGGTATCACTATTGTCTAGGGTCAAATTATCAAGCATGTGTCTTGGATATTTCACACACCAGTAATGAGATAAAACTTATAAGCTATTATTTTGCGGGGTTACTATGTACCTTTCCATGTCAATTCATCTATTTAATCATTTCTCTTGGGATCTTATGGAATAAAGAAAGATTTCATATCACTTTTATTTGCACCTATCATGTTCTACTTCTCTTCCAAGAAGTGAGATAGGTACATACTATATTAAATGTGGAACTACCTCATTAATGATACCCAATGATATAAAAATTCATATTGTGACACTTAATTATATCCTTCATATTTGCGTGACCACCATTTGTGTAGTGATCCCCACTATATCTATTACTAATTTAATTCTTGGGGTTTGTGCTCCCATTTTACCCTTATAAAGATTTTTCTTACTTCTTTTGGAGAATGTATGTTATATACCATCAATCATTCATTAAAGAAACTGTTATAATTTTTTTAAATATGTTAGAGTTCAAGATATTATTCATGCTATATAATAGCCTACTAAGTCCACCTTCAGACTCGTCACTTTGAATAATCAAGCACTACTACAGAAATGGCTTATAACGTCACATTTACTGGCATCGGTTGTATACAAAAATCGACGCCAAAACCATACAACGTCGGGAAAATAATGAAACCGACATATATTTGTGAAGGGTGACCAGACATGGGTATCACTTTTTATTTAGCGTTGGTTCCTAAATTAGAAACCGACGCTAAACATTGACCGCCAAATCCAATTTTTTGAGTGAAAAAATTACCTCCAAAAGTTAACATACAACGTCAGTTATTAACCAAGAAACTGACGACTAAAGGACATAAATTTGACCAATTTGTGTCATCGGTTGTCTTATAGTAACCGACGCCGATGTGTTTTCGTGCGTTTAACCGCAAACATTTTCACCACCATATAGCATCTTTTTTTGTTGGTAACCGACGCCTATAGTTTGAAGCGTCGGTTGTTTCTAATAACATACGCCTATTGTTAACTTAACAACACCCACGCGAGCCAGACTCTTCCCCTTTCTCTGTTTCATTCATCTCGATTGAGGGTTTAGGGTCTGGCGACGATTCCTCTGCTCACCGCTCCTGTTCCACCACTCGCCTCCACCGCCGCCATTTGCTGGTCCTCCGGCCGCTGCGCTCCAGGCCGGCCACCGCCATGAAGGCCCTCTCTACTCGTCGGCCGCCACCCTAGCTCGATCAGTTGCTCGCCCACCCTCTCTGCTCGCTGCGCCTGCTCTGCACCTGCTGGTCGGCGTCGCTGCTCTCTGGAGCTCCTCACCTGCTCACTACTCTCGCACCTGCTGGTCGTCGCTGCCGTTCGAGGTACTTTCTTCCTCCTCTTCTCCCTCGTAGTGGTGAGCTGACTTGATGGTGGTGGGGATCATTTTTGCTGTGTCACTATTGTTGCTACTATTTCTTCTTATTGTGATGTTGACAGTGGTAGGGTGTGAGCAAATTCATTTATTAAGTCAATCTTTAAACCGCTAGTAGATCGGATATGTATACGAGTGTGCTCATCGAAACAATATGATTTTTTAAAGGGAGTGTTTTTTTAGATTAAATGACTACAGAAGACATAATATTAACTCTAGCATAATCTCATGCTGTAGGTGATATTAATCTTTGAGATATTAATTTTTGCTCAGACCCAGGTGGTATTTTGTTTGATTGAAACATGATTGGGCATTATTATGAATAATTTTTCCCATAATGAGGCAATTTTTACAATACCTTGCTCTTGTTCCAATTGTTGGACAATTCATATACTCTCAATTGGGAAATATTATTACTCTTCTAAAATTATTCTTATAATGTTGAATCGGATCAATGACCACACCTGCTATTGTGCCTAAATTATGCCATGTATGTTTGTAAAAAGTGAATCTTATCGCTCTAATTGTGAATTATTGAATGTTTGAAACTATTGAATTCTTGATTTATTATTTAATAATGCTCTAATTGTGAGTGATGCAATGTAAGTAAAGAAATACATGTAGTGAATATGTACTCATTAGCCTAGAAACCCGTCCAAGATTTACTCATTCCCAGTTTGGGACTATTCTTGAACACCTAATCTCACTTAGGATGTAAGTGTATAATGTGTATTATGATTTCAAGAAAATTTTGGTAGCATTTCCCCGTTTGTTCTCTAAGTACATATGTACTTGGAGAACAGTGGGAAAATGCTGCCGAAATTTTCTTGAAAACCCAATACACATTATACACTTACTAGTGAGATTAAGTGTTCAAGAATGGGATAGGTGGTACACATTTATTATATATAAGAATGAAAACACATGTATTTGTTGGCCTAAAGTTTTAACCATGCATAAACTCTAATCTGTTAACCCTAGACCCTAATCTTGTTATAATATATACTTGTTTTCTCTTTGATCATAGAATGGATAGATCATGGATGTCCATTTGCAATCGCTGTACCCCAGAGTTTATTTCTAGTCTTGACCAATTTATTAGATTTGTCGAGGAACATAGGAAACAACCTGGAGATACGTTCTACTGTCCATGTAGGCATTGCGGTAACAACTTGAAAGTCAGCACTGGTGACGAAATAAAAAATCATGTCATGTGCAACGGGATTGTACAAGGCTATACAGAATGGCACTGGCATGAAGAGATTTCAAACCCAAAACTAGTGGATGTCGATAGCAGTGCTTGCATGGAAGAAGAAATTGCCTCCGATGACGTAGATTTGAATGAACCAGTTCCAGTAGACATCGTTGATGTGATGCTGGATAGTTGTGGGGTAGACCACACCGATCCACCTCCCATGTTTAGAAACATTGTGCATGATGTTGAGATACCGTTATACATAGGTTGTACTAAGTTTACGAAGCTTATTGTTGTGTTGAGATTGTATAAACTGAAAGCTATCAATAGATGGAGCGACAAAAGCTTCACGTCATTGTTGTCTTTGTTGAAAGAAATGCTTCCTGAAGGAAACGAGCTGCCAATCTCAACATACCAGGTAAAGAAATTGTTGTACCCAATGGGAATGGAGGCCAAGAAGATACACACATGCCCAAATGATTGTGTATTATTTCAAAAGGACTATGTAGATTTGAAAGATTGTCCAAAATGTGGTGCATCACAGTATAAATTGACGACTTCGGGGGAGTCCAAAACTGGTTCTCCTGCCAAGGTGATGTGGTATCTACCTATAATATCATGGTTTCAATGCTTGTTTGCAAATGTGATAGATGCGAAGAACTTGAGGTGGCATGCAGATGTTAATAAAAAATAATGATGGGATCATACAACATGCGTTTGATTCCCCACAGTGGAAGAAGATTGATCTATTGTACCCCAAATTTGGTGAAGAAGATCTGAATCTAGGACTTGGGCTTTGTACAGATGGGATGAATCTGTACGGGACATTGAGCAGCCAACATAGCACTTGGCCAGTCATGCTTGTTATATACAATCTTCCTCCCTGGTTGTGTATGAATTATAAGTACGTAATGTTGTCGTTGTTGATATCGGGCCCTAAACAACCTAGAAATGATATCGATGTTTATCTTGAACCTCTGATTGATGACTTGAAGAAACTCTGGGGTGAAGGTGTGATGACCTATGATGCTTCACGAAGAGAGACATTTCGTTTGCATGCTATGTTGTTTTGCACTATTAATGACTTTCCAGCATATGGGAATTTGTCTGGATATAGTGTCAAAGGAGCTAAAGCGTGTCCTATATGTGAAGAGAACACTGATTCAACAAGACTAAAACATGGTGGTAAGACTGTATATCTCGATCATCGAAGGTTTCTTACAAAATTCCATCTGTATCGTAGGAAGCACAAATCATTCAATGGATTGCATGAGGAACGGAGTGCACCTAAACATATACCAGGGGAGGTTGTTTATGAAAGAGTAAAAGACTTTGCCAATGAATTTGGTAAGAGATCACATTGTACTATGGCCACACGGAGTGACAAATCTTTATTCAAGAAGAAGTCAATATTTTGGGATCTTCCTTATTGGAGTTCTTTGACAGTCAGGCATTGTATCGATGCCATGCACGTTGAGAAAAATGTCTGTGATAGTGTCATTGGTACTTTGTTGAATATACCAGATAAGACTAAAGATGGGATAAAATCCAGACTGGACCTACATGAAATGGGAATAAGGTCAGAATTAACAGAATTATGTGAAATGGGAAATCAGAGAACATACTTACCTCCTACTTGTTACACATTGTCTAGAAAGGAGAAGAAAGCTTTTTGTGAATGTTTGGTAAATGTTAAGGTGCCACAGGGTTACTCATCCAACATCCATAGATTGGTATCAATGAAAGATCTAAAGTTGATAGGTCTTAAATCTCATGATTGTCACACTCTAATACAACAAATATTGCCTGTGGAAATTCGATCTATATTACCGAAGCATGTAAGGTTTGCAATCACCTGACTTTGTTTCTTTTTCAACAGTCTTTGCAGAAAAGTTATTGACCCTGATATTCTCGATAATTTGCAAAGAGAAGTGGTTGTTACCCTATGTCAACTTGAGATGTATTTTCCTCCTTCGTTCTTTGATATCATGGTACATCTTGTTGTCCACTTGACTAGGGAAGTGAAAATGTTGGGACCAGTTTTCTTACATTGGATGTATCCCTTTGAACGATACATGAGCATTTTTAAAATTGATGTTTGAAACTGTTATTGGCCTGAAGGGAGTATTATTGAGGGTTATATGGCGAGAGAGGTTATGGATTTTTTCTAATGACTTTCTCAGTGGTAATGACACTCCTGGTAATGACAAGAATATTGAGGAGCAATTTGGCAAAGGAATTTTGGGATCACGGGTGAAAGTAATCAGCCGTGAGCAGTTGGAACAAGGTCACTTGTATATTTTACACAACACGGACGAAGTGAGTGTTTATATTGAGGAACATACCAATTTCATCAAGAGACAATATCCTCGAGCCAATACAATGTGGCTTGCTAGAGAGCATAACAAGAAATTTATTAAGTGGTTTGAAGATAAAGTCTTACATCAACTATCTCAAACACCAGATGATATTACTGAAACTATCAAATGCCTCACCTTTAAACCAAAATTGAATGTTATGTCTTATGAAGGGTATGACATTAACGGATTCACATATTACACAAAGTGCCAAGATGATAAGAGTGTCATCCAAAATAATGGGGTCACCCTTCAAGCACGACTATGTTTTTTGCAAGTGCAAAGGATAAGAGTCCATGTGAAGCTAAAATGTCATATTACGGTGTCATTGAAGACATATGGGGGTTTGACTACATAGATTTCAGAATTCCGCTCTTCAAATGTAATTGGGTTGATAACACCAACAGAGTTATAGTGGATGAATTGGGTTTCACTTTAGTGAACTTTGAAAAGATTGGCGAGAAGGGTGAACCATTCATATTGGCATCACAAGCGAGACAAGTATTTTATATCGATGATCCTGCAAATGATAAATGGTCAGTTGTTCTTCATGGTAAAAGATAGTTCATTGAAGATCCTATAGATGAAGAAGAGTACTATGATAAGTATGATGACTCTAGTCCATTCTCAGTTGGGTTGCCAACACCAGCAAATATTGAAGCTAATGATGACTTGCATGTGCGCGGAGATCACAATGAAGGATTGTTAATTGATAAAAAATTGCAATATTTTTTTTGGTCAGTCAAAAAAGCGTGTTACTATAGAAACCAAAAACTTTGGGCACTAAGTACCCCATTACATCGGCTGGAGCTAAAAAAAGCTCAAAACAGAGATTTAACACCCCACACAGGGGGAATCACAAGATTTCTAGATAATTTAGAACTAAGAAGACCTATCTAACTACATAAACTAGCTCCAAGCAATCCAACCAGAAGAAAAACTATACCAAACCACTATTACATGCATTCAGCATACCCACAAGTATTAACAGAAGCTTGACATAGAACAAAACTGATTTTCCTTCCTGAAGATAGCCATGAAGCATCTGACCTTCTTATCAACCGAAACATCAAGTTTCTAAAGGCCAAGGTCACCCAAAAAAGGAACCCCTAGATACCATATCAACCAAGAAGTTGATCCAACCGAAATAGAAGAAAAAACCTGCACGTATAAGCAACAGAGTGTGGGAGAGAAAAGAACATCTCCAATTCACTCCTTCAATCTTGGCACAACACCAACTATCTATTAAGAGTACCCACAAATTGTGGTACTATACCAAGAAGAGAGAGATCCTTGTAACTGTCATCCCACCCAACAGCAAAGTAGCTAATCTGCCAGGTCCTTGATCTACAGTAGATGTTGTTAACACAACACCAAACCAACAATTCCGGGGAAGATGCCCAAAGCTGTTGTTTGCACAAAGGCATTCCAACAAACACCATGAGAGCACAAAGCAGCAGCAGCAGTGTTGGCATAGCAGCCCAACATCAATCGCCTAAAAAAACATTCCACCTGATGTAGTAGAAGAGTTAAGGGAGAAGAAGAGACGACGCCCCTGCCCCTAGGTTCGACACTACGCGATCATCATGTAGCAACAGACCAGGACGAGGAGTTGATTCCCGAAGGATCAGTAGCAGCAGGAGTTAGCCAGATCCAAGGCCAGATCCCCAAATACGGGGGCGCCACCATGTCAAAGCCGTCGAAGACGGCCATATGGGAAGAGCGCAGGCATCGCCTCTTCTGGTACGAAGATGAAGGCACTGTCGGACCAAACCTATCAGAGGAGGGGAACTAGGTCGCCCAACGAGTTGCCACTAGGTGAGTGGACCCTCCCGCAGCCAAGATCCGTGAGGATCCAGTTGAGTCTGATCCTAGGGGCCACTTCACCCTAGAGCCAGGAGCCCTCAACCACTAGAAGAGAAGAAGTGAAGGAGGCGACGCGGAGACTCCTAGCTTCATCGACGAAGTCAGAGCGGCAATACGAGGACCCAGAGCCATATTAGAGGCATGTTTATATTTTTTTATATGTTTTATTTTTCTGAATGTGAACTTCACAATGTGAATTACCTTACAATGTGAATGTGAACTTTACAATGTGAATTACTTTACAATGTGAACTTTACAATGTGAATTACTTTACAATGTGAATGTGAACTTTACAATGTGAGCTTTACAATGTGAATTACTTTACAATGTGAACTTTACAATGTGAATGTGAACTTTCAGATGGCTGAGCATTCTCCTGATGACCATGTTGATGATTACCGTAAGGGTGAGGACATCAATGTGGCACCTCACAATGTAAGTTTTAAAAATATATCATATATGCATATCTATATGTCCATTTATAGTTATATCCTATAAGTGTGTTTATTTTGTCAAATTTCAGGTTGATGATGCACATGTACCCTCTGAAGCACTTGAGGCAATTGATGAGCAACACCAAAAATTTGACAAGAGAAGGGGCATCACTATGATGAAGAAGTTAATAGCACAAATGGGCAATGGACCCAAACTTGTTGTGGATTTTGATAATGCAGGAAATGCAATTGGAGTGAATCGCAATTCGTTTGTTTCATATCTTGGGTATGCTACTCGTAGCCATTGTGGTTGTAAGATAGATTCTTGGCATAAAGTTCCTAAAGGGAAGAAAGACATAATATGGAAGGATTTATGCATGAGTTATTATTAATTTGCAATTCTATTTTGTAGATTACTAATTTTTCGGATACTAGTTAATAGCAATTCTATTTTGCAGAGTATATATGCATTGGATGAAAAGCTGCATCGTAAATGTGTGATGCAACACTATGGGAGAGTCCTAAGGAACTATACGACAAATCTCACCCGAGAATACATATAAGAAGGTGACAAGAGGAAGAAGACAACCACTGAACAGTGGAACTTCCTGGACTAAGAAGAATGAGACATGTTTGTTGCTTCAAGAAAAACTGATGAATTCAAGGTATTAGGCGTCACTTCCAATTTAATTATTATATGTTGTATTCACCTATTCAAGATTAACATTTAGTGTTACTAACCAAATCATTAATGTGCATACTAACTAGGCCCTCAGTGAGGCGCAAAGAGTAAGACGTGCACTGAATGTGCATGACCACACAATGGGTCCAAAGGGGTATGCAAGCATTCGCCAAAGACTACAGGCTGAGTCTACTGCTCAGTCTGCTGCTACTCAGGAGTTCTCTACTATAGGTACCACACCTCTGCCTCGCCATGATGTCTGGATAGCTGGGAGGAAAAATAAGAAGGGAGAAATAAGGAAGCCTGCAACTATTGAGGCGGCTGCAAAAATGGTAAAATACAACTCTTAGAGCAATTGTTTGAATATTGATTATTTGTGGTGTTTACTTAATTATAAATTTTTGTTTTGGTGATTAGCGGGAGCTGTACGAGCTGAAGAAACAAGGCAAGTTCATCCCTGAGGGAACAAGGGATGAATTGACAGTTGCTCTGGGTAACCTAGAGCATCGTAGACGTGTTAGGGCTGCAGACGCTGGTCTGGACATCAAAGCGTTCTTTGGGCCATCCCAGCGCAAACATGTCCCAAAAGCGGGAATTTTACAAGAAGAGGTAACCTATTCTTTCTTTAGAATGTTACTATAAAAGAGAATTCAATAATCAGAAGATAACATTTCTTTTATCCATGTATAGGTAGATAAGATAGTTGATAGGAGAGTCGATGAAGTAGTTGATCAGAGGTTGCCCTAGCCCCACCACCCTCCTTCGTGCCTGGGGCGCTGTCCAGCTTCAGCCTAGCTGGCTAACTAAAGCGCACGATGCCTTCAACTTACAGATGACTTGCAACCATCTAGCGGATGTGGCGGAAGTTCCAGTGCACGGAAAGATGGCCTCACTCTTTTGGTGTTGTCGTGGGAGCATTGGGCTTCCAACACACCTCCTTTGCATCCCCTTGTTGCTCCAGAATAGAGCCACGCTCAAGGGTTAGGGTTTGTATGCAAAGAACATGTAGAAGAAGAAGAAGAAAGAAGGAATTACAAATCCTCTTGGATTCAACCAAGGCTTCTACCCCTTATATAGGGGAGGGTATCCACGCCCCAGACTGCTTGCCCACGAAGCAACCAAGTCCTTTTCCAACTTGGAATCCTATTCCTTCATGAAGAAGAAATCTTCTCTCTCTAAAAAGAAACTCTTTGATATTCTTTACTCCTTAGATATTAGAATTTCGAAAATCACCTCTTTTATTTTCTTAGTACTTTCCCTTTTAACCATTGGTCACAAAATTATATTTTCTTTTAATAGAAAATACTACCTCTTTAACAATACCACAAAATTCATTCATTATGCATCATATTATCCTTAATCTATCATTGGTATTTTCTCTTTCTTTTTCTCCATTGGGGCTCCTTGGACCCCAAGAAACTCTAATATTTCGAAATTCTTTTTTAAGGATACTTATTATCCTTCTAGATGCATCTATAATCATTATTTCTCATAATCTTGTTTATTTCTTATTAAAATATCTCTTTTTGAGGATTTCTCTTTATCTTTCTTTTTATTTTCCTCCTTGGAATTCCATTTAACATTAGGAATCCTTTGGATATGAAAATCCACCAAGGATAACTCAATTATACCTCTTTCCTCTTATTTCCCACATTTATCATTGTTTTTAATTTCTTTCTTAACAAAGAAATATTTAATTGATCTTTTCTTTTCTTATTGTATTCTCTTTGCAACTTTGGAATCCTTGGAACCCAAGGAACCCAAAAAGAATGAAATCCAACTTTGGATTACATTCTTTTGCCTTCTAGAGGTTTCTACATTTTTCTTTTCTCCATTTCTTATTAATAATGGAATTCCTTTTGTCTTTTCCTTGATATTGGGCCCAATAGCCAATAAAGCCTACAAAACAACCAACAAGGCTATTGTAAACGAAACTCATTTATCCAAGACAAATTCTATCATTACTTGTTCCAATATCTTTAATATGATAAATTACATTTCTCACCAAATGAGCCCAAAAGTCGGGGTTGTAACATCCTTCCCCTCTTATAGGAATTTTTCCCTCAAAATTCCAACAAGCAAACAAACAATTCAGTATAAGACTTTTCCATGTCCATCATTGGCCCCTATGTAGCTTTACCTTATCCATGGAGCTTCCAAAGAACCTTTATCATCACATATTCTTTTCTCTGAGTTCTCTCACCTTGGCATCTATTAACCTCATAGGTGACTAGGTCATTTCAGCCTCCCTTGGGGCTCACTAGGTTCATTGCTCCACACATGGTCCAGGTACCGCTCATAGTGCTCTAAATTGGACACATGGAACTCATTACACATCACATTATCCTGAGGGGTAAGGGAAAACTTAACCTTCTCCACCAAACCCTGTCAAAAGAACCCATGCATCGGGGACTCATCTCTCTTAGCTATAAGCTTAGAGGGGTCGGATTTTCATGTCACATATTCACCCACAGTGAACTGCACGTCAGTCTACTTTGCACCAGCTTACAACTCATGTCGTCTCTGGGCTCCTTTCAGCCATTGCACGATCAAAGTGACTTCATCTGCACACAATGTGGTCCTTTCTTGACCTTCGCGAGGTCCCTTCACCACATCATCTTAATGAAGTGGTGACCAACACAACCTCCCTTGTAGAGATTCTTTACATCTCGATACTGGCTATGGTGGTTATCATCACATCTTACAGAGGAAAAGAACTGTCTTTAGGTATCACCCTGAACGAGTACACATACTCTCATCAGACCCTCTAGTCTAGATTACACTAACCATTAGCTAGGGTGATAAACTATATTAACATCGAGTTCTTCATGTATCTACTTCCACCTTATGGAAGTGAATCTTTAGATTAAACTCAAGAACTCGCATCATGGTGTAGTTGAACCAACTCTCTCTCATATGTAGTTCACCCGGATATGTCCCTTGACAGAATTCTCTCTTTCTCATGTCATCTAGGTAAGGCTATCTACCATAACCCAAATTGCATCTTGACCTTCTCTGGTCCATGGGAAACTTACTACACATCCATAGTGATGAACTCCCATTCCCTCTCAGGGACTCTTTTATCCTCTATATCGATACACTGGGTTACTGGTGTTCATCCTTCACCTCCTGGCTTGCATGGCAACATACCACATGCAACTTCATCTTAAGCATCCAAAATACCACTGTCACTTACTATCTTCATAGTACCATGGTGTATGGTGGTCTTCAATCATGATCTACTATATTGTCATGATTCCTTAAGGTCGATTACTCAGAAACCCTAAACCACTCTAATCGGGGTTTCATCACCTTCCTTTCCAGAGAAGTGCATATGAGGTTCTACAACCATCCTTTCATCATGGTAAGCCCTAGGCTGGCTAGCCAAACGACCATTAACTTGATCAACCAATATTTTTACAGTTGAGTGTTAGCCAAACTTATCTCTTTTTTCAACTGAGGGTTATCCTAACAACCTCTTCTAGCCTCCATCTAAACTAGGAAGCTGTATCTCATCCAGAGAAACCATTACCACTTCACATCCTTAGGTCTTAGGTAATGTTGAAGACATACACCTCCATATATTCCACTTATTATCTCATCTCAGCTCTAAGTCTATCTTTATCAAGAAAACTCTGAGCTTATTCTCTTAGTTTTTCAAACTCAACCTTGTATGACTCATACCTCATGATAAAAACATCCTCATAAGATGACTACCTCATTCCTCTTAGTGTTTGTAAACCATCCATGTATCCTTCACTTCACCAGGGTATGTTATCATCCCTGTCCTCATACCTCGTAGCAACATTCCAACTCACATCATCTTTATCCTTGGTGTATGGCATGCGTACTGTCCTATCTCTCAATCCCATAATAAGAGGAAATAAGCATTTGGCTGCTGTCCAAATACAAAGTTCTTCCTATTCCAAGAGTAGAGATGGTACATCCCACCTTGCCAGTACACCTTTAAATCTATGTTGAAATGTGCCACATATGTCTCTATATCACAATCATCTCGATATCAAAGTTACTTCCAGGGAAAAACTGGTCTCAAACTTACTTGGGTCCACACACATTCCTTTGTCATCTCCTCTAGATCTACAGGGTGCCAACACTTTAGGGGTCATCCCTCTTCCCTTATGCATCCAGAGAGTGCCCTACTCATCCGCCCTTTGGGTCCCATGAGTTCATGAAGGTGATCAATCTCCTAACCCATGGCCCTCAGACAATGATTGCTATTAACTCTCGACCCTATGGTCACGTCCAACTAGGGAATTAGGCAACTCCTACTTCCATCAGGCTTATCCCTACCTGACCCTAGGATAGACTTAGGATTCTATTATAGTACATGTCCAACTTAGAACCTTACCCAAGCCTTCATCATCTCTTTCTCTACATTCATGGCTGATTTCCATCCTTTCATAGGGGTCATGGAAACTTGCCTACCTTGGTCAGGCCCCATACCAGTTACCTTCATGGTAACACATCTACATGCACTTAGAGATGGTTATCTATGGGTCTACAAGTTCATTCTCATACCATGTAATTTTCACTTAGCTTCTCAAGATCCTATGAGACCTCTTTAGGTTTCCTCAAAACCCACCAAACTGGTATACACCCTACCAAAGGGTCCCTCTCCCAGGATGGGAGGAAACTACAACTCTTGACAACAAACATCCTTAGGGTTTATATTCACATGAGCATGCTTAACCCAGAAGCTACCAAGCACTAGTACATAACTGACCTTTAGTGTCAGTTATTTAAGGCCTTTAGCGTCGGTTTTAATGCGACACCTGTGTGGGCGCCGCTAAAAGGCAAACCGTTAGGCGTCGGTTTTCAAACTGACGCCACAACCCTTCGTGCGCCACCGAAAATGTGCCAGCAGGGGGGTATAGGCATCGATTATTAGTTTTGAAACCGACGCCATAAACCTTCGTGCCACAGAAAGGGTGCCATCTGGGGCACTATCAGCGTCGGTTTATTAGTGATAACAGATGCCATCTCACCTGCTACCACGGTCGTGCTGGCCAGCACATCCGTGTTGTCTGGCCCGTTGCCACGGCCGTGCTGGCCAGCACGACCGTGGTCTCTGGTCTGCCGCCACGACCGTGCTGGCCAGCACGGCCGTGGTGTCTGGCCCGCTACCACGACCGTGCTGGCCAACACGGCTGTGGTGTCTGGCCTCATTAGGGAAATCGACGTCGGTTACTAGTAGGGAAACCGATGTCAGAACCATCAACGTCAGTTTATTATTAATTACCGATGCCACATCACATGCATTAGGCGTCAGTTATAATTATTTATCCGATGATGTAATCATTTGTCATCGATTTTAAATAAATAATTGACGCCTATTGCATGTTTTTTTTTCTAATCAGTCTGCAGGCCTGTTATGGCTGGTCGCAGGATGAGAAACCTACAGTTCAATTATAAACTGTAGGTTTTTCGAATTCCATTGATATCAGTCAACAACAGGACACAAACCTGCAAAATTAACAACATTAATTTTCACACATTTAGCAACCTGAAGTTCCATTCAATTTTCACACATGTAGAAACATTCATGTATCAGTTTGCAGTTCCATTCATTTTCACATTCACACATGTAGAAACATTCATATAGCAACCAACAGTTTCATTCATTTTCACATTCACACATGTATAAACATTCAGACCCATGTAGAAACATTCAGACATGTAGAAACATTCACACATATTACAATTTAGAAATTCATTTACAAACTATCATTCTTAGTCATTTTTCTCTATCAACATCCCAATTATATTTTAAAAACCCCACTACTTGTATGGCTTTTTCCCATTCTTCTCTTACATCATTTAATTCTTCCATCATATAGGGAGCATGTACATCTAGTAAGGCCTTTCCTGTAGTGTGGTCAGTTTTAAACACCTGCAAAGAGAATTATGTATATATATAATTAATAATATATAAATAAGATTGATATATTTCATATTATCTAACGAGACTATATATAATACCTCAGGAATGGTATCGATGTCCACTGCAGCATATTTGATAATCATGTGCATAAATCGCATCACATAGTATGCACATGCCCATCCGTTGTCTTGTGTAGCACACTATAAATTGAAACATACAAAATATATTAAAAAATACAACTAATTAAGCATTGTTCACATAAATAATATATAAATTGCAGTCGGGAACTTACTTCCTCGTTCTTCCAAATTATTGGCTGGTTCTTTTTCCTGGGGACCTTTCCTCCAGCCTTTTTGAACTCATCTAAACCCCTACATGTTACTGTAACATAGTATATTTCATAATTAAATAGTAATGTAATAACATATGTTAACAGATATGAAAATGAAATATTTCTCACCGGAATAATGCCATTTTCATTGTGTGTCCATATTTTTAATTCAATTTAGTCCCCTTAGGATCTAGATAATAGACAGTGAACATCTTGGGGACAATAACTAGTAACTCCCAATGCATACCACTGAGGTAAAAAAGTTAAAAATTAATAACTCAAAATCCACAATAAAAATGTAATTTTCTTAAGTCCAAATTATAAGTAAAATAAACTTACTCCACATTGAATGGAGCTATTATCACCGTCTTGTTATTTTGAGCAAAATTTGTAAATGCATCACAACAGTATTGGTGAACTAACGAAGGGTCTTTATCTACTAGACTAATCAAAGATGGAATCAAAAATCCTACATGTTCGAATGAAAAATCTGTACATATCTTGTCTAAGTAGCTGTAAAACATGTATTACGTATGCATTAATATATAAGAAAATAGATCACCAGATCCTACATAAGGTATATGGATGTATAAAGAAGATCTCACCTTATCCATAGCTCTATCACAGATGTATTTAACCAATCATATTGAAACAACTCCAAAATATCTTGTATAAATAATTTTCTTTCGTATGATTGACCTGCAACATCCACATCTATAGAAACAATTATAGGGCAATTTATATCATGTTTGCCTAACCATATTGCCATACCCCTACAATTAGGACCTAACGGGATAGGTAGGTCCTGTGGAACCCAACTTGGTAATGTAGGAGGTGGAGGTAGAGGCCTAGATGCTCTGGGAGTCTTCTTTTTAACCTGTATATATATATATATATATATATATATATATATATATAATTTTAGATCAATTGACATCATATACACACACTCACAATTTAACATAATGTAAATTTACCATACAGTTTTAGTATAGAGGACATCCGCTTTTTGCCACAATATCACTCCGCCTTCTGCCTCACCAAGCATTTCACAATCTGGGTAGGCATATGGCAATGGAAGATCCATCCAATCCTGGAATATATGTAGCGGGCTCACACGAACCCAACCAGCTGGTAATGGAGACCCATGAAACATTTCCCCTGGTAGGGATGGGTAAGCCGACGCCTCTGCAACGACATATTATTTATTTTTTAGACGACATGGCTTCAACCCCTACAAATTTGTGTAAATAATGTTATATACATATATACATATTATCTTGAAAAGACTAGTTACTATGTCATAAAAATACTTACAGCGGATGTGCTAGGTGGTGGGTCTACATGATTACTCCCAACCTCTACAGTAGGAGTAGAGCGGGACACCATAGGTACTGTCTGCTGAGTGGCAGTCAGAGATGCCTACCACTTGCTCATTGCTTCATGGAGTTTCTTATCAACTGCTTCCTTGATTCTCTTATCAACTACTTCATCGACTCTCCTATCAACTATCTTATCTACCTATACATGGATAAAAGAAACGTTAACTTCTGATTATTGAATTCTCTTTTACAATATCATTCTAAAGAAAGAATAGGTTACCTCTTCTTGTGAAATTCCCACTTTTGGGACATGTTTGTGCTGGGATGGCCCAAAGAATGCTTTGATGCCCACACCAGTGCCTGCAGCCCTAACACGTCCAGGATGCTCTGGGTTACCCAGAGAAACTGTCAATTCATCCCTTGTACCCTTAGGGATGAACTTGCCTTGTTTCCTCAGCTCGTACAGCTCCCGCTAATCACCAAAACAAAAATTTGTAATTAAGTAAACACCACAAATAATCAATATTCGAATGATTGCTCTAAGAGTTGTATTTTACCATTTTTGCAGCCGCCTCAGCAGTTGCGGGCTTCCTTATTTCTCCCTTCTTATTTTGCCTCCTAGCTATCTAGACATCATGGCGGGCAGAGGTGTGGTACCTATAGTAGAGGACTCCTAAGTAGTAGCAGACTGAGCAGTAGACTCAGCCTGTAGTCTTTGGCGAATGCCTGCATACCCCTTTGGACCCATTGTGTGGTCATGCACATTCCGTGCACACCTTGCTCTTTGTGCCTCACTGAGGGCCTAGTTAGTATGCAAATTAATGATTTGGTTAGTAACACTAAATGTTAATCTTGAATAGGTGAATACAACGTATATTTATTAAATTGGGAGTGATGCCTAATACCTTGAATTCATCAGTTTTTCTTGAAGCAACAAACGCGTCTCATTCTTCTTGGTCCAGGAAGTTCCACTGTCCAGTGGCTGTCTTCTTCCTCTTTTCACCTTCTTTTATGTATTCTCGGGTGAGATTTGTCCTATAGTTCCTTAGGACTCTCCCACAGCGTTGCATCACGCATTTACGATGCAGCTTTTCATCCAATGCAAATATACTCTACAAAATAGAATTGCTATTAACTAGTATCCAAAAAATTAGTAATCTACAAAATAGAATTGCAAATTAATAATAACTCACGCATAAATCCATCCATATTACATCTTTCTTCCCTTTAGGAACTTTATGCCAAGAATCTATCTTACAACCGCAATGGCTACGAGTAACATACCCAAGATATGAAGCAAACGAATTGCGATTCACTCCAATTTCATTTCCTGCATTATCAAAATCCACAACAAGTTTGGGTCCATTGCCCCTTTGCGCTATTAACTTCTTCATCTTAGTGATGCCCCTTCTCTTGTCAATTTTTTGGTGCTTCTCATCAAGTGCCTCAAGTGCTTCAGAGGGTACATGTGCATCATCAACCTAAAATTTGACAAAATAAACACATTTATAGGATATAACTACAAATGGACATATAGATATAAATATATGATATATTTTTAAAACTTACATTGTGAGGCGGCGCATTGATGTCCTCACCCTCACGGTAATCATCAACACGGTCATCAGGAGAATGCTCATCCATCTAAAAGTTCACATTCACATTGTAAAGTTAACATTGTAAAGTAATTCACATTGTAAAGCGCACATTGTAAAGTTCACATTCACATTATAAAGTAATTCACATTGTAAAGTAATTCACATTGTAAAATTCACATTGTAAAGTTCACATTCACATTGTAAAGTTCACATTCAGAAAAATAAAACATATAAAAAAATATAAACATGCCTCTAATATTGTGATTTTTTTATCAATTAACAATCCTTCATTGTGATCTCCGTGCACGTACAAGTCATCATTAGCTTCAATATTTGTTGGTGTTAGCAACCCAACTAAGAATGGACTGGAGTCATCATACTTATCATAGTACTCTTCTTCATCTATAGGATCTTCAATGAACTGTCTTTTACCATGAAGAACAACCGACCATTTATCATTTGCAGGATCATCGATATAAAATACTTGTTTCACATGTGATGTGAATATGAATGGTTCACCCTTCTTGCCAATCTTTTCAAAGTTCACTAAAGTGAAACCTAATTCATCCACTATAACTCCTTTTGTGTTATTAACCCAATTACATTTGAAGAGCGGAATTCTAAAATCTATGTAGTCAAATTCCCATATGTCTTCAATGACACCGTAATATGACATTTTAGCTTCACATGGACTCTTATCCTTTGCACTTGCAAAAAACATAGTCGACGCTTGAAGGGTGACCCCATGGTTTTGGACGAGGGGTTTCTTAATCTTTAATTCATTAAAGTTGATAACTTACACTACTTTTAGAATATCAAGGTTCATACTAGTAAGTGGGTTATTAAACACACATAGAGGATATGTGATTGCTCTGATACCATCTATCACAGAACTGTTTGTTACCCAAATTCTCACTCATAATGGATAGAAAGCCAAAGGCGAGAGGACCCGAGCGTCCGCCCGTAGGATAGATCAAATAACATATGCACGAATAAAACCACAAACAACAACTAAGGTATGAGACAAGAAAGCATAAAAGAATGCTAAACTGATACCTAATAAGATCTTGTCCCATATATCAACATGTGTATTCCATTTGCATGTAATTATATATCATGTGTATTCCATTTGCATGTAATTATATATCATTATAGTATGTGAAGATTATCATAAGTGTGAAAACATTCATCATCATTAGAGATTCATAGTGTACGTGTTGCCTAAAATCATGAAATGGGTACATATCAACACAATAGTGTTGAGTATGCTGGCAAACATATAAAATTACAGGTTTAAGAACATATATTGCTTGGAAAAAGTGTAAATTAGATAACAAGAATGAGGAAACAACATTTATAGACTTTCTTATTAACATTCAAGCGTATTATGCTCATTTTCATTATACCAACAATATCATAAGGCCTTTGACCAGCTTCTCAAAGGAACAGGTCTGGGAGGGTACTCAATATTAGCCACCCTATATCAATGTGAGGGACTATAAGAATAAACACCATGAGTTAAAACTTTTCGTAAGGGACCTCAAGGCCATCGCCAAGATCTAACCCTTTTATCACCATGGTCTACCCTAACATGACAACTCAAGTAGGACACCCATCCTTGTATCCTTACCCCGAGAATACATGATAGTACGCAAGGTTGTATAATGGACATCTATCATTATGTTTTCAAGTTTGTTCAACATATGTAATCAAGACCAAAACATAGTAGTCATAGGGATTAATATCTCAAACAAGTATTATAATCCAAGAATCTTATATTTCATACATATAAGTAAATTCAATACCACAAGTATGGCCAATAGGAGGATAAAGTGTACCTTGATACGAGCAAACTAGCATTATACAACATGACTAGATCTTTGAAAAGAGTCCATCAAAGAGATCTTGAAATTAAAAACAAGTGTGATATGATTAATATAACAACACTTAGGTCATCTAAACATAATCATCAAGGGTGGGTGTTTTACATAATCTAAGTTCCATATATTATGATGATTGATTTCAACATCTCCAAAGTTCTTGCAATATCATCACCAAGCTACATGTGAAATCACATATCATTTTGACTCAGGGTGAAACATCCTAACAATATCAGGGATTTTAAACATATGTTTCATGGATCTTAATAGGGAAATCATAAGATTTGAGCAAGCTTTTAATCAACATTGTCATAACTAGTCGTATTCAGTCAATGTCATGCAAGATAGTCAACAGTGGAGTACACATGAGTTCAATATTGATTTAGTGACATAATTATTGACAAGTTACTAATTTGATCTCATCAAATAGGATGGGTGACCATTAGGGTGACATTTATACAAGGTTAGATCTCAATATAGAAGCATGCACATTAGGTCAATTTTCAATGTTATGTTTAGGTCACTTTGTCATAATAGGACACAAGATATATCCATAATGCACTTAGGTGTTCGAAACATAAATTTAATGATATGGTTTTTACAAAGTGTCTTTGAACATAATTGATCAACATTTAGCACAAGGTATAAAGATCATCGTGATAAGACCATAAATGTTCCATTTAATGGCATGTTCCATATAATCAAGTTGCAATAGAGTTCAAGTATGGAAAAATTAGTTTCTTGGATAAATAATGAATTAAACATTACTAATCTATATCAAATGAGTTCATATAATCAAGTTGAGCATCAAATTAATGATACTTATCATTATAGTTCAAAAGATACACATTTCATGGTCCATTTCATGAACTAGAGTCATTCAAATGGCAAAGCATGTTCAAGTTCAATTAAAATAGTACAATATAGAATATGTAACTAATCAGGGTCATAAAATTCAAGTGGGTCATGATAGGATCAAGATTGAACATTAAACAACATTAATCATGTAAAAGGGATCATGTGATGTCATTTTCAACATAAAAGGATATACAAAGAGAATTAGTCTCTAAAACTTATTTTATTTAATAGTTCTCTTTGTGTAGATAAATGTTGATATATAACATGTCATTTTGACCAAGGAATCATTTAATATGATTTTTTGAAGATTTCATACATTATAAGAGAGAAATATATACCACTTGAGGGGGTGATGTGGCACTTCGTGGTTGGGTGCCACCGTGTGGGTCCAAGTGAATTAGGTGGCTCTACATCTTCCTTGATTGAGTCAAAGACAAGAAACAGAGAGAGGGGAGGTGAGAGAGGGCGTGAGTACCCTCACGATCTCGGTCATCAATGACTGGATCACGATGGTCTCAAGAAGATCAAGGGCCATGGTTTGTCACCCATCCTGACCCTGCCTGTGTGAGGCCTCCCATGGACACGACGGTGGATCTCAGAGCAGCTCATCGAAGTGTGAGGTAGATGGAGGAGAGGATGTGAGAGGGGGCTGAAAACCTACCGCCCAAACTCTTCCTGGCCCCGTGAACTTGTTGGTGTGCTCAGATTGAGGCAAAGGGGCTGAGGTGACGATGCCCCTTTGGGCTACAACAACAATGACACTGGGCCAAGTAGGAGAAGAGCATGTGGGGTATGGTATAGTAGGGCATGAAACACCTAAAAAAGTTGGGGAAAATAATTGGGGAAGAGGTGACCTCAAAGGGCTTATAAATACGTTCGCAGATCTCATGGACCAATCAAACCACCATGGTCATGACCACATGGCCGACCATGGATGGTGGGGATTCCATACCCCTAACACAACCCATTTCTCTAGAAAGGAGGTAGGTTTGAGGTCGTAGGAGCATGGGGAGGCTCATCGTGATGACTTTAGGTGTGAAGGAGGTCAAAAAGATGAAGAATCGTGGGCTCACAGACATGGCTAGAGCTACTAGCTTCTTGACTTTTGGCTCAAGGTTGGGGATGACTCCCCAACCATCTGATTAGTTTGTAGAAGATCCATAGACCTTAGATCTATGGTCTAGGGTACACGGCACTAAAGGGACAACTGGGTGCATCCAAGTGGCTGACCCAAAAGAAAGCAAAAGGGTCGAGGACCAATAAGGAAAATTAAGTAAGAAAAAGGCTAGAAAGAGAGCAAGAATGCAATAGCCATAACTTTTTCCTGGATTATCGGATTTGGGTGAAATATTCACCATTGGATCACAAATTTCACCCTATATCTTATGGAAAAGGATTGAGATCAATATAACTATGCTTAGTGGTTTCAATATTACAAATACTCTCAAGGATAATCAAGGCGCTCAACATTGCATAATTGGGTTCAAATTTGGGATTACGAATCATATCTCATCAATTGAGAAATATGTGATTTAATGATTAGATAGGTCATATAGTTAAATTGATGCATCATAAGTCATTAAGTGCATAGTTAGAGGATAGATAAAATCTAGGTTGTTACATCCTCCCCACTTAAAAAGAATTTGGTCCCCAAAATTAAAGCAAATCCTCAAAATACATTGGAACTTTACATTCCACATCATATCCATCATAATACTACACATAATCATCCTTAAATCGTCAATATTATTGCAATACCAAGAAATCAAACATCAAAGTCCAAGCAGAACCATGCTTCCACTGCACCACTCTGATACAAAAGATCATCAAAAGACCACAAATTTGGAGAGATCACCAATTAAGTCAAACAAATAGGACTCTTTGATTTAAGAGTAAAGCATGACTTTCAATACCAATATATAGGGTTTTATCTTATACATTGGCCCTAGGTGGGGTTATACATACTTGATTGAGATTTCATATTTCAACAAATCGAGTCAAACACCATATTTCAACATCGTGGTTTCGTATCAAAATCAATGAAAGGTCCCACCCTAGTCCACATGAGAGCTTACCCCTAAGTCATAAATCAAAAGAATCAAAATAATCATTATTTCAAAAAATTTGAAGCTTTGAGAACATGAAATTCATTAATCACATATCAAGGGTGATCTCAAGATCCAAATAGGGTGATCATAGGAGTCAAATCAAAATCGAGATGAGTCATGATTTTGATAATCAATATAGAGAGTCGTGATTTTAAAAAACAAAATTCATAGGTACAAAATCTCAAATCTAGGGTACAAGATTCCTATTAGAGAATAGGTGGAATCATTCATCCATAATCAATAATAAAGCAACAATCGAGCAACATTTCATAATATCAACATCAATCTCATTATTTTGGTATTCAAGGTTGATGAATGATCTTAACCTAGGTATTTCTAGGAACTTAACCACAATCTATATTCAACATCATCATATTTCAAGATCATCATTAAATTGAGATTCGATATCGAGTTTCAGTATCATCATAATATTTGACCTATTAGAGGCTTAGGTCAAAAGATCAAAATGGTATGGAAGGGGTTACCTTTCCAAACTCAAAATAGTCAACAAGATGAAAATTTCAGGGAAATCATAATAGGTATGTGACCTAAATTAGGGGAGTTATGAAGAAAACTACCACCCTAAGATAGAACATTTGTCCTCATTAGTCATGAAGTGTCAAGTCTATCAAAAAGGAAGAGCATCATTTATCAATTTGTATTTCACAAGGTCATGATCATTTATCATTATAGAGAAACCATGATTCGAGATGACATATATTTTAGGTCATAATATGGTTCCGTTTTCTTCATAATAAGAGCAAGGGGGTACTCAGAAATTGAGTAGTCAATATAATCTCTTGCAACTATTTGAGCATTATCGAGTATGATAAAGATCTCATATTTGTCATATTATTCAAAATCGAGTTTAACAATGAGGCATTATAATCAATAAGGGATTTTGCCTCTTGTATCAAACTTTTCATAATATTTTGAGATTCCAAAGTCATAGTCATTTCAAAGCCTGATCATGATACATATCAAATAGGGGAAAAGTTTGCTTAATCATATTTGTGGTTTAATTAACAATAGGGGCAGCATGGACATAATCAATAGGAATCTCATAAACAATGAGATATAAGCATGTGTTCTCCTTATTTCATCATTTTAAGGATCATTATCATATACCTCAAACATAGAAAGCACATAGTTCATATTTGGTAAAAGTTGAGTCTACATGATATGAGATGTTACACATGAGTACTTAACTTCAAGAGTACTTTTATTAATCATAACAGAGTTTTCAAAATAAGGTCAGATCATGGCATCATTACCATCTTAATAAAATATTACCAATTCATTTGAATTTTAATTTCCTCATTCATAAGCTATCCATAATCGAGATATCAAGTGATTAATTGTCATGAATGATATCACATGATGAGATGAGAAACTATATAATCATCATCTAATGGGTGGCTTCGGATAGTCCTTAATGAAGAGATGAGATGCCAAAAGACTCTCTACATTTTTTAGGGAAAATCCTTAATCCAGTCTTGGATTCACTTTGGCTAGGTAGGTATACAAGGAAGACCTTAGCCACCACAACTAGGTGGATAGGAGGTGCATCAGCCCCCATGTAGTGAACTGCGTAGACACCTCAACTTCATCATTATAGACTTAGGTTTTCCCAAGGTTCATACTAGTAAGTGGGTTATTAAACACGCATAGAGGATATGTGATTGCTCTAATACCATCTGTCATGGAACCATTTGTTACCCAAATCCTGAATCCTAATGGCTAGAAAGCCAAAGGTGAGAAGACCCGAGCGTCCATCCGTAGGATAGATCACATGACATATGCATGAATAAAACCACAAAAAACAACTTAGGTATGAGACAAGAAAGCATAAAAGAATGCTAAAATAATACCAAATAAGATCTTAGGTCCCATATATCAACCATGTGTATTCCATTTGCATGTAATTATATATCATGTGTATTCCATTTGCATGTAATTATATATCATTAGAGTATGAGCTGATTATCATAAGTGTGAAAGCATTCATCATTATTAGAGATTCATATCGTACCTATTACCTAAAATCATAAAATGGGTACACATCAGCAGAATTGTGTTGAGTATGCTGGAAAACATATAAAATCACGGGTTTAAGAACATATATTGCTTGGAAAAAGCTTAAAGTATATAACAAGAATGAGGAAATGACATGTAAAGAATTTCTTATTAACATTCAAGTGTATTATGCTCATTTCCATTATACCAACAATATCATAAGGCATTTGACCAGCTTCTCAAAGGAATGGGTATGTAAGGGTGCTCAATATTAGCCACCCTAAATCAACGTGAGGGATTATAAGACTAAACATCATGAGTTAACCTTATTCGCAAGGGACCTTAAGGCCATCACAAAGAGCTAACCCTTGTATCAACATGGTCTACCCTAACATGACAACTCAAGTAGGACACCCAACCTTGTGTCCATACCCCGAGAATACAAGAAAGTATACATGGTTGTATAATGGACATCTATTGTTATGTTTTCAAGTTTGTTCAACATATGTAATTAATACCAAAACATAGTAGTCATAGGGAACAATAGATCAAACAAGTATTATAAGACAAGCTTCTTATATTTCATACATACAAGTAATTTCAATACCACTAGTCTGGCTAATAGGAGGATAAAGCATACCTTGATACGAGCAAACTAGCATTATACAACATGATTAGATCTTTGAAAAGAGTCCATCAAAGAGATCCTGACAATAAAAACAAGTGTGATTTGATTAATATCCCAACACTTAGGTCATCTAAACATAATCATCAAGGGTGGGTGTTTCACATAGTCTAAGTTCCATATATTATGATGATTGATTTCAACATCTCCAAAGTTCATGCAATATCATCACCAAGCTACATGCTACATCACATACCATTTTGATTAGAGTGAAACATCCTAACAAGATCAGGGATTTCAAACATATGTTACATGGATCTTAATTGGGAAATCATAAGATTTGAGCAAAAGTTTAATCAACATTGTCATAACTAGTCATATCGAGTCAATGTCATGCATGATAGTCAAAATTGGGGTACACATGAATTCAATATTGATTTAGTGACATAATGATTAACAAGTTACTAATTTGATCTCATAAAATAGCATGCATGACCATTAGGGTGACATTTTGTAATGACCCACACTTTTGAGTGTCTAAAAGACCTTAAAGTCACGAATCGTCACTCATAAATTCCCAGGATCAGATTCAATAAATAATACAGAATAGTAGACAATTTCCATTAATGAACAAATAGTTACATGTTTGCATAAAAACCTCCTCTAAGGAGTTACATAACTTTTAAACAGAACAAACTTATATAATTGTGAAGATATGCCATTACAACTAAACCATCAAGAATAACTCTAGTGTCTTCAACATCTTTATCTGTACCCTCATGTCCACACTATCAAGTATACCTGATACCTAAAATTCTGACAAACAAATATGCGGTCAGTATAATTCTATACTGGTACGTGGGTTCAAACAATAATCACAAGTACACATATAAGCAAACATATTTATCTTACATATAAGAACATAAACTTGTTTTCATATTCTAACCCATATCTGGTCTACTACCTTAGGTATAATTACTGTCCCTCTGGGGATTGTGTGCATTACCCTTAAGATCAGTCTAACCTAGGGTTCAAAATATCATTATTTACTTTACATGATACTCGTAGGAACTTTATAATTTTCAAGAAGTAAATAAACAAGCAAGCAATTTATCTTTCGCTCAATCTCATTGAGAAACCTCAACAAACTCAAAATTCGATACATGTATTCATAAGCATAACCACGTACCTTATGCCATCATAAGAAATCATGTAGAATATTTCATATACTTTAAGAGTGCATCCAAACATCCAAGCAACAAAGAATTCAATCTAAAATATACATATTGCATATGTGTCACCATGTATTCACATTACATTAATCAGATCTAGATGCACTCCTAAACTAGGGTTTAGGGTTATCTCATGTTTGGACTAGGGATTAAGGTTACAAACCTCAACTCCATCATATCGTGTTTTCTAAGATTACAAATTCATTTATGCATATTAGGTGAAACCCTAATCATCAACTTAAGCATATTAGACTACTCATGATACCTAGATCACATTAATAACATTAAGATCATAGCAAGATGTCCATTTTGGTTGTAAAACCCTAAGTAGCATGCATAGGATTACTAATCTCAAATTGTCCATTACCCATCATTATCAAGGATTTCATTATTATACATAGTAAGATCAAGTGTTAACTAAGCGTGAATGAATCTATTCAATTAAGCATCAGACTTAAGCAAATCTAGATTTTCCTTTCTATTAATCACATCTAAACATGTATTGTATATATTTTTGGAACAAAAAAGCATATTTAGACTCTGATTATATTTTCTTTGGATTCCTCTCATTTTTCTGAGCAACTTGGTATGTAATTTTACTATCACCGGAGCTATCCTTAATTAACTACAATTATAGAAAAAATAACTATTCTGGACCAATAAAAAAGCACCACATCATCTTTATATTCTATTATTCACTTATCGGAATTTGGACGGGAGAAGTCCTAGTTACCCCCTGGGCTTGATCGTGTGAGTCGGGGTAAAAGAGTCATTTGACTCTGTATTCTCCCCTTTCCCCAGCTAGGGCGACTCATGCCCATTCATGGCTCTGACGCATGCCTGTGCGTACCCCAACAACCTCCCTGTCTCGGATGCACAATGTCCTGTCTCCCTACCACAACACACCGAGCCTCCCCAAGGCTGAGGGCATCGTTTCCCCAACTTCTTCCATTCTCGATGTCTGCATCACGCTCAGAAGAGTCAGAGTGACATCCATGACTCCATGAGTAGTACAGCTCTAGAATCTCACCTCTAGGCTTCCCTCTCTCTGATGTACTCCTATTCTCGGCCTTGTTTACTCATCCACAGTAGGATGCCCCACCTTCTTGCTCTACTCCCGACCTCAGGGAACTCCAGGGTCATCAGGAAGGTTTTCCCTGCCATCACCGGAGGGCGGAACCATGTCTCCTATGGTGTTGTGACTATAAAATTTGAAAGCTAGGAGTATTCACATATCTCCCTCGAGTTCCAAGTCTAATGTCCCAATGCAGTTTCATCCAAGAATTCATCGAGGAGAGCCTGCCGTGGGCGCCTAGGAGAGTTGTCACTGTGGGAGAGTGAGGGACGAGCCTACCACAGGGCATCCTCCCATGGAGATGGCTCACGAAGCAGCCCAACAGCCTCCGATCAGGACTTTGCAAGACGCCTATATGCTCTCAAGAAACTATGGCAGGAGGATGGATATCCTTCACAGTGTTGTGTAGTGGGGAATTAGATGAAAAGGGTGTGGGTAGGAGTTGAGTTCCTGCGGGGTACTTTCACCCATTGTCTACTGCACTCAGACTTCAAGGTTTGGGGTTATCTGTAATATCCCTGACCTGGGTTATGCCTTAAACTTGGGAGTTTTGCTTAAGAAAGTTAATTAGATCCTCAATTTTATTTTGTGAAAAGTAATTAAGGCTCAAGAGGAACTTATGTTTCAATTTTAGTCCTTTTTGAATAATGTTGAAGCAATGTTTTCTTATTTTGGACTAAAGTGCAATTTATCCAATTTGAGGGGTTAACTTGCAAATTGTATATGATAAAATGTTCCTAAAATGTTGAAGCATCATAATAATGATAATGATGTTGTGGTATGTCTTGTGGTAGCCTGAGTACCAAGACAAAGCTTGTTAAGTAATGTTTATACATTAAAACCTAGTTTTGGTGTAATGTGCAATTTACCCAAAACCCAGGGTTCAATATGCAAAATACCAATGCGAGATGGTCCCTCATGTTTCTTGGCATCATGTAGAGAAAAGAAAATGAGAGGAACACCTCATTGGAATCATTTTTGAAGAGAGAGAATCTTGATATTAAAATAATCAAGATTTAAGCATAATTGGAACCCTAATTCAATTTAATGCAAAAAATAAAAATATTAATTGAAGTGCCTTCAACCAAAAACGAGATGGTTGAATTTGCTTAAGATTGGACGTCCTTGAGCCTTGCAAAGAAACTCAAAAATATCTAAGTGAGTGGAGAGCCCACTCACATTAGTTAAAGGAAAAAGTAATATCCACTAACTTATGGATATTATTATTATATGATTAAGGTGCTTAATTTCTTTTCCTTTAAATCATGGATAATTGAAGGAAATGAAAGGCAAGGAAGTAGGCTTCGTATGTAAGGAAGAAGAGGGGGCAAGTGGCAAGGAAATGGAGGAATTATCCCCTACATTCTCTCTCTTAAAAAGAAATTCAATAATACACATATATACTCACATATCCATAACTTGAAAGGGTTATTTCGAAACCACTTTCACTCTTTGCTTGCAAAACGACCAAGGGAGATTAGGATCAGGAGGAGGACGATATCCAACCTGTAGGTAAGCTCCATGGTCCTCTTTCACCTTGATTTCATGGTGGAAATTACAAATCAATGCTTGATTTCTTCTTTTCTCCCTTCAAACTTCAACCCTAGCCATTCTTTTCACTCAAAGACTTGAGGACGAGATTTGGATAGTTGAAGGAGTTTCTTTCACCATTGAAGACGTGGAGTTTGAATCTTTGAAGCTTCTTTGGAGGTGGGTT
Organism: Alisma plantago-aquatica; assembly: GCA_963693085.1. Lineage (NCBI taxonomy): Eukaryota > Viridiplantae > Streptophyta > Magnoliopsida > Alismatales > Alismataceae > Alisma > Alisma plantago-aquatica. The sequence goes on from OY856414.1 coordinate 463,679,651, forward strand.
TTATAACTTAAATCCTTAATATTATTATTGCATTCAATTCTTCATCAATTGTTGATCATTTTGTTCTTATTGAAATTCATTTGATCAAATCAATGGAACCACTATGAGAATTATAGCAAACTATGAAGGATCATAGCTTGATGATGATGACATCATCATAATCACACATCTCAATAATATCTAAAGAAAACTATTTCAAAGGACTTGAGACCAAACGGTCTCAAGATCATTTGAGACCAAACAGTCTCAAGACCGTTTGGACTCAAACAGTCTCAAGACTGTTTGGGATCAAATGGTCCCAGACCATTTGGAGGACAAGTGGTGATACAGTTGAAGGTTGATTCAATTGGTTACAATTGATTTGATCTTAATGGCTCCAATTGTGAATGATCCATCTATTGCAAACCCTAATCGGGTTGAGTGTTGAATCCTTAAGTGAATTGAATGAATTTAAGGGTTGATTGACCCAAACGGTCTCAAGACCGTTTGGAGGTCAACCAAACGGTCTCAAGACCATTTGAAGTTCTATGATTGAGTATGATTGGATAGTTGAAGATCCAATGGTTACCAACTAATGAATAATTAATAGTTCAATTGATGATGGATTCAATGAAGTAAATCCGTAATTGATTTGAGTGAATGGAACCCTAGTTGATCATCTCAGTTTCAAGATGTTTTGGACCAAATGGTCTTGAGGCCGTTTGAATCCAAACAGTCTTGAGACCATTTGGGATCAAACGGTCTCAGACCATTTGGGGTTCAATTGGATCAAGACCGTTTGGGGTCCATTTGATCAAAACCGTTTAAGAGGTTCAATACAATCAAAACTATTTAGGATCGTTGACCGTTTGAGATAGTTGACCATTTGAAAGGAAACAATTTTAAGACCGTTTAAGGGGATAAGGGCCAAGACCGTTTGAAGGTCTAACCCCAAGACCGTTTGAGGGTGTGACCCCAAGACCATTTAATGGTCATGATCAAAATTGAATGGAGGTCCAAATTGGTCCTAAACCCAATGAAGAATTAGATGGTCTGAAACTAATTGAAGGTTTGATTGATCAAAACCAATTGAGGTCTATTTGATCAAGACCATTTCAAGGTTCAAATAGTTCAAATTATGAAAAGACCAATAACCCCATGAATGGTTGAAAAATATACTAATGTTGATGTACCTTTAGGGTACTTAAATAATTAATGTAATTAGAGTACTCATCCTTTGATGCTTATGAATGCAAATAAGTGCACTATGAAAATCATAGGTGTATGTACTCTAATGAAGGGTTGAACTAACCTAATTGATGGGAAAACCCTAATTGATGGGAAAACCCTAATTGATGGGGAAATCTTGATTGAGATGAATTGGGATATGAGAAATTCTAATTGATGTGAATAGTAAACCTTAACCCTAATTTTAGATAATGCCATGATAAACCCTAATCCTAATAATGGAATAGTGGCTAATATCTGGATGAGGTAAATACCTAAAGTGGTTGATTATAGGCAACCTTATAGAAAATAATGCTTTAATCTGAGACGAGTCCATATCATTGAAGATAGTCTGACAATTCTTACGTGTGTTCTATGACCTATGCACTTTATGATAAAGGTGATAGGTTCATGGATAAAAGTATTAAGATGGGAAAATACCTTAATACAATATAAGTTGATAAACTTAAGTAAAGTTAAAAGTGATGAGGGAAGTAATACTTCAAGACCTCATAGATATCACATCCAGCTCTTTAAGAGTGATACCCTTGATGAATCTCAAATCCAACATACTTGGATGAATAACATATGAAGAGTGTTATCCTAATTGTTACATTAAAGATGTTTTAATGGGTCTTGAGAGCCATGAGTAAGTTGTTACCTAGTGAGAGGTAACAAGATGTTTTAATGGGCCTTGTGAGCCATATGAGTAAGTTGTTACCTAGTAAGAGGTACCAAGATGATTATAAAGGTCTCTTGTAAGAGATGATAATGTTAATAATGAACTAAGAAATGGAAACTCAGTAATATGATAATAATAACAAAAGGATACAATAATAATAATGAAATCATGATCATACATGTTTTTTGAATATGCTAAAAGAGGAAAAGAGGAATACTTGTATTACATAAAGAATGTGATTAAGTATGATGGCATGGCCAAAGTTTAATACTAGTAAAAGGATGTGGTACCTATGGCTGTGTAATCAAGATTGGTTAAAGTCTAATACCTGGCAGAGGCATGAAGCCTGTAATCAGGATTGGTTAAAGTCCAATACCTGGCAGAGGCATGAAGCCTGTAATCAGGATTGGTTAGACTCCAATGCCTGGTTGTGTAATCAAGATTGGTTAAAGTCCAATACCTGGAAGAGGCATGAAGCCTATAATTAGGATTGGTTAGAGTCCAATGCCTGGCGGTGTAATCAGGATTGGTTAAAGTCCAATACCCGACAGAGGCATGAAGCCTGTAATCAAGATTGGTTAGAGTCCAATTCCTGGTTATGTAATCAGGATTGGTTAGAGTCCAATACATGGAAGAGGCATGAAGCTTGTAATTAGGATTGGTTAGAGTCCAATGCCTGGTTGTGTAATCAGGATTGGTTAGAGTCCAATGCCTGGTGGTGTAATCAGGATTGGTTAAAGTCCAATACCTGGCAGAGGCATGAAGCCTATAATCAGGATTGGTTAGAGTCCAATGCCTGGCTGTGTAATCAGGATTGGTTAGAGTCCAATGCCTGGCTATGTAATCAAGATTGGTTAAAGTCCAATACCTGACAGAGGCATGAAGCATGTAATCAAGATTGGTTAAATTCCAATACCTGGCAGAGGCATGAAGCCTATAATTAGGATTGGTTAGAGTCCAATGCCTGGCTGTGTAATCAGGATTGGCATAGTCCAATGCCTAGATAGAATATGATGATGTATACTCTTATGTCTGGTATAATTCAATATCTGTTTAGTAGATTGGCTAAGGCCAACAGATGGAAACAAGAATGAATCATGGGTGACATATCAAGATAATAAGGAAAAGCTTGAGATGTGGAAATGATATGATAGATAAATGATATACATGTTCTTCCTATTCGTTATAAAGAGAATAGATGATTTACTGTTCTATCATAGACAGTTGCAATACTTTAAAAGATGAGAATGATCTAAACTGCTTATCCTCTACTCAGTTTTATATTATTAAACTGCAATAATAATGTTTTTGGTGGAGAGTTATATCTCTCGCTGGGGCAATTTTCAATTGTCTCATCCCCGTGGGATTCAATTTTTTAGGTAGGCGAGCACGGAGGAGTTTGAGAATATCTTGTAGAGGAAGAATATTAGCAGTAGCAAGGATAACAGTGACAGCTCAGGTTGAGTGTACTATCTGTCGTGTCTTGTAGATAGAAGTCCTATGTGTCGTCTCTGTACTCTTAGGTCCTCGAAGTTAGTAGTTTGAAACTTTAATGAATCAATATGAGATTTTGGCTTAATGCCTCAAGGTTTTTATGCTGCCTGTGTATAGTTTTAACAGAGCAGTTGATGTTTGTAACCCTCGAGAAGGGATGGTACCAGATATGTACTTATGAACCAGGATGTAAATAAAATACATTGGTTCTTGTTCAAAGAGTTTTCCCTATGTTTGGATCTCTTTTTAAATGGTTTTAATTTTTAGTGATTTTCAGTAATCTGCTGCTAACGAACATTTTTGTTTAAGTAAATCATGTTTTCTTCAAACGGTTCGTATCATTATCGATGTCCTGAAGAGGTATGAAGAACTATTCTGCTGTTATTGAAGGCAAGGACCCCTCTGATGTCCTTTTATATAGGAGGTGGACCTTTAGGGTTCCGGGGTAAGATAGGCACGGGTGGTAGGTTTTGGCTTGCTCCTATTTTGGATTGCGGGATATAAAAAGACTCATGGAAAGTAGAGTCCCCTCCCTCATGTATTCACCGGTGAGGGAGATAGTTTTGGGTTGAACTCTACTAATATGGAAAGGTTCCTGATTCACATTGGACTCCTCTTTTCACGTTTCCTTTACCCCTTTCTCTCATGTGTACAAGAAATACACATTATTCTCTTTACCTCTCTTAACCTCTCTTTGCGTACAAGTAAGATTCTACTAGGTAATTCGTCATGTTTTAGGAAGTAATTAATTGTATTCCTATTTATCTTAGATCTTATTCCACAGTGCAAAGAACACGAGGAGTAACTACGATATAAGGTTAGTTCTTTGATAAAAATCCACTAAAGGATTCATATTAGTATATGGCACTTTATTAATTAATAAAGTCTAGATTATATCATTATCTCTCCGTGTGGAATTACTGGAAAGTCCTTTATAAGCCAAAACTTGTTCCTTCAAACATTTAAACAATCTCATGGAATAACCTCAATATCCAAAAGCATATCTCATGGACCCATATGTAAACTCTGACTAACATTGGGCTGAAGCAAGTCCCTAAGGCCCAAGAATCACCTCTTGGGCCTTCCAAAGGCTCCATGAGCTTAGTCACACTCCTAATTTCCAAACTTGAGGTTTTGGTAACTATTGCATCGTATATTAGCCTCTTATGAACACATATGCTTAAAGGCACATTATTACCTTAAATTGATCATTTATTATGAGTATTGGGTTTGGATTCATCAACCAAGACCCCTCAAATCATTTCCTTGTTATATGTTCCCTAATTCCTTTCGGCTTGAAATCTACAAATTTCAAGGGTGCAACATTCACCCCTCCTTAAAAGGAATTTTGTCCTCAAAATTCAGGCCTACTAAGCCTAGGTGAATGATACTCTCATCATCTTCAAAACTTGGGGTTACTACCCCACTTAGATTTCTTTAACAACTTTTATTTAGTATATCAATTTTTATTTTATTACTAAGATTGGCACCTGAATCTAAATTCAAGTATACCCACATTTATAATATACACATCTTATCATCACTTGATGAGTTTGTTCTCATTGGTGCTTTCATTATTACTTGGTGATTTCTCTTTTCACCTAGGTTTTGAACCTATTATTCATTATTTACACACAAGGGTGAGGTAATACTTCTAACCCTAGGTCATGTCATTACACATTCCATGTAGGATATTCATCCTCATTATCTAAATTTTAAAGCACAACGTGTGTCTATCCAATCTTCCTCCCTCATAATGAGATGAAATAAGCATTTGACTGCAACCCAAACACAAAGTTCATTCCATTCTAAGAGCGGAGATAGTACATCCACCATGCATTACCTTTCAATTTCACATATTAAGTTGAATCATACTCGATATGACTCTAAACTTACTTGTTCTTAACTTCATAGCATTCTTATATTCCATGAAGTTAGGTGTCCCTTTTCTTACTCTTAAGTTAGGGCACAACTTCTCTCAAGTTTCTATGACTTATATCTTTTATATTTACATCTCATGTATCATTATGAGCCTTAGTTAAAACCATTAGGTCTCTAGGGGTATAGGTACTCTTGGAGTGATCTTATCCTTATGCATCAAGGGAGTGTCTTTACATTCACCATACTGGGCCACATGAACATCAGGTAGGTGGTCAACCTCCTAACACATGGTCCTAGGGCAACCATCTGTTACCTCTCGACCACTTGGTCATGTGCATTCAAGGTTTATCAATTCCCAACTCATCAGTCCTATGTACCTCTACTACACCCTACTTGACCCTAGTATTAGATTAGGTCTCTACCCTCCCTAAGGGTTTCTTTTGAGATGTCACATCTTTTAAGCACATTATTCTCTTATATAATTCTTTAACCTGGATTGCCATCACTTCTCACTTTCGAGTAGACATTGTGCAGTGTAGTCCCAACATTGGGCTCGAGCCACTTTCCCTCCAGGGCTTGGTGCCATGTCAGTCTTCCCTCCTGGGCTTGACCTTCTGTGATCTTCCCCTCCAGGGGCTTGATCCTAAACAACTGCACTGTGGACTTAGGCCACCTTCTCTCCTGGGATTGGTGCCTCTTTGGTCTTCCCTCTAGGGCTTGGTTGTCCATTTAGGCCACCTTCCCTCTTGGGCTTGGTGCCTCTCTGGTCTTCCCTCCTGGGCTTGACCTTTTCATGAGCTTCCCTCCTGGGCTTGTTCGTCTACTCAGACCACCTTCCCTCCTGGGTTTGGTGCCTTACTGGTCTTCCCAATCCTAGGCTTGACCAGTTGTTATGCAGAGATAGCATCCTTGGGTTCAAAGAATGTAAGTGCTTTTATCTTTATATCTTTAACTCTTCACCCCTCTTTGTGAGGATTAAGGTTATCTCAATACTTAAATACATTTATTCACTTATCTTTTAAGGGAAAGTCCTAGCCTAGGGTGCCCTCTTGGCTCATAGGAGGGGGTTAGGCTCTCTAGCCACAACCTGATCCCAAGATCTAGGTTTTTCCTCCTCCCAGGTCATCTTCCCACTCTTTGGGTTGACCCACCCCAAGTTGGCACATTAACCCTAAAGGTTTCATAGATATCTTTTTGTTTTTATCATAAGGCATAACTTCTATCATTATAACATATCAACCCATGGTTGCTCAAATTCTAGGATACCCCCTCCTGGTCTCTATCTATCTAGTAAATTTGGGTCACCTTCCCCTCCAGGGGTTTGGTGCTACATCGGCCATCCCCTCAAGGGGCTTGGCCACCATCACTAAAATTCTAGAGACAACATGAGGAGTTTGAGAAAGTTATGTTCAAACTTTCACTTTCATATATATATATAAATATTGGGTTCATATATTTCTTAAGACCTCTTACATAAGTTTTATGCTCCTCATGCACACATGCATGGGAGACTAGGTTACCTAAACCCATCCCTTTATCTTTCTTATTCCTGATTTCAAGTTTCACATGGATGGTTTCCCATACCACCACCATGTTCATTAATTTAGATTAAGGTTTTTGGGTTTGGGTTAGGGACTATACTCTACCTCTCAAAGTTTCTCTATCTCTAGACTCTCTAGAGTTTTCACACCCTATTCCAAGTCCTTCCTCTAAGAAAGTGCTTACCCAAACATGTATCTTTCTAGTGTCTACCCTATCTAAAGGGACCTACACGAAAGGTTACATCTTTTCACATTTTACTTCTCTTATTAACATTTTCTTTTCAAATCCTTTAAGTACGAGATGAGAAGTAGAAAAAAAATGTCAGATGAGGAACTTGATTTTTCTCTTAAAATTTCTAAGGATAATTTGAAATTATTAACTATTAGGTATTAGTTAATGAATATGTGCTCTGATACTAAATGTAACGACCCGCACTTTTGAGTGTCTAAAAGACCTTAAAGTCACAAATCATCACTCATAAATTCCCAGGATCATATTCAAAAAATAATACAGACTAGTAAACAATTTCCATTAATGAACAAATAGTTACATGTTTGCATAAAAACCTCCTCTAAGGAGTTACATAACTTTTAAATAGAACTAACTTATAAAAGTGTGAAGATATACCATTACAACTAAACCATCAGGAATAACTCTAGTGTCTTCAACATCTTAAAATGTACCCTCATGTCCACGCTATCAAGTATACCTGATACCTAAAATGATGACAAACAAATACGCAGTCAGTATATTTCTATAATGGTATGTGGGGTCAAACAATAATCACAAGTACACATATAAGCAAACATCTTTATCTTGCATATAAGAACATAAACTTGTTTTCATATTCTAACCCATATCTGGTCTACTACCTCAGGTATAATCATTGTCCCTTCGGGGATCGTGTGCATTACCCTTAAGATCAGTCTAACCCAGGATTCAGGATATCATTATTTACTTTACATGATACTCGTAGGAACTTTATAATTTGCAAGAAGTAAATAAACAAGCAAGCAATTTATCTTTCGCTCAATCTCATCGAGAAACCTCGAAAAACTTAGAATTCGATACATGTATTCATAAGTGTAACCACATACCTTATGCCATCACAGGAAATCATGTAGAATATTTCATATACTTTATGAGTGCATCCAAACATCCAAGCAACAAAGCATTCAACTTTAAATATACATACTACATATGTGTCACCATGTATTCACATTACATTAATCAGATCTAGATGCACTCCTAAACTAGGGTTTAGGGTTATCTCATGTTTGGACTAGGATTAGGGTTACAAACCCTAATTCCATCATATCAAGGTTTCTAAGATTACAAATTCATTTATGCATATTAGGTGAAACCCTAATCATCAACTTAAGCATATTAGACTACTCATGATACCTAGATCACATTACTAACTTTAAGATCATAGCAAGATATCCATGTTGTTTGTAAAACCCTAAATAGAATGCATAGGATTACTAATCTCAAATCATCCATTACCCATCATTATCAAGGATTACATTATTATACATAGTAAGACCAGGTGTTAACTTAGCGTGAATGAATCTATTCAATTAAGCATCAGACTTAGGCAAATCTTGATTCTCCTTTCTATCAATCACATCTAAACATGTATTGTATATATTTTTGGAACAAAAAAGCATATTTAGACTCTGATTATATTTTCGTTGGGTTCCTCTCATTTTTCTGAGAAACTTGGTATATGATTTTACTATCATCGGAGCTACCATTAATTAACTACAATTATAGAAAAAATAACTATTCTAGACCAATCAAAAAGTGTCACATCATCTTTATATTCTATTATTCACTTATCGGAATTTGGACGGGAGAAGTCCTAGTTACCCCCAGGGCTTGATTGTGTGAGTCGGAGTAAAAGAGTCATTTGACTCTATATTCTCCCCTTTCCCCAGCTAGGGCAACTCATGCCCATTCACATCTCCGATGCACGCCTGTGCGTACCGTGACAGCGTCCCTACCTCGGACGCACGGTGTCCCATCTCCCTTGTATAGTGCACCGAGCCTCCCCAAGGCTAAGGGCGTCATTTCCCCAGCTTCTTCCTTACGACCATACTTCTCAAACCAATCTCAGCATCTGCATTATTCTCAGAAGAGCCGGAGCGACATCCATGACTCCATGAGTAGTAAAGCTCTAGAGTCTCACCTCTAGGCTTCCCTCTTTCTAATGTCCTCCTTTTCTTGGCCTTGTTTACTCATCCATAGTAGGATGCTCCACCTGCTTTCTCTACTCCCAACCTCAGAGAACTCCAGGGTCATCGGGAAGGTTTTCCCTTCCATCACCGGAGGTCGGAACCATGTCTCCTGTGGTGTTGTGACTATAAAATTCGAAAGATAAGAGTATTCAAAGATCTCCCTCGAGTTCCAGGTCTGATGCCCCAACGTAGGGTCAGGGGGGGGGTGAATAGAGTTTTAAAACAATTTTAACAATTATTTAACTCAAACAACCAATCACAAAAATATTGGACAAGGGGACAAGGATTTAGAGTGGTTCCTACCTTAGCAAATACTAAGGCAGTCAGTCCACTACCCGGTTGCTTACCCAACCGAGATTTGGAAAGAATTTAATTTTATTACCTCGCAAGGACTTTACATAAAATTACAATTCTCTCCCTAAACCCTTCAAGCAGCCTTCACCTCGAAGTAATCGCACCAACCTTGAAGCAGCCTTCACCTAGAAGCAATTGCACCAACCTTGAAGCAACCTTCCTCCTGAAGTAGCTTCCCGTTGCAATAACCTTCTTGAAGTAGCTTCCCATTGCGATAGCCTTCTTGAAGTAGCTTGAAGTCCACCTTCTCCTCTGAGAAGAACCTTCTCCAATTCGCAGCCTCCAACCCTAGGAGTAGCAAGGAGAATACAAAAGATACAAAGGAACAAGAAAGAAAACAGAAATTACAATACCACTTGTAGCTCAAGGCTTGATTTCCTATATCAAGCGTTTTGATCTCCTAACCAATGTATGTAGAAGTGTAAGTGTTGTGGATAGGAGATACTAGTCTATAGGACACGAAGTTGGAGCAATGGGAATGAATAGCCAATGTAGGAATTGCTCTATTGCTCGAAACAGATTGCCAATGAGTATTCAATCTCAAGTGTAGCACATGTGTAGCTTGGGTATATTTAGGTGTCCTAAGGCATGTCCTATTTATAGGAATGACCTACAAGTGCTTAAGGACATTCTAGACACTTTCTAGGGGGTTCTTAGTGCTCAACTAGCCGTTATGTGTCCACTAATTACATTTGCAACAGCTATTTAATTGACCCTGAAAAGTGCAGACAGAACTTTTCTCGATCGGCAATTTGTCGACCGAGAGTCCTTCTCGGTCGAAGATTTGTCGACCGAGGGACCTCCTGGAGCAAGTGTTTACAACGTTCATTTCCAACTCCCAACCACTTTGTCTGCTGGGTCTAACGGCTAGTAGGGTCTATTCTCGATCGAAGATTTTGTCGACCGAGAGTTTCTCGGTCGAAGATTTGTCGACCGATATTTTCTCGATCGACGATTTGTCGACCGAGAATATTACTGACTCAATGTATTCATTTACTAAGTGTGTGTATCAATGTGCAATTGTGATACTATCTTGGGGAATGGCCTATCTAAGTGTTGTGAGTGGATAGGGAAGATCTAAACGCTTGATTTACATGATATCTAATTACTTGTACATTATATACTTGTACAAGCATTTACATTTGATTACAATCATGAAAATAAAGCGATTTTATCAAATTGTTTCTTCCAAGTCTTGGTTATCCACCACTTTATATGCTTGTTCCTGAAATACTCAAATAGCACGTTAAAACCACAAGAATGAAATGTTTGTCATTATCAAAACAAAAGGGATTATGATAATGTTAATTTAGCCAACAATCTCCCCCTTTTTGAAGATGACAAACATTTCCTAAATATAAAATAAGGAAATATAAATCATGTGAGTTTCATACCTGAAGATAACCTTTTGTAGCCATTCTTGTTTTGCAAGTGGATGTTGGCCGAGATATTATGAAACTCATATTTTTATTTTATGTTTTTTTTTATTTTATATTATTTATCCCCCTTTGTCATTTCAAAAAGATATCCAATATAATAGATTTTATTTCTCCCCCTTAATTTTATGCTATGCTCCCCCTTAAAGAGATATTCAATTAGAAAACAAGGGATTAAAGCAAAGCAATGATTGTTAAATTTAGCCATAATTTATTTCTCACTCATTTGCAATGTATGTTAAGCCTTGAAATGATATGAGTTCCTTTTAGGTTCATGGCATTTGTGTATTGATTTCTCATCCATTTTACAAGGGATGTTAAGCCCTAAAAATGAAATGAGAATTTTTTAATCTTAGAGTACATAAAAATGTCTCTAGCCAAATGCACGGGATGTTAACCCCTAATTTGTCTAGAGAATTCCTTTAAGAACAAGATATATCATTTTATGAAATTTGTTGATTTCTTCATAACCAAGAGTAAAAATACTAAGGTCATAATAGGCTTCAAATGATGTTTACAATATTTTTGTACGCTTCTTAATCAATTAATCAAATTTTTTTTTATGAGCTCCCCCTTAATCTTACAATTTAAGGCTTCTAAGGTCACAAATGATTTTAAATTTTGATTTTGACCTTTATCAAACGTATACTAAGATTAAGTACAATAAAATGATGTCAATATAAGCATTTTGTCAAAGCTTATTTTAGGTCGTCCTTGACTACGACCATAGCGCCCCTTGGTCAATTTTAATTTCAACCAAGAGGCAAATTCTGCAGATTTCCAATTTAAACATTCATATGTGAAGTATAATTTCTGCAGATAGCTTTAAATAATTATCTATTTGAAGCATATTAAGATATACCTATTATGAAGACTTAATATGGGCATCATAGTGAAGTCTTTGTCCTTGATTTTTCTAGAACGCATGTTTTACATTCATTGTGAATGATGTTTTTATAAGCTTTTCTATGGGTACATATTAAATCACATTTCTTCTTATACCCTTATTTTCATATTAATCATAAGATTCTTTAGAGACATATATTTTGAAAGCAAGATTAATATCTTAAAGTCAAGATTTTTGCTTTTGATTTCTTCGAACAAACAAATAGATAAAAACATTAATATTTTTGTTCTAAGAGGCACCGTTTGGCTTGTCATAGCAACATCATTATTTTATCACAAGCTATGTCCACAATCATTGTTTATTATGTCAAGATGCTTTTATGCTAATGGCATTTTCAATTTATCTGAATCACAATGATCAAGAATAATATCCATTCATGGTTTGTATATATGAATCAAAGATTATTTTAGACAAACCAATGAAACATAATGATCATGATGAAGCATATCCATGGTGTAATGATAGAGCAATAAAGTGATAATTTCATGAAATACAGTGATTGTGATCATTTAAACTAAATGTCATAACACATGATTTCTATATAGATAGACCAGGAGATGCTTTTATTAGAAAATAGTGATTTCTAAACATGATTTTCAGTTTTACCTTATTTAGAGGATCAATCGAAATGATATCATTTATTTTCAAAATTGATCTTCAACTTGTTTTGCATGTAAAACAGTCATTAATAGCAAATAGATAGCCACTTGATCAATCAAATTAGTCAGCAATTTTACTCCAGACTGAAATCAGTGACCTGTTCGGTCGAAGATTTCTCGACCGAGTGACAGCTCGGTCGAAGATTTCTCAACCGACAAGGTTTCTGTACTGTTTTTAGAACTGTTAATTGCTTCCAATAAAATAGACTATATTTAATTCAATTATGCAATTTAAAAATCATTTTTAGTTGAGATAAACATAGAAATATCAAAGTAACGTTAGATCAAATCTCAACTAATCATATTCAAATCTTTAAGTATTAAGGACATTAATTTAGATAAATTTTCAAAGATGTATCTCTGCGGGTTTGTTTAAGATTGTATATTTTCAAGTTAGAAATTTTAATTACTTGAATCATTTTGTTATCTCTTTATGTTAAGTTGAGATAGACATAAAGATATGCAATTTAAAGTCTTTGGTCATATCTCAACTTAGTCTAATCAATTCAATTTGGGGGTTTTGGAACCCATACCAACTCAACATCCTTTTTCTTGTATGGGCATGAAAAAGAGTAGTGTCCAAGACGTAAGCAATAATGGCAACATATAGAATCAACCTCAAGTCTTTTTCTATGGTTTTGTTCTAGGTTGTTCTTTGGTACAAATGTATTTGTTCCTTTAGGTACATATAGTGCTTGATGTGCTTGTGTCTTTCTCCAACTAAGTTGTTGATAAGATTTCCCCATAGGCTTGTAACCTAGTCCTCTTCTCCCAATTTGATGATAGGAATCATCCAATATTTTATCAAGGATTCCATTGTTGCTTAACCTACTAACTTCTTGGTGCAACTTAGCAATCTCATCCATTCTTTTCTTAACATCTAGTTTTGCTTGATCTAGATTAGATGATAAAGAATTCCTTTCTTTCACTATATTATCATAATCTAGATGTGTACACAAGACAGGTTGTTTTTGAAGATCATTTAATTTTGCAAGTAATCCAACCTTTTCTTGAGATAGAAGATCATAATTTGTTTCTAGAGTAAAAATCTTCACATTACTACTACTTAGAGATGATTTCAAAGTATGATTTTCAGAAATAATGCTATCTTTTTCAAAACCAAGATCATTTAATTTAGCATATAAATCTTCATTTTCAGATGTGAGAGCAAGAAGTCTAGCATTTAATTCATCATTTTCTTTATTGGATTTCTTTAGTTTCTTCTTGCACTCAACATATTTATTATGTGTCTCTTCAAGACTAGCAACTAGTTCTTCTTTAGATAAATAAAAAAGACTTACCTCTTCTTCTTCTTCTTCACTAGTTGTAGCAATAAGACAATCCTTGTGTTCATCTTCCTTCTTTGATCTCCATGGGCAGCTAGTTGTTGTGTGGCTTGTTCCTAAGCACCAATTGCAACATATTGTAGATTTGTTCAAGCTGCACCTTTTGTTGCGATTGTAATCACCATCACCCTCCATTCTTCAAGACCTGGTTAGGGTTCCTTGAAGCCTGCTCTGATACCAATTGAAAAACACTAGAGGGGGGGGGTGAATAGAGTTTTAAAACAATTTCAACAATTATTTAACTCAAACAACCAATCACAAAAATATTGGACAAGGGGACAAGGATTTAGAGTGGTTCCTACCTTAGCAAATACTAAGGCAGTCAGTCCACTACCCGGTTGCTTACCCAACCGGGATTTGGAAAGAATTTAATTTTATTACCTCGCAAGGACTTTACATAAAATTACAATTCTCTCCCTAAACCCTTCAAGCAGCCTTCACCTCGAAGTAATCGCACCAACCTTGAAGCAGCCTTCACCTAGAAGCAATTGCACCAACCTTGAAGCAGCCTTCCTCCTGAAGTAGCTTCCTGTTGCAATAACCTTCTTGAAGTAGCTTCCCGTTGCGATAGCCTTCTTGAAGTAGCTTGAAGTCCACCTTCTCCTCTGAGAAGAACCTTCTCCAATTCACAGCCTCCAACCCTAGGAGTAGCAAGGAGAATACAAAAGATACAAAGGAACAAGAAAGAAAACAGAAATTACAATACCACTTGTAGCTCAAGGCTTGATTTCCTATATCAAGCGTTTTGATCTCCTAACCAATATATGTAGAAGTGTAAGTGTTGTGGATAGGAGATACTAGTCTATAGGACACGAAGTTGGAGCAATGGGAATGAATAGCCAATGTAGGAATTGCTCTATTGCTCGAAACAGATTGCCAATGAGTATTCAATCTCAAGTGTAGCACATGTGTAGCTTGGGTATATTTAGGTGTCCTAAGGCATGTCCTATTTATAGGAATGACCTACAAGTGCTTAAGGACATTCTAGACACTTACTAGGGGGTTCTTAGTGCTCAACTAGCCGTTATGTGTCCACTAATTGCATTTGCAACAGCTATTTAATTGACCCTGAAAAGTGCAGACAGAACTTTTCTCGATCGACAATTTGTCGACCGAGAGTCCTTCTCGGTCGAAGATTTGTCGACCGAGGGATCTCCTGGAGCAAGTGTTTACAACGTTCATTTCCAACTCCCAACCACTTTGTCTGCTGGGTCTAACGGCTAGTAGGGTCTATTCTCGATCGAAGATTTTGTCGACCGAGAGTTTCTCGGTCGAAGATTTGTCGACCGATATTTTCTCGATCGACGATTTGTCGACCGAGAATATTACTGACTCAATGTATTCATTTACTAAGTGTGTGTATCAATGTGCAATTGTGATACTATCTTGGGGAATGGCCTATATAAGTGTTGTGAGTGGATAGGGAAGATCTAAACGCTTGATTTACATGATATCTAATTACTTGTACATTATATACTTGTACAAGCATTTACATTTGATTACAATCATGAAAATAAAGCGATTTTATCAAACTGTTTCTTCGAAGTCTTGGTTATCCACCACCTTATATGCTTGTTCCTGAAATACTCAAATAGCACGTTAAAACCACAAGAATGAAATGTTTGTCATTATCAAAACAAAAGGGATTATGCTAATGTCAATTTAGCCAACACTTCCTTATGACCATACTGCTCAAACCAATCTCAGCATCTACATTATTCTCAGAAGAGCCGGAGTGACATCCATGACTCCATGAGTAGTAAAGCTCTAGAGTCTCACCTCTAGGCTTCCCTCTTTCTAATGTACTCCTATTCTTGGCCTTGTTTACTCATCCATAGTAGGATGCTCCACCTTCTTGCTCTACTCCCAACCTCAGAGAACTCCAGGGTCATCGGGAAGGTTTTCCCTTCCATCACCGGAGGTCGGAACCATGTCTCCTATGGTGATGTGACTATAAAATTCGAAAGATAAGAGTATTCACAGATCTCCCTCGAGTTCCAGGTCTGATGCCCCAACGTAGGGTCATCCAAGAAGTCGCCGAGGAGAGCCTGACCTGGGTGCCAATGAGAGTCGTTGTTGTGGGAGATAGAGGGAGGAGCCTTCCATAGGGCATCCTCCCATGGATATGGCTCATGAAGAAGCCCAGAAGCCTTCGGTCAGGACTTCACAAGACGCCTATATGCTCTCAAGAAACTATGGTAGGAGGATGGATCTCCTTCATAGCATTGTGCAGTGGGGAATTAGACGAAAAGGGTGTGGGTAGGAGTCAAGTTCTTGTGGGGTACTTTCACCCGTTGCTTACTGCACTCAGACTTTAAGGTCTGGAGTTGCCGATGTCCTGAAGAGGTATGAAGAATTCTTTTGCTCTTCTTGGAGGCAAGGACCCCTCCCATGTCCTTTTATATAGGAGGTGGACCTTTAGGGTTCTGGGGTAAGATAGGTATGGGTGGCAGGTTTAGGCTTGCTCCTATTTTGGATTGTAGGGTATAAAAAGATTCATGGAAAGTAGAGTCCCCTCCCTCATATATTCACCAGCGAGGGAGATAGTCTTGGGTTGAACTCTACTAATATGGAAAGGTTCCTGATTCACATTGGACTCCTCTTTTCACATTTCCTTTACCTATTTCTATCATGTTTACAAGAAATACACATTACTCTCTTTACCTCTCTTAACCTCTCTTTGCGTACAAGTAAGATTCTACTAGGTAAGCCGTCATGTTTTAGGAAGTAATTAATTGTATTCCTATTTATCTTAGATCTTATTCCACAATGCAAAGTCCACGAGGAGTAACTACCATATAAGGTTAGTGCTTTGATAAAAATCCACTAAAGGATTCATATTAGTATATGGCACTTTATTAATTAATAAAGTCTAGATCATATCATTATCTCTCTGTGTGGAATTATTGGAAAGTCCTTTATAAACCAAAACTTGTTCCTTGAAACATTTAAAAAATCTCATGGAATAACCACAATATACAAAAACATATCTCAGGGACCCATATGTAAACTCTGACTAACATTGGGCTGAAGCAAGTCCCTAAGGCCCATGAATCACCCCTCGGGACTTCCAAATGTTCCATGAGCTTAGTCCCAGTCCTAATTTCCAAACTTGATGTTTTGGTAACTATTGCATCGTATATTAGCCTCTTATGAACACACATGCTTAAAGGCACATTATTAACTTAAATTGATCATTTATTATGAGTCTTGGGTTTGGATTCATCAACCAAGACCCCTCAAATCATTTCCTTATTATATGTTCCCTAATTCCTTTAGGATTGAAATCAACAAATTTCAAGGATGTAACACATTTATATAAGGTTAGATCTCAATATAGAAACATGCACATTAGGTCAAATTTCAATGTCATGTTTAGGCCACTTAGTCATAATTGGGAACAAGATATATCCATAATTCACTAAGGTGTTCAAAGCATAAAGTTACTGATATGGTGTTCACAAAGTGTCTTTGATCATAATTGGTCAAAATTTAGCACAAGGTTTAAAAATCATCGTGATAAGGCCATAAGTGTTCCATTTAATGGCATGTTCCATATAATCAAGTGGCAATAGAGTTCAAGTATGGACAAATTAGTTTCTTGGATCAATCATGAATTAAACATTACTGATCTATAGCAAACATCACGAGATTGAGTTCATATAATCAAGTTGAGAATCAAAATAATGATCCTTATCATTATAGTTCAAAAGATACACATTTCATGGTCCATATCATAAACTAGACTCACTCAAAGGGCTAAGCATGATCAATATAGAATATGTGACTGATCATGGTCATAAAAAGTAAAGTGGGGTCATGATAGGATCAAGATTGAACATTAAACATCATTTCATGTAAAAGGGATCATTTGATGTCATTTAGCTGCGAAAGAATTCACATCTAAAACTAGTTTATTGAATAGATCCCATTGAGTATATCAATTTTGATATATAACATGTAATTTTTGGATCAAGGAATCAATTAATACAATTTTTGGAAGATTTTGTACATTAAAAGAGAGAGATATATACCACTTGAGGGGGTGATGTGGAACGCCGTGGGTCGGTGCCGCCGTGTGGGTCTAAGAAAATCAGGAGGCTCCACATCTTCCTCAATTGAATCAAAGTCAAGAAATAGAGAGAGGGGATATGAGAGAGGGCGTGAGTACCCTCATGATTTGGGCCATCAACGGCTGGACCACGATGGTCTCAAGAAGATCAAGGGTCATGGTTTGTCACTCATACCCAATCCTTCCTATGTGAGGCCTCCCATGGCCATAGCAGTAGACCTCAGATCATCTCATCGTAGCATGAGGTAGATGGAGGAGAGGACGTGAGAGGGGGCTGAAAACCTGTTGCCCAAACTCTTCCTGGCCCCATGAACTTGTTGGTGTGCTTAGATTGAGGCAAAGGGGCTGAGGTGACGATGCCCCTTTGGGCTGTAGCGGCAGCGCATCTGGGCCAAGTAGGATAAGAGAAGGTGGGGATGGTGTAGCAGGGTGTGAAACACCTCGGAAAGTTAGTGTTACAACCCCAATTTTTGGGCTTGAAAGGTTTGAAATGCAATTTCTCCAATAAATGTATGATTATGGAAATTGTATGATTTATGCGTATTGAATGGATTTCCTTTGCAATATTTCCTTTGTGCATGTGATTTCATGGATCATTATATGTTAATGAGTCCAATATGATTAAAAGAAAAAAAGAAGAAATCCAATAATGCATTATTAAGAAAGAAATTTGAGATAATGATGAAAATATAAGAAATATGTGGAAAGATGTATGATTGATCATCATTGATAGGATTTCAAATCCACAAGGTTTCTAATGGTGAAAGGAACCCAAATAAAGAGTGTAAAAGAGTAAGAGAGAGAAAATATGTATAAAATATGCCTTATTAAGAGATAACTTGCATATGTAGAAAAGTCTCTGATACTTTTGAATTTGAGTCCCAATCTTGGCACACAAGTAGTTTAAGAATTATGGACTTTCCTTTATAATTTGGGATTAAAAGGATAAGCAAATTAGGAGATATGAATTTGTAATTTTTCCTAAAGTGAGAAGGATAACATTGAATGTCACAATTTGCATTCATATTAGAATTCCTTGTATCAACCTGTGGATTGACGCCTGCAATATGAACCCTCAGATCTGGGATCCAACAATGATCTGTTGTATCCTACCTCTAGCTCGATTTAGGAAAGTTGGAATAGTAAAATGCAGGATCAATTTGATATCTCTCTATCCCTAATTCTCTAGGAGTCTTACAAAGTTGATGGTTGATTTTGGGAAAATAAATTGGATCTGATGATCCCTTTGGTGCCCCTATTTCATACGCTTTAGGGAGTATCCCCTACCGATGGGTAGAGGCAGGACTCCATCTACAATCATGCATGTATATATAGGGGGGAGAGGAGTTTACGAGACCCTCACCAAGGTTTGGTGAGAATCTATCCCCACAAAGGAAAACCCTAGCATATCTAGAAGGGACGCCGCCCCCTGGTCTTGCGCGCTCCCTGCTCCGGGACGGCTCAAAGGGCAACCAACCCTGAGCACCAGAGGGATGAGGATAGATTTCCGAAGAGTTCAAGAAGGTGGGACGGAGCCCATGGAGTGCTCATGTGAAGGTTTGAGGCAGAGGAAGGGAGAGTCAATGTGCAGAGTTGACCATCCATGGCACCAAGTCGCGAGAAAGGGGGAAACGGAGGAAGAAGATGAGACAAGGGAAAAGACCTCCGCACCCATGGAACTACTGTTTAGAAGGAAGGGAAATAGAGACCTTATGTGGTGCCTTGATAGAGTGAAGCGTGGGCTATGTGGCTGGTGGCTACTGGTCCAAGAAAGCCGTCTGGGATATAAGGTAAAGGCTGACGTGGCAGCCAACAATTGGCTGAAAGGTAATTTATGTTGCGGAAATCCTAACTAATTATGGGTAACTCAAATATAGACAAGTTATATATGAAAATTGATCAGAAAAATGCAAGGAACCCATTAAAAAAAATATTGAATCCTGAAGCGATTCATATTTCAAAAATTATATAAAGTTACTTACCTTAATGCTTTCATGAGTATGAAATCCTAATTTGATGGGTAAGGAGGTTGAGTAAAGTGCTATGGATGTTTTATGTAGACATTAACATGTTGTTAATAAAAAGGACGTTTTAAATCTATAAGGATGATCCATGTGCTTAATTGGCTAATTTAGGGTTTCATATGAATAAAGTGCATTAATGGGCTTAGAAACCCTAATCTAGGTGTTAATGACTTTTAATGAGTTATATTTTGAAATTCTATGTACAAGATTATGTTAGATTAACCCTAAGCCAATTTGGTAATAGAGAGGCTTTAATGAGAATAGTTGAGTAATCAGGGTTACGAACATAGAATTGTTGTTTTAGGGTTTTGTTGACTTAAAAAGGTAAAGTTGAGAAATTGATCTAAAGAACAATAAGGAAACCCTAATTCGAACTAGAGACCCTAGCAAGTATTCCCAAGTCAATAAAGTGAGTTCTTGATGAGTATGTAGTACATAGGTTGTACATGCTTTTTAGGATTATGTTGTGCTTGTGTGATTGGCATGATTGATTGCTTGGATTTCCTAATTGGATTGGATTGTGCTTATTTCCTATGATATCTCCAAATCAGGTATGTGGTTATTTATGAGTACTCAATTTAGTTTCCCAACATTTTTCAATGTTTTATTGATTGCATTGAAATAAACTACTTGGATGATTTTATTTCCGCAATCTTCAAAGTGAATATGATTATCACAATTTAAGTATACATATGACTTGCCCGAACCTACATACCATCTCTAGATGTAAGATTTGATAAGACCAAGCCCTGGAGGGAAGATCAGAGGTGGTCAAGCCCTAGAGGGAAGACCATAGGGCACCCAGAGAGGTGACCCACCAGGTACCAAGCTCAGGATGGAGAAGGTAGCATTAAGTCCCTTGCAAGGATTGAACCCTAAGAGAGGGTATCCCATAGTATGAGTAAAAGCAGTTGGCAAGTCATATTTCAAAATGTAATCTTGCATTGTTAACAACTATTTGATGTGATTAGGTTGTTAGAATATATGTGCAATATTTTAGTTGTCACCACATACTAGTATATTCATTTATGCTGACCGATGTTTTGTTTGTCGGTGTTTTAGGAATATCTGAAAGTGCACAAATACCAAGGTGGCATTTGTGAAGAATAAAGTTAACCTATTAAAGGAGGATTTAGTTAGATAGAACTCTATAGTAGGTAAAGTTGCAGATTTCTATATTTGAAAGGTATGTGAAAAGTAAAATTTTATCTTGTTTTTAGCTTAGTCTTTGGTAGAATTCATTAATTATTTTTATTATTTGCAAAACCATTGATCCTATTTTGGGATAGCGTCTCTGATTTCTTAGTCTTCCTTAATTGGGGGTTATCGGGAAGCGGGGTCGTTACAATTGGTATCAGAGCATGGTTTTCCATTTAACCTCTAATAATTATTAAATTTTACAAACTCTTTAGAACCAATGGGAGTTATGAGAGGATTTTCCAATGATGGAGGTGTCTAGAAAAGGATCACAATTTGGGGGTTGGCAAGATTTTCCTCTGCCCCGCTAGTCGGTCTATGAGGACTTCTAGATTCTATGTGACTTCCTGCCCAAAATCTGAGGATTTGACTCAAAATAAGATACATCTAGGTCTTCTCTCATCTATCTTCATCCCTTATCTACCCCATTCATTGAATATCTTTAAGAGATTAGTGTTTCTCTCTCTCTCTCTCTCCACCACCCTCCTAAGTTCAGGGTAAGTATAATAAGGATTAAGGCACCCTCCACCAAATAATAAAAAGCATGTAAAAAAGATGTCACAAACATAAGTTTTGATAATTAGAAACTCAGTCTGAGTTTAGTTACATGCTTAGGTTGCATGGCATGTGTTGTCGTTCCCTTAGGAGAGCTCTAAGGTTAGACATTCTCGTATGATGAGGAGGAGAGGGATAGCCTTGGAGGAAGAAGGCTCTAGGAAGAGACTTTGTAACGACCCCACCTCCTAGTAACCCCAAATTAAGGGAGACCAAGAGGTCAGAGTCGTTATCCCAATTAACATGATCAAATGTTCAACAAATAACCAATAATAATTATAAAATTCTATCAAACTATACTAAAATCTGGTATAAAATAAAACTTTTCATACCTTTTAAGAACTTTGGATATCTACTGCTATCCACAACTTGAATCTATTCTATCTAATCCTCCTTGCACTTTAATTTTTAATTTCACAATGTGTCACTTTACTGTTTGTTCTTTTCAGGGTTGTACCTAAAACGCCGACAAACAAAACGTCGGTCAACATAAATGAATATGTCGGTATGTGGGGACAACCAAAATTTCACAAATATGGCTAACAATCTAAATATGACAATCAAATTAATTAACAAGCCAAATTACGCTTTCAAAGAGACATTCTCCACCACTTTTGCCCTAACCCTGGAATACCCTCTTTAGGGTTTCTCTTTTGCCAGTGACTTAAGGCCACCTTCTCAATCCTGAGCTTGGTGCCTAGGGTCACCACTCATGGTGCCCATTAGTCATGCAACAAAGACCACCTTCTCAATCCCGAGCTTGGTGTCTGGGGTCACCACTCATGGTGCCCATGGGTCATTCCACCTGGGCTTGACCTTTTGGCATCATCCATCAGGGTGTCATGTAGGTGCGAGAATACACACTTGTATTATAATTGTGATAATCATAGTGACTTTATGATTTACAAGTATGAACATCCAAACTTGATAGGTTGCATTCAATGCGATCAATCAACCGAAAAACTTTCAAGAAACTAATGTGATTAACCATAATTAACCACATACCTGTCAGGCTGACTTGAGTGCAGAAATAATCCAACTAAGCAAGAAATCTAGTAAACAAGCAAGCACACAAGATGATCCTGAAATATGCATCCAATTTTCCTATCAGGGATCAGGCCATCAAGGTCTATTAAACCTAGCTTGCTTCCTAGGGTTCTAGTCCACTTTTAGGGTTTCAATTACAATTAGGGTTTCACTTCATTTTTACTTTGTTAAACCCTAATTTTATAAAATTACTCACAAACCATAATTATCTCGTCTACTCCTCATGAAAGGTATTAAGGTTACCCTTTTAACAACATATAACCCTAATTTCGGATTAAAGGTCCTTTTCTTTCCTTTTTCCCTTCTTTAGGGTTTCTAAGGATATTAACCATCATATTAGGTTTACAACTCTAAATCTTGCAATTCCATCTTCAAAATAGGTTAAGATTCATCTTTATCATAAAATAGGTTAACAATACTCGAATTAACCTATTTGCACTTATAAAACTATACATTATCATCAATTAGGGTTTCTAACAAAAAATTAATACCTTTTTCATCAAAATAATATACTTTTGCAAATAGGAATAAAATCAAGTTCTCAAACTATTTTTGACGTGTTTCTCATATTTTTCTGATCAACTTTCATGTTTTAACTTTATTCATCAGAGCTTCCAAGAAATAGTTATGATTTTTGCAAAGTAATTCATTTCCTTAAATTATTTGTTATTTTTAGAAAAACATCAGCCGCTAGATCCGTGGTCCACTAGACCACACGGGATCTAACGGCTCACACTCCACTCACCTATCTTGCAAAGAAATTAAAGGATTGGGCGAGAATGCCTTTGCCTGGCTAATATAAGTGCGAGGGCAAAGGGGTCTTTTACCCCTATCCTTCTTCAACCTCGCTACTCTGGTTCACGAGCCTGCTTCTCGACCGAGTCAATGAGAGGGTTAATCTTGGCATCAGGACTCCTCCACAGCCAGAAAGGGAGTCTCTAGCTCCGGATCTCGCCGCCAAATCCGATGGTAAGTTCAATTGGGGCAACAATGCGTTGATCAGAGAGAACCATAAGGTCCTCCGTCGGCAAATAGGGAAAAGAAGAGAATGAATTCGTTGACTGCTTCCCAAATTAAGGGTATTGGTGTGCTTGGTTTCATGCTCCGATTGCATGGGAACTGATGAGGGCAATCCCTACGGTTCCATGTGCTTCCCCTATATATGGAACCCATCGAGTTCCCTATAGATTGGGGACTTCTACCAGATGTGAAACCCCCCCCCAAGAACTTGGGGTGGATCAAGTCAGCTCAATCTCTCAGAGTCAATGGACTCATCCAAAGCTCCACAGATGGCCCCTATACTCGCGAAATTCCTCGATCATCTCATCGCAGCCTGGTCCCTATATCCTCTATTCCCGTGAGATCGAGATTCATCCCAGGCTGTGGATCATAGATCCAACGATCGCGGATGAGTGCTCAAAAATGAAAATCAGGATTTAATCCCAGATAAATCGTGACACGTGTATCTTATTCCAATTATACTCTCTCTTTAGGATAACTTCAAAATTCCATATCTCAAAAACCATGTATCCTTTTGCAACCAAATTTTATGGAAATATTTATATTTACATTATCTTCCATTATTCCAATTTTGAGCCTTAGAATCGAAAGGAAAGATGTGTTTTCTTCATATGCAAGAAATTGTTTAATAAAACTTATTTTATTCATACTTTCTCTTTATTTCTCTTTTTATTTTCCTTATTTGAATTCCTTCTACCATTAGAAACCTTATGGATATGAAAATCCACCCATGATGACTCAATCATACCTCTTTCCACTTATTTCCCATATTTTATCATTATCTCTAATTTCCTACTTAATAAAGAAATATATAATTGATCTTTTCTCGTTCTTGTTGCATTATCTTTGCAACTTGGACTCCTTGGAACCCAAGGAACCCAAAAGGTACGAAATCCATATTTGGTTACTATTCCTTTGCCTTCTAGAGGTTTCTACATCTTTCTTTTCTCCATTTCTTAGTTATTCATTTACTAATTGAATTTCCTTTTCTCCTCTTCTGATATTTCTTTTATAAGAAATCACATAGAAACGAAATTTACTTAATTGTGGCCATTAATTCCACTTTCTAGAGTTTTCTATGTTTTTGTAATAATTACTTTGCTTAATATCCATTATATTGTATCTTTTCCTTTTATTTGGACTTTTCTTCTTTTCTTCTCTTTTATATCCATTAATGGATTAATCGAATAATAGGAATCACAAAATTCCTATCCAAAGGGATATTTGTAAAGAAATCCATCTTTTGAAGCAAAGCATACAACCTTTTCAATTAAGTCCATATTCACAAAATCTTTACAATTCAATTATGAAAACATATGCAAAATTGTGGTTGTAACATCCTTCCCCTCTTATAGGAATTTTGCCCTCAAAATTCCCTCAACATTCAAACAAACATGATAAGGCTTCCTCATGTCCATCATGGCTCCCATGTGGTTTTACCCACTCCATGGTGCCTCCCAAGAACCTTCATCATCTCATATTCTTACATCTAAGTTCTTTCTCACCTTGGTACCTTGTACTCTCATAGGTGACTTAGGACATTTAAGCTTCTCTCAAAGCTAACTAGGTTTAGGGCTCGACACATGGCTTGGGTACCTCACATAGTGCTCTAGATCGGACTCATGGAACACATCACATTATCCTGAGGGGTAAGACTAAACATAACCATCTCCACCAATCCATCTCAAAAGGACCCATATATCGGGGACTCAACTTTCTTAGCTGTAGCTTAGAGGGGTCGGATTTTCACATTGCATATTCTCCCACAGTGAACTACATGTCAGTCTGTTTTGCATCAGCTCATGACTCATATCTCCCTTGGGCTTCCTTAGCCATCGCATGATCAAAGCGACTTCATCTTCACACATTGTGGTCCTTTTCTGACCTTCGCGAGGTCCCTTCACCCACATTATCTTAATGAAGTGGTGACCAAAACCCTGACAGAGCTTCTTTACACCACGATACTGGCTATGGTGGTTATCATCACATCTCTCATAGGGCAAGAACTGCCCCCCATGTATCACCCTGAATGAGAACACATGCTCTCGTTAGACCCTCTTGTCTGGACCATACTAACCATTAGTTAAAGGTGATAAGCTGTACTAGCATCGAGTTCTTCACATACCTACTTCCACCGCATGGAAGGTCATATTCAAGAACTTTTGAACTTGCATCATGGTGCAGTTGAACCATCTCTCTTACTTGTAGTTCAACCAGATCTGTCTCCCGAGAGTATTCTCTCTTTTTCTTAGATTATGTCATCTAGGTAAGGCGATCTACCATAACCCATATTGCATCTTGACCTTCCTTGGTCCAGGGGAGACTTACCATGACATCCATAGTGATGAACTCCCATTCCCTCTCAGGGACTCTTTATCCTCTATATCAACTCAGTGGGTTACCGGTGTTCGTCCTTCACCTCCTGGCATGCATGGAGACAAGCCACATGCAACTTCATCTTAGGTATCAAAAGTACTACTGAAACTTACCATCTTAGTAGTACCATGGTGTATGGTGAACTTAAAATCATGATCTCCTGTATGTCATGATTCCTCAAGATTGATTCCTCAGAAACCCTAAAGCACTCTAGTCGTGAGTTTCATCACCTTCTTTTCCAAAGATGCGCATCTCAAGATTGAAGGCCTAGGCTGGCTAACCAAACAACCACTAACTTGATCAACAGATCCCATTACATCTGAGTGTTAGCCAAACATATCTCCATTTTCAAACTGAGGCTAACCTAACAACCTCTTCTAGCCTCTAGCTAAACTAGGCAGCTGCATCTCAACCAGAGCATCCATTACCACCTCACATACTTATGTGTAAGGTAATGTGGAAGACATACACCTCCATGTATTCCACTCATTATCTCATCTCAAACTCTAAGTCTATCTTCATCAAGAAAACGCTGAGCTCATCCTCTTGGTTTTCAAACTCAACCTTGTAACTTCCACATAGCTCATGATAAAATCATCCTTACAAGATGACTACCTTAGTACTCTTGGTGTTTGTACAACATCCGCACATCTTACACTCCACAAGGGTACGTTATTATCTCCATCCTCATGCATCATAGCAACATTTCCACTCACATTATCTTTATCCTTGGTGTATGGCATACATACTGTTCTATCTCTCACTGCCATAACAAGAGGAAATAAGCATTTGGCTGCAGTCCAAATACCGAGTTCTTCCCGTTCCAAGAGTAGAGATGGTACATCCCACATTTCCAATACACCTACAAATCTAAATTGAAACACGCCTCACATGCATCTACATCATAAACATCTCAATATCTAGGTTACTTCCCTAAAAAACTGGTCTCGAGCCCACTTGGGTCCACTCACCATCCTTGGTGATCTCCTCTAGGTCTGTAGGGTGCCGACACTTTTGGGGTCATCCCTCTTCCCTTATGCATCAGAGAGTGCCCTCTTCATCTACCCTTTGGGTCCCATGAGTTCGTGAAGGTGATCGGCGCATCCCCGCTAGTGGTGTTTTTACACCCCACGAAGTCAGAGCGCACGTGATATGGGACGATCTTATGCTTTCGAAATTTGTAAGACCCACACTAACTACCTATGTCTACTAAGACACTACGCCTGCAAGAGCATGGGGTCGTGTCATAGTATAGGTGAGGCGGCAAGTACAGGATCGATCCACGGAGATAGAGGGGGCACTAGAGTTAGACGATGCGAGCTATGTTCCTTTTGCGGAGCTTAGGGTTTTAGGGTTTTTGAAAGGTTTGATTGTTGATTAAGCTAAAAGAACAAGTAAGAAATGCAAGATGGAAACTGAGTTATGGAAGAGCAAGTAAACTAAGTTAACAAAATAACTAAGCAAGAGCAAGATCCTAAGTTAACACGAAAGAGCAAAACTAAGCAATTGACTAGATTAAGCAAAAGCGACTAAACCAGACTAGCATGAACAAGCAAACTAAGCAAGATGGGTTTTAACCAGTTGATTAGGGTAGGTGGGCAGTTTGGGGGATGTAACTTTAACATTAGTTGGGGGAGATCATTAAACATGCAAGGTTCTCATTTGATATCTAGATTACCAAACCAAACAACAAGGACAATGCCATTAGAATATACCCTATACTACTAGTAGAAGACTAGGGTTAGGTGTAATTCTAATGGGATTAGCCAAATCTAGGTTTCTAGGGTAAGTGATAGTGAGCAATTGAGGGTTGAGGGTAGAGATGGGAGTAGAGATGAGGGTATTTGACCTCATGCCACTAGCCACTCTAGCCTTTAGAAGGCCCTAGGCAATTGCATCACTCTCATTTACACTAGCTACTTAAATCTCACACTTACTTGTAGAAGGAGGGATGTGTATGTAGGAACAAAGGGGGCTATCTAGGGATCCACTAATTGGACCTAGGAGCCAATCCTAAGATTGCCACATACACTCCAATTCCTCCTAGAAGCTAAGTGTCATCAAACATCTCAAAGCAAGAAATCCATGTTATAAGCACAAACCACATGCAATAAAATAGGAAAAGAGATAGAAGCAAGAAGTAATCATCATAGATATGAATTAAGTTCATTACAAGCAACTTTCCCCCAACATGGTATCCAAGTCACATTTAAACCCCAAACAACCCACCACTAGGAGCTTAGCTACACATAGTCAAAGAAACTACAAAAGAGAGGGGAAGAAGAGGAAGAAACTCCATGAAGCTTGATGAAGTGGCCTTCTTCTTCACCTCCAAGCTGCTGCAGACGACCTCCCTCCTCCAAAGGTGCAGGGGAGCATGGAAATGTGAGGGTTTATGGATGGAAACCTAGGAAACTAGGATTCCATGGTGGAATGAGGGTGGAAATGGTGGATGGTGAGCCAAAATGCAAAGGGTTTGCACTCAAAGCTCAAGGAAGGGGAATGGAGCTTGGAGCAGCTATAGGGTCGTCTAACCTAGTGCTATGGCCGCCACCCAGGTATATATAGGTGGTGGTGGAAGCACTATGGTAAGTAGGGGCAGTTTAGGAAAATCAATGAAAAGTAGGGTAGGGTTGGTGGACCACCACAACCGTGGTGGTGTGCCACGACTGTGGTGAGGGTGGTGGAGAACGGTCGTGGAGTGGTGAAACGGTTGTGGTGTGAAGGAATTGGAAAAAAGGTTCAAGTATGGTGGTAGCCATGGTCGTGGCTGAGTGCCACGGCCATGGTGGTAGCCATGGTCATGGCGGAGTGCCGCGACCATGGTGGGTATTATGCACCACAGCCGAACACGACCATTTTGGAGGAGGGGGAGGTGACCGTGGAGAAGCACCACGATCGTCTTGAGCTTCTTTGGCCACGGTCGTGGCAGGTGGCCACGGTCGTGGCGTTCTGGGCAAAAACCCTGTTGCAAGTTGAACTTTTGGCAATTAATTCCCACGACCGTGGCAGGGTGCCATGACCGTTTTCTCTTCTACTGACCACGACCGTGCTGATGGCCACAACCGTGGTGTCTTCAATGGCCACGGTTGTGGAGTCAAGCCACGACCGTGGGATTCTATACAAATTCCTTGTTGATCTTGGTGTCATTTTTCTAAAAACGGCACGACCGTGGCATAGTGCCCACGGCCGTGGTGAGGTTGCACATCTTGATTTCACTTCAATCTTCGTCATTCTTGGATGTCTTTGCTTGGGGACGATTCTTGACCATTGGAGGTAGGTTGAGGGAGACTTTGGGGCCTTCTTTGGGTCCCTCCATGAGTGGGGGAACCCTAGAACTCCTTCTTTCTCTCTCTTCCATCTAAGCATGGTTCAAGTACCTAAAAAACAGTGCAAAGAACATCCATAAGCATATTTGCAATGATAAGCATATTAGGGGTAAAAAGCTTGTAATCTACATGTTTAGATGCAACTTAAGTACGAAATGGCACAGGATGGAGCCCTAAAATAGGGCTACATCACCACCCCAAACTTAAAACATACTTGTCCTTAAGTATGCTCTAACTCAATCTCTCTACAAATTTTCCACAAACAAGAAATGACAAATGCAAAGTAAAAGATGGCTATTGATGAATGGTATCAAAGATGACTAATTACATGCATTTCACCTCTCTCCTCTCCTTCTTTCACAATCTAATCATGAAAAGAGAACAAAGCACATGAACTTCAAATATAGTGCGTAGAATACACAAGTTATCCATACTTCTTCCATAAAGTTCTGCGTAAACCGTTTCATGATAGTGTTAATCGAGGATGACTAGGAGTGTTGTTTCACATTCATGCATTCAGTCTTATATTTCAAATCATACCAGATGACCCATGTGGCTGTGGAAAAAGGCAAAATGAGCTAAGTTTGATTCTTCTTAGCTCAATGGGTATGAAAGTGGAAGAAAGGGATGCAGTAAGACTTTTGGAGTGTTTTTACACACTCATCTTTTCTTTATTTGAATGCTCTTAAACAGGAACATCCTTTTATTTTGTTTTTGCTTTTCTTTTTCTTTTATTTTCTTTTCTTTCCCTTGGTGTATATAGGGCAAATAGTGGATAGAGTGAAGCGGGGAGATAAAGACATGGCCACCCCAAACTTTTGGAGGTGGCCAAGGCTGATTATGTGCACTAAGGCATCTTTTTATGAGGCGGAGGGTATGAAGATGGTGGAAGAAGAATCGGGTCAAAGAGGGGTCATTGGTATGATTTTCCACATAAGACATCTTGCATGAAAGTTAATCCAATACTTCATCCTAGATATCACACCACATGAATGAACAAGATGAAATTGATATATCAAACAAGTGATTCCAAAAACACTAAGCGTTCAAAGCTTGCTCAAGTTCACAATTCAGCCAAATCAATCACAATCACAAGAGAGGTGATGCACATGTAAAAAGTCAAGCATTGATACCACTTAGCAACAAGCAATGGTGATTCACTTGCATTTGTCAAAGGTCAACATTTTAATTCAAAACAGTAGAGATTGGGTCAAAATACTATTTTTAGATAAGGAATTCCAAATTTGGGCAAAATTGGCCAAAATGGTGCCAATTTGCACTAAATCACATCTAAACCTACTTTAGGGAATTTAAAGACATAAAGCGGAAAATCCTAATTATCATGCATAAATTTTGAAAAATTACACAAAAATGCAGAAATCAACTACATGCCATGCAAAGATGCAATGAAAAGAACAAAAAAAAATAAAACAAAACTAGATGGCAGAGGTGATAAAAAAATGACAAAAATGAGAGATAGAGTGGTGCATACCGCCCTACCCACCCCAAACTTTAGAATCATGTTGTCCTCAGCATGAAGCTATAGCTTAGGGGAGATAGGGGAAGTGTCATGGCTGCGGTGGTTGGTCTGGCATCTGCGGAGGATCTGGAGGAGGAGCTGAGGATGGAGCTGATCCTGATGGAGGATGCTGGTAGTAGTGCCCCCAGTAGTCATCCTGGGGTGGAGGATATGTCTGTGGATATCCAGCTATACCACCCCAAAACTCTACACCCCATTCGGGGTTTGTTGCTGCCTGGGCATGTTGGTATGGGTACAAGTCGTTGATCTAATAGTGCATCTGCTGTTGATCTTGCCACATGTACTGCTAGACAAGATGCATGTCACTTTGGGTCCTTTGAATATTCTCAAGGTGTGCTTGGATTGTGGCCATGTCATAGGCATTCCCTGAGGGTGGCTGCAGCTGGGATGTCCCCTCATCCCTCCTTCTTGTTCTTCGGGGCTGCCTTTGTTCTGCATCTTCTTGCTCCTGCCCTTGCATATTAGATTCAGCAATGTCTTCATGTACGGCAGTGGCTCCCCTTGTATACGTATCTCTCGGGTGTTCTTCCTGCCATTTCAAAAGTTTTTCCCTCAACCTGTTGCCAAGTCCCAACACGGATATTAGGGGTTCCGCGTGATATGGAAACTCTAGTTCAAAATCATGCACACTAGTAGTTAAATAAATCATTCTTTTATCCTTCATCTTTATGGTGTGCGAGCGCGTCAGATAGTTGAGGTCAACAAGTTCTGCCTAAATTGCATCTTGTACCCCTGAGAGATCGTATCCCAACGCCAGTGCAATTGAAGTGATGAACCCTCCCATAACGAACAATTTTGAGCTCTTGTAGGGTACGCCCTTTAGATGGTCAATCGAAAGAACTCCAAGGTCAATATACCTCTTGTGGTGCATACCGATCAAGACAATCATATCCTTTTGAGAAATGTTGCCTTGGTTGTTGTATCTGCCCACAATCATGTTTTCCAAGACCTTCTGCACATAGCGCGTTAGCGGGTTGCTTATGGCAACAGTTTTTGATCTACCCGCATAGTAATCCTCATTGCCCGTGAGGCGCTTCCAAAAATGGGCATAGTCCAAATTGGCCTCTCTCTCTAACAAGCCGTCATCCAATTTCACGACTTCTTCAGGACTAGAGGCGAAGACAACATTCAGCTCAGTGGAAGTGAGGGTGTGCATGTTGCCCATCATAGCAAATTTGAGTGCATCACAACCCCTCACTTTAGTGTTCTCAAGAGTGGCAAAGAACTCTCGGGTCAAAGCTGGATATGTAGGTTGGGATGTGAAAAGAACATTCCACAACCCAATCCTTTTCAAGCCCATTTCCACTATTTCTTTGATCCCAAGATCTTCAATGGTCTTCTCACTACCGTACCTAGAGGCGACGACTCGCCTTGTCATGCATTCTGGGTAGATGAGATTGACTTTCCTTTGCCTCTGTCCTCAGCCATAAGATACTCCTATCAGTTCTTTGCCCAAGGATTTTTCTCTATTCGCCTCCAGCTGTGCCAGAACATCATATCCTTCATACTCAAGCTCTACCTCTTCCTCCTCGCTATCTTCTTCTTCCTCCATCGTGTAGGACTGTGACCCTGAGCTGGTGTCAAGATTGTACCAGTGGGCTGACTGCTCCTCTTCTTGCTGCAGTTGCCGTGAGGGTTGCGGCTGCACACCACGCCTCACCGTCACCTGAGACGTCGAGTGGCGGGCTGGTGTAGGCTTTGGTGGGAGCCTGGATGAGGATGGTGCCGCTTTAGATTTTTGACTTCTTTTTGCGGCTGCTGGCTCGATCTCATCAATAAGCCTATTTCTGGGAGACAATCAGTGGTAACGACGCTAGAAATCTTGGTGCGTCCCCGCTAGTGGTGCTTTTACACCCCATGAGGTCGGAGCGCACGTGATATGGGATGATCTTATGCTTTCGAAATTTGTAAGACCTACACTAACTACCTACGTCTACTAAGACACTACGCCTGTAAGCGCATGGGGTCGTGTCGTAGTATAGGTGAGGTGGCAAGTACAGGGTCGATCCACAGAGATAGAGGGGGCACTAGAGTTAGACGATGCGAGCTATGTTCCTTTTGCGGAACTTAGGGTTTTAGGGTTTTTGAAAGGTTTGATTGTTGATTAAGCTAAAAGAACAAGTAAGAAATGCAAGATGGAAACTAAGTTATGGAAGAGCAAGCAAATTAGTAAACTAAGTTAACAAACTAACTAAGCAAGAGCAAGATCCTAAGTTAACACTAAAGAGCAAAACTAAGCAATTGACTAGATTAAGCAAAAGCGACTAAACTAGACTAGCATGAACAAGCAAACTAAGCAAGATGGGTTTTAAGCAGTTGATTAGGGTAGGTGGGCCATTTGGGGGATGTAACTTTGACATTAGTTGGGGGAGATCATTAAACATGCAAGGTTCTCATTTGATATCTAGATTACCAAACCAAACAACAAGGACAATGCCATTAGAATATACCCTATACTACTAGTAGAAGACTAGGGTTAGGTGTAATTCTAATGGGATTAGCCAAATCTAGGTTTCTAGGGTAAGTGATAGTGAGCAATTGAGGGTTGAGGGTAGAGATGGGAGTAGAGATGAGGGTATTTGACCTCATGTCACTAGCCACTCTAGCCTTTAGAAGGACCTAGGCAATTGCATCACTCTCACTTACACTAGCTACTTAAATCTCACACTTACTTGTAGAAGGAGGGATGTGTATGTAGGAACAAAGGGGGCTAGCTAGGGATCCACTAATTGGACCTAGGAGCCAATCCTAAGATTGCCACATACACTCCAATTCCTCCTAGAAGCTAAGTGTCATCAAACATCTCAAAGCAAGCAATCCATGTTATAAGCACAAACCACATGCAATAAAATAGGAAAAAAGATAGAAGCAAGAAGTAATCATCATAGATATGAATTAAGTTCATTACAAGCAACTTTCCCCCAACATGGTATCAAAGTCACATTTAAACCCCAAATAGCCCACCACTAGGGGCTTAGCTACACATAGTCAAAGAAACTACAAAAGAGAGGGGAAGAAAAGGAAGAAACTCCATGAAGCTTGATGAAGTGGCCTTCTTCTTCACCTCCAAGCTACTGCAGACGACCTCCCTCCTCCAAGGGTGCAGGGGAGCATGGAAATGTGGGGGTTTATGGATGGAAACCTAGGAAACTAGGATTCCATGGTGGAATGAGGGTGGAAATGGTGGATGGTGAGCCAAAATGCAAAGGGTTTGCACTCAAAGCTCAAGGAAGGGGAATGGAGCTTGGAGCAGCTGTAGGGGCGTCTAACCTTGTTACGACCCTACCTTCCGGTAACCCCCAATTAAGGGAGACGGAGAGGTCGAAGCCGCACGCATAATTTCCGGATCAAAGGTTCAACATATAACCAAGAACAATTATTAAATTTTAACAGACTATACTGAAGAATGGTAATAAAATTTTTGCATACCTTTGAAAAGTTTGGAATATACTAAACTTCTAACCACAGCTGAACTATTCGAACTAGTTCCTCGTTGTTCTTTAATTCTTGAATTCACAATGTGTCACTTTACTGTTTGTACTTTTGAGATTTGTACCTAAATCGCCGACAAACAAAACGACGGTCAGCCGAAGCTGGTATGTGGAGGAAATAGATAATGTTCAACTATGTTAACAACATAATCATTCAATTAATCATTTAACAACCAAGATTACGTTTTAAGCCAAACTACTCAATCCATACCTATCCACCACTCTGTGTTGTCCCTGTAAGGACTTATATAATACCTCTGTAAAGGTAGAGTCGCATGGCACCACCCACGGGTAGCCCAATATCTAACTCACTATGACTTGATGGACCTACCCTCTAGGTAGCCATATACTAAGTCACTCCATGACCTGATGGACCTACCCTCTAGGTAGCCATATACTAGGTCAGCCATTAAGACACAAAGGGGACCAAGATCTGAGCTAGTAGGCACATATATTATGTGATAGTCATATTCACATTATAGTTTGCATGAACTAAATTCATCCAACATTTTATTCAAGTCATCGGTGAAAATCTCAGAAAACCTCGGAAATCTATCTCGAGATATTCATAAGCGTAACCACATACCTTTGGTTGCAGATTTCAAGACATAATCAAATATGTAGAGGAACCCAATCAAGCAAGAAATGAGGAAGAGAAATCCTGAAATAAAAGTACAATTTTCCTTTTATTAATATTTATCCAATTTCATCACATTACTTAGGATTTCAATTCCAATTTTAGGGTTCCTTTGAAAATTAGGGGTTTTACTTCTTCATTCCTTATTATCATCCTTAAATTATCAAAACTACATAAAACCCCTAATTTCTCATTGTATCTCTCTTAAAAGTTTTAGGATCTTTATTAAGCACCTGATTATCTTATTCCACATAAATATGATTTTTATCTCCTTTTATCCCAAATTAGGGTTTCCATGTAAATTAACCTTCTTTTAGGTATTACAACTCTAATTTAAGCATCTTTGCATTGAAACGGATAGTCAAACCACTTTTATCATTAACAGGGTTAAACTTATCAATTTAACCTATTGATTCACCAAATTACACTCTTAACATTCAATTAGGGTTTCTCATCAACTTTTAACACACTATATTAGCAAATTAGGGTACTTTTGCAAAACGGAGTAGAATCAGGTTCTCAAAGTATTTTTATTAGATTCCTCGTATTTTTCTACACAACTTTCATATAAAAAGTTTTGTCATACGAGATTCCTAGTTATTTCTATCATTTTTGCAAGAATAATCCTTTTTCTGATTTATTTGATTAGAGAGGGATTTACCGGAAAAATCCTCAGTCGCTCGATCTGTGGACCGGCGGTCCGCTTCTTGGATCCAACGATCCCAGTCGCACGTGCCTAACCAAAGCTGCTCTTGCCCTAGAGCATTAGATCTTGATGGAGACCACTGTGGTCCCTGATCCAACAGCGATCCGGTCGTCATCTACCTCTCAACCGAGCAAGGTTCCACGGTCAACTCACCAGTTGACCCTGCACTCCAGGCCACCTGCGGAGCTACTGAGAAGCCCCGAAGCTCCTTCGGTGATGCCCAAACTCATTGCCTCAATCAATTGTATGCTACCACTCGACCTTCGCCACCAACGGGTCACCAGAGTGTCGCCGCCGACTTGCTGGTCGTAGAGGGGGTGGGTCAGGTTGGATTCTTCAATTGGAAACGTCGTTCCACTCGGCTTCGTGTTCCACAGTGATCGAACTACACAAAAGGGATGATGGTTACCTCTATGACCCTCCCCTTTATATAGGGTCGAGGTCAGGTTTTTTGGAATTGGGGATTTCCCAAAACGAAGATGAAACCTACTCAAACCAGAGATGATCCTTTGTGATTTCATCTCCTGAATCCATTGGGACTAGTAGAAAATGCCCACTTTCTCTGGATTTCAAGGAAATCGGAGAGGAAGAATCCTCTGTGTCCCATAGATTCCTAGTCCCATTAGAACTAAGATGATGACCGATCATCATTGGATTAAGATCCAATGGTCCGTATTATCCACATTTGAATAAAAGGAAACAATTTCAAATTGTATTCCTATTTCAATGGTATTCTTGGAAAATTCATAACTCACAAACGATAACTCCTTTCCTACTCAAATTTTGAGTGAAACTCAATTATATTTTTATCTTCCATCCTACAAAATTTGAAGTTATTATCTTAAAAGTACGATCTCTTTTCTTGGTTTGCAAGTTATCATTTAATTTCTCATATTTTCCATACCTTTTGTATTCCCTTTATCATTATTTCCCAATTCTGAGTTCCTTAATCCCAAAGGAATCCATTAACTCGAAAATCTATTTTTGGGAAATCATTCCTTAGCCTTTTGTTCTTATTTCATTTATTTCTTTATGTATTCTTTTAATCTTTTTCTTTTTCTCCTTCAATTGGGCCCAATGGCCAATAAGGCCCAATTAGAAAACATACAAGCTATCAAACACAAAATCCATTCAATTCAACTCATCACATCAATCACGGATTTCATTTATCTTTAAAAAGGAGATTCACAATCTCATTACATATTTTGGAAAACTGGGGTTATAACAAACCTAGTGCTATGGCTGCCACCCAGGTATATATAGGTGGTGATGGAAGCACTAGGGTAAGTAGGGGCAGTTTAGGAAAAGCAGTGAAAAGTAGGGTAGGGTTGGTGGACCACCACGTCCGTGGTGGTGTGCCACGACCATGGTGAGGGTGGTGGAGAATGGTCGTGGAGTGGTGAAACGGTCGTGGTGTGAAGGAATTGGAAAAAGGTTCAAGTATGGTGGTAGCCACGGCCGTGGCGGAGTGCCACGGTCGTGGTGGGTTTTATGCACCACGGCCGTGTTGGGTAACACTGCCGTTTTGGAGGAGGGGGAGGTGACCGTGGAGAAGCACCATGATCGTCTTGAGCTTCTTCAGCCACGGTCGTGGAAGGTGGCCACAGTCGTGGCATTCTGGGCAAAAACCCTGTTGCAAGTTGAACTTTTGGCAATTAATTCCCACGACCGTGGCAGGGTGCCACAATCGTTTTCTCTTCTACTGACCACGACCGTGCTGATGGCCACGGCCGTGTTGTTTTCAATGGCCACAGTCATGGAGTCAGGCCACAGCCGTGGGATTCTGTACAAATTCCCTATTGATCTTGGTGTCATTTTGCTAAAAAAGGCACGACCGTGGCATAGTGCCCACGGCCGTGGTGAGGTTGCACAACTTGATTTCACTTCAATCTTCGTCATTCTTGGATGTCTTTGCTTGGGGATGACTCTTGACCATTGGAGGTAGGTTGAGGGAGACTTTGGGGCCTTCTTTGGGTCCCTCCATGAGTGGGGGAACCCTAGAACTCCTTCTTTCTCTCTCTTCCATCTAAGCATGGTTCAAGTACATGAAAAATAGTGCAAAGAACATCCATAAGCATATTTGCAATGATAAGCATATTAGGGGTAAAAAGCTTGTAATCTACATGTTTAGATGCAACTTAAGTACGAAATGGCATAGGATGGAGCCCTAAAATAGGGCTACATCAGTGATCAATATCCTAACCCATGGCCCTCAGACAATGATAGATGTTACCTCCCGATCCTATGGTCATGTGCAACTAGGGAATTAGGTAACTCCTACTTCCATCAGTCTTATCCCTACCTGACCCTAGGATTAACTTAGGATTCTAACATAGTACATGTCCAACTTAGAACCTTACCCAAGCCTCCATCATCTCTCTTAGCAATCGTGGTCTGACTTACGTCCTTTCATAGGGGTCATGGCAACCGATCTACCTCGGTCATGCCCCATACCAGTTACCTCCATGGTAACACATCCACATGCACTCAGAGATGATCATCTATGGGTCTACAGGTTCACTCTTATACTATGTACTCTCCACTTAGCTTCTCAAGATTCTATGAGACCTCTTAGGGTTTCCTCAAACCCAACCAAAAGCTGGTATACACCCTACCAAAGGGTCCCTCTCCCAGGATGGGAGGAAACTACATCTTGATAACAAAGGTCACTATGTCCTTATGTCTAGGGTTTTCCTTCACATGAGCATGCTTAGCCCTTGCCAGCTACTAAGGCACAACTAACAAACAGAGCACCTTCTAAACCATGCTAGGTCTCCATGGTAGGTCCTACTTGTTTCTATTCCTTCACATTGGACCATCATTATACCTTCCCATGTCACTTACTTATAGGTGACGGGTTCATCAAACATACACCTTAACCAAGGGGTTTCCTTTTCCTCCAAACATGAGGGGTTCCATGCTCAAATCTATGGAAAATCAAATCTTGTCATGAGCATCAGGTACACCAGCACTACTACTTACCGTCTTAGGTCTAGGAACCCTAGGTTCACCTTTCTGATGTCCAACTGCATGCTCAACCCTATAAGCACGTACCAAGTAGGTACAAGGTATGGCATGCACTTCCTATCATCAATCCACTTGAATCACACCTCAGAGTGGAGTCCTCCTCAAGGACAACCAACTAGGTATAAGGCCTCACAACTTGTTACTAAACCTCTTCATGGTCTAAGGAACTCTTCCTCCTATTCGTAAAAGGTAAACACCTATACCATAGGCCCATAGGTACCAGTAGT
The DNA here is from genome assembly GCA_963693085.1 of Alisma plantago-aquatica. Classification (NCBI taxonomy): domain Eukaryota; kingdom Viridiplantae; phylum Streptophyta; class Magnoliopsida; order Alismatales; family Alismataceae; genus Alisma; species Alisma plantago-aquatica. Next base: position 463,718,646 of record OY856414.1, read on the forward strand.
CTCATCTTCTCTCTAGGGTTCGATTCCTCTAAAGGCAACCAAGATACCATCAGCCTCCAGGGATCTTGCATGAGGCAACCACAACCATTCACTTAGGTCGCATCATCCTCAACTCCCCTTTGTTCCTCATATCTCAGAGTCTAAGCTTCCAACCTTCTTGTTTGGGTCTTTCTCTCTCTCTGTGGAGCTTAAACCTACAACAAATTTACTACTGGAGGTCCTCTCTCTAAGGTGGATAAAGCTCACAGGCGTACACCTACATGAGAGAAACCTATGCTCGCCCAAGATTATCCAAAAATCTTCATGCTTATCTCATAAGCTATCCAACATACTCTCCTGGCTAGGATTTTTTCCTATTATCAGCCCTACTGACGTACTTTGGGTGCAACTTTGCCATGCTCAAATAAGCTCATAGGGTTTCTATATGGTCATCACTAACCTCATCAATTAAGGAGCTATCCTTCACTCTACCATACACGACCCTTCCTAGGGTTGGGTTGCCAAAGGTACTAGGTCAACCAACCTCACATGGCTCATATTTTCATGGGAATCCAAAACTAAAAGCATATCAACCCACACACATGGTCGACCATGACATCCATCTCAACATGCCATCTCTCTCTCTAATCTTCACTTAGGCTTAGGGTTAGCATCATCCTCAGAGGATGTTCTAGGTCTCTACCTTTAATGGAGATCTCTACCTCCAAGACCAACTCCCTACTCATCCTCCTGACCAGATGATCTAACCTTAGGTCTCCCCTGAGGGCATGACAACACATGTCATACGACCTAAGCATGCAACTATTCTTTAGTTTATGCTTAAACTTTTAAGCTTATGTCCATGACATCTTATTTACATGCTTTTTATTAATTTTGGTAGAGGATTCCTTAACCTTACCATGCATACCCTATCCTTAAGAGGGTGAGGAAGAGAGAGAAACCCCTAAACCTTATAATCCTATTAGATTTAGGGTTGAGAAGGGATGAAAATAGGTGAGAGACTCCTAAAGGTATCTTATTTGGAGTCAGATCCTAAGACATTGGCCAGGCAGTCACACAAATCCAGGAGTCATCGTATTCCGACTAGCGGTGCGGAGGAGAATATTTCTAGCCCCCGGACGTGATCCTTTTCTAGACACCTCTGTCTTTTAGAAAATCCTCTAATAACTCCCTTGGGTTCTACATAGTTTGTAAAATTTAACAATTACTAAAGATTAAATGAGGAACCAATGCTCTGATACCAAATGTAACGACCCCGCCTCCAAGTAACCCCCAATTAAGGGAGACCAAGAGGTCAGAGCCGTTATCCCAGTTAACAGGATCAAAGGTTCGACAAATAATCAATAATAATTATAAAATTCTACCAAACTATACTGAAAGCTGGTATAAAAAAAACTTGGCATACCTTTTAAAAACTTTGGATATCTACTTCTATCCAGATCTTGAATCTATTGTATCTAATCCTCCTTGCACTTTATTTCTTAATTTCACAATGTGTCACTTTACTGTTTGTTCTTTTCAGGGTTGTACCTAAAATGCTGACAAACAAAACGTTGGACAACATAAATGAATATGCCGATATGTGGGGACAACCAAAATTTCACAAATATGACTAACAATCTAAATATCAGAATCAAATTAATTAACAAGCCAAATTACGCTTTCAATGTGACATTCTCCACTGCTTTTGCCCTAACCCTGGAATACCCTCTTTAGGGTTTCTATTTTTCCATTGACTTAAGGCCACCTTCTCAATCCCGAGCTTGGTGCCTAAGGTCACCACTCATGGTTCCCATTAGTCATGCAACAAAGACCACCTTCTCAATCCCGAGCTTGGTGTCTGGGGTCACCACTCATGGTGCCCATGGGTCTCCCTCCTGGGCTTGACCTTTTGGCATCATCCATCAGGGTGGCATGTAGGTGCGAGAATACACACTTATATTATAATTGTGATAATCATAGTGACTTTATGATTTGCAAGTATGAACATCCAAACTTGATAGGTTGCATTAAATGCGATCAATCATCTGAAAAACTTTCGGGAAACTAATGTGATTAACCATAATTAACCACATACCTGTCAGGTTGACTTGAGTGTAGAAATAATCCAACTATGAAAGAAATCCAGTAAACAAGCAAGCACACAAGATGATCCTAAAATATGCATCCAATTTTCCTATCATGGATCAGGCCATCAAGGTCTATTAAACCTAGCTCGCTTCCTAGGGTTCTTGTTACAACCCCAATTTTTGGGTTCAATTGGTGAGAAATGTAATTTCTCATATTAAAGATAATTTAACAAATAATGATATAATTTGTTTTGAATAAATGGATTACATTTACAATAGCCTCGATGATTGTGTTGTGGGCTTTATTGGCTATTGGGCCCAATAACAAGGAAGTGAAGAAAGGAAATTCAATTATTAAATTAGTAAATGAATAATTGAGTTTTTGAGAAAAAGAAAGAGGCAGAAACCTCTAGATGGTAAAGAAATGTAATCCAAGGATGGATTTCGTGCCTCTTGGGTTCCTTGGGTTCCAAGGAGTCCAAAGTTGCAAAAAGAAAGCAATAAGAAAAGAAAAGATTAATTAAGTATTTCCTTTTTTTGAGGGAAAATGGATTGATTCATTACTTGTAAGCCATACAACATCTACAATTTGAGTCAAAATACAACAAGAGCAAACAAAGATCAACTTAACATCACTGCAACCCATATCGGAAAGAGAGTAGAACGCTTCTATATTTATTCTTCTTCCTTGATGCTGTCTTAAGCAACTTTCCATGAAGAATTTCTTCGACTTGAGCATGTAGTAGTGATAGAGAGCTTGGATCTGTGCAATGCTCCGATGAATCATCATCTCAAAGTAAGCCATATAACCAAGTAACAAAACAAGCCACAACAACATGGAGGCACACGCAAACAAACGCTGACAAGCAGCGAGCAGACAAACGCTAACAAGCAGCGAGCAAACAACTGCTAGAGATCGCAGAAAGCTGACTGATAAACACTGATTCACGGTGACAAAGCAGGATGAGAACTAGCCACTAACACCCTACAACTAACAAGCAAAGACACTAGAAAGAAAAAAAACCGAACAGGACACAGCTTAAAAAACTAGAAGGAGATGGGGAGCTCGAGCAGCTTGATCAGTGGGAAGCAAAGCCAGGTTCGCCTCAAAGGCGTCACAAGGTAGCCACTGGGGAGGACCACAACGGCCACCACAGAACACTAGCCTCCACACCCGCGGCCTCCGGTAGGGAACCTAGATCTGAGATCCAGAGACCTACACCCAGTGGGGAGAGGAGACGTGGCAGGACCCAACTCCTCTTGCCACTAAGATCAGAGGCCACGAATCGGGCGAGAAAAGGCCCGGGGGGAGTGGCTGGCACTCACCGGAGGGTTGTAGCCGCTCCCCCGAGCCGGCCGCCGCATGGAGAAACCTAAAATCGCCCTGTTCCCTACGGAGCAGACGCTACAGAGCGGAGTAGTCTAATTAAGTATTTCCTTAGTAAGAAAGAAATTGAAAATAATGTTAAAATGTTGGAAATAAGTGGAAAAAGGTATAATTGAGTGATCCTTGGTGGAATTTCGTATCCCAAGGATTTCTAATGATAAAAGGAATAGCAATGAGGAAAATAAAAGAGAAATAAAGAGAAATCCTCAAAAAGAGATATTTTAATGAGAAATAAACAAGAAAATGTGAAATAATGCATATAGATGCATCTAGAAGGATAAAAAGTATCCTTGAAAAAGGAATTTCGAAATAATAGAGTGTCTTGGGATCCAAGGAGTCCCAATAAAGAAGAAACATAGAGAAAATACCAAAATTGCAAAATAAAAGGATAATGTGATACATTATTAATGAATTTTGTGTTGTTTTTCAAAAGGTGGTATTTTCTATTAAAAGAAAACATGATTTCGTGACAAATAACTAAAAGGCAAGAATAAAGAGAGTAAGGATTTTCATATTCCAAAATATTCAAGAAATAAGGTATATCAAAGAGATGTTTAGGAGAGAGAGAGAGAGAGGAACTTGCTTAGTAATGAATAAATTAAATCCCTTTTGGAAAAGGACTGTGTTTCTTCGTGGGCAAGCCATCCTGGGGCTTCTTTACCCTCCCTATATATGGGGTAAGACCTTGGACCGAGCCCAGAAGATCCCACACCTCGTTCTCTCCTCTTCTTCCACATTTTCATACAAAAACCCTAACCAACAAGAAACTACATGATTGTGGAGACATGAGGCTGCAAAGAAGGAGTACAAGGGAAGCACGATGCCCCCATGACATCTCGGAAGAACTCAGCCATCCTTCCTGAGCCCCAGTTCTTGCACGGCGGCCGCAGGAGAGCAACAGGCCGTCCACGAGTTGCATAGGTTGGGAAGCTTGTTTTGGCCATCTTGGCCATGACCCAGCGGCTCCTTCACATGCACAGAGGCACGCCAGAGCAGTGGAAGCCTCCCTGGGTGTCATCGGGGTCAGAGAAGAAGGAGTCGAGCCGCATCCTTGGCCGCTAGGGCGGCAGCGGCACCTGCGTGAGGAAGAAGATGAAGGAACGATCATTGGACCGTTATACCCCTCCAAGGATCAAAGAAACGGGTGGCTGTGCCGAGGGTAAAACCATCATTTGATTCTAATTTCTAAACGGGCCGCGTGCATGGAAAGAGGTGACGTGTCACCCTCTAATTGGCTCAAGTAAGCTAATTTTACAAAAATCATATATCCTTTTTCGTAACTCCGATGGTAGCATATAATATATGCATTTTTCTCAGAAAAATGAGAGGAATCCAATAAAAATATATTTAGAAGCTAATTCCTCTTGATATTCGAAAAGTAGTGTAAATTATCATCTTCAATGAATTAAATATTAAGAAACCCTATTTTGAAATGAATAAAGTGTTTAATAGGTTTTAATGGATCATTACAGTTGATAATAACCTGTTAATTGTAAAAAGGTACTTTAAGATTGAAAAGGATGATCATTGCACGTAATTAGTTTAATTTAGATATTATGTGCATAAATATGCTTGAAATTTGAAAAGTACATAAAGTTATCATCTTTAATTATTTAATCAATGAAAAACCCTTAGATTTGATGATAGATGGATTTAATGTTGTTCATGGGATAATTCAAGCCAATATTAACCTGTTGTTAACAAAAGTGAAAATAGGATCTAAAAGATGGTCTTTTTATATAAGTGGCTCAATTTAGGGTTTCATGCATGAATATGCATTAATGAGCTTGAAAACCCTAATTTAGATGAATATGTCTTTTAATTGTTTTAATTGATCAAATCCATGAATAAATAGAGATATGATGATCCTAAGTCAATTTGGGTATAAAATACTATTAAAATGGATATTTGAGCAATTAGGGTTTATATGAGTAGAAAAGAGTATTTTAGGGTTTGTTAACCTAAAAGGGATAAAGCTTGAGAAATTGATATAAGAAACCCTAATGAATATTAATGAAACCTTAATGCGGATTAGAAACCCTAGAAAGTGAATCCAAGTTAATAAAGTAGATTCTTTTTTTTAAAGCTACATTTTTTTTAAAATTGGCGATTCATTCATCCTGTCGCCTGGGTTTGAACTCATGACCTCTCGGTCTTACATCATTACTTTTACCACTAGGGTGCCACTTCATTGGCAATAAAGTAGATTCTTGATGAAGTGTGTAATAAATAGAGTACATATTCTTTTCAGTAATTATGTGATGATTGAATTGCTTACTTGGATTGCATTCTTGGTTGGGTTTTCTTAATGCTTGTGAAATCATCAAATCAGGTATGTGGTTACGCTTATGATTATCCCGACTAGTTTTCTGGGGATTTTATCGACGTTTCCCTCATTGCTTGAAATAAATGTTGGATGCTTTTATTTCATGCAACTATAGAGTGACTATGTCTATCACTATGAATATACATGTATAACTGGCTAGATGTAGGTCCACCTCTGGGGCTTGTAAAGGCTAAAAAGGGGTAACCTAGAGTAAGGTCTAGGTTATCGTGGGTTAGAAATTGGGCTACCAAGTGTAGTGACATGAGACCCATTAGCCTGCCATGAGTTAAGGAGTGGACTACTTACGAGTAGTGCCATGTGACTCAACCCTAGAAACTGGTTCACCTATAGGTGGGACCATGAGGGGTTTAATGGGGATCTACCATAAGGAAGGTAGTATCCAGGTCCACTGTAGGGATAGCACAGAGGATAGGGTACTCATGGATCGCAGAGTTATATTTAAAACGTAATCTTGGTTGTTAAATGATTAATTGAATGATTACATTGTTATCATAGTTGCACGTTTATTGTTTCCCCCACATACCAGCTTCGGCTGACCGACATTTTGTTTTTCGGCGTTTTAGGTACAAGCCAAAAGGACAAATAGTAAATCATCATATTGTGAAATACATGAAGTAAAATACAAGGAGGATTAGTTATAATAGAATCCATAAGTGGATAGAAGTTTATAGATCCAAGTTTTCAAAAAGGTATGCAAAAGTTTATTTTCTTACAGTTTTCCCGTTTAGTATGTTAAAATTTGATAATTATTCTTGGTTAATTACCGAACCTTTGATCCAAAAGCTATGGGTGCCGCTTCGACCTCTCGGTCTCCCTAAATTGGGGGTTATCGGGAGGTGGGGTCGTAACATTTGGTATCAGAGCGTAGGTTCCTCAGTTAACCATTAATAATTATTAAATTTTACAAACTCCATAGAACCCAAGGGAGTTATTAGAGGATTATCTGAAAGATGAAGGTCTCTAGAAAAGGATCACGACCGGGGACTGGCAATATTTTCCTCCGCACCGCTAGTCGGAATACGAGGACTCCCGGATCCGTGTGACTGACTGGCCAAAGTCTTAGGGTATGAATCAAAATAAGATACCTTTAGGACTTTATCATCTTATTCATCCCTTCTCATCACAAATTCTGTTAAGGACCTTAAGGATTGGGGTTTTCCCTCTTCTCCTCACCCTCTTGAGGTATGGGTAAGATTAATAAGGTCTAAGGAATCCTCCATCAAATTAATGAAAAGCATGTAATGAAGATGTCATGGACATAAGCTTAATAGAGTAAGCGTAAACTGAATAATGGATACATGCTTAGGTCGTATGACATAAGTTGTCATGCCCTTAGGAGAGACCTGAGGCTAGACCTTCTTATCATGAGGATAAGGAAAGAAAGTTAGTCTTGGGGATAGAGATCTTCATTGCAAGTGGAGACCTGGCACATCCTCTGAGGATGATGATAACCCTAACCCTAAGTGTTGGTTAGAGAGGGATGAAGTGGTGAATAGATATCAAAATAGACCGGTTGTTTGAAAGGACATGCCTTTGGGATGCCATATGATCCATGGGTGACCTAGCACCTTTGGCAACCCAACCTAGGGAAGGGTCATGCATGTTAGAGTAAAGGATAGCTCCTACGATGATGATGTTAGTGAAGGACCTATAGAAACCCTATGGGCTTATGAGAATAGGGCATAGTAAGCACCCAGGGTACGTTAGTAGTGTGAGCAATAGGTTGAAACCCTGACCTGGAGAATATGAAGGATGGCTTATGAAATAAGCATACAGAACTATGGATAACCTTGAGTGAACATAAGTTGAACATATGCTTCATCTTGGTAGGGGAATGCTTTTGAGGTTGATCTTTCATGAAGAGAGGACCTCTAATGGTGAGGTTGGTTGTAGGGTTAGCTCTAGAGAGAGAGCATGAAACCCAGCAAGAAGGTTGGAATCCTAGACTCCAAGATATGAGGAGGAGTCAGGAGTTGAGGATGATGCGACCTAAGTGGATGATAGTGGTCACCACATGCTTGATCCCTAGAGGTTGATGATGTCTTGGTTGCCATGAGAGGAACCAAACCCTAGAGAGAGAGGATGAAGTTTCTGGCACCTATGTGCCTATGGTATAAGTGTTTACCTTCTGAGAAAGGAAGAAGATGTTCTGTATACCCTGAAGAGGATTTGTAACAGGTTATGAGGCCTTATACCTTATTGTTATTCCTTGAGGAGGATCCAACTCTAAGTGTTGCTCGAGTTGAAGGATGACAGGAAGTGCATGTCATGCCTTTTGCAAGCTTGATTCATGGTTAAGAGATAGAGCATGCAGTTGGACACCTAAAAGTGAACCTAGGGTTCCTAGTCCTAAGAGGGGAAGTGGTATACCTAATGCTCATGATGAGAATTAAGTTGCTATGTTTCAAGCATGGTACTCCTCATGTATAGAGGAAAAGGGAAGCCCCTTAAGTTTAAGGTATGTTGGATGAACCCCTCACATCTAGGTTGATGATAAAGGAAGGTATGATCTTGATCCAACATGGAGGAAAGGGGACAAAGTATGACCTAGCATGGTTCGGTAGGTGATCTACTGTTCCTGAATAGCTCACTAGGGTTAAGTAGGCTCATGTGGATGTAAACCCTAGACCTAAGATCTTTTGTGACCATGTTGTCAAGAGATAGTTTTCCTCCCATCCTGGGAGAGGGACCCCTTTGGTAGGGTGTATATCAGTTTTGTTGGTTTAAGGTAACCTAAAGAGGTCTCATAGGATCTTGAGAAGCTAAGTGAAAAGTACATGGTATGAGAATGAACCTGTAGACCCATATATATCCATCTCTAAGTGCATGTGGAGGTGTTACCATGGAGGTAACCGGTAAGGGGCCTGACCAAGGTAGGAAGGTCACCATGACCCCTATGAAAGGATGGATGTCAGCCCATGTATACAAAGAGAGATGATGAAGGCTTGGGAAAGGTTCTAAGTTGGACATGAACTATAAATGGAGAATCCTAAGTCTATCCTAGGGTCAGGTAGGGATAAGACCGATGGAAGTAGGAGTTGCCTAATTCCCCAGTTGCACATGACCATAGGGTCAGGAGGTAACAGCTATCTTTGTCTGAGGGCCATGGGTTAGGAGATTGATCACCTTCATGAACTCATGGGACCCAAAGGGCAGACGAGTAGGGCACTCTCTTGATGCATGAGGGAAGAGGGATGACCCCAAGAGAGTCGGCACCCTATAGACCTAGAGGAGATGACCAAGGATATAAACCTCAGTAGGTTCAAGACTAGTTTTCCATGAAGGTAACTTTGATATCGAGATGATTGTGATGTAGATACATAAGTTGCGTGTTTCAACTTAGATTGGAAGGTGTACTGGAAATGTGGGATGTACCATCTCTACTCGTAGAACATGTAGAACTTTGTATTTGGACAGCCGCCAAATGCTTATTTCCTCTTGTTATGGGAGTGAGAGATAGGATAGTATGCATGACATACACCAAGGATAAAAGATGGATATGAGTTGGAACGTTGCTATGAGGTAAGAGGACAGAGATGATAACATATCCTTGTAGAGTGAATAATACATAAATGGTTTACAAATAGTAAGAGTACTAAGGTAATCACCTTATGAGGATGTTTTTATCATGAGATATGAGTCATACAAGATTGAGTTTGATCACCAAGAAGATGAGCTCAAAGTGTTCTCAATAAAGATAGACTTAGAATTTGAGTTTGAGATGATAAGTGAAATACGTGGAAGTGTATGTCTTCAATGTTACCTAATACCTAAGGATGTGGTAATGGATGTTCTGGTTGAGATGTATCTGACTAGTTTGGCTAGAAGCTAGAAGTGGTTGTTTGGATAACCCTAAGTTTGGAAAGGAGAAGAGTTTGGATAACACTCAGATGTAAAGAGATATGTTGATAAATTTAATGGTTGCTTGGTTAGCCAGTCTAGTCCTTGATACAATGAAAGGATAGTTGTAGAACCCAAACTGCACTCTTTGGATAGGAAGGTGATGAAACCCTGATGAGGGTGGTTAGGGTTTCTGAGGAATCGATCTTGAGGAATCATGACATACATGAAATCATGGTTTAAGATCACCAAACACCGTGATACTAAAAAGATAGTAAGTGATAGTAGTACTTGGGATGCTTAATATGATATTGCATGCATCATGTGGCCATGCAAGTCAGGAGTTGAAGGGAGAACACCAAGTAACCCAATGAATGGATATAAAGTATAAAGAGTTCCCAAGAGGGGATGTGAGTTTATCACTGTGGATGTTGTGAGTCTCCTCTAGACCAAGGAAGGTCAATATACAAAATGGGTTATGGTGGATCGCCTTACCTAGATAACATGAGAAAGAAAGAGTTCTGTCAAGGGACAGATCTAGTTGAACTACCCATGATAATGATGGTTCAACTACACCATGATGTGAGTTCAAAGGTTCTTGAGTTCGACCTAAAGGTTCCCTTCCAAAAGGTGGAAGTAGGTACATAAAGAACTCGATGTTAGTACAATTTATCACCCCTAACTAATGGTTAGTATGATCCAGACTAAAGGGTCTGATGAGAGCATATGTGCTCATTCAGGGTGATAGCTAGAGACAGTTCTTGTCCTATGCAAGATGTGAAGTTAACCATCATAGCCAGTATCAAGATTTAAAGAAGCTCTGTAAGAGATGTTGTGTCGGTCACCACTTCAGTAAGGTGATGTTGGTGAAAGGACCATGTGATGGTTAGAAAAGGACCAAAGTGTGTGTAGATGAAGTCGCTTTGATCGTGCAATGGCTGAAAGAAGCCTAGAGATGACAAGAGTCGTGAGCAGATGCATAGTAGACTGACATGCTGTTCACTGTGGGAGAATATGTGACATAAAAATCCGACCCCTCTAAGTTATAGCTAGAAGAGATGAGTCCCTGATGCATGGGTTCTTTTGATATGGCTTGGTGGAGAAGTTTAAGTTTGACCTTACCCCTCAGGATAAAGTAATGTGTGATGAGTTCCATGTGTCTAATTTAGAGTACTATGTGAGGTACCCGACCATGTATTGAGCAATGAACCTAGTGAGCCCCAAGGGAGGCTGAAATGGCCTGAGTCACCTGTGCCATTTATAGATGCCAGGATGAAAGAACTCAGAGGAAAGAATATGTGATGATAAAGGTTCCTTGGAAGCGCCATGAGTATGGTAAAGCCACATAGGGGCCAATGATAGACATGGAAAAATCTAATCCTGAATTGTTTGTTTGCTTGATAAAATTTGAGGACAAAATTCCTATAAGAGGGGAAGGATGTTTGATGAATCCTCCAGATTCACCCTCTCAGTCGCCAATTCTAAGGATTTTGTGGCACATATCGACTGATCTACCCTCGCTTTGGGTTTATTTTAAGTATCTTTTCAGTTTCACGTAAATAATGCTTTACTAGTTCTAATTATTCTAGTTTTTAGTTTATTTGATCTTATCCCCCCTTACTCACTTTCCTTTTTTCCCTATAGATCACTCTCAACCATCTGATTGAGATCCAACGGTTCCTTTTCATCCAACCACTCGGTCTTGACCTCCATGCGGTCTCGATCTCATGTGGTCTCGACCTCCATGCGGTCTTGACCTCATGCGGTCTCGATCTCATGCGGTCTCGACCTCCATGCGGTCTCGATCTCCATGCGGTCTTGACCTCCATGCGGTCTCGACCTCCATGCGGTCTTGACCTCCATGCTATCTCGACCTCCATTCGGTCTTGACCTCATGCGGTCTTGATCTCCATGCAGTCTTGACCTCCATTCCATTTTCTCTCTCGATCTCAAAACCAAGCGCCGGCGTCACCGTCAACAGCAACGACGGTGCCCCTGACGGCTTACTTGCCACAAGCGCAGGGCGTCGTCTACCTCACTGTCAGCAGCATCGACGGAGCCCGCTTGTCCACCTCATCGTCGCCCCCACCATCGCAGCAGCACCCGCGGACTACTCGTCGACACCACCGCTGTCCACGATGACCTGCCTGCCACAAACACCGACACCATCCTCCTAAGACAGCAGCAACGCCGATGGCTTTGAGAACGCATAGCCAGCAACTTTTGCACCCACGTGAAGAATTGAGTGAAGACTGTTTGCTGATTGCCATGCAAACTGCATGGAGCAACCACATCAGCAAGACCGCATGAGAAACCAAGCAAACCGCATGAGCATGTATCTATGAAACCGCATGAGTATTTTGAGATTGTTTGCTCCTTTGATGTGAAACCGCATGGCCCCACGTGACTTGGAGCGTTGCATTTGAAACCTTTTTGCCGCAGCTATTATTGCTCACGTGAATGCATGCACACTATTGAGAAGGCATGTTCGAATGGATTATCAAATTGAGCCATGACCGCGAGAACGTGAGGAGGCATGCGGTTTCCAAAATAGTAAAAGGCATAGTGCAAGACCGCATGAGCAAATGTGCAGCAAGACCGCATGCACATGCAAACAGCATGGCTAATTGCCTTATGAGACCGCATGGAATTGTTGTTCACTACCAAACAGTTTTGAATAAACAAAGAAAACCTCACAAAGCAAACCACATGGGACAAAAGGGCATGCACAAGGTGTGACTCCTTGGCCCAAGATATTTTGGCAAGCCTATAAATAGAAGGGTAGAGGCATGGCCTTGGGCATCCATCTAACCACGGCCAAAGGCTGCCGGACTGGGAACAGATCCAGAAGGCTGCTCCACTGCCATCTCACCTCTGCCATTGTTATACTATCACTCCACTTCATTCTTTCCGTGCAATCCCAGAGGTAGACGTGAGGATCGATGCGGAGTGGCGGACGTCATCGACCACAATGAAGCAGTTCTGGAAACTGCGACGATCTACATCGGGTTGTCACATATTTACTCTTCTGCTCCAACGATGCTTTCTTTCTCTCTCTTCTCTTTCTTTGTTGCTCCTTCTATGAGGAGCGAGTAGTTCCATCCACTGGGGCGCGGGGACTAGCCCCGCTGCCCGTGTTTTGTAATCTGTACTAAAAATATGTTATCTTTCTGATTCAATACTAAATCATTTCATACATGCTTGAATGTTGGCCGCGTTCTTGTGTGCATCTATTGTCTTTCGTTGTGGTTTGTCTACGACCGCTCTTAGGACTCGAATACTGATTTAGTATTGGTTTCTGGTGTGTGTATCCACCGCGCATCCATTTCGGTATCTAGGAACACTTCCCGAGGGATGGAGTAAACTCACCTCCATCGTTGCACTTCCACACTATGAAATTGAATCAGTTGACGTACGGAAGTGCAACCTTGCTGGGTCGAGGAACACATTCCGCGGAGGGAGTAGTGCAAAGTATTTGACCATTCGTTCAGGAATGGCTTACGTTGCAACACTCCCACGTTTCTCGTAGCTATTTCCTCAAAAGAGGGATAGTCTATAAGGATACTAATCGAATTGGTAATTATCACTCGCTTGTTAGTTTTTCGATGCACGTTTCACGAGGTTGAGTAAGGTTCTCTCTTGGGAGGTTACATCTCTTCATTGACACATAAATATGTACCGGATGAGGGTTACTGAACTCGTGAAGGGATGTGCGCATTACTCTTGTCCTATAAGACATCAGTATTGTATAACATCCATGTATTTTGCTTACAAGTCTTGCTATGTTTGGTACAAGTACAATACATGTGTAGTGGTGGCGAATACCCGCATCACCCCAGTGATCCATCATCATTTTCTAAATCTTAGATTTTAATCCTTTAACTAGTTTTTATTCTTGCCTTTACTTTTGCATGTTTTAGGTTAAATAACTCAAATCACACTCTTGGTCTTAGATTATTGACTTAGATCGATATGAAATGAGAAAAAGGCACTCACATTCTTAACGTTGTCCTTTGGGCTCAATCCTAAATCTGTACTATGATAAGGCTTCCACACTCTTGTGGGGTTGGAGCATTTATCTAGCACAAGTTGTAGGTAAACCTAGAGAGAACATCATCTCCCTAGGGTTTTTGGTGCATATTAGGACTTCCATTGGAAGAGTAATATTTTGGTGTAAGTTTTAGCTCCATCAAAAAATGGCGCCGTTGCCGAGGACAACGGTATAAGAATCGTATTTTTCGAATTCCGTGTCGACTTAGGTTTCTCTAGGGTTTTCCATTTTCTTTTCAAAAACCTAAAAAGTGAAGGGCTTAATCTTGCATATCTTCTTGGATTTGAAATGGTTGGTCAAGCCTGATAAACTCTTTCTATGATTTCAGGTACCAACTCTCTTCAAGATGAAACAGTCAACACCACCAACCATTAGATGTCAACTATGTGGTGACTATTCTCATGCATCGATTTACTACTTCAATGTCCCTCCTCTCTACGTGATTGCTTTGCGTCAAGTAATCGTGAATCATATAGTCGGGAACCTCAAAGCGGCCTCTTCATACAAATATGGATATAATGCAAGTTATAATCCGTATCACCCTGGAGGCTACTACGAAAAACCTAACTATGGTGGATTTCAAGGCGTGGACTACAATGTAGAAGGGAACTTGGAAGACGATGAAGTGCATGAAGATCAACACACATTGATGGAAGAACTACGTGCTCTACAGACATCGGTGGCTCAACAACTAGCTGATCAGACAACCGCGATCAAGAAGTTGATAGCCGATCTTGATCAACTTACGTAACTTGTCAACGCTCCTGAGCAACATGTAGAACAACCACCAATTTCAACCAAGCACTCCCCTAGTTCACATTTTGCAATCGATTACGATGATGAGTATAAAATCATGTGGGATATGCATTCCAAAGATCTTCAGGCATTAGTGCAAGGTGAGGAACTATACTCAGGGCTAACAACTGAACTCAAAAGTGATTTACTCATAACGTCACGAGGAAAGGAATTACTATTCGAGCCAGGGTCTGACTTGGATAATGACTCATGCACTATGCCCTTAGAGGGAAGGATGAGTAGCCAATATGGGGATTCTCTACAGTCAGGAGATCAACTGGAAATAAACTTCAATACTTACCCACCTTCTGACTTCATAGACTCAAATCAAACCATTGAAGAGCAATTGGCGATAATCGATTCCCTCAATGACAAAATCTTTTCAACTTGAGCCGTCTCATCAATAAAATCCATAAAAGAAGGATTAATGTCACAAGGACTCTACACTCCTTCGAAGTCAGACTCGGATGGATATGTGAAAGATTCAGACAAAGATATGTCTTTCATGCATGAGAATCAAATGTCTCCATTTTTGGAACAAGATCTGAACTATCCTTATGAAGAAATTTCTAATCATTCGGCTGATCTAGGGACAGACTTTGAGGATAGAACTGATCAAGATCTTGATTTAGAAATGGACCATACCACTCTCACTGATGAAACAGAATCAAGGGAGGATGACAGGTCTCAAGATGACAATCCTATGATAGGTCCTTTTCATGAGATGATGTTACCTGAATTACCACCACCACAAGAAGTCCAGATGGAGCCAGTCCTTGAACAAGAGCATGATCTTTCTATTGAAACTACTCTTAGTCACTTGAACGAGATGATAGTGCACTATGAAGATAAACATGAGCCATCTCTTGACTTTGGAACGGATTACGATATTACCGTAAACTCTTGTAATGACAAAAAGGACCCTTGGGAAGACATCAAGTCACAAACCTATCCCTCTATGGTCACTCATCCCTATGAAGAAGCCCCTCTTGATATTCAAGAAACTGAGATATGCCCATTACCTGAGCTAGGTTCCATTACTCCCATAGAAACTCTTCCCGAGCACTCAATAGAACCGGAGGAGTGTTATGAAGAAGAACTGAAACAACAACATGACTCAGAAATGGTTTATATTAGTCCCAATATCGAAGAAATGGGTTCATTAGGGGATTTTAGCCCTCAAAATGATATGTCATGTACTAATACCTCCCATGAAGATACATCATTGGAACCTCTATCTCAGGATCCCATGATTTCCTTACCCGAGGAAGAGTTCATTTTACCAGTCAAATCCTCTTCTAGTTACTTGGATGAACTAAGGATGTTCTACGAGGAAAATTCTAAACAAAACCTTGAAAAGAAGAACGACGCTCTTACCAATTTCAACATTGATAAAGATAATGATACTTCTCAAAATAACTCCTCTAATGAAGAAACGTCATCCTGGCTACCATATCCCATACAAGAAAAGCCAGGTGACGAAATGAAACTAGAACCGGATCCACCACCTGATCCTGGACAGGAGGAAGTTCAAGTGGCCGACCCTCAATCAACTGCCCAAGATTTTGAAGAAAGCAGTTTTACTTTGAACTTTGAGTGTGAGCCACAACTGGAGGGCACAAGTGGGAATAACCTTGATTTCTCGCATAGTCCTCCAGTTTCGACTGCTTATATTTCACCTCCCTCGCTGATGGGGGAAGGTCTCTAGATTCTTCTAGACGGACAACAAGGCAAAAGAAATGTGCATCCAAGTCATCCAGAAGACTCGTTCTAGTCGCCACAACCACCCAGTCAACAGGTTGTTCAGGCCGCTTCCTCATTCTCGGCACCAGCTATCACGATACATCTTTGCCGCACCTTCTTCCAATTACGAGGACCGCCTGGCTAACATTGCGCAACCCTTCCCCTCCACCTCGAACCTAATTTTTGTTCTAGAAAAAAAAGAATTCATGAGTTCAAGGTGGAGGGCGGGTGGTATGACTTTCACTCCACCCTCTATCTTTATTGCTTCCTATTTTTCCATTCTAGTTTCTTTTTCATAATTTTTCTGCCTTTCTGTAGTCTTCCAAAAATAAAGCCTTTATCTAGTCGGCTTTTGTTTTTCGAATCTGTGATCATCACCTCTTTTTGTTGCAAATTTCCAAGAATAGAATGCTTAAAACTAGCCAATGCGTGTTTTTCATCTTGAATAGTCTATGAATCCTAATGTCATACCCTCAAACAAGAAAAGATGATACACTTCAATAAGACCGAGATAGATCAAATACGTCACGCCTTTATCTGATCAATGGATCTATTGTATGGATTTCTCATTTGATGTTTAATCATGTCTCTTTTTGAGCAGAGTGTGATGGAGAAAAGAGACCCGTCGCATGGAATCGCTAAGCAAACTGCATCATGATCTGAACTCTCGTCTACACTTCTTCCTTCATTTTTCATATCCCTCCACTCACCAATAATACCAAAGCTTTAAGTTCGGTGTGGTAAACCACACCTCTGCCGAACTCTAAGTTCGGTGTGGTAAACCACACCTTTTTCTACTATACACTAGAACTTTTCTGAACTCTAAGTTCGATGTGGTACACCACACCCCTCTTTCCACTACTGCTTCTTCCATACCCCTAAATACATAATAGGGGTGTATCATCTTCTTTTCTCGATTCAAAGAGTATACAATGATGATTGTGCACATACTGAGGTTGGTGAAAAATCTACCCTAATTCCAAAAAGAGGCTTGGCAGCCCAAATATACAAAAATCCAAAATTACCCTTTCTCCCAAGCCAAGTGAGAATGAATAAAAGCCAGAGTGTGAATAAAAACATGAGAGTTGTGCCCTGAATAAGAATAACTGATAAAGGTCTTGCCTGACCGGTACATTAGCTGCCCTCACAAAGGCAGATGTGTCGCGACCGGTAGTGAGACCCTAAGGATCCAAAAATGACCCCTTACCTCCTCCCGAAGAGGTAAAATAGCCAAAATCCTTAAGCCAGCCTATACAAACTTCTGAGTTACCTTTAGAAAAAAATCAGGAGTAAGGCTAAGTCAACCAGTATTGTGCACAAATATTCAAAGTGTCTTGATGAATCACCAATTATAGAGTCTTGAGTCAATTAGAGGAGAGACTCTTATCTCTTGACCATACCCCCATACTCTCCTTTTTCAACACCAGTGACAGATCATATGCATTTTGTTGATTCTGTGGGTCTTTTCAAAGTCTCATAAAACTTTTAAACATGACTGATACGGCAGAGAATGAGAAGGAAATACTTCAGCAAAATGAACTCAGAAATGAGGATATCATAAGATGTATTTCATAATCTAAGGAAGCTTTGATTCTGTATCAATTTGAGCCATGAACAAAATTATGATATAACAATAGGATGAGGTAATCACGAGATGAACGATTTCATTGGCGACTGTTTTAAGTTTTCCGTTTCTCGGGACGAGCAACGCTTATGTTCGGTGTGGTGATGAATCGTCCAGACTCATCCTCAGTCACCAATTCAAAGAATTTCTGACGTTTTTGCCCCAATTTTTCCTCGCCTCATTTTCCTTTTATCTTTCTTTTTCATGAAAAATTCTAACACTTGCACAAAGGTGAGGTAATTACGAGATTAACTTGCATGCATTTTGGCGACTGTCTTGGGCTTTTTCGTTCCTCGGGACGAGCAACGCTTAAGTTCGGTGTGGTGATGAATCCTCCAGATTCACCCTCTCATTCGCCAATTCTAAGGATTTTGTGGCGCATATCGACTGATCTACCCTCGCTTTGGGTTTATTTTAAGTATCTTTTCAGTTTCACGTAAATAATGCTTTACTAGTTCTAATTACTCTAGTTTTCAGTTTATTTGATCTTATCCCCCCTTACTCACTTTCCTTTTTTCCCTGTAGATCACTCTCAACCATCCGATCGAGATCCAACGGTTCCTTTTCATCCAACCACTCGGTCTTGACCTCCATGCGGTCTCGATCTCATGCGGTCTCGACCTCCATGTGGTCTCGATCTCCATGCGGTTTTGACCTCCATGCGGTCTCGATCTCATGCGGTCTCGACCTCCATGCGGTCTCGACCTCCATGCAGTCTTGACCTCATGCGGTCTCGACCTCCATGCGGTCTCGATCTCCATGCGGTCTTGACCTCCATGCAGTCTCGACCTCCATGCGGTCTCGACATCCATGCAGTCTCGACCTCCATGCGGTCTTGATCTCCATGCGGTCTTGACCTCCATTCTGTTTGCTCTCTCGATCTCAAAACCAAGTGCCGACGTCACCGTCAGCAGCAACGACGGTTCCCATGATGGGTTACTTGCCACAAGCACCAGCGTCATCTACCTCACCGTCAGCAGCATCAACGGCGCCCGCTGCTCCACCTCACCATCGCAGCAGCACCTGCGGACTGCTCGCCGACACCATCGCTGTCCATGATGACCTACCCGCCACAACCACCGGCACCATCCTCCTAAGACAGCAACAACACCGATGGCTTTGAGAATGCATAGCCAGCAGCTTTTGCGCTCACGTGAAGAATTGAGTGAAGACCGTTTGCTGATTGCCATGCAAACCACATGGAGCAACCACATCAGGAAGATCGCATGAGAAACCAAGCAAACCGCATGAGCATGTAGCTATGAAACAGCATGAGTATTTTGAGATCGTTTGCTGCTTTGATGTGAAATCACATGTCCCACGTGACTTGGAGCGTTGCATTTGAAACCTTTTTGCCAGTAGCTATTATTGCTCACATGAATGCATGCGCACTATTGAGAAGGCATGTTCAAATGGATTATCAAATTAAGCCACGACCGAGAGAACGTGAGGAGGCCTGCGGTTTCCAAAATAGTAAAACGCATAGCGCAAGACCGCATGAGCAAATGTGCAGCAACACCGCATGCACACACAAACCGCATGGCTAATTGCCTTATGAGACCGCATGGAATTGTTGTGCACTACCAAACGGTTTTGAATAAACAAAGCAAACCGCACAAAGCAAACTGCATGGGACAAAAGGGCATGCACAAGGTGTGACTCCTTGGCCCAAGATATTTTGGCAAGCCTATAAATAGAAGGGTAGAGGCATGGTCTTGGGCATCCATCTAACCACGGACAAAGGCTGTTGGACTGGGAACAGATCTGGAAGGCTGCTCCACTGCCATCTCACCTCTGCCATTGTTATACTATCACTCCACTTCATTCGGTCTGTGCAATCCCGGAGGTAGATGTGAGGATCGAGGCGGAGAGGTGGACGTCATCGACCACAACGGAGCAGTTCCAGAAACTGCGACGATCTACACCGGGCTGTCAGAGATTTACTCTTCTGCTCCGACGATGCTTTCTTTCTCTCTCTTCTCTTTCTTTGTTGCTCCTTCTATGAGGAGCAAGTAGTTCCATCCACTGGGGCACGGGGACTAGCCCCGCTGCCCGTGTTTTGTAATATGTACTAAAAAGATGTTATCTTTCCGATTCAATACTAAATCGTTTCATACATGCTTGAATGTTGGCCGCGTTCTTGTGTGCATCTATTGTCTTTAGTTGTGGTTTGTCTACGACCGCTCTTAGGACTCGAATACCGATTTAGTATTGGTTTCTGGTGTGTGTATCCACCGCACATCCGTTTCGGTATCTAGGAACGCTTCCCGAGGGATGGAGTAAACTCACCTCCATCGTTGCACTTCCACACTATGAAATGGAATCAGTTGACGTACGGAAGTGCAACCTTGCTGGGTCGAGGAACACATTCCGCGGAGGGAGTGGTGCAAAGTAATTGACCATTTGTACGGGAATGGCTTACGTTGTAACACTCCCATGTTTCTCGTAGCTATTTCCTCGAAAGAGGGATAGTCTATAAGGATACTAATCGAATTGGTAAATATCGCTCGCTTGTTAGTTTTTCGATGCACGTTTCATGAGGTTGAGTAAGGTTCTCTCTTCGGATGTTACATCTCTTCATTGACACATAGATATGTACCAGATGAGGGTTACTCAACCCGTGAAGGGATGTGCACATTACTCTTGTCCTATAAGACATCGGTATTGTATAACATCCATGTATTTTGCTTACAAGTCTTGCTATGTTTGGTACATGTACAATACACGTGTAGTGGTGGCGAATACCCGCATCACCCCAGTGATCCATCATCATTTGCTAAATCTTAGATTTTAATCCTTAAACTAGTTTTTATTCTTGACTTTACTTTTGCATGTTTTAGGTTAAATAACTCAAATCAAACTCTTGGTCTTAGATGATTGACTTAGATCGGTACGAAACGAGAAAAAGACACTCAAATTCTTACCGTTGTCCTTTGGGTTCGATCCTAAATCTGTACTATGATAAGGCTTCCACACTCTTGTGAGGTTGGAGAATTTATCTAGCACAAGTTGTAGGTAAACATAGAGAGAACATCATCTCCCTAGGGTTTTTGGTGCATATTAGGACTTCCATTGGAAGAGTAATCTTTTGGTGTAAGTTTTAGCTCCATCAATGTTACAAACCCAATTTTTGGGTTCAATTGGTGAGAAATGTAATTTCTCATATTAAAGATAATTGAAAAAATAATGATATATTTTGTTTTGAATAAATGGATTACATTTACAATAGCCTCGATGTTTGTGTTGTGGGCTTTATTGGCTATTGGGCCCAATAATAAGGAAGTGAAGAAAGGAAATTCAATTATTAAATTAGTAAATGAATAATTGAGTTTTTTAGAAAAAGAAAGAGATAGAAACCTCTAGAAGGCAAAGAGATGTAATCCAAGGATCGTGCCTCTTGGGTTCCTTGGGTTCCAAGGAGTCCAAAGTTGCAAAAAGAAAGCAATAAGAAAAGAAAAGATTAATTAAGTATTTCTTTAGTAAGAAAGAAATTGAAAATAATGTTAAAATGTTGGAAATAAGTGGAAAAAGGTATAATTGAGTGATCCTTGGTGGAATTTCGTATCCCAAGGATTTATAATGATAAAAGGAATACCAATGAGGAAAATAAAAGAGAAATAAAGAGAAATCCTCAAAAAGAGATATTTTAATGAGAAATAAACAAGAAAATGTGAAATAATGCATATAGATGCATCTAGAAGGATAAAAAGTATCCTTGAAAAAGGAATTTATAAATAATAGAGTGTCATGGGATCTAAGGAGTCCCAATAAAGAAGAAAGATAGAGAAAATACCAAAATTGCAAAATAAAAGGATAATGTGATACATTATTAATGAATGTTGTGTTGTTTTTCAAAAGGTGGTATTTTCTATTAAAAGAAAACATGATTTCGTGACAAATAACTAAATGACAAAAATAAAGAGAGTAAGTATTTTCGTATTCCAAAATATTCAAGAAATAAGGTGTATCAAAGAGATGTTTAGGAGAGAGAGACATAGGAACTTGCTTAGTAATGAAGAAATTAAATCCCTTTTGGAAAAGGACTGTGTTTCTTCGTGGGCAAGCCATCCTGGGGCTTCTTTACCCTCCCTATATATGGGGTAAGACCTTGGACCGAGCCCAGAAGATCCCACGCCTCGTTCTCTCCTCTTCTTCCACATTTTTGTATAAAAACCCTAACCAGTGAGAAACTACATGATTGTGGAGACATGAGGCTGCAAAGAAGGAGTACATGGGAAGCACGATGCCCCCATGACATCTCGGAAGAACTCAGCCATCCTTCCCGAGCCCCAGTTCTTGCACGGCGGCCGCAGGAAAGCAACAAGCCATCCACGAGTTGCATAGGTTGGGAAGCTTGTTTCGGATGTCTTGTCCATGACCCAGCAGCTCCTTCACATGCACACAGGCACACCGGAGGCAGTGGAAGCCTCCCTGGGGGTCATCAGGGTCGGAGAAAAAGGAGTCGAGCCGCATCCTTGGCCGCTAGGGCGGCAGCGACACCTGCGTGAGGTAGAAGATGAAGGAACCATCATTGAACCGTTATACCCCTCCAAGGAACAAAGAAACGGGTGGTTGTGTCGAGGGTAAAATTGTCATTTGATTCTAATTTCTAAACGGGCCACGTGCATGGAAAGAGGTGATGTGTCACCCTCTAATTGGCTCAAGTAAGCTAATTTTACAAAAATCATATCTCCTTTTTCGTAACTCCGATGGTCGCATATAAAATATGAATTTTGCTCAGAAAAATGAGAGGAATCTAATAAAAATATATTTAGAAGCTAATTCCTCTTGATATTCTAAAAGCAATGTAAATTATCATCTTCAATGAATTAAAGATTAAGAAACCCTATTTTGAAATGAATAAAGTGTTTGATAGGGTTTAATGGATCATTACAGTTGATGATAACTTGTTAATTGTAAAAAGGTACTATAAGATCGAAAAGGATGATCTATGCACGTAATTAGTTTAATTTAGAGATTATGTGCATAAATATGCTTGAAATTTGAAAAGTAAATGAAGTTATCATCTTTAATGATTTAATCAATGAAAAACCCTTAGATTTGATGATAGATGGATTTAATGTTGTTCATGGGAGAATTCAAGCCAATATTAACCTGTTGTTAACAAAAGTGAAAATAGGATTTAAAAAGATGGTCTTTTTATATAAGTGGCTTAATTTAGGGTTTCGTGCATGAATATGCATTAATGAGCTTGAAAACCCTAATTTAGATGAATATGTCTTTTAATTGTTTTAATTGATCAAATCCATGAATAAATAGAGATATGATGACCCTAAGTCAATTTGGGTATAAAAGACTGTTAAAATGGATATTTGAGCAATTAGGGTTTATATGAGTAGAAAAGAGTATTTTAGGGTTTGTTAACCTAAAAGGGATAAAGTTTGAGAAATTGATATAAGAAAACCTAATGAATATTAATGAAACCTTAATGCGGATTAGAAACCCTAGAAAGTGAATCCAAGTCAATAAAGTAGATTCTTGATGAAGTGTGTAATAAATAGAGTACATATTCTTTTCAGGAATTATGTGATGATTGAATTGCTTACTTGGATTGCATTCTTGGTTGGGTTTTCTTAATGCTTGTAAAATCATCAAATCAGGTATGTGGTTACGCTTATGATTATCCCGACTAGTTTTCCATGGATTTTATCGACGTTTCCCTCATGGCTTGAAATAAATGTTGGATGCTTTTATTTCAAACAACTATAGAGTGACTATGACTATCACTATGAATATACATGTATAACTGGCTAGATCCGGGTCCACCTCTGGGGCTTGTAAAGGCTAAAAAGGGGTAACCTAGAGTAAGGACTAGGTTATCGTGGGTTAGAAATTGGGCTACCAAGTGTAGTGCCATGAGTCCCATTAGCCTTCCATGAGTTAAGGAGTGGACTACTTATGATCAATACCATGTGACTCAACCCTAGAAACTGGTTCACCTATAGGTGGGACCATGAGGGGTTTAATGGGGATCTACCATAAGGAAGGTAGTATGTAGGTCCACTACAGGGATAGCACAGAGGATAGGGTACTCATGGATTGTAGAGTTATATTTAAAACGTAATCTTGGTGGTTAATTGATTAATTGAATGATTACGTTGTTATCATAGTTGCACGTTTATCGTTTCCCCCACATACCAGCTTCGGCTGACCGACGTTTTGTTTGTCGGCGTTTTAGGTACAAGCCAAAAGGACAAACAGTAAATCGTCATATTGTGAAATACATGAAGTAAAATACAAGGAGGATTAGTGTAACATCCCTGACCTGGGTTATGAGTCAACCCTAGGTGTTGTGCCTAAATATGTAATTAAATCTTTGTGATTAACTCTGAGCATGTAATTAAGTTTCTTAGAAACGTATATTTCAATATTTGCTCCTTTTTATTTAAAGTTGTAGCATTGTTTTGATATACAGGGACCTATGTGAAATTTACCCAGTTAAAAGGGTTAGCTTGCAATTTGCACATGTTGAGATGTTCCTCTGATGTTGAGACATCATGAGAATCTTTTTGGTAAAGTTTGAGGGATTTCCCAAGCTAGGGCACCAAGGTGCAGATGTGGAAGCAATCCCGGTGCTTGAAACCCTAGTTTGGGGTAAAATGCAATTTACCCAAATTAAGGGATACAAATTGTGAAATATGTCATCTAATGTATCTTTTTAGACTCTTGCCATCATTAAGATAAGAAATGATGAGGAAGTCACCTCAATTGAATTATCAAGTTATGAGATATGCCTTGTGATTGAATAATCAGGGTATATGTGTAATATCTCTTTATGTATGTACCTCATTATTAGCTTGCTCTCCTTTACCTTCTTTTCCTAAGACCTTAAGAGAAGGTTTGTCCTTAGAATAAAGAGGAAGGGATGATCAAGTAAAGAAGGAGGGACCTAGTTGGAATTATGGACAACTTATGAACTAATGTTGAAAATCCTACCCCATGTATATAAGCTCTCCTTCCCTTAGTTGCAAGGGAACTTAACCTTCGTTCCCTTACTGTTTCATTTCACCAAAGACGACCAAGGACTGCCTTGGAGCTAAGGAGGACGACCAAGGGGTGTAAGGTAGGTTTAAACCCCTCTTCTTGCCTAATTCCATGGTTAGAACTCGAATTCAAGGTCATCTTCATGGCTAACTCTTGAAACCCTACCTTTCTAGCCATCTCTTTTCATCCTTCCTTGGAGTTTTCACCTTGGCCAACCTGTAAGAACTCAAGGACGCCATTAGAGCTTGGAGCTTGAAAGCTTGGAGCTCAAGAAGCAAGCTTTAGGCGGGTTTTATAACTCTAAACCCATGCTTTACTATGTGCATCTTTATATGCGTTTTGATGATAGCTCTTAGTGTTTCCCTACTTTTCCCTGCTATTTTGTAAGCAAATCCATGGGATTTTCGTACTGTTCTTGAGCTAGGAGATGAAGGAGTGATTTCCAAGAAAAAGCCACCGCTTTTCACTTCCTTAAACGGTCTCAAAAGTTTGCTCTCTCGGTCTCAAGACCGCGAGGTGAGCAAACGGTCTCGAGACCGAGACAGGGAAAACGGTCTCCAAGACCGTTTGGCCCCGTTGACCGGGCGTGGACCGTATAATAAATCTGTTTCTAATTATATAGGCTAATTACCCTCAGAATTTGGGAGGCTATCTCCAAGGAAATCGGGAGATATGACCTTTTTTAAGTAACAACTTTATTTGAATTTATTCCTGATTTTCAAACGGTCTGAAATTGCCTTTTTGGGCAAACGGTCTCAAGACCGTGTAAGGTCGTTGACTAGGCGTTGACCGTATGATATTACTGTTCAAAATTATGTTAATTAACAACTCACCAAGTTTTATGGTCTAATTCCAAACGGGCTAAGAGTTGAAGGGTGAATACTAGGGCTAACCCTAGATGAAATCAGTACTGAAATTATGGTGACCTAACTAGGGTTTTTAGGGTTGATTGACCTAAACGGTCTCAAGACCGTTTAGGGGTCACCCAAACGGTCTCAAGACCGTGAGGGCAATCAACCATGACCGTTTGGAGGTCTGGGGTCAAGAATAGTTGACCAATTGAAGGTATAATTACACCAAATTACTTGCAATTAAATATTGATATGATCATCAACTCAATAGGTCAGACCTTGATGAAATTGCACTAGAATCCAAAATTGGATGGGCAAACGGTCTCAAGACCGTTTGGAACTCATCCAAACCGTCTCAAGACCGAGAGGACAATCACCCAAGACCGTTTGAAGGTCTAGGGTTAAGTATTTTGACCAATTGAGGACCTAATTGCAAATAAGTTATCAATTGATTAAAATACTGAATTGGTGACCCAATCATGGTTCAACCTCTATCAAATCACCTTAGATTTTGATGAAATCTTGGGCAAACGGTCTCAAGACCATGTGGGGTCCACCCACATGATCTCAAGACCGTTTGGGCCAAGCTTGGGCCCAATTGGAGCTCAATTGAAGGGTTCAACCTTGTGTTGAGTCACATTGTTGAGTGTTGATGGGTGAACATTGATAGACCCTAATTGAATCGACTTCAACCCTAATTGGTCAACCATTAAGGGTCAATTGAATGACCAAGTGGTCAAGCATAATCTAAGTTAACCCAATCCATAAGTGGTCAACATGGCTCTGACCTTTTGAGGGCTTCAACATGAGTTGACATTATTGGTTGTATCTTTGAATCTTGTTGATGGTCCAAGCGGTTGAGACCATGTGAGCTCGCGGTCTCAAGGTCGTGAGGAGGCTCGCGGTCTCAAGGTCGTGAGAGGGCTCGTGGTCTCAAGACCGTGAGGGGGTTCACGGTCTCAAGACCGCGAGGGGCCTCGCGGTCCTGAGGTCAAAGTGGGCAAACGGTCAACATCTCTTCGCGGTCTCAACTTCAATTCGATCTTCGCGGTCTTGAACCACTTGAAGGGCTTCGCGGTCTTGAAGCTTAAGGAGGCTCACGGTCTTGAAGATAGAAGAGGGCTCGCGGTCTTGGAAAGTCAAAGTGGGCAAACGGACAACACTTTCAAACGATCTCAATTCGATTGAAGGTTGATAATTGAAATCAATCAATGTGATTCAAGGTTGACTTCATTCAATCAATTGATGATATAAATGGTCCAATGTTGCCCTAATCGAACCCTAATGACAACCTAGGATATTAAGGGGTTAATTGACTAAGGTTTGGACCATGATGATGATCAATGGGGTGAATTACCAAAATACCCCTGAAGGGCCAATTGAGTTATATCTTGCTCAATTCAAACCCTAATCACATGATGATGATGTTTTAGCCATGTTAGCCCATGATGACTTAATCCGACCTGATCTAGGGTGATTTTGACATCACCTAACCTTATGATGAGAGAGAAAGTACTTCTAGAGAGAGAAAGTACCCTTTTTAAGTAGAAACTCATTTGAAGCATCTCCAATGCACAGGAATGAGCATAATTAGGGTATGATCCACCTGTGTGAGATCATAGAAACCCTAATTATGATAAATGATGAACCTTTAACTAATCCAAGAGCATCAATGAAGATGTTACTCATACATGATGATGTTATGAGTTTAATTCACCTTGATGTGAATAGTAAACCCTAATTCAAGGGTGATGACATGTAATGTGAATAGTAAACCCTAATTCAAGGGTAATGACATGTAATGTGAATAGTAAACCCTAATTCAAGGGAAATGGCATGCTTTTGAGTATTAAACTCTATTTGATGTGAATTAGATATTTAACTCTTATGACAAGAGTAGGAAGTACATTCCTTATTGTTGTATTACCTTTATCAGATGTATTAACCATGCAGGTTCTGATATGGAGGTAATCATATCCAGGTATGGATGTTGATGTTATATTCATTAAAGGCATGTTGTTAGCCTTATGAATAAGTAAAGTAATCTGATGTCTTGTCAGTGGCATCCTATACTAATAATGGGCTGTGAGAGCCATGAATACCATCAAAGTCATGCCTTAGAGATGACTTGTGATGAGGATAATGAGAAATGATGACTGATATGAGTTAGGCCTATTACATTTAGTATTCTTCTTTTATAGCTGCTATGCTACTGTTATTGTTTGAAGAACAATGTATGCTGTTAAGGAATACTGAATGTACCTAACTAATCAAGTATAATGTAGAGCCCTGATCATAGATCCATCATTGTCAGAGATTAAGTGATGGTGAAACAGGTTTTCCTCAGGGAACTCCTGGAGAACATACTTTTGAGTATGTGGGGTACATGGATGTGTAGAACCTTACATCCTAGTGTAGGAAAGTGATGTAGATGTGGAATCCATCCATCCTTCACTATATTTTCATACCGTATCAGTGGTAGGTAAACATGAAACCTCCTGATGACGAAGAAAGCATAGATATCCGTATCAGTGGTAGGTAAATATGAAACCTCCTGATGACGAAGAGAGTACAGAATGCCACTGTGACTCTAAAATAGCGAAGGACCAGTTTACCCTGGTGAGCTATAGTAGTAGAGACACGAGATGTCCTACAAGTGATCCTCTTACTGACTGAGGAAGGTGAAGGTCATGAGAATCCGACTCTCTTAATGACCTATGTATGATACTGATGTGACTTCTCAGCGATCAGTTGGAGTATGAGTGGTAAGCCTCATCTCCACAGGGCATAATGTTGTTTGTAAAACATAATCAACCATGTAGTATAACTTGTTAGAGATGACTCCAAGTTAGTTGATTGATGTTACATTGCAATAATGTTTATAGAGATCTTGTTATACCTACAACTGTTATAGAATACTTTGAAGGCTTTACTGCTTAAAATATTCTTTGATGTTATATTAAAGCTTCTGGCGAAGAGTTATAACTCTCGCTGGGACAATTATGTAAAATTGTCTCACCCCGTAGGCTTCAACTTTTTAGGTGGACGTCGGAGACGAAGGAACCAGCCTACAGGTGATCAGTCTCAGCAGCAGCATCAGGGGCAGCAGTAATCTCAGGTGGAGATTGTCCTGCCATATGGTATAGTTAGAGTCAGTCCTATGTGTCCTCTGTACTCTCAGGTCTTTGAGTCTTTTGTATAGTGATCTTGAGATTTTGTATCTTGATGTATATAATTACTCAAGAAGTAATTATCCTGAGATGTAAAAAGTTTATCTCACTTTATGAAAGAAGCTTTTATGGATTCAAGCTCTTGTCACGAAAAGTTTTAATTTCCCGTGATTTTTGTCTTCCGCTGATTATCGATTCGCTTCTGCTACGTTTTAATCGTGTTTATGTCATGGTTTGGAGATCAGAGCCCACAATTAGTTAGAATAGAATCCATAAGTGGATAGAAGTTTAGAGATCCAAGTTTTCAAAAAGGTATGCAAAAGTTTATTTTCTTACAGTTTTCCCGTTTCGTATGTTAAAATTTGATAATTATTCTTGGTTAATTTCCAAACCTTTGATCCAAAAGTTATGGGTTCCGCTGCGACCTCTCGGTCTCACTTAATTGGGGGTTATTAGGAGGTGGGGTCGTAACAGTTCTAGTCCACTTTTAGGGTTTCAATTACAATTAAGGTTTCACTTCATTTTTACTTTCTTAAACCCTAATTTTACAAAATTACTCACAAACCCTAATTATCTCATCCACTCCTCATGGAAGGTATTAAGGTTACCCTTTTAACAACATATAACCCTAATTTTGGATTAAAGGTCCTTTTCTTTCCTTTTTCCCTTATCTAGGGTTTCTAAGGATATTAACCATCATATTAGGTTTACAACCCTAAATCTTACAATTTCATCTTCAAAATAGGTTGATATTCATATTTATCATTAAATAGGTTAACAATACTCGAATTAACCTATTTGCACTATAAAACTATCCATTATCATCAATTAGGGTTTCTAACCAAAAATCAATACCTTTTTCATCAAAATAATATACTTTTGCAAATAGGAATAAAAGCAGGTTCTCAAACTATTTTTGACATGTTCCTCATATTTTTTTGATCAAGTTTCATGTTTTAACTTTATTCATCAGAGCTTCTTAGAAATCGTTATGATTTTTTCAACGTAATTCATTTCCTTGAATTATTTGTTATTTTTAGAAAAACATCAGTTGCTAGATCTGTGGTCCACTGGACCACGCGGGATCCAACGGCCCACACTCCGCGCACCTATCTTGCAAAGAAATTAAAGGATTGGACGAGAATTCCCTTACCTGGCTAATATAAGTGTGAGGGAAAAGGGATCTTTTACCCCTATCCTTCTTCAACCTCACAACTCTAGTTCACGAGCCTGCTTCTTGGTCGAGTCAATGAGAGAGTTGACTCTTGGCGTCAGGCCTCATCTGCAGTCGGAAAGGGAGTCTCTAGCTCCAGATCCCACCATCGAACCCAATGGTAGGTTCAATTGGGGCAACGATGTGTCGATCAGAGAGAACCACAAGGTCCTCTGCCAGCAAACAGGGAAAAGAAGAGCATGAATTCATTGACTGCTTCCCAAATTAAGGGTACCAGTGTGCTTGGTTTCACGCTCCGGTTGCATGGGAACTGATGAGGGCATCCCCTACAGTGCCATGTGCTTCCCCTATATATAGGGAACCCATCAAGTTCCCTATAGATTGGGGACTTCTCCCAAACACAAAGAAACCCCAAAGAACTTGGGGTGGATCAAGTCAGCTCAATTTCCCGGAGTCAATGGACTCATCCAAAGCTCCGCAGATGGCCCCAACACTCAAAAAATTCCTCATTCATCTCATCGCAGCCTGGTCCATGTATCCTCCATTCCCACGAGATTGGGATTCATCCCAGGCCATGGATCATAGATCCAATGATCATGGATAAGTGCTCAAAAATGAAAATTTGGATTTAATCCCAATTAAATCGTGACACACGTATCTTATTCCAATTATACTCTCTCTTTAGGATAACTTCAAAATTCCATATCTCGAAAACAATGTATCCTTTTGCAACCAAATTTTAAGGAAATCTTTATATTCACATTATCTTCCTTTATTCCAATTTTGAGCCTTAAACTCGAAAGGAAAGATGTGTTTTCTTCATATGTAAGAAATTGTTTAATAAAACTTATTTTATTCATACTTTCTCTTTATTTCTCTTTTTATTTTCCTTATTTTAATTCCTTATACCATTAGAAACCTTATGGATACGAAAATCCACCCATGATGACTCAATCATACCTCTTTCCACTTATTTTGCCATATTTTATCATTATCTCCAATTTCCTTCTTAATAAAGAAATTATATAATTGATCTTTTCTCTTTCTTGTTGCATTATCTTTGCAACTTGGACCCCTTGGAACCCAAGGAACCCAAAAGGTACGAAATCCATCTTTGGTTACTATTCCTTTGCCTTCTAGAGGTTTCTACATCTTTCTTTTCTCCATTTCTTAATTATTCATTTACTAATTGAATTTCCTTTCTCCTCTTTTCATATTTCTTTTATAAGAAATCACATAGAAACAAAATTTACTTAATTGTGGCCATTAATTCCACTTTCTAGAGTTTTCTATGTATTTCTCATAATTACTTTGCTTAATATCCATTATCTTGTATCTTTTCCTTTTATTTGGACTTTTCTTCTTTTCTTCTCTTTTATATCCATTAATGGATTAATATAATAATAGAAATCACGAAATTCCTATCCAAAGGGATATTTGTAAAGAAATCCATCCTTTGAAGCAAAGCATACAACCTTTCCAATTAAGTCCATATTCATAAAATCTTTACAATTAAATTATGAAAACATATGCAAAATTGTGGTTGTAACAGACTTGATGAATCCTCTAAGGGCGATCCTCAACCCAAAACCTTATGTGGTGGATAGAGAAAAGAGAACACACGATGAGTTGGATATCATAGTTGAACATGCATGTATGTACATGGGTTTGACATGCATGCTTTACATAGAGGGTTGAGTACGCATGAGAACCCTAAACTATGAGTGGTTGTTTGGTCCTAGTGCCTTTTGGTGACCTGACTTTTGGTGGGTCGTGCTTGTTAAGGGTGAGGGATAGTTCCCTCATTGAGAAGGTTAGTGGTGACTATATAGGAACCCCAACAAATATATAGGAGTAGAAAAGAGGCATGCATAGAAGAGAATGATACCAAGGCTGGTAGTAGGTTTTAGACCTAAGCCAGATAGGTTATACCTGATATTTTATGAGATAGACATGTAGAGCTTCAGATGATCTTGGCAAAACATAAGTTTTGATAGTACGTTTCACCCAGGTGGGGATAGACGTGTATTCATAAGAGCTTGACCCATATTCTGAGAGAGAAACTCCAATGGTAGGACCATTTTTAGGATTAGCTCTAGAGAGAGAGACCTGATGAAGAAGGTTGGAGACCTTGACTCTGAGACATGAGGAATCATGAGAAATTGGGTATAATATGGCCTTGAATAGACGACCCTGAGTAGATATATGTATCCACCTCATGCATGATCCTTGGAGGATTATCGTACCTTGGATGCCTTTAGAGGAACCAAACCCTAGAAGAGAGAAAGAGGCTTTGTGAACGAGCATACATATGATATAAGCGCCTACCTTTTAGGTGTAGGAAGGAGAGTTCCATAGACCCTGAAGGGGTATAGTAATAAGTTTTGAGGCCTTACACCCAGTTGGTTTTCCTGGTGTAGGACTCTAAAGGTTGTTCATGTGGAAGAGTGTTAGGATGTATATGCCCTATCTGGTATACGTTTGGTTCATGGTTGAACAACTGAGCATGCAGTTAGATAGCTAATGCATAAGAGGTGAACCTGGGGTTCCTAGACCAAAGAGGGGAAGTAGTAGTACCTGGTGCACATGATGCTCATGAGGCTGCTTGGGTTCATAGTATTTGAGTATGGCACCCCCTCATATGTTAGAGAAAAAGGAAACCCCACTCGAACTGTGATATATGTTTGATGAACCACTCACACAAGTTGGTGACATATGTATATATGGTATTGGTCCAACCTTGAGGAATGATGAATATGTGTGACATACCAAGGAACTTAGCATGGTTTAGTAGGTTAAGTATCATGTTAGGAGCTAAGCATATACATGATGATGTAAACCTTTGAGGTAAGAACGTTTTGTGACCTTTGTTACTATCAATTGATAGTTTTCTCCCATCCTAGGGAGGGACCCTTCATGTTAGGGTGAGCACCAACTTTTGATTGGGTTTGAGGTAACCTGAAGAGGTCACTTATAAGATCTTGATGAGCTAAGTGTAAGAGCACATAGTATGCTCATGAATCTATAGACCCATGTGTGACCACCTCTTAGGGGCATGAGGATATGTTACCATGGCAGTAGGTATGGGGCCAGACCGAGTTAGGTCACCATGATTCCTATGAAGGATGCAAAGTTAACCATGAATGCCTAGAGAGTGGATGGAGATTCAAGTGAGGTTTCAAGGATTGTGCTTGAGTGTCAACATAGGAACCACAAGCTATAGTAGAATCCTAATTCAACACTAAGGTCAAGTAGGGATAAGACTGATGGGAGTAGGAGTTGTCTGTTCCCTGAATGCACAAGACCATAGGGTCGGGAGGTAACACAGGTAGGATTGTAGATGGAGTCCTTGCTCTACCCATCAGTAGGGGATACTCCCAAATGTGTACGAAACAAGGGCATCACATGGATCATTAGATCCAATTTATTTTCCCGAAATCAACTATCAACTTTGTAGGACTCCTAGAGAATCAGGGAGAGAGAGATATCAAATTGATCCTGCATTTTACTATTCCAGCTTCCCTAAATCGAGCTAGAGGTGGGAGACAACGGATCACTGTTGGATCCCAGATCTAATGGTCCATATTGCATGCACCAATCCAAAGGCTGATACAAGGAATTCTAATATGAATGCAAATCGTGACATTCAATGTTATCCTTCCCACTTTAGGAAAACTTAAAAAATTCATATCTCCTAATATGATTATCCTTTTAATACCAAATTTCAAAGGAAAATCCATAATGGATTAAACTACCTGTGTGCCAAGTTTGGGACTCAAATTCAAAAGTATCAGGGATTTTTCTTCATATGCAAGTTATCTCTTAATAAGGCATATTTTATACATATTTTCTCTCTCTCACTATTTTATTCTCTTTATTTGGGTTCCTTTTACCATTAGAAACCTTATGGATTCGAAATATTATCCATGATGATCAATCATACATCTTTCCACATTTTTCTTATATTTTCATCATTACCTCAAATTTCCTTCTTAATAATGCATTATTTGATTTCTTATTTTTTTCTTTTAATCATATTGAATTCATTAACATATTATGATCCACAAAATCACATGTAAAAAGGAAATATTTCTAAGGAAATCTATTCAATACACATAAATCATACAATTTCCATAATCATACATTTATTGGAGAAATTGCATTTCAAACCTTTCAAGCCCAAAAATTGGGGTTGTAACATCCTTCCCCTCTTATAGGAATTTTGCCCTCAAAATTCTACCAATACATACAAAAAACCATAATAAGACTTTTCCATGTCCATCATCAACTCCCATGTGGCTTCATCCTCTCCATGGTGCTTCCAAAAAACCTTTATCATCTTCTATTCTTTACTCTTGAGCTCTCTCTCACCTTGGTATCTCGTACCCTCATATGCGACTCAGGGTAAGTTAACCTCCCTTGGAGTTCAATAGGTTCAATGCTCAATACCTGGCTCGGGTACCTCACATAGTGCTCTAGATCGGACACATGGAACACATCATACACTATATTATCTTGAGGGGTAAGTCTAAGTCTAAACATAAGCAACTCCACCAATCCATCTCAAATGAACCCATGTATTCAGGACTCAACTTCCTTAGCTATAGCTAAGAGGGGTCAGATTTTCAAAGACACATGCTCGCCCATAGTGAATTGCAAGTGAGTCTGCTTCGCACCGACATGTGACTCCTATAAATCATGGGCTTTCTCAACCTTTGCTTGATCAAAGAGACTTCATATGCATACATTGTGGTTTCTATGAGCTTTACAAGGTCCTATAACTGACATCATCCTAGTGAAGCGGTGAACGACACAACCTCCCTTACATAGCTTCATACATCTCGATACTGGCTTTGGTGGCTATCATAACAAGCAAACTCTTGTAGGGTAGGAACTTCTATAATGTATCACCCTAAATGAGCACACATTCTCTCATCAGACCTTCTAAAGTCTGGATCATACTCTCTTGACTGTCCAACAGTCAGGGGTGATATGTTGCACTAAACTTCAATCTAGTATTGAGTTCTTCATGTACCTACTTCCACAACATGGAAGTGAACTTAAGGCCATACTTAAGAATATCTGAACTCGGTTCATTGTGTAGTTGAACTATCTCTCTCATAATTATATATAGTTCAACTAGATATATCGCACTGGCAGTGCTCTCTTAGGCAAGCGAATGTGTCGACTTGGTAAGAAGACCTACCGTAACCCATATAACATCATGATCGGTCTTGGTCCAGGGGAGATCCACCACAATGCCCATGGTGATCTGCTCCCATTCCCTCTCAGGGACTCCTCATTATCTGTAGCAACTCCACTGGGTTACTGGTGTCCTGCCTTCACCCTCTGGCAAGTATGGCAACTGGCCATAGGCAACTCCTTCTTCATCCCATGCCTTCAAGGTATCAATGCAAACCTCAACCATCTTGGTATACCAGGGTGTACAATGTACTTAAAATCATGAGATTCTTACATGACATGATTCCTCAAGGGTGACTCCTCAAAAACCCTAAAACACTCTAGTAGTGGGTTTCACCACCTTCTTTTCCTGAGAGGTGTATTTTTGGTTCTTGTAATAATCCTTTTATCTGATTAAGCTCTAGGCTGGGTAACTGGGCAACCACCAACTTGACCAACGAGTCTGGTTGTATCTGGATGTTAGCCATACAATTCTCATCTTCTAACAATTGTAGGGTTCATCTAGCCATCTCTTCCAGCCTCTCTACTAGTTATATAAGATAGATGCATACCTGATTTATTTTCAGTTGAGATCATCTCATTGCTGCATTAGCTTCCTTATGTGCTAGATGATGGTGAGAACATAAACCTTCATATACTCCACTCATCATCCTTGTCTTGAGTTTAGGTCTGTCCGAGTCAGGAAAACTTTGATCTCTTACATCCATCATCTCAGTTATCAAAACCAAACTATAACTCATAAAATCCAAACTGCTCTTGATAAGAATATCCTCATATGTTGATTACCTCAGTTCATCCATTCTTTCATACCATCTATCCAATATACTCTCAAAATGTGTGGTACTTCCTCTATCCTCAAACATCATAGAAAAGTTTAAACTTATATCACCTTTATCCTTAGTATATGGCATGTGTTTTGTCCTATCTCTCACACCCATTACAAGATGAAGTAAGCATTTGGCTACAATCCAAATACAGAGTTCATCCCATTCCAAGAGTAGAGATGGTGCATCACACATCACCATTACTCTTTCCAATCTAAATTGAAACATACTTCACATGGATCCTCACCATGAACATCTCCATTATGGGTCTACACCCATGGGAAGACTTTTCCCATCACCTCTGGATCTTAACATCTCTCTTATATACAATCCTTAGTCATTACCTCAAGGTCTCTAGGGTGTCAGTACTTTTGGGGTGATCTGACTGAACACACATGAGGTGTACCACAACTTGTGGGAAGATTCATAGCACGCTAAAATAAAAATGTACATGACTTAAAGTAGACTTAAGACTCTAAGTATGCTAACTAGCTACCCAGTCTGAAAAGGGCTCGCTATGTCTGGTCTTAGTGGCTAAATAGCTAGCCAAAACACTCCTCCTCTAAACCTGGGTAGTCAGGTGAAGTTCAAAGCGCTCTACCTTAAACTTCCTACATTAATGGTTCCTCAAGGGCTAGCTCACTGAGAAGTAATTGAACTTGGTACCACCAGAATCTCTAGTTGATGTTGGATACCCCTACTATATATCAAGATGTCGACCACATTGAGTGTTATAACCTAAATGTTTCATGTTTTTATATATATATTTGGATGCAAATAATGGGTTGTTTGGGACATATTAGAAAGCTTGAGTTTCTTGTCTTCTTTGGTAATTTTGGATTCTGAATGCATTTCATCCATATAGAAGAGATTTTGTGTATCTTGGTGTTTTCAATAATACATTATTAGTTATTGGTTAAACAAAACTAGAGAACTCAATAATATAGGAATTTCCAAAAGTAATGAATAATTGATAACTAACATAGGAAATTGTTTTGATAATTTCTAGAAATACAAGTTAAAGGAAACTAATAGACTTAGTTCGGACCTATAGTGCACCCAATGTAAGGATATGCCAAAAAAGGATTGCTTGCTAAGTTTGGGTATAAAAAGAGTTATTGTATGAATTAAATAATTCAAATAAAGAAAATGCTTCACAAGATAGTAAAAGACATCTAACCTCCGTGTTTTTCCACCAAATCATACCCAATCTGAGATTAAGTATTAAAAGATTTACCTTAAAATTTGGAATCAAATGGAGAAAAGAAGAGAGAGATAAGAATTTATTTTTTTCTCTAAAGTGGAAGAATTAACTGAGATAGATATAATTTGTCGCATTTAAATTATATTGTTAAACTAGGGCCTAGCCCTTTTATCTAGCATGTTGCCTCGTGGCCATATGATCTAAGATCTAATGCTTCCCCATCATCTACTAGATAGAGACGAATTGGGAAAGATGATGAACATGGAAGTTGACCTCCTCACACTTATATATCTCTCTCCTAGTCACCTCCCCTCTTAATTCCTTTTCTATTGATCTCAGAAGGTGATTCTAAATCTACCTGACCCTAGATGATGCTACTTTGGAGTCCTATAGGGACTTTGCCCAATCGACACGTGGAGCCAGGCTCCATTGGTGGCAAGCCCTACAAGGCCCTACCTATATAAGGTATAGGGGCCCTTTTCCAGACTAGGACTGCCTTTGCAAGGCCCTATGAGATTCAAGGCTTATTTCCCTACCTACAATTTCAATACAAGACCCTACCTTCCTTATCTTCTCACTTCCACTACCAACGCCAAGGAATCCCATCCCTTTTCCCTCTCTACTCTGGCCTTCCCAGGGAAATTGAGACCATGAGAAAGTCTGATGAGGCGAAGTGAAGAGACATATATGCATGCTCACCTACCTCTTAGGGGCCCATACACTCAAAGTCAACCTCAGAGTAGGATATGCTAGAGATCTTGGTCGGGAGCATAGGAGTGCAGTGGTCGAAGACAAATAGAGTGCAAAATTACTTTGCTACCCCTAAGTCCTCTATTATGTGGTAAGGACCTGCTAGTCTTTTTAACCTTATTTGACACATTTTCCATGCGGGCACGGGCCACCACCATTGTGCAAGGTGATTGGCTCAGCCTCTACCCTATGATGTGCAAATTATCAAGTCGGCTACCTATTTGGCAAGTCCTGATTGGCCCCAAAAGGAATTATTTACAAAAAATCTAGTACATAATTGATAGGCCCAAATATATCAAATATGTATATGATTTTCATCATAAAAATGTGTAGAATCCAATAAGTAAGTTTCTTTACCTAATTCTATCTTAAATTCCAAAAGTACATAGAGATGCATACTTTAGTGGTTTTAATACAAGTAAACCCTAATTTCATGAAAGTGATGGTCATATCTTGATTAATTAGTCCTAATGAGTTAAGTATTATCTAATTTGATAAAAAGAGCACAATGGATTTAATTTAGGGTAAAGGGTTCACATGTTGCCGAAATTAGGGTTCCTAAAGTTAAAAGTCTTAATATGTGGTAATTAGGTTTTGGGAAGACTAACCCTTATGAAACCTTGATTTGACCCCAAAACCCTAACTTAGGGACAAAGCCAGTCTTAAGTAATATTTTGCGAACATCAAAGTAATACTTGGATGTTAAACATTAATTACAAGTTGATTGCTTGGTTGGTTGAATCTACTCTTGTTTACTTGGAAACTAATCCATCACTGGGGAAACATATGTGGTTATGACTATGAATACTCACCTTATCAACTTCTGAGGTTTTCTGAAGTTTCTAGAATGAATTGCAATTAAACTTCTTGGTTATTTATTTACTTCCTACAATTTAGAAGTCCCTATTAGTATCACTTTATAATGATATAACTTGCTCAAATCCAAGATGTTATCTCTAGTGTGTAGAATGTATGGAAAAAGAAACAAAGTCATTATGGAAATGACTAATGACCAAGCCTGGAAAGGAAGGTAATAATTAGGTCAAAACCAAAAGGGAAGGTCATAAAATACCAAGCCCATAAGGGAAATTCATAGGCAGGTCAAACCCAGATGGGAAGGCCAATAAGAAACCAAGATTGAATGTGAAGATTATGTGCGTCCAATGCAGGGACAAGACCCTGTAGGAGGATACACCATAGAGATTGAGAAATTAATGGTTGAGAAGTTATAACAGAAAGTGCATGTTTGATTGTGTAATAAAAATTGTTTCTATGGTTGTTTATGTTGTTGCACCTACATGGGTACATTTTGTTTCCCCCACATACTGAATATAGACATATACTGGCCGTATTTTTGTTTCACGTCATTTTAGGTTAAACTACAAATTATTTGAAGAAATGGACTTCCATTGAAGATGACACCAAAAGAAAAGATGATTAAAGTCTACTAGAGGATTTGTATATAGATTAACATTTATGTTGCAACATTATTTTCCCTTTACATGTAATTGCCTAGAGGAGATTCTATTTCATATTGTTATCAAAATCTTTTCTATTCAATGAAATATCTAATTACTATTGATTATTTTTTAAACCTTGATCCTACAATTATGATAATGGTCCTTTCCCTTTTGGTCCACCATAATCAGGGATAACAGGGGGAGATGGTCATTTTACCATTTAAACAAATTTCATTGATTACAAGGGAATTATTAGGGAATTTTATAAGGCAATGGTGTCTAGAAGGGATCTCGACGCGGGGTAGGAAGAACTTTTCTTTGCACCGCTAGTCAACTTGCAAGGACTCCCGAGCCTCCATGAATCATGATTGGCCAAATACATAAGTTTTTTCCTAAAGTAAATACCTCAAGGTTTTCTTCTCATTTTGTGATTCATTCCTTCTCTACCCCTACTTCCCTCATGAAAACCTAGGGCCCCAGTAACTACTTCCTTTTCCCCCTTCTAAGAGAATAGGGTTGATTATTAGGGTTAAGTCATCCTCTACAAAATCATAATTAATGCATGTAACCAAGATGTCATGGACATAATTTACGATGACTTAAATGCAATAAACACACAATTTAGATTACTTTATTATGTGAAACTACATGGCACATACCAAGACTACCGTCATTACTGATGACACACCCTGGGATTATAATACAAGAGGACCTCTAGTAGGAAGAGGGTTTCCTCAAAGAAGAGGAGGAGTTCCATGAAATGTGAATCTTCTAGGAAGAAGAAGAGTCTAGAAGAGATCTTTGTCGAGAAAGGTCCCGAACATGAGGCCATTCCCTTTGAAATCTTGAACCCAAAAGATGGTCCTAACCCTAAGTGTGAACCCATATCAGATAGTGAACCCAAGTTTGAAGGTAACCCCAGTTATGGTGGCCCGACTCTGTGCCTAGAGTCGGGAAAGTGGTGATCCAAACCTTTCAAATGCTCTGGATAGAACGACATAAGAAACTCACTAAGGCCATTAGTTCCCTAGCCCTTAGAGATATCACTAGAAATGAGAATGGTGAACCCCAACATGTCTGTCCTTGTCTTGGAGCCACCATCCTCAACTTTGTCAAGATGAACATAGAAAAGTTTTGAGTGAAGACAAGACAAAAGTCATCAAAAAGGAAGATGCCTATCTCCTAGTTGTGAAGAATGGCTTCCACATCCTGGAGGTGCACCCGAAAAAATGGTCCTCTTCATCGTTCACCTCCTTGAAGGAGAAGCAATGCTATGGGGGAAAAACTACATTGTCGATTGAGACCTAATTGTTGGGCCTATGGCATTGGTAAATTTCCGCACCAACTTAACCTCAAGGTTCATCCCCATCTCTGCCAAGAAGGAAAAAGGAGAAGCAGTTCATGATCCTATATCAGGGCAACATGTTAGTAGCAGATTATGCATGAAAGTTCTGACTCCTAGAGCTCTTTGCTTACA
Organism: Alisma plantago-aquatica; assembly: GCA_963693085.1. Classification (NCBI taxonomy): domain Eukaryota; kingdom Viridiplantae; phylum Streptophyta; class Magnoliopsida; order Alismatales; family Alismataceae; genus Alisma; species Alisma plantago-aquatica. The sequence goes on from OY856414.1 coordinate 463,759,619, forward strand.
TGCTGAGTAAAGAATAGTGAGTGGAGCACTTCATTGAGTGCCTACAACCCCAAATGAAACCCCATTTAAAGGCTAGAAAACCCCCAGACTTCATTCAGGCCCTTGACTTCACCTTAGAGATGGAGAAGACTATCATGCCTACCTCGAGTTAGCCCAAGGGATATTGTGGTTTCATTGAAAGTACTTCTGCTCTGAGAAATGATAATATATAGAAAGGCATAGAGTCATAACCATGGAAGGGATAGGAATTGAGGAAGAGGAAATACCCATCATTAGAATCACAATAATGGTTGTCGTACCTATGAGAGGAGGCACCTTGGTAAATGCCATTTTGAAAAGCGGGTTTGATTTCACTGCCAGTAAGAGGGACACCTCATAGACAAGTGTCCCCTCCCCACCCCATATGGATTAGGCCCATTAGCGGCCCAACTAGTAGCTGCAACACAACCACAGGTAGCCCACATTGCAGGTGGGTCAACAAGCCTGGTTTCACCATTGATAATGAGGAAGGTCAAGTGAATGTCAACCGACTCATAGAAGGTGACCATCCATAGAACTCTATTTTCTATCTTGTATCATGAAATGCATTATAATTTTGACACTACAAATAAAAGTTAGGACTGCTTGATATCGAGGGACATGTGGTTAAATCTTTATTTGATTATGGTTCTACCAATACTTTCATTTCATGAAATCTCACAACTATTATTTGTTTGGATTTCAAAGACTTACTATATGTTTTGGAAGTCACTACCCATAGTGGTCGTATCTTCTCATCCCTTTTAAAAACACAAGTCTTTCCTATTTTGTATATGAATAATGGACTCTGTACCGACTTTATCCTTCTTGATATGAATGATTTCGATGTCATTATACGAATGGACTGGATTTATAACTATAATGCAAAGATATATTATAGGGAAAAGAAAATTAGGATAGAGATTCCAGGTCATCCACCCTTTACCTTTTGAGGTAGGAAATATTTCCACCACTGACTTGTATGTGTTGGTCGTGAAGGCAGAAAAAATGATATCTAAAGGATGTCTAGCATTCCTAATTGTAGCTACTAAGCCATAGCCTAAGGGGGGTGACCCTTATAGTAAATAGAGGTAGTCATGGACTATGGTGATGTGATCCTAAATGACTTTCCTGACATACCTCTAGAGAGAATTGGATTTCTCAATAGAGCTAGCTCCAGGGATAAACCCAATTTCTAGGGAACCTTACCAAATGGCTCCTGTCGAGTTGCTTGATTTAAAGAAGCAATTGTAGAAACTCCTAGATAAGGGCTTCATTCAACCCAACATATCCCCTTAGGGAGCATCAGTCCTCTTTGTGATAAAGAAGGATGGGTCACTCCACATCTACATAGATTACAAAATGGTAAATCAGGCCACAATTCAAAAACAAATATCCCCTACTTTACATATATGACTTATTTCACCAGATCAAAACTTCCCAAGTCTTCCCTAAGAATGATCTAAGATCTGAGTACAACTAGTCATGAGTTAAGAAGGAAGACAACCCAAAAACTACTTTTCAAACCCGCTATGGTCACTACACATTTTTGGTCATGCCATTTGGGTTGTCCAATGCTCCAAGGGTGTTTTTGAACCTAATGAATAGTGTGTTCCAACCCTTCACTCAACACCATTTTCATAGTGTTGACATATGACATCCTAGTCTACTCTGATGGAATAGTACAACACCATGATCACCTATCTAAGGCCCTGACATCTTGAGAAAAAAAAAGTTCAATGGGAAAATTTCAAAATGTGAGTTTTGGATAGATCCAATCATGTTCCTTGGGCACATTATATCTATAGGAACCATATCAGTGGACTCTACCAAAGTGGTGGCTGTTTGGGAATGGATAGCACCAAAATCCCCATCTGAAATTCTAGTTTTTTGGGATTAGCCAGGTGTTACCAGTGATTCATCAATGATTTCTCAAAGATTATTTTGCCGCTCACCAAGCTCACCCGAAAGGAGGACAAGTTCGTATGGTCTAACCTGTGTGAAGCACAATTCTAAGACTTAAAAGAAAATCTTACCTTATCCCTTGTCTGACCATACCCTCAGGCAATGATGGTTTCGTCATCTTCACCAACGCATCGAACATGGGCTTAGGATGTGTGTTAGAGAAAAAACAACATTTTTCACCTTTTCTAAAGAAAACTCAAGCCAAATGAGTGGAATTATCTAAAATATGATCTAGAAATTTCACCAATTGTCTATGCCTTAATGATTTGGCGACATTACCTATATGGAGCTACATTTGATATCTTCACTAACCATAAGAGCCTGAAGTACCTTTTGACTCAAAAGGACCTAAACTTATGACAACAACGTTGGATGGAGTATATGAATGATTTTGATTTCACCATAGCCAACCATACTAGTAAGGGTAATGTGGTAGTTGATGCCCTCAGTCATAAATGACTAAGATGTGTGTTTGGTTTTACCACTCAATGGATGAGACTAAAAGACTTTGCTAGGTGGACTCTGCAATGTTGTTTTTTACCACTCATTGGATGAGACTCAAGTATGGTTTTACCATACTAGTAAGGGTAATGTATTAGTTGATGCCCTGAGTCATAAATGACTTATGTGTGTGTTTGCTTTTACCACTTAATGGATGAGACTAAAATACTTTGATAGGTGGACTCTGCAGCCTTTGGTAGATAGAATTTGTTTGGCCAACATTCAAATCATGTCTGACCTATTGACCGAGCTTGTAGCAACCCAATTAATAAGCCTAGATCTAGAGAAGATGAAGGGCTTGATGGCAAAGACTCAAACACACCTATCAATGGGTGTGGATGATGAAGTTTGATATAAGCATCACATTTGGGTTCCTAAGGATTCACCTTTGAAAACTCACCTCCTGTAAGAAGCTCCTGGATCAAAGTACATTGTACACCCCAACACCACTAAAATGTTCAAAGACCTGTAGTGATTCTTCTGATGGCCATGAATGAAGTGATACATAGCCTTGTATGTGGCCAGTTGTCTTACATTCCAAATGGTGAAGGTTGAACACCAACAACCCAATGGATAACTACAATTGATTGATATTCTTAAGTAGATGCGATACTAAATCACAATGGATTTTGTGGTGGGTCTTCCCAAGACAAGAAAAGGACATGATGCTATATGGTCATGGTGGACTGCCTAACAAAGTCACCACACTTCCTTGCCTTGAAGACTACTACCAAAGTGTCAAACCTAGCTGAGCTTTACATTGGAGAGAAAGTTCACTTGCTTGGTGTTCTGAGTTTGATCATTTGTGAGTGTGACCCTACGTTCATCTCTAAGTTGTGGAAACAAGTCCAAGAAGAACTTGGCATAAGGGTGAATTTTAAGACAACCTATCACCCTTAGATTGATGGTTAGTCAGAACACACGATCCAAAACCCTAGAAGATCGGTTGAGAGAATGTGTCCTAGATTGGGGTGGATTGTGGGAACAATATCTACCCTTAGCTGAATTTTCCTACAACAACAATTACCAAGCCAATATTAGGATGCCTCTATATGAATATATTTATGGGAGGATGTGTTAGTTACCACTTCACTGGGATGATGTTGACGAGAGGACCATTCTTAGATCATAGGAACTACAATTATATGTTGATAAAGTCTCTTTCATCAAGTAACTTCTGAAGAAAGCCTAGGATCGATAGAAGTGATATGTTGATGCAAAGTGGATAGATTTGCATTTTGTTGTGGGAGACCATGTGTTTCTGAAAATCTGACCACTCCAAGCTATATCTAAAAATAGAGAAAAACTGAGTCCCCGATATGTAGGTCTGTTTGAGGTTTTAGAACAGATTGACGAGGCCGCTTATTGTCTAGATTTACCTCCATATTATAGCATGATGCATGACATATTCCATGTGTCCAATCTGAAGCACTATGTAAAGATCATGTCCATGCGTTGAACATCAAACCTATAGAGATCCAAGGTAGGTTGTCATACCTTGAGTTGCCTATGAGAATATTGGATTCCAAGGTGAAAGAGCTTAGAAATAAAAAGATTGAGATGGTAAAGGTTCTTTGGAAGCATCATGGTGAGGATGAAGCCACATGGGGCTAAAGACAAACTTAGAAAAGTCTCATCCCCATCATTTTGGGTAACCTATCAAATTTTGAGGAAAAATTCTTGTAAGAGGGAAAGGATGTTATAACCTAATTTTTTCTTATTTTTATACATATATTTGGATGCAAATAATGGGTTGTTTAGGACATATTAGAAGGCTTGAGTTTTCTATGTCTTGTTTGGTAATTTTGGATTGTGAATGTAATTTCTCCAATATAGAAGCGATTTTGTGTATTTTGGTGTTTTTGATAATCCATTATTAGGTGGTGATTAAAGAAATGTAGAAAACTCAATAATATAGGAATTTCCAAAAGTAATGAATAATTGATAACAAATATAGGGAATTGTATTGGGAATCGGAAAGACAAGTTGAAGGAAACTAATATACTTAATTTGTCCCTATAGTACACCCAATGTGAGAATATGTCAAAATAGGATTGCTTGCCAAGTTTGGATAGGAGTGGATTTATTATATGCATCAAATTATTTAAATCAAGTAAATTCTTGGAAGGCAAGTAAAAGACATCTAACCTCCGTGTTTTGCCACCAAAACTTACCCAATCTGAGACAAGGTTACTAAATGATTTACCTTAAAATTTGGAATCAATTAGATAAAAGAGGAGACAGATATGAATTTAATAGGTTTCCTAAAGTGAAAGGATTAATTGATATAGATATAATTTTTCACATTTAAATTAGATTGAGAAACTAGGGCCCGGCCCTTTTATTTGTCATGTGGCCTCTTAGCCGTCAGATCTTAGATCCAATGATTCTTCGTCAACTCCAACCTTGAAACAAATTGGGAAAGACAATGAATGGGGACCTCGACTGTGGGCTCTGATCTCCAAACCACGATATAAACATGATTTAAACGTAGCGGAAATGGTTCGATTAACAGCGGAAGACAAAAATCACGGAAAATTAAAACTTTTCGAGATAAGAGCTTGAATCCATAAAAACTTCTTTCATAAAAGGAGATAAACTGTTTACATCTTTGATAATTACTTCTTGAGTAATTATATACAACATGATACAAAATCTCAAGAACTCAGAATCAAAATATCAGACCAAAAGACTCCAAGGACCTGAGAGTACAGAGAACACATAGGACTGACTATCTAACTACACAACTCAGCAGTCTGAATCTCCACCTGAGATTTACTACTGCTCCTGGTGCTGCTGCTGCTGATACTGTCCACTTGCAGACTGATTCCTTCGTCCTCGACGACCAGCTAAAAAGGTTGAAATCTACGGGGTGAGACAATTTTAAATAATTGTCCCAGCGAGAGTTATAACTCTTTGCCAGAAGCTTTATTATAACAATTCAAGAACAACATAGGAAATAAAAACTTTAAGGTAATCAACAGTAGATTGTTATCAATTAGAACAACAACATTTAAGGGATATGAAGAACATGTATACTAAGTAATGTATCTTCAATCAATGTATCTCATGGATCAACCTAAGCAGATATGCTACGCGGTTGATTATGTTTTACAAACATCATTATGCCCTGCGGAGATGAGGTATACCGCTCATACTCCAACCGATCACTATTAAGTCACATCGGTATCATACATAGGTCATCAAAAGAGCCGGATTCTTACGACCTCATCTTCTTCAGTCAGTGTGAGGATCAACATGCAGGACATCTAATGTCTCTGCTACTATAGCTTACCAGGGTATTCTGGTACTTCGCTATTAGAGTCACAGTGGCATTCTGTACTCTCTTCACCATCGAAAGATTTCTTGTTTATCTCTCATCGATTGCGGTATAAAAGACTTCCTCGGGAGATTAGTGTTACATCACCCCGGCATAACCCATAGTGAAGGATTGATAGATTAAGATACATCTACATCAATTCCTACACTAGGATGTAAGGACATTCACATCCATTTTCCCCACATACTCAAAAGTATGTGATCCAAGAGTTCCCTTAGGAAAACCTGTTTCACCATCATTTAACTCCTGACAATGATGGATCTATGATCAGGGCTCTACATGGTATGATTATACTTGATTAGTTAGGTACATTTTAGTATTCTTTTAACATCATACATGTTTTCAAACATTAATCATTAGAACAGCAGTTATGAAAGTAGAATACTAAATGTATCAAGTCTAACTCACATAATCATCATTTCTCAGTACTCTCATCACAAGTCATCTCTTAAAGCATGACCTTGATGGTATTCATGGCTCTCATAGCCTATCAATCTCATAAGATGCTATTAACAAGGCATCAGGATAAATCACTTATTCATAAAGCTAACAACATGCTTTCAATGAATATAGTATCATCATCCATACCTGGATATGATCATCCTCATATAGGAACCTGCATGGTTAAATCAACTGATAACAATAAATAACTCATTTAAAGAAATTGTATCTCCCTACTCATACAAGAGCTAGGTTTCCCTGATTTTCATCAATTAGGGTTTACTATTCACCTATTGGTGAATTGATCTCATAACATCACCATGTATGAGAAACATCATCATTAAAGTCCTCAGATAAGATTAAGATTCATCAATTATCATAAATAGGGTTTTCATGATCTCACATAGGTGGATCATACCCTAATCATGTACATTCATATATATTGAAGGTATTTTACTTGGATTTCAACCATAATTGGGATTTTCTCTCTCCTCTTGCTCATAGGTGATGATTACATCCCTCTAGATTGGGTTAGGTCTGATCAACATTGATAAGCCTAGCCAAGTCATCACCATTGTAACCATTGGGGTTTGCATGATAAAAAGGGTTACCTACTTGAATCCATAAAGGGTATTTTGGTAAAGTTCACCATTGATCATAACATGGGTTTAGGTTGAACAACCATCAAACCATCTAAGCCTTCAAGGCATTAGGCAGACTTATCCTTAAAAATCCCTAATGGGTTTCACACCTTCAACCTTCAAATGATCCTGAGATCGTTTAAGGTTGTAGACCGTTTAGCTTTGGTTGACTTCCAGACCGCATGACACTCAAGACCGTTTACCCTTAAATGATATTGAGGTCATTTGCCCAAGATGGGGTGAAGACCGTTTAGTCATAGTTTGACTTCTGAAGTCGTTTGAGCTCATTCGGACCTGAAGTCGTATGAACTCATTCGGTCCTGAAGTCGTATGAACTCATTCGGTCCTTAAGTCATACGATCTCATTCGGTCCTGAAGTCGTATGATCTCATTCAGTCCTGAATTCGTATGGTCTCATTCGGTCCTGAAGTCGTATGGTCTTAAAAGCTCAAGATTGCATGGACCTCCAAGGTGATTCAAAGGGTAAACTCGATTAGGGTTTCCTATGTTGAAGCCTTCAATTGGTCTCAAGCTTGCTAACCACTTATCAATTGAGACAATTAAGGTTAGCCTTAACCAATTGGTCACTCAATTGATCCTCAATTGATATCGAATTAGGGTTGGAGTTGGTTCAATTAAGGTCTATAAACATTCAACCATCAACACTCAACAATGTGAATCAAATCGAAGTTGATCCCATCAATTGACCTCCAATCGGGCTCAAACTTGGCCCAAACGGTCTTGGGATCATTTGGATAACCTCCAAACGGTCTTGAGACCATTTGCCCAAGAAGTCATCAAAATCTAAGTTGATTTGATAGGGGTTGAACCTTAATTAAGTCACAAATCAGCAATTTGATTATTTCAATAACCCACTGTAATTGGGCCCTCAATTGATCAAATTTCCTTAACCCTAGACCTCCAAACGGTCTTGGGTTGACACCAAATGGTCTTGAGACCATTTTTATGAGTTCCAAATGGTCTTGAGACCGTTTGCCCATCCATCCTTTGGACTCTAGTGAAAATTCATCAAGGTTTGATCTATTGAGTTGATCATCACATCAATACTTAATTGCAATATGATTTGGTACCTTTGGACCTTCAATTGGTCAACTATACTTGACCCCAGACCTCTAAACGGTCTTGGGTGATCCCCAAACGGTCTTGAGACCGTTTGGGCTAATCAACCCAAAATCACTAATTAACTCATTGGAATTTCAGCACTGATTTCAATTAGGATTTGCCCTATTAATCAACCTTCAACTCATAACTCGTTTGGAATTGATCCATCAAATTTGGTGAGTCATTAATCAACATTATTATGAACAGTAATCCCAAACGGTCAATGCTTGGTCAACCATCTTAAATGGTCTTGAGACCGTTTGCCCAAAAAGGGCAAATTAAACAGATTGAAAATCAGAACTTAATTCAATTGGATTTGCTAATTGATTTGCTTATATCTCACGATTCCTTTGGAGTTAACCCCTCAAATTTTGTGGGTGATTAACCTACATAATTATAAACAAGATTCCCATACGGTCGTCGCTTGGTCAATGCGACCAAATGGTCTTGAAGGCCGTTTGCCTTCATACGACCCTAAAACCGTTTGCCCACCAAATGGTTGTGTAAACCGTATGGGCAATTGTGGAGGTCGTTTTTAAAGTGGAAATCCGTGGATAAGCATAGGAATTAACACCCTTATCTTCTACCGCAAGAACAGTAGCAGTTCTTCACGATTTGTCTTGCAAGGATGCAGGGAAGATAGGGAAGAAGAAGAACTAGCAACTATATGCATAGAAAAAGATGTATAATCAAAGCATAAGGTTTAGAGTTATAAAACCCGCCTAAAGGTTGTTCCTTGAGCTCCAAGCTTCCAAGCTTCAGGTCTTTAATGGCATCTTTGAGCTCCATAGGTCGGCCAAGGTGAATTCTCCAAGGAAAAGTGGGAAAGGAATGGCTAGAAAGATAAAGCTAGGTGAGCTAGCCATGAATTCAACCTTGAAATCGAGTTTCCTCCATGAATTCAAGCAAAAGGGATGATCCAAACTTACCTTGAACTCCCTGGTCGTTCTCCTATGCTCTAGAGCCCTGCCTTAGTCGGTTTGAGCAAGGGTGATAAGTGAGGGAATGAAAAAAACGTTCCTTTGCTCGCAAAGGAAGTGGTATATATATTTTGGGTGAAATTTCTCCATAAAGCTTCTACTTTATCCCATTTCTCATCTAAGTCCTTCCTTTCTTCTTTGCTCGTCCCTACCCCTTATTTCTAAGGAAAATCTCCTTCTAAGGTCAAGAATTGAAGGCAAAGAAGATCAACCCATTACTAAAGTATACATATAAAAGAGCTATTATACTTATTCCTTGATTATTTAATCACAAAGGTGTTCTTTATTATATGATTATTCAAATGAAGTGCCCTCTTCATCATTTCTACTCTAAATGATGACAAAAGTTATAAAAGATATTTTAGAAGATGAAATTTATAAGTTGCACTCCAAATTTTGGGTAAATTGCATTTTACCCCAAAACCAGGGTTTCAAGCACAGGGATTGCTTCCACATCTGCACCTTGGTGCTCAAGCTTGGGAAATCCTTCAAACTTTACCATAATCATTCTTATGATGCCTCAACATCATAGGAACATCTCAAAATGTGCAAATTGCAAGTTAACCCTTCTAATTGGGTAAATTGCACATAGGTCCCTGTATTACAAAACAATACTAAAACATTGTTCAATTAGGGAAGAAATGGAAATATGTGTTCCTCAAGAGTTTAATTACATGCCAAAAGATAATCACTAGTATCTTAATTACATAATTAGGCAAAACACCTAGGGTTAACTCATAACCCAGGTCAGGGATGTTACAAATTATCCACCCCTTACAAGGATTTCGTCCCCGAAATCGATAAAACGTATTAAGAGAAAAGAGCAGGGTATTTCCTTCTCATCTCCTCCTATAGTTCCCAAGTGGTTTCTTCAACACCACGGTTGTTCCAGAGGACTTTCACAAGTCTTGTATCTTTCTTCTTTAACTTTTTAGTTCTACTATCAAGGATTGACACTGGTCCTTCCTCATAAGTTATATCTTCATTCAATTCTACTTCCATAGGTTGTAGAATTGACTCGGTATCTGGGTGACATTTCCTCAGCATAGAAATGTGAAACACAGGGCGTAACCTCTGTAACTCTGGTGGCAGCTCTAGTTTATATGCTACCTTTCCAATCCATTCAATGATTGGATAAGGCCCCATAAATCTAGGAGCTAACTTCCCTTTTCTTCCAAAACGAAGAACTCCTTTCCAAGGCGAGACTTTGAGATACACTCTGTCTCCGACCTGGAACTCTAAGGGTCTACGACGCTTGTCAGCATAAGATTTCTGCCTATCCTGTGCAGTCTTAATCTGTTGTTGTATTACCTTAATCTTTTCTGTAGTTTGCTACACAAGATCATGTCCTAACAACTGATACTCACCAGTCTCATACCAACACAAGGGTGATCTACAACGTCTACCATACAAGGCTTCATAAGGTGCCATATCAATACTATGCTGATAGCTATTGTTATAGGCAAACTCTATCAAGCTTAGGTGTAGATCCCAACTTCTGGTAAACTGGAGAACACATGTTCTCAACAGGTCTTCCAAGGTATGTATGGTCCTTTCCGACTGTCCATCAGTTTGTGGATAAAAGGCCGTACTAAACCTTAACTGGGTGCCTAAAGCATTATGAAGTCGTTCCCAAAAATGACTAGTGAACTGGGGACCTCTATCAGAGACGATAGTAGCTGGAACCCCGTGCAAATGCACTATCTCATTTATGTAAATTTGTGCAAGCCTCTCAGCAGTGTAGGTTGTCTTGACAGGTAAGAAATGCGTTGTCTTAGACAACCTATCAACAATTACCCAAATGGAATCATGTCCTTTGCTTGTCCTGGGTAGGCCAACAACAAAGTCCATGGTAACATGGTCCCACTTCCAATGTGGTATGGGTAAAGGTTGCATTGTTCCTGCAGGCTTCTGGTGTTCATCTTTAACTTGCTGACACACAGGACACCTCAAAACAAACTCTGCAACATCCTTCTTCGTTCCAGGCCACCAATACATATCTTTCAAGTTTCGATACATCTTGGTGCTCCCTGGATGCATGGCATACATCGAAGAATGAGCTTCTTCCAGGACTAACTTCCTCAAGTTGTCCACATCCGACACTATCATCTTCCAATGATAACAGGCTATTTGATCATCTGAGTCATGGAAACCATCTCGTTTCTCACTACCATACTCCGATCTAATCTGCTGAACTACACTATCACCTTGATGTGCTTCCTTAATCTGCTCTCTAAGGGTAGGTTTAATATGCATCTCAGCTAACAACCCGGCTAACAATGACACCTTCAACTGCACATTGTCTTGTCTCAAATAGATAAGCATATCCCTTCTAGAGCATACTAAAGAGTTTAGTTGTTCCCTTTCCATGGTTGATGTTGCTGATTTCCTACTCAAGGCATCATCAACCACATTAGCCTTCCCCAGATGGTAATCAATCATACAATCGTAGTCCTTGATTAATTCCATCTAGCGGCGTTGTCTCATATTAAGCTCATGCTGAGAGAAGATGTACTTAAGGTTCTTATGGTCAGTGAAAATCTGAAATGTCTCTCCATAAAGATAATGTCTCCAGATCTTCAGGGCATGAACTACAGCAGCTAACTCCAGATCGTGTGTCGGATAATTCTCTTCGTGTTTCTTAAGCTGTTGAGAAGCAAAAGAAATTACTTGTTTATCCTGCATCAACACACACCCTAGTCCATTCTTAGAAGAATCACAGAAAACTATATATCCTTTGCCTTGCTCAGGTAGCACAAGTATGGGTGCACTTGTCAACTTCTCCTTCAACGGCTGGAAAGATTGCTGACACTTATCACTCCAAACAAAAGGAACATCTTTCCGGGTCAACTTAGTCAAGGGTAAGGCTATGGAACTGAAATTCTTAATGAACCTTCAATAATAGCCTGTTAACCCTAGGAAACTTCGAATCTCCGTCGGCGTCTTCGGTTGTTCCCACTGTAGAACAGATTCTACCTTTGTAGGGTCAACACGAATTCCCGATGCAGATATCACATGTCCAAGAAAAGATACCTCCGGAAGCCAGAACTCACACTTGCTAAACTTAGCATACAGCTTGTGTTCTCTTAGCAAGGTCAAAGCTTGGCGAAGATGCTGCTCATGCTGCTGAGCATCCTTGCTATAAATCAGAATGTCATCTATGAAGACGACAACACACTGATCGAGGAAAGGTCGAAAAACTCTATTCATGAGTTCCATGAATGCAGTTGGTGCATTGGTTAGTCCAAACGACATAACCGTGAACTCATAGTGACCATATCTTGTCCTAAAGGCAGACTTGGATATGTCACTATTCTTAATATGGAGTTGATGATATCCAGACCTTAGGTCTATCTTTGAGAAGATGGTTGCACCACGCAACTGGTCAAAGAGATCATCAATCCTCAGCAGAGGGTACTTATTCTTTATCGTTACTTTATTGATTTGTCTATAATCAATGCACAACCGCATTGACCCATCTTTCTTTCTAACAAACAAAACCGGAGCACCCCAAGGTGAAGTGCTCGGTCGGATAAAACCTTTCTCAAGTAACTCTTGAAGCTGTTTCTTGAGTTCTGCCATCTCAGCAGGCGCCATCCTATACGGTGTCTGGGCTATAGGTTTCGTTTCTGGGATCAAATTGATTTCAAAATCAATTTCCCGAGGCGGTGGTATACCTGGAAGTTCTTCAAGAAACACGTCCTTGAATTCCCTGACTATAGGAACTTCAGCAGGGTTGAGACCTTCTTTGGTAACATCTACCACATGGGCCAAGAATGCATAACATCCTTGCCTCATCAGCTTATCAGCAACCATAGCTGACACAAGACAGGTGGGTAGAATCTTCCTTTCTCCTTGAAAGATCCACGTGTTGTTTTTATCAGCAAACACAATAAGCTTGGATTCACAATCCAAGACAACTCGATACTTTTCCAAGGTATCCATCCCGAGGATTATATCAAATCCTTGCATATCAAGTGGTATAAGGTCCACTTGAATGCGATGATCAGAAAAGAAGAGAATGCAGGGAGAGCATACCTCTTGCAACACGGCAGACCCACTCAACGGAGTCTCCAAAAACAAGCTATCTGCACTATGACTGACTGTCATATTGTAGTTACGAATCACTCTCCGAGTGACAAAGGAGTGCGTAGCACCCGGGTCAATCAGAACAGATACCACACATGATTTAGACATATAAGAATATAAAAGTTCCATCTGACCTGCCACTACCCGTGGATTGACCACTGCATCAGGTGGGTTCATAGCATAGAACCTTGCTGTCGCCTGGTGTTGAGGTGGTGCTGATGATCTAGCTTGAGACGCTTGTCCACATCCTCGAGCTGCTCCTTGAAATTGCCTTCTCTGATATCCCTGTTGACTCTGCCTCTGAGGTTGTGTCACACTGACAGGCCTAGATCGGCAGTCCTTCATTAAATGCCCCACCTTCCCACAGTTGTAACAGCTCCTCTCCAGTTGTTGTGGTCTGGGTGGTCCTGTAACTGACATCAATGCTGAACTACGAGTCTCTTGTTGAGGTATGCTTCGTCCCCTGCCTCTACTCGGTGACCACTGTGTTTGAGCACTCGTTCTGGGTGGTGGAGGTGTAGGTGCAGAGAATCTAGGCTTCTTAAAGTCTCTAGATGAAGAACTCTGGAACTGCGGATATCTTTTATGGGTTTGTCTCTTCTCGACTACGGATTTCTCTATCCTTCTGACTGACTCAACGAAGGTAGCAAACATCTCCCGATTCTCTAGGGCAGACACGGGAGTAGTCAAGTCGGCGTTTAAACCCTTCTCGAACCTTCTGATTCTTTCTTCTTCTGTGGCAGCCATGTGCAGACAAAACCGCAGTAACTCCATGAACTTAGCTTCATACTCGCTAATGTTCATCATGCCCAGCCTTAGTCTCTCAAACTGAGAGCTTCTCATCTAGGAAGGTCTTTGGAAAATATCTATTGATAAATTCCCGACGGAAATCTTCCCACGAGATCTCCACTCCAGGCCTCTTCAGCTCTTCCATGGTCCACCAGTGACCAGCACTTCCCTTGAGAAGATAGACAGCGTGTCTAACCTTCTGGGCTTCTGGGATGTTGAGGATTCTAAAAGCTTTTTCCAATTCGGTCAACCACAGATCGGCATCTGCAGGATCAGCTGTTCCAAAGTTTTCGGTTGCTCCGACATGACGAAGTCGCTCGAACGTCTTACCGATACCTTGTCCTTCAGGCTGGGCAGGTGCCCTAGGTGCAGGCATGGGCATCCTGTCGGTGATGTGTGTCATGGCAGTCATAAACTGCCCGAACATAGTTTGAACAGGTTGGTTTTCCATGTCAGCTGGGTCAAACTGAGGTGGCTCTCTGGGTGGCTCAGGTACAGGTCGTTCTATTTCCAGGTTCCTTGCACCTCCTTGGGGTGCAGCAACACTACTTTCTGCCACGAACTCCTCGTGTGGTTCAGACATTCTTAATTATCTTCTTCTCCTGAGGAGCAGAAGACTCTATTAGATAAGAAAGAAATACTAAGTATAGACTCGACATCCTAATTCCTATGTCTCTGTAGACTCAGCGAACCTAGAGATCTGATACCACTAATTGTGGGCTCTGATCTCCAAACCACGATATAAACACGATTTAAACGTAGCGGAAACGGTTCGATTAACAGCGGAAGACAAAAATCACGGAAAATTAAAACTTTTCGAGATAAGAGCTTGAATCCATAAAAACTTCTTTCATAAAAGGAGATAAACTGTTTACATCTTTGATAATTACTTCTTGAGTAATTATATACAACATGATACAAAATCTCAAGAACTCAGAATCAAAATCTCAGACCAAAAGACTCCAAGGACCTAAGAGTACAGAGAACACATAGGACTGACTATCTAACTACACAACTCAGCAGTCTGAATCTCCACCTGAGATTTACTGCTTCTCCTGGTGCTGCTGCTGCTGATACTGTCCACCTGCAGACTGATTCCTTCGTCCTCGACGACCACCTAAAAAGGTTGAAATCTACGGGGTGAGACAATTTGAAATAATTGTCCCAGCGAGAGTTATAACTCTTCACCAGAAGCTTTATTATAACAATTCAAGAACAACATAGGCAATAAAAACTTTAAGGTAATCAACAGTAGATTGTTATCAATTAGAACAACAACATTTAAGGGATATGAAGAACATGTATACTAAGTAATGTATCTTCAATCAATGTATCTCATGGATCAACCTAAGAAGATATGCTACGCGGTTGATTATGTTTTACAAACATCATTATGCCCTGCGGAGATGAGGTATACCGCTCATACTCCAACCGATCACTATTAAGTCGCATCGATATCATACATAGTTCATCAAAAGAGCCGGATTCTTACGACCTCATCTTCTTCAGTCAGTGTGAGGATCAACATGCAGGACATCTAATGTCTCTGCTACTATAGCTTACCAGGGTATTCTGGTACTTCGCTATTAGAGTCACAGTGGCATTCTGTACTCTCTTCGCCATCGAAAGATTTCTTGTTTATCTCTCATCGATTGCGGTATAAAAGACTTCCTCGGGAGATTAGTGTTACATCACCCCGGCATAACCCATAGTGAAGGATTGATAGATTAAGATACATCTACATCAATTCCTACACTAGGATGTAAGGACATTCACATCCATTTTCCCCACATACTCAAAAGTATGTGATCCAAGAGTTCCCTTAGGAAAACCTGTTTCACCATCATTTAACTCCTGACAATGATGGATCTATGATCAGGGCTCTACATGGTATGATTATACTTGATTAGTTAGGTACATTTTAGTATTCTTTTAACATCATACATGTTTTCAAACATTAATCATTAGAACAACAGTTATGAAAGTAGAATACTAAATGTATCAAGTCTAACTCACATAATCATCATTTCTCAGTACTCTCATCACAAGTCATCTCTTAAAGCATGACCTTGATGGTATTCATGGCTCTCATAGCCTATCAATCTCATAAGATGCTATTAACAAGGCATCAGGATAAATCACTTATTCATAAAGCTAACAACATGCTTTCAATGAATATAGTATCATCATCCATACCTGGATATGATCATCCTCATATAGGAACCTGCATGGTTAAATCAACTGATAACAATAAATAACTCATTTAAAGAAATTGTATCTCCCTACTCATACAAGAGCTAGGTTTCCCTAATTTTCATAAATTAGGGTTTACTATTCACCTATTGGTGAATTGATCTCATAACATCACCATGTATGAGAAACATCATCATTAAAGTCCTCAGATAAGATTAAGATTCATCAATTATCATAAATAGGGTTTTCATGATCTCACATAGGTGGATCGTACCCTAATCATGTACATTCATATATATTGAAGGTATTTTACTTGGATTTCAACCATAATTGGGATTTTCTCTCTCCTCTTGCTCATAGGTGATGATTACATCCCTCTAGATTGGGTTAGGTCTAATCAACATTGATAAGCCTAGCCAAGTCATCACCATTGTAACCATTGGGGTTTGCATGATAAAAAGGGTTACCTACTTGAATCCATAAAGGGTATTTTGGTAAAGTTCACCATTGATCATAACATGGGTTTAGGTTGAACAACCATCAAACCATCTAAGCCTTCAAGGCATTAGGCAGACTTATCCTTAAAAATCCCTAATGGGTTTCACACCTTCAACCTTCAAACGATTCTGAGATCGTTTAAGGTTGTAGACCGTTTAGCTTTGGTTGACTTCAAGACCGCATGAAACTCAAGACCGTTTACCCTTAAACGATCTTGAGGTCGTTTGCCCAAGATGGGGTGAAGACCGTTTAGTCATAGTTTGACTTCTGAAGTCGTTTGAGCTCATTCGGACCTGAAGTCGTATGAACTCATTCGGTCCTGAAGTCGTATGAACTCATTCGGTCCTTAAGTCATACGATCTCATTCGGTCCTGAAGTCGTATGATCTCATTCGGTCCTGAAGTCGTATGGTCTCATTCGGTCCTGAAGTCGTATGGTCCTAAAAGCTCAAGATCGCATGGACCTCCAAGGTGATTCAAAGGGTAAACTCGATTAGGGTTTCCTATGTTGAAGCCTTCAATTGGTCTCAAGCTTGCTAACCACTTATCAATTGAGACAATTAAGGTTAGCCTTAACCAATTGGTCACTCAATTGATCCTCAATTGATATCCAATTAGGGTTGGAGTTGGTTCAATTAAGGTCTATAAACATTCAACCATCAACACTCAACAATGTGAATCAAATCGAAGTTGATCCCATCAATTGACTTCCAATCGGGCTCAAACTTGGCCCAAACGGTCTTGGGATCATTTGGATAACTTCCAAACGGTCTTGAGACCATTTGCCCAAGAAGTCATCAAAATCTAAGTTAATTTGATAGGGGTTGAACCTTAATTAAGTCACAAATCAGCAATTTGATTATTTCAATAACACACTGTAATTGGGCCCTCTATTGATAAAATTTCCTTAACCCTAGACCTCCAAACGGTCTTGGGTTGACACCAAACGGTCTTGAGACCATTTGGATGAGTTCCAAACGGTCTTGAGACCGTTTGCCCATCCATCCTTTGGACTCTAGTGAAAATGCATCAAGGTTTGATCTATTGAGTTGATCATCACATCAATACTTAATTGCAATATGATTTGGTACCTTTGGACCTTCAATTGGTCAACTATACTTGACCCCAGACCTCTAAACGGTCTTGGGTGATCCCCAAACGGTCTTGAGACCGTTTGGGCTAATCAACCCAAAATCACTAATTAACTCATTGGAATTTCAGCACTGATTTCAATTAGGATTTGCCCTATTAATCAACCTTCAACTCATAACTCGTTTGGAATTAATCCATCAAATTTGGTGAGTCATTAATCAACATTATTATGAACAGTAATCCCAAACGGTCAACGCTTGGTCAACCATCTTAAATGGTCTTGAGACCGTTTTCCCAAAAAGGGCAAATTAAACAGATTGAAAATCAGAACTTAATTCAATTGGATTTGCTAAATGATTTGCTTATATCTCACGATTCCTTTGGAGTTAACCCCTCAAATGTTGTGGGTGATTAACCTACATAATTATAAACACGATTCCCATTCGGTCGTTGCTTGGTCAACGCGACCAAATGGTCTTGAAGGCCGTTTGCCTTCATACGACCCTGAAACCGTTTGCCCACCAAACAGTTGTGTAAACCGTATGGGCAATTGGTGGAGGTCGTTTGGTAAAGTGGAAATCCGTGGATAAGCATAGGAATTAATGCCCTTATCTTCTACCGCAAGAACAGTAGAAGTTCTTCACGATTTTGCTTGCAAGGATGCAGGGAAGAAGAAGAACTAGCAACTATATGCATAGAAAAAGATGTATAATCAAAGCATAAGGTTTAGATTTATAAAACCCGCCTAAAGGTTGTTCCTTGAGCTCCAAGCTTCCAAGCTTCAGGTATTTAATGGTGTCTTTGAGCTCCACAGGTCGGCCAAGGTGAATTCTCCAAGGAAAAGTTGGAAAGGAATGGCTAGAAAGATAAAGCTAGGTGAGCTAGCCATGAATTCAACCTTGAAATCGAGTTTCCTCCATGAATTCAAGCAAAAGGGATGATCCAAACTTACCTTGAACTCCCTGGTCGTTCTCCTATGCTCCATAGCTCTGCCTTAGTCGGTTTGAGCAAGGGGGATAAGTGAGGGAATGAAAGAAATGTTCCTTTGCTCGCAAAGGAAGTGGTATATATATTTTGGGTGAAATTTCTCCATAAAGCTTCTACTTTATCCCATTTCTCATCTAAGTCCTTCCTTTCTTATTTGCTCGTCCCTACCTCTTATTTCTAAGGACAATCTCCTTCTAAGGTCAAGAATTGAAGGCAAAGAAGATCAACCCATTACTAAAGTATACATATAAAAGAGCTATTATACTTATTCCTTGATTATTTAATCACAAAGGTGTTCTTTATTATATGATTATTCAAATGAAGTGCCCTCTTCATCATTTCTACTCTAAATGATGACAAAAGTTATAAAAGATATTTTAGAAGATGAAATTTACAAGTTGCACTCCAAATTTTGGGTAAATTGCATTTTACCCCAAAACCAGGGTTTCAAGCACAAGGATTGCTTCCACAGCTGCACCTTGGTGCTCAAGCTTGGGAAATCCTTCAAACTTTACCATAATCATTCTTATGATGCCTCAACATCAGAGGAACATCTCAACATGTGCAAATTGCAAGTTAACCCTTCTAACTGGGTAAATTGCACATAGGTCCCTGTATTACAAAACAATACTAAAACATTGTTCAATTAGGGCAGAAATGGAAATATGTGTTCCTCAAGAGTTTAATTACATGCCAAAAGATAATCACCAGTATCGTAATTACATAATTAGGCAAAACACCTAGGGTTAACTCATAACCCAGGTCAGGGATGTTACATCGACCTCCTCGCACTTAGTTCTCCCTCTCTCGTAGTCACCTCCCCTCTTAATTCCTTTTCCTTTGAACTCAGAAGGTAATTTTGAATCTACCCAACCCCAGGTGACCCTGATTTAGAGTCCTATAGGGACTTTCCCCAATCGGTGCATGGAGCTAGGCTCCATTGGCAAACAAACCTACAAGGCCCTACCCATACAACGCATAAGAGCCCTCTATGAGACTAGGACTGCCTTTATGAGTCCCTCTGAGACTGAATGCTTCTTTCCCTATCTCCAATTCCATTGCAAGACCCTACCTTCCTTCTCTTTTTCCTTCCGCTACCACTTCTAAGGAATCTTATTCCTCTCCCCTCTTTGCTCTGCCTTGTCCAGGTAATTGAGACCACGAGCAAGTCCGACAAAGTGAGGCAAAGAGACTTGAATGGTCGCTTACCACTCAGGAGCCCAAACACTCAAATCAACCTCAGTGTTGACTTTCCCAGAAAGCTTGGTCGCGAGCATAGGAGCATAGAGTTTGAAAACAACCAAAGTGAAAAATTACTTCAGTACCCCCAAGTCTACTATTCTGAGATAACGAGCTACCATGGAGCGAGCTGGTTAGCTCTATTTGACACATATGTCAAGCAGGCGCAGGATGCTACCATGGAGCGAGCTGGTTAGCTCGACCTTAATCCTACAACTCATGACTTATCAAGTTGGATGCAGATTGGACAACCCTTTGATTTTCCCAAAAGGAATTATTTAACAAAAATTCTAGTTTTTCATTGATAGTTCCTAATATATTGAATATATATATGATTTTCATCACAAATATGCACATAATCTAGTAAAGTAAGTTTATTTACCTAATTATGTCTCAAATGCCAAAAGTACATAAAGATTCATACTTAAGTGGTTTTAATACAAGTAAACCCTAATTTCATCAAAGTGATGGTCATATCTTGATTAATTAGTCCTAATGAGTAAAGTATTATTTAATATGATAAAAACAACACATTGGATCTAATCTAGGGTAAATGGTTCACATGATTAGGGTTTCTAAAGTTGAAATTTTTTAATATGTGATAATTAGGGTTTGGGAATCCTAACCCTAATTAAACCCTAATTTGACTGTAAAACTCTAACATAGGGCCCAAGTAAGTCTGAAGTGATAGTTTGTGAACATAGAAGTAACACTTGGGTGTTAAACACTAATTACATGTTGATTGCTTATTTGGTTGAATATGCTCTTGTATACTTGGAAACTAAGTCATCTCTAAAGAAAGGTATGCGCTTAGGACTACAAATACTCTCCTTATTGACTTTTGAGGTTTTTCTAAATTTCCTCATTAGATTGCAATTAAGCTGCTTGGTTGTTTATTTACTTCTTGCAATCTATAAGGCCCTATGAGTATCACTTTATAATGACATAACTTGCCAAAATCCAAGATGAAATCTCTGGTGGATGGAATGTATGGAAAGAGAAAGAAAGTCATTATGGGAATGACTAATGGCCATGCTTTGAAAAGGAAGGTCACAATTAGGTCAAGCTCGAAAGGGAAAGCTGATACAGTACCAATCCTGGAAGTGAAGGTCACAGGTAGTTCAAGCTCATATTGGAAGGCCAATAGGAAACCAAGCCCAAAAGGGAAGGTTATGTGTATCCACTACATGGACAATACCCTGTGAGAGGGTACACCACAAATATTACGCAATTAAGGATTGAGAAGTTTTAATAGAAAATGTATGTTCGATTGTGTAATAGTAATTTTTGCTATGATTGTTTATGTTGTTACACCTACATGCAGACTTTATTCTTCCCCCACGTACTCAGTATACATATATATTGACCACATTTTCTTCACACCATTTTAGGTTAAATTGCAAATTATTTGAAGAAATGGACTTCCATAGAAGATGACACCAAAAGAAAGAATATTATAATCTACTGGAGGATTTATAGTTAGATTTACTTTTAGCTGCAACATTAGTTTCTAATTCCATGTAACTCCTCATAGGATATTCTATCTTCATATCATTATCAAACTCTTTTGGTATGTTGAGAACTACTGAATCTAGTTCTCAAAACTAAATTAGGTCTAATGTCTTGCACTGTGGCGGCTGAGGGCACCACAACCTCTAATGCCGCCACCCCTCCCGGGGCCAGTAGTAGTAGATCGGAGGATTGGTTCTCTACTGAAGCCGATGTCACCATCAGAAGAGATTGGGTTAGATCGGTGGCCGGGCCTCCGCCCAAACTTAGAGGCACTGTGGCGGCTGAGAAGAGATGGAGGATTATCACTGGTTCTCTGCCATTATGCAGATCCTCAGCAAGAAATGCCATCCGCTATAGCTGAAGGGATGGATGATCAGACACTGGCGTCCGAAGGGGGAGATCGAAGTGTTCACTCTGGATGGTGGCCTTTTTTTCACTAGGTTTGCCAGTGAAGTAGACAGGAATGGAGCTATACTGAGGGGTCTGTGGTTATTTGATGATCAGTTGGTACTGGTCCGTAAATGGACTCCACAAGCTAACACTAGGTAGGCTACCTTCATGACGGTGCCAGTGTGGGTGTCCCTTCCTGACACCGAGAAGCATTGGACCTCGATAGCTATTGTTGTGATTGCCCATGCAATTGGTACTCCCAGAGCTATCGATCGGCAGTCCAACGGTTCTATCCAAGGGTGTGCCAGTGTGTGCGTCAACATCTCGGCCGACTCTAAGACACCTCCTGAGATAATGGTCGAATTTCCCAATGGTGATGAGTGGGAGGTCAGGTTGAAGTATGAAGCCTTTCTTGACCGCTGTTGCACCTATAAAGTTTTCGGACATAGTATGGGCGAATGCCTGGGAGAGAGAAGAAAGGAGGCCCTCCACTCACCGCCGATTGTCCCTGAGGCCCCCCAGGGAAGACCTAGGAGGGGTGGGAAGTCTAGGCCTCCACCTGGCTCTAGAAAGGGTAAAGAGAAGGTTGTTGAGGCTGTGGAAACTATTGTTATGGTGGATGAAGTCTCTAGTGTTGTGGCTGTAGTCGCGGAAGTCCCTGACAGTGTGGTGGGGTCTGAATCGGCTATGACCAATGGAGACTTGGTGTCCACGGTAGAGGCTACTGAAACAAGGGAGGCTGTGTTAGTCGAAGAAGGTGAAATCAAGGGAAGCTCTGTGCCTGAGGTGTTGTTGATGAGTGCTGAGACAGGGTCACACAATGCCTTCTCTATGCGCGAGCTTATGCCTAAGAAAATACCTGAAGGAGTGGAAGCAAGAAGAAGCAGGAGTCCTAAGCAGACCCGAAGCACTACCAAGAAAGGAAGGAAGAACACCCACCTGGATGGAGTAGTTGGGTCAACCAAAGAAAAGCAATGACCATCCTCACTTGGAATGTACGAGGGGCGTCATTGGCGAACAGCCAAAAGGAGCTGAAGAAAGCCATAACTGAGATTGGGGCTTCATTAGTCATTTTCTTGGAAACAAGGATAAGAAGAGCAGTAAAGGAGAGGGTTGATACTTTGTTCCCTGTAGGGTGGAGTGCTATTACAAACCTAGAGTAGAGAGAAGGTGGACGCATAGCAGTAGGGTGGCGCAGTGATATATGGGTGGTGGATACCATCAATGCCTCTGACCAAGTGGTCACTGCATCCTGTTGTAATATGGGAGGTTCTCATTTTATCCTCTCTGCCATTTATGGTGAGAGGCTAGGGGTTGATAGAGCACGTATGTGGAAGAATATCAGTGACTCTGCTCAAGCCGATATACCCTGGCTTGTGATAGGGGATTTTAATAATGTTTGAAGAGCAGATGAGAAGGTTGGGGGTAATAGAGTGCCTGAGAGAGTCGTTGCGCCGTTTAATAACATGGTGGAGTAAACCAACCTGATTGAACTCAATAAAATTGGGGGAAAGACCACTTGGTCTAACAAACAAGGAAAGGGAAGAAGAATTGCCAGTTACATTGATAAGGGACTGGTGAATGAGGCCTAGCTGAATGTGTGGCCTTCATCCTACATTAAGGTGGGTTCTAACCCCCTTAGTGACCATGCTTGGATGAAGATCAAGTTGGTGGATAAACCTATCATTAAAAGACCTTTCAGGTTCTCTAATTGGTGGTGCGAATGGCCTGGGTTTAAGGAGGAGGTTGAAGCAAGCTGGAAGACTGAAAGAGAAGGAAATGATTTGTTCAAAACTTTGAAGAAGATTCAGAATACTAAGAAGGCTCTAAAGAAATGGAGTAAAGAAAAAGTTAATATCAAGAACATGCTTTATAAGGTTGAGCAAGAATACCAAACTGCTATGTATAGGATTTGTAGTGATCCTTTGAACGAAGAGCTCATTGAAGAGGAGAGAAGAACTGAAGAGAGGTTGTTGAATTTGAAGAAAGTAGAGGAAGTGTTCAGTTGGAAGAGAAGTTGTTTGGATTGGATAAAAGATGGTGACCACAATACCAAAGTCTACCACAGAGCTATAAAGAAGAAAGAGATGGCTGAATCCATCCATGAACTAATCAATGAACAAGGGCAAGTGGTGAATAACAGAGAAGAGGTGGCGTACAATGCTATTAACTACTTCAAAGGTTTGTACAACAAAGACGAGAACTATAATCATAACTTTGAGGAGTTGCTACCAGTTAGAAGGGTGGATGACATAACTAATGATAGGCTCTGTGCTCAAGTCACCAAAGAGGAAGTAAAGAAGGCGGTTTTCTCCATCAGTCCCAGCAAAGCTCCAGGTCCCGATGGGATGAATGTGAAGTTTTTTCAACACATGTGGCAACTAGTGAAGGATGACATAGTTAAAGAAGTTATATGGATCATGGGTGGACATAATATGGTGAGGGTTGTCAACCATGGGTTCATTAAACTGATACCAAAGAAGAAGGAGATTGAGAGCATAGCTGATTACAGGCCTATAGCTCGCTGTAATGTAATTTATAAAATTATATCTAAACTCATTGCAGGTCGCCTGAAGAACATCCTACCAAATATCATATCCAAAGAACAAAGTGCTTTTATAAAAGGGAGAAGGATATCAGACAACACTCTTCTTGCTGTGGAATTCCTCATCGGGTTCAAGAACAGAAGTAATGGTGCGAAAGCTTGCCTGAAGGTGGATTTGACTAAGGCTTACAATCATGTAAAATGGGAAGCCCTATGGGCCATTATGAAAGCTCTAGGTTTTTGTGAGAGGTGGATTAGCATCGTTGAACAATGTGTGACCACCACATCATTCTCTATTTTGTTGAATGGCGGACTGGTGGGTCTCTTTACTGCTGCGAATGGCCTAAGACAAGGTGATCCCTTGTCCCCAATGTTGTTCATGATAGTGATGGAAGGACTTACCAGACTAATGAAGGTTGTGGAAGACTTAAGGAAGGTTAGACCGTTCAAAATAAATAATGTCAAAGTCTACTTCCATCTCATATTTTCTGATGACGTTATGCTTTTCTCCACCGGCCATGCAAATAGAGTTCGGGAGCTCAGAGCTGTGATGATGAAGTTTGGCCACCTGACTGGACTTTACATAAATACCATCAAGTTTAGGCTGTACCTCTCTAGGTCATGTGATTCTAGGAGAGGGAGGATGCGAAATGACATTCAGATCAAGGTGGGTAGGCTACCCACAAGTACTTGGGTGCCCCGGTGGTGGGCGGAAAAGGTTCCATAGCAGATTTCACTCACTGCTTGGATATGTTGAGAACAAAGATTGATGGATGGACAGCCTATAGGATTTCTATGGATAGTAAGTTGGTTCTGGTTCGAGCAGTCCTCCAGGCGATGATCTGTTTTTGGTGTGATGTTTGTGAGCTGCCCCTTCCTTTGGCGGACAAATGCAGACAGCTTATAGCTAATTTCATCTAGGGAAGTAAAGGTCATGGAGTGGCTTGGCATATAATTGCCAAACCATTCAGTAGTGGGGGACTGAATGTCACCGATCCTAAATGGATGGTGAATCAGAGTCAATGTAAAAGAGTTGATAGGTTCCTGAGACAGAAGGATAATATATTTAGCAGTTGGATGACTGAAAGATATGGAGGTTTTCAGAATGGGTTTGACAGTAACTCTTCGAGGAGTTGGAGGAGTATGTGCAAATAGTGGCGTGAGATGCAACAATGGTATAGTGTTGATAGACATGGTTTGGTCTGCTTGATTTCTCCTAGGACAAGACCATGGATCAACATCATTACCGATGAAGAGGTAGCTTGGCATAAGCTGCTGTGGAACCAGTTCCATATGCCCAAGTGGAGTACTACAACTTACAGGGCTATACTCGCTAAACTACCTACTGTGGACAGACTTAGAAGATGGGGTCTGCAGATTGAGGCTAATTTCTGTCTTTGTAATGGTGAGGAAGAAAGCCACCAACATATCTTTGGCAACTGCATGTTCTTTAGAAGAAATTGGGCATTAATATTCTTGAAATGTGAGTGGGGGCAGATTTTGGAAGTGGACCTCATTAGTACTGTTACTAAACCTAATGAGAAGCTAAAGAACAGAAGCAACACTACTGTGGGAGGTTTTTTCCTGACTAGTGCCTGCTACTTCGTGTGGGAGGAGAAAAACAGTAGGAACCATGGGGGTTTGGCTAGTGACAAGGATAAGATCGTTGCCAAAATAGCGTTGGCCTTGGGCCGCACTTTTAATTGTAAAGAAGGCTTTGCTTCAGGTCTGTCTGAGCAAGCTAAAAGATATTGGGGTTTTTGTTTATAACTTCCCCTTGTACACGTATTTGTAAGTTGGTTTGGGCTTTTAGCCCCTTTTGGCAATATATTTACCTATTTCCAAAAAACGAAATTTCAAATTAGTATTGTTTTTTTGCTAAACGTTGATCCTAGAATTATGATAATGACCCTTGCCCTCTCAGTTTTATTTAATCGGGGTTAATAATTGGGAGGCAGTCATTACACTGGTCAGGACCCCTTGTGCCCTACATGCATACTCTGGCTTCCTCTCTGAGACATTGCCAATGGGTAAGTCATTTCCTCCACTACAGTGGAGACCTTTGTAAGGAATCCACGATGTCCAAAGCATCTAAAAGTATAAGAGTCTTTAGTTTCACTAAGCAATTAACTACTAAGATTTTTCTGATCTCTAGTCTGTAATCAAAACATTCCTTTTTCTTTCTCTATATGCACTATATCTCATTACTAAAAACCATACTAAACAATATTTTCTAGTACTTTGGAAAAGAATACAACTGAACTACAGATCTGAACATTGTATTTCACTTGAACTTAATAATCTCAAATATACTGAAATGATATGTGCTATAATCAAACTATTTACCTTTCATACATAATATTAGTGATTGATCTAACTAAATTGCACTGAACTTTTGGTATTTGAAATTGTGAATTTCTTGAATTAGCTAAATTGATCATTAAATAAGTAACTTTGACAGAGCTAAGCATTTAATCATCCTTGATATAATAAATAAAAATAATCAAGAACTCTAATATCACTCTCTAACATATGTTTCACTACTGAATATTTGCGTCATACCCAGATACAATGGTGCCTCTATAAGATAGAATTGGAAGTCATACAAATCATGTACACACATTATAGAATTGAAATCATTCACCTTCAATCAATTTTTATAAAATTTATATAATATATACACTAAAATATGAATCACACCTCACTAGCTAAAAATAGATAAATTAGAAGAACATGAAATCACATTCTTCATGTTTTGGATTAAATATGTGAACAGTATGGCTAAAGGATAACGTTCACTCACTTTGAGTGTATTCCATCAAAATCTTGGCAAAAACAACCTAAAGCAATTGCTTCCTAAAAAAGATAGTGATTTCAAATTTATACATTTAAATATATATGAAAAACAATAATTTCTTCTGATATAAGTCATTTAGACTATTGCATCAAATTTCATCTCAAAATATTAAGTTTTAAGCCATTTTCATCCTAAGTAGCCAAAACCTGTCAAATCAAGAGAAAAGCTAACAAGAATATGAGATTTCATCAAAATGATTCCATTAACACAAAAATTATGTTAAAAAAGGTTTCATATCAATATTTTTATTTAAAATAAGCATGAATCTTGAACTTGATATTGAAATTCCAATTTTATTGCCAAGTTCTCTAAAACAAGGCTCAATTAGCATCATAAATCTCAAATTGAGTTTTTTTTTAAAATAGCTCAATATCATTAAAAGTAAGCCATACAACATCTACAAGGTAGACATCTCTCATCAAGTAACCAAGCAGCAACTCTGTTTGCGGAAAGACATAGCACTAGGCTTAGATTGGTATGTGATAGGTACGTTTCTGCACCGTCCACCTCTTGTAGTGGTTGTCTAAAATAGCTATCTAGGATGGAATTCATCAATCTACAAGAGCCTATGAGTACATCTAGAGAGGAGTTTGCATAGCCGCTAACAGAGATTACCATCATGAAGACAAATGAAAGATCACCAGACAAAGAGCTTGACCACAAAGCAACAACAGAGACACAACACCACACAAAACGAGACTAGAGACACAACTACCAACGAAGAGCACTAAGGTTGCACCAACCAGGAGACCCGCAAAGGAGGCCAAACCCCAGCGATGCAGATACAGAGAAAGGATGGCTCATGCAGATACAAAGGCGGGAAGTAGAGGGTGCTAGGAACTCCACCACCACTCCTGACCACCACTGCAAACAGGGGGGCAGAAGACCCGCACGAAGCACAAACCCAGCTTTCTCCTCCCCTTCCTGAAGCACCAAGGGGCGCCTGAGCTCTCCGTCCTCCCAAGAAGGAACCTGAGGCATGACCGTGACCAACAAACACCCAAAACAGAGGAGAGGGGTGCCACCTCGGATGAGGACCAACACCCAAACCAACAAACAGAAACACACCTATAAACGATGACTAAACAGACATACACTTGCCACAGAAACTAGAAACCGGACAAAAAAAGCCACAAATTTCCGCCTAGCACCACGATCGGCCAAGATCTGCCCACCTCCAGGAACGCCGTCCCCCTGCAAACAGACCACAAGCACCGTCGTGGGTGAAGATAGTCTCTGATCAAGAACCTGACGAACCGAAGCCCAGGGACCCCGCCGCCCAAGAAATTAGATCAGAGAAGAGACGGAGGTTAGAGAGGAGGCGACTCTCCACCAGACACAGCACCAACAACCAATCGAGGAAGAGGCCCATTGGGAGCAGGCGGTGCTCATTGGTGCCCAACCCCTCCCTCAAGCCCGATGGGGACAGACGACGCTTCTAATGCCCTAGATTGCCCTCCCGCAGCAGACTCCTCCTGTGTGCGCTACAAATCTCAAATTGAGTTTATTGCATGCTTAAATATATAAATGGGTATAGATCCCCTCACTTTTTGTAATAACAAGGTAAAAAACGTCCTCCCCTATTCCAAGAAGGTATATTCTAGAATTCTACAAAATAGTTTCATCAAACTCTCTAAAGTTGAAAATCACCACAAAATCCCTAGCTTGGGATCCTTCTTAGATGAAAATATGATAAAATAGAGAAACTATGGAGAGATTAGGGTTTTTTCTCCACTTTTTGAAAGATTTCTTCCACACTAATAGAACTGAGTAAAATTGGAAGGAAGAAGGACATAATCAAATAACTTACTAGATTCAACTTGGATTTGGGAACGACCTTGAGCTAGATCAACCTTAGGATCAACATCCACCTGAATCCCCTCAAAAATTGCCTCTATACCCTAAACCATGATTTTTTAGATAAGAACAATGACATTTGAGGTATTTCAGGTTATATTTGTCTAATGAGGCCATTTGAGGAGTTTGGGTATTTTGTGAAGAGGCCCATAAATAAAATTTTCCTTGAAGTGCTCTTTTTTAGAACAATTATTTGACGTATCTTGAGTATTTGATCATCAAATAAATATCCATAATATTATATAGATTCAAATTTCATTCTAGAGTCTAGTACTAACCTAATATCACTAAGGAAGTAGTAAAAAAATATTTATGTTTTTATTCACCATTATTTCATCATTTTAACCTATTTTAGGGCAAATTCAAAACAGAATCCCTAATTTCTTCTTGTCTAGGGTTTTGTCTACAAAAATCATATCCAGTCAACCAAAAGTGGTATATGACATGGTAATAGATCAATAAACAAGACAAAAGTGATTTTTATACTAGTTTGGAATAATAAAACTAGTAAGAAGAAAAATATGGATTAAAGGTTAAAAAAGATTTAGGGTTTGACGAATCTCACCTCATTTAAGAGTTTTACTAAAAACTAATAAGAAATATGAAAGATAACATCACATCTAGACTAGATACCAGATTCACATTAATCAAGTTAATATTAGAATTATGGTCTTATAACCCTCAATTACCTACTATGTAGGGCGGGGTCACTACAATCTTGCCCCCTTAACAAGTTTAGTCCTCGAAACTGACAAATGTTAAAAATGCACTTAAACTTCTTTTATGAATTTAATTTATGGTACATCATTTATTAATGTATCTTAGTTGAATAATAAATATTTTGAAATTGAATTATCAAATTACCTTGTAACAAATCATTCAAATGTCAACAAAAATGATTCATGATTAGTTACTAATAATAATTTATTTCAACTTGGAACATGTTTTCAGGTTCTATTTTGTGTGTATTGTTTGTGCTATATCAATTTATATAGTTATATCTTTTTTAAAATTCAATATCACAACTAAATACTAAGGAATCTACTTTTTTATTGTGGTACATCAATCTTGAAGCCCCCAAAAGCCACAAAATTAGGAAAACCACAATTCTACTACTATGCTAAAATTTTTATGCTTGAGTAATATGGATCATAATCAACTTGTCCCTTCCTCTTAACTTACATACATGTATGAATAATTGAAACCATATAAGCAAAGTTTACTAATCTTGGAACACCTTTCAAAACCTATTATTTTAGAAAAAAAATTGAACATCACGAAAATATAATTTTTTCATTGATTCACTTCTTTTCCATCATTACTTTTCACTTTTTTATCCATATTAACTTCACCACCTTATGAAGAGGTTCTTGACTTGAGTGTTCAAGTACTCAAAATATAGCATAGACTTCTTATCATTCCTAACTTATATTTAACTTGCATCTCTTATATATTACATTTATCCATGGTTCTCTTTTCTGAATCCTCTCCATATTATTCACTCACATTTCTAAATTGCATATTTCATGCTTTAAATTACTTATTAATAGTTCTTTACGTTCTTTTTATTTGTTTTCATATTTCCTCATATAACATTGTTGACACACAAAGTCAAGTCATTATCTACTTGCCTCGGTTTGCCAAATCCCAAGATAACATATATCATTCATATAAAACTAATTCTCTTTGAGATGAACATGTATCTTAGTTTTCACTTATACTTACATTTTATTTTCCTTACTACTTGTCTCTATCTAATTGTTCTACTAAAGTATTATGTCTTGTGATGTATCATCACTACTCTTACGTGAGATGTTTCTCATGATGTTTAGCTTTAAAATAATAATTTGCTTTCATTTTTTTCTTAGAAATCAATTCCTTGATGTGGAAATCATTCTATTTATACAATTCTTTACTAAGATCCCAGATACAAGGATGCATTCATATTCAAAACAATGCAAGCATATCAAAAATATACAATAACAATTTCTTGACTATTAATCCATTGATGAAATATAAAGTTCCAAATTATTCTATTTTCTTCTCATAGTATGTGTGCCCCAAAAAAATTATATACTTATTTTCTATCTCTTCATTATTTCCTTATTATGATTTACACATGATTTTATCATCCATATATTAAAAAATATATTTCTCATCATTATTTCCTTTTGGTACACCATTCCTTACTTATAACATCATTAATATTCACTAATTTCATATTGTTCAACTTACATTGATATATCTATGAAATTTTAGAGTTCCATAACTTGTATAGATCTCATTATCTCTTACTTGTTCAATAGTTTAATATTCTAAATAAATATTTTTCCTATTAACATTTCTACTTTCGAAACTTTTTAATGTCATTTGCTTCATTTAAGGACATGACATTCATTTTAATATTAATATCAATTTATCTCCATGTGACTCATTCACGTACTCAACATCATCCTCATCCTTCTTAGATTTGACACATACAAGAAATGAATTAAGCATATCGGAGTGAAATCCACTAATTACCTAACAAATATATGTATACACACACACATATATATATATATATATGTATATATATATATATGTATATATACATATATATATACATATATATACATATATATGTATATATATGTATATATATATATATATATATATATATATATATATATATATATAACAAGGATGAATACATCATAGTTTTCTTGGGATGTATGTTTGCATAAACTCCTTTTACAATACAACCCTTTCTCCTTAAACCATGATTATTATTTTTACTTGTTTTACTATTTCCTCTTAATTTATTACCTTAACCTCTTATATTACCGATTGATCTTTTTAGGTAAAGTTATCTTTGCTTTTATCTTTCTAAGAATTATTCCTCTTTAATGAACTTTTTAATTTGTCCTGATCTAGTGTTTCCTTTATCAAAGAATACACAACTAGGAGGCTTGAGTATGTAATTCATTATTTAGAATCCATTTCTTTTCTTTAAAATGTTCTATGAATTCATCTTTTATTTCATTAACTATATCATATATAATTTTTTATAAAATAGGTCATTCCATATCCTGACACACATTTCAATCATTTTCCTTTTTTTACCATTACTTATCCTTTATAATTTTTATTTCAATATTTCTACATGTATTTAAGCAAGTGAATTCAAGTCCTTCATAGGAATTTGACTTGAAGACTACCCAATCAATTTATAGGTAAATTCGAAGACTTCCCATTCTGATTGTGACATACATTGTTATAACTTTATAGATATAATCCAAACACTATCGATAGCTATTATAATATGCTTTACATATTAATAGTTATTTCTTTATACATACTTGTATGATTGACTTTCTCTTTTTTGTGCTTGAACTCAGGGTTGTCTGCCACTGTTTCAAATGTTCACTCAATTAGTAACTACAATAGACTTTTCTTAGTTATTCTAACATTTCCTTTGAATCTAGTATCTTAGTATTATCATTCCCTTATATATGATGATATAGTTTTATCATATCTTATTCTAATTCAAATGTTGTTGGAGTCATTAGGTCCCAATAATGCATCCTATCAAGCAAACTGGGTTGAACCTACAGTCCTAAACCTACAAGCTACTTGAAACTAACCAAATCCTATTTATATCAACCATGTAAACATGATATTCACTTAGGAGACCTCATGTAACAATAATTTTAGGCCTACTTATGTCAAAATAAAGAAAAATATAATGTAAATTTTGTATAAAAATCAAACTAAACCATATTCTTCTTTAAAATTGAAAATCTTGGGTTCACTTTGGTAAGATCATTTATATTTATTTCAAATCAAATCAATAGTATAGAACATCATTAGTATCACATTCAATTGTTATGCTCTTATTCTTTTGTTTCTTCTTTGTCTTCCAACCCTAATACTTCTTTGATTTTTCTCTATCCCATCCTCCTTTGCATAATTGGTCAGGGTATACAGGAAAGTAGAGACATAGTATCTTGATATTGGTCAAATAAAGTATTCAAATATCAAGTCAGGGTATCTAGATTTTGACACCTCGTCACGCTAACAAGATTACTCATAACACAAAACATGATCAACTACTAATTTATCACATAGTCAAAAATGCAGAATAATTAAAACCAATTCCAACAATGTAAATAAACTCTAGAACATTTATAAAAGGTCCATCATTCAATTCTCATATACTGTAACAAGTATTTACATATGGGTCCAAGGACCTCAGTCATATCCTACATACAAAAGATATTTCACATGTACATGCCATATATTTACAAACATTGGCATACTACCAAAATCTTGTGTCGATACAAGTATATCATCTACAAAACACATCCCATACCCAGACCTGAGAGTACATGGACGACACTAGGACTCAACTACTAACATCTACAACTAACCAACCTTCTGAATCTATTGGTCACCAAGTTGGTCCGCTTCCACAGTGCGACCTCGACCTCGTTGCCCACGACCACCTAAAAAAATATGTGGTGACCCACAGGTGAGACCCAGTCCCATCGAGAGATATAACTCTCTCCAACATATATTGATTATAACATATTGATTGATAGTAAATGAACTGAGCAGATATAGTAATGAATAAGCCATTTAAGCAGATTGAATAGGTTAAATACATAAAGTCATTAAGCAAATTAACTTGATAAGAAGTATGATTACTCAAAGGTCATTTGATATCATCTTGTAAACACTGAATAGTATAAAGACAAGTTAAAGACAAATCAAACAATGTGAGATGTATTTAACCATAGTCAGTATACTACACGTCTTCTATCACTTCTTTTATTACATTTCCCTGAGGGATTTGAGAAATACCACTCAAGTCCCAACTGACCACTACTAAGTCAAAATTAGTGCCATACAAGATCTAGGAAGAGCTGGACTCCTAAGATCTTCTCCGCCCCCAGTCAGTACGGGTCTGCCACAACGACACATAAGGTTGAGCTGCTAACAGCCTAGTCCGTCCTTCGTATAGGTCACGACACTAGTGAAAGGAGGAAGGTATGCATACCCTACCATCCGAGGTACAACTACATTTGTCCTCCAATCTCATCATCATATATATATATAATCATCGAGACACGACCACAACCGTTCTTAAACTAAGGGCTAGGTATGGCCACTGTCATCCTCCCTAACACTTGAATTTAGGATGACAAGCACCCCACATACTCATCAGTATGCACTCTGAGTATCCCCTAGGAATACTCGTTTCACTATCTGGCAATTTCTGACACTCAAATAGATCTATGGCACAGGGCACTACATGATTAGAGTTTCACTTAATTAGTTATGCCAATTGGGCGAATTAAGGCTAAATCATACAAATAGACATTCAAACCCTAATTCTTTTCTAACAAGAGTATATGTATAACAACTTCAAAAGATATAAAACATCAAAGATATAAATCTTAATCACATTACCACATGCTATCATTCATTGCAAATTAATGGACCAATCTTATCATCATACTTTTTCAAGATACCAATATCTTATCACAAGTTTCAGGGTTTTAACCCTTATTGGAACATGAAGAGGATTTCACCTCAATCATGGCTTCAAACATGCCCAAAGGTCGTTAAGATCATCACATTATTCTTATTAAGGTTATTATCATCATTCCATATCTTAAACAAGGCTCAAAAGATCATTAGCACATACGTGTCTATAGATACTAACATGGCAAGGCACTATGATATTCAAATAGTACTACAATGTGGTTTCAAAACAAGAAGAGTGTAATTCATTATAACATTAATCATTCAAGAGGTATGATTATAACCAATCAACATCATATAATTACACTAAGGTTAGGTATAACAAGCTAGATCACATGGGAGTTACACATCCACTTATTATAGCGATTTATCAAATATTACTATATGATGGGAAAGGTAAGATTACAAATTAATGGTATTGAACCATTGAAATATCATCAATAGGACCCAAAAATAATATCATGTTATTTATTCTAATCCATTGGATGTTAAAGCATCCAATATTATTCATTGGATCTGGTTCATTGTTCAAGGTTATCAATTGAAGTATATGTCTAACCATTTGATCAATTGAACAAAGGAACCATTGGTTCAAGGTTTAGTCAAATCTACAATTACATTCCTAACTCATAATTCATGGTGATGACCTAATCCACCATTAATTGTGATCATTAGGTCACCATTGGTTGTTAGATGAGTAATACATTCAATTAACACCATCAAATATTAAGCTAATGTCATCATCGATTGATAACATCATTGCAATACTTTGTAAATGATAATTAAATATATAATTGAGTCAAAACCTGACCTAAGTGGGTAACCATAGGTTGTCACCATAAATTTGACACCCTTGATCACAAACATCAGTTGCCAAGATAGAAACACCATTGGTTATTGAATGGTATAACCATCGGTTGTGTGATAAGGAAGGAAATAGCTTGAAAACCCTAACTTGAACCATCAATTATTTTGTGCTTAGCACCAAAGGTTGATTCTATCAACCTATTCCAGATCATGTTACACCTTAGAAAGTCTATACACATGTTTACAAGTTCATATAGAACTGGAACATAACAGGGAACACCACAAAAATTCGAAATTCTAAACAAGCATGGTTTCTTTATGCTTAAATCAACACATTAATGCATAAACATGAACTAACAAGTTTCTAGTGAACAATATAAGTGAAGAATGTTATATAACTCGCCTCTATAGAGTAGGTTAGATCCCAAATAGCAATAATCTTGAGCAAATAGGGCAAGAAACCTTGGATTCAGATCTGAACTTGGCCAAATAAGTACTTCTCTCCACAAAGAAGCAAAACCCTAGAAAAAGAAACAAGAAGGATAGATTTTTGAGTTCTAGAGCCACTTTCACCATGGAACAACATGGTTCTGAACTGGAGGAAGGTCTAAGTAAGGAGAAGGAAAAAAAACGAAGAAGGAAGGAAGTAAACAACTTGCCTTGGTCGAAATCCCTAAAAGATGACCTTGGAAACCCTAGGTAGGGTTAGATGGAGCTCTAGGAGACCTTCTTCTCCAAAAAGAGGTTGTCTTCTACTTTATAGAAGTTGGTTCTGCAGATAAATAGAGTGGATTCGTTGCTCCAAGTTAGAGGAAAGAGAAATCCATCATAGTTTCGAATTTGGGCAAAGAAAAGGTAAATATAGTCCATGGATAAGGATAGAAGCAAGCATGAGGTATAAAAGTAGCTTCCCCATGTGTCTATGGCCTTAAATTATTAAGAATATACAAGCACACAAAATAAGATCCTCCACCATCCATATTGACATGCTTAGATTCCTTTGTCAAATTTCCCAACCAATCACATAATTCATTAGTTGGTAGCTACTAAAGGTAGCTCATCCATGAAGGGGTAAACCCTAAAATACCCTTGAGGAAAACACCTTCAAACCATGGCTCAAATAGGAGCCCCATGGCTAAAAAATATAATGAATGATAATATCTAAGGAACATAATTTATGTGACAAATTTTAAAGAAAATCCCTCAATTGGGTAAATTGCAGAAAAGTCCAAAATGTACAGAAAATTGCATAACTTGCTCAAACAGTGTCCAAATTGGACCAAATTTGAAACTTAAGCTTGTCTTATGATTGTAAAACATATAAAAAGGTTATATTAGGGTTATAAGCATTAAATTATGGTAATTAAGATCATTCAACTCATTAAGCAAGTTTAGGGGCCTTACAACTATAAACCCCTAACAAGGATTTCACCCCGAAATCCTACGCAAAAAGAGATGTGTATTTTCTATGCATATCATTCTCTAGTTCCCATGTGTATTCCTATATGACATTATGATTCCACAAAACTTTTACTAGTATTATATCTTTTCAACTTTTTCACCCTTCTATCTAGGATCAACATAGGACCCTCAACATAGGAGATATCCTCATCTAACTCAACCTCTACTGGTTGGATTGTCTGGTTAGTATCTGGATGGCATTTCCTCAACATAGATATGTCAAATACATTGTGAAATCTATGTAGCTCTGGTGGTAGCTACAACTTATATGCTACCTTTCCAACACGATCTAGGACAAGGTATGGTCCCATAAACCTGGGAGCCAACTTACCCTTCTCTCCAAACCTTAGCACACCTTTCCAAGGAGAAACCTTAAGATATACTCTATATCCAACTTGGAACTCAAGTGGTCTATGTTGGTTATCTGTATAAGATTTTTTCCTGTCCCGGGCTACTTTCAACTATTGTTGTATCACTTTAATCTTTTCTGTAGTCTTCTGTACTAGATCAGGACCCAAAAGTTGACATTCACATGTCTCATACCAGCAAAGATGAGACCGACATCGTCTCCCATATAGAGCCTCATAAGGAGCCATATATATGCTTCTTTGATAGCTATTATTGTACACAAACTCTATCAGAGTCAGATGTACATCCTGACTACCAATAAATTACAGCACACATGCCCTCAAGAGATCCTCTAAAGTCTGAATAGTCCTTTCAGACTGGCCATCAGTCTGTGGATGAAAAGTTGTGTTGAATCTCAGTTGTGTTCCCATTGCTGAATGCATATGCTCCCAAAAAGGACTTGTAAACTATGGACCTCTGTCAGAAACTATAGTCACCAGAATGCCATGCAGATAGACTATCTCATCAACATATATTTGTGCCAATTTCTCTATTGTAAATGTCATCTTAACTGGTAGAAAATGAGCTGACTTAGTCAATCTATCTACTATCACCCATATGGAATCATGACCCTTGGTTTTCCTAGGAAGACCAACTACAAATTCCATAGTAATATGATCCCATTTCCATTGTGGTATTGGCAAGGGTTGTAATGTCCATGCATGCTTTTGGTCTTCAGCCTTCACCTGTTGAAAAACTAGACATTTGGCATTGAACTCTACCACATCACACTTTAGACCTGGCCACCAATACATGTCTTTCAAGTTTTGGTACATCTTGGTACTTCCAGGATGCATTGCATACATGGAGGAGTGAGCCTCCTCAAGTACCATTTTCCTCAACCTATCAACATCAGGAACTATTGTCATATTGTGGTAACAAACTGTACCATCATCTGCCTCACGAAAGCCATCATACTTTTCACTGCCAATCCCTGATTGGATATTCTATATCACAGTATCATTCTGTTGTGCATCATGAATCTACTGTCTCAAGGTAGGTTTCACTTGTAACTATGCCAACAATCCTGCCAGGAAGGAAACTTCTAGATGTACATTCATCTGGTGAAGAGATACTAGCATATCTCTCATATGGCACATCAAGGAATTTAATTGTGCATTATCTACCATTGATAATGAAGATGATTTTCTACTCAATGCATCATCTACCACATTTTCTTTCCCTGGATGGTAGTCTATTGTGAAATCATAATCCTTAATCAACTCCATCCATCTCCTCTACCTCATATTCAACTCATGTTTTGAGAAGATATACTATAGATTCTTGTGGTCAGTGAAGATCTGACACTTTTATCGATAAATATAGTGTCTCCAAATCTTGAAGGCATGGACCACCACTGCAAGCTCTAGATCATGTGTTGGGTAATTCTCATCATGTTTCTTAAGCTGTCGCGAAGCAAAAGAAATCACATTTTTTCCTGCATCAACATGCATCCCAACCCATTCTTTGAAGCATCACAAAAGACAATATAGCCTTTTCCTTTCTCTGGTAGTACTAACACCGGTGCATTAGTCAACTCTTCTTTCAAAAGATGGAAAGAACGTTGACACTTGTCATTCCAAGCAAAAGGAACATCCTTCCTGGTTAACCTAGTTAGGGGTAACACTATAGAACTAAAGTCTTTGATGAACCTCCTGTAGTAACCTACCAGACCTAGGAAACTGTAGATCTTTGTCGGTGTCTTTGGTTGTTCCCATTCTATTACAGATTCCACTTTCTTAGGATCAACAGAAATGCCTTTTGCAGATATAACATGGCCCAAAAAAGACACTTCAGATAACCAGAATTCACACTTGCTGAACTTAGCATATAGTTGATGCTGCCTCAATAAACTCAATGCCTGGAGAAGGTGTTGCTCATGTTGTTGACTATTCTTAGAGTATATCAGGATATTATCTATGAACATGACCACACACGGATCAAGATAAGGTCTAAATAGCCTATTCATTAGATCCATAAAAGTTCAGGTGCATTGGTTAGCCCAAATGGCATAACCACAAACTCATAATGACCATACCTAGTCCTAAAAGCTGACTTGGGTATGTCATCAGCCTTAGTTCTCAACTGTTGGTAACCTGACCTCAGGTCTATCTTTGAAAACATAGTGGCACCTCTCAACTGATCAAAAATATCATCAATCCTCGACAAAGGATACTTATTCTTTATTGTCACCTTTTTCAACTGTCTGTAGTCTATACATAGCCTCATTGAACCATCCTTCTTTTTAACAAACAACACTGGAGCACCCCAATGGGAAGTGCTCGACCTAATAAAACCCTTCTCTAATAGTTCTTGTAAATATTTCTTTAACTCATGCATCTCTACTGGTGCCATTTTGTATGCTGATTGTGCTATGGGTTGTGTTCCAAGACCAAGATTGTTCTCAAACTCAATCTCTCTAGGATGGGGAATGCTAGGAAATTCCTCAGGAAATACATCCTCAAATTCTTGCACCACTAGTACCTCTTGGATACTAGGACCTACCGCCTTGGATTCCACAACATGAGATAAGAAAGCCTCACATCCTTGTCTCATCAACCGCTCAGCTGTCATAGCTGACATCAAACATGTAGGAAGAATCTTCATATCACCCTAAAAAATCCAATGTATATCTCCATCATGGAACATCACCACCTTGGTACTACAGTCCAAGATTACCTTGTATTTTTCGAAGGTATCCATTCCTAGGATTACACCAAAACCATGCATGTCAAGTGACAAAAGATCCACTTGAATTTTGTGTCCAGAGAAAGAAAGAACACAATAAGGCCACACTCCCCACAACTCAGTGGAATCAACCAAAGGAGTCTCTAGACACAGGCTATTAGAACTAAGACTATCAGGTAGATAACAACTGTTTATCACCTCTCTGGTGATAAATGAGTGTGTCTCATCGAAATATACTAAATAGATACAAAACAAGAAGCAGACAAATCAGAATAAAATAATTCCATCTGACCTGTCATGACTCGTGGATTAACCACTACTTCTGGCTAGGTCATGGCATAGAACCTAGCTGTCACCTACTGTCATCCACGTCCTCTGCTTGCCTGTCCTGAGGATCCTGCATGGGACGCCTGACCACATCCTCTGCCACTACCAGTATCAAATTGTCATTGTTGTGATCCCTGTTGATTCTTCCTTAGTTTCTGAGTCACATCCTCAACCTTCATAGGGAAATTCCATCTAATACGCCTTGTTTGTCCACATTGATGACACACTCGGTTATCACTATGTGGTCTAAACGACCCTGTAATTGAGACTGATGATGAACTGCGAGCTCCTATTGGTGGAAAACTATGACCTCTACCCCTACTCGGGGTCCACTGTGACGGTGCATGTGATCTTGGTTCAATGAAGGTTGACCTTTGTTGTGACGGTGGTGGGAAAAACCTAGGCTTCTTAAAGCCTCCATATGGTTGCCCTTGAAACTGCATAGGTCACTTCTTAACATTAGCTTCACACTTCTCTATGGCAGACCTCTCAATCCTCCTGCCAAATTCCACAATGGTGGAAAACCTTTCCCTATTCTCCAAGGCTAATGTTGTAGTAGTCAACTCCATACTCAGGCCCTTCTCAAATATCCAGATCCTTTCCTTGTTCGTTGCTGCCATGTATGGGCAGAACCTCAGAAGTTCAATAAACTTTGATTCATAATCATTGATAGTTATAGCTCCCTGACGAATCTTCTCAAACTGAGAAATTTTCTCATCTAGGTAGGTCTTTGGAAAATATCTGCTAACAAATTCCCTCTGAAACTCCTCCCATTCTATCACAACTCTTGGCCTTTTCTCCTCTTCTATGACCCACCAGTTGCCAACATTACCCTTCAACAAGCATACTTCATGCTTAACTTTATCTTCTTCAGCTATGTTTAGGATTTTGAACACCTTTTCCAGCTCAGTCTACCACATGTCAGCGTCTGCTAGATCATAAGTACCTAAATATTCAATCTCCCCAACACATCTAAGACGTTCAAATGTCTTCCTAACACCTTGGGACTCCACATTAGAGGCGACTGTCCTAGCTTGAGGTGCTGGCGCTTTGTCAGCAATATGTGTAATTGTGGCCATCATCTGTCTAAACATAGATTGAAACTTGGGATTGGCCATCATTGTTGGGTCTAGATGAGGCATTGTGGGCTGCTCTATCTCTTCTTCTGACACTCTCTCATCATGTGCCTCCCTCCTTGCACCTCCTCCTAGTGCTACATAGCTATACTCAACATGTTCTTCATGTCCTCCAGACATATCTGCATAAGCATAAACTATGATCAGAAATGTTGGATACATAAAAATAGACTCAAACCTAAGTCCTATGTCCCTATAGACTCAGTAAACCTAGAGCTCTGATATCAACTTAACTTTAGCACCTCATCACACTAACGATATTACTCAAAACACAAAATACGATCAACTACTAATTTATCACATAGTCAAAAATGCGGAGTAATTAAAACCAATTCCAACAATGTAAATAAACTCTAGAACATTTATAAAAGGTCCACCATTCCATTCTCATATAATGTA
Source organism: Alisma plantago-aquatica (assembly GCA_963693085.1). Classification (NCBI taxonomy): domain Eukaryota; kingdom Viridiplantae; phylum Streptophyta; class Magnoliopsida; order Alismatales; family Alismataceae; genus Alisma; species Alisma plantago-aquatica. The sequence continues at coordinate 463,801,429 of OY856414.1, forward strand.
ACAAGTATTTACATATGGGTCCAAGGACCTCAGTCACATCCTACATACAAAAGATATTTCACATGTACATGCCATATATTTACAAACATTGGCATACTACTAAAATCTCATGTCGATACAAGTATATCATCTAGAAAACACATCCCATACCTGGACCTGAGAGTACAGGGACAACACTAGGACTCTGCTACAAACATCTACAACTAACCAACCTTCTAAATCTATTGGTCACCAGGTTGGTTCTCTTCCACAGTGCAACCTCGACCTCATTGCCCACGACCACCTAAAAAATATGTGGTGATCCGCAGGTGAGACCCAGTCCCAGCGAGAGATATAACTCCCTCCAACATATATTGATTATAACATATTGATTGATAGTAAATGAACTGAGAAGATACAATAATGAATAAGCAATTTAAGCAGATTGAATAGGTTAAGCATACTAAGCCATTAAGAAAATTAACTTGGCAAGAAGTATGATTACTCAAAGGTCATATGATATCATCTTGTAAACATTGAATAGTATAAAGACAAGTTAAAGAATAATCAAACAATGTGAGAAGTATTTAACCATAGTCAGTGTACTACACATCTTATATCACTTCTTTTATTACATTACCCTAAGGGATTTCAGAAATACCACTCAAGTCCCAACTGACCACTACTAAGTCGAAATCAGTGCCATGCAAGATCTAGGAAGAGCCAGACTCCTAAGATCTTCTTCGCCCCTGGTCAGTACGGGTCCGCAACAGTGAAACATAAGGTCAAGCTGCTAACATCCTAGTCCATCCTTAGTATAGGTCATGACACTAGTGAAAGGAGGCAGGTATGCATACCCTACCATCCGAGGTACAACCACAGTTGTCCTCCAATCTCATCATCATATATATATATAATCACTGAGACACGATCACAGCTGTTCTCAAACTGAGGGCTAGGTATGACCATTGTCATCCTCCCTAACACTTGAATTCAGGATGACAAGCATCCCGCATACTCATCAGTATGCGCTTCGAGTATCCCTTAGGAATACTCATTTCACTATCTGGAAATTTCTGACACTCATATAGAAGAATGGCATAGGGCACTACATGATTAGAGTTTCACTTAATTAGTTATGCCAATTGGGTGAATTAAGGCTAAATCATACAAATAGACATTCAAACCCTAATTCTTTTCTAACAAGAGTATATGTATAACAACTTAAAAAGACATAAAACATTTGAGGTATAAATCTTAATCACATTACCACATGTTATCATTCATTGCAAATTAATGGACCAAACTTATCATCATACTTTAACAAGATACCAATATCTTATCACAAGTTCCAGGGTTTTAACCCTTATTGGAACATATAGAGGATTTCACCTCAATCATGGCTTCAAACATGACCAAAGGTCGTTAAGACCATCACATTATTCATAGTAAGGTTATCATCATCATTCCATGTCTTAAACAAGGCTTAAAAGATCATTAGCACATATGTATCCATATATACTAACATGGCAAGGCAATATGATATTCAAATAGTACTACAATGTGGTTTCAACACAAGAAGAGTGTAATTCATTATCACATTAATCATTCAAGAGGTCTGATTATAACCAATCAGCATCATATAATTACACTAAGGTTAGGTATAACAAGCTAGATCCCATGGGAGTTACACATCTACTTATTATAGCGATTTATCAAATATAACTATATGATGGAAAAGGTAAGACTACAAATTAATGGTATTGAACCATTAAAATATCATCACTAGGACCCAAAAATAATACCATGTGATTTATTCTAATCCATTGGATGTTAAAGCATCCAATATTATTCATTGGATCTGGTTCATTGTTCACGGTTATCAATTGAATTATAGGTCTAACCATTAGTTCAATTGAACTAAGGAACCATGGTTCAAGGTTTAGTCAAATCTACAATTACATTCTTAACTCATCATACATGGTGATGACCTGATCCACCATTAATTGTGATCATTAGGTCACCATTGGTTGTTAGATCAGTAATACATTCAGTTAACACCATCAAATATTAAGCTAATGTCATCATCGATTGATAACATCATTAAAATACTTTGTAAATGATAATTAAACGTCTAATTGAGCCAAAACCTAACCTAAGGGGGTGACCATAGGTTGTCACCATAAATTTGGCACCCTTGATCACGAACATCAGTTGTCAAGATAGCAACACCATTGGTTATTGAATGGTATAACCATCAATTATGTGATAGGGAAGGAAATAACTTGAAAACCCTAATTTGAACCATCAATTATTTTGTACTTAGCACCATAGGTTGATGCTATCAACCTGTCCCAGATCATGTTACACCTTAGAAAGGATGTACACATGTTTGTTCTTATAGAACTGGAATAGAATAGGGAACACCACAAAAATTCGAAATTCTAAACAAGCATGGTTTCTTTATGCTTAAATCAAAACATTAAGGCATACACATGAACTAACAAGCTTCTAGTAAACAATATAAGTGAAGAATGTTGTATAAATCACCTCTATAGAGTAGGTAAGATACCAAACAGAAAGAATCTCGAGCAAATAGGGCAAGAAAACCTTGGATTCAGATCTAAACTTGGCCAAATAAGTACTTCTCTCCACAAAGAAACAAAACCCTAGAAAAAGAAACAAGAATGATCGATTTTTTAGTTCTAGAGCCACTTTCACCATGGAACAGAAGGGTTCCGACCTGGACGAAGGTATAAGGAAGGAGAATAGAAATAAAAACTAAGAAGGAAGGAAGCAAACAACTTTCCTTGGTCGAAATCCCTAAAAGATGACCTGGGAAACCCTAGGTAGGGCTAGATGGAGCTCTAGGAGACCTTCTTCTCCAAAAAGAGGTTGTCTTCTACCTTAGAGAAGTTGGTTCTGAAGAAAAACAGAGTGGATTCGTTTCTACATGTTATAGGAAAGAGAAAGCAAGCATAGTTTCGAATTTTGGCAAAGAAAAGGTACATATAGCCCATTGATAAGGATAGAAGCAAGCATGAGGTGTAAAAGTAGGTTCCCCATGTGTTATGGCCTTAAATTATTAAGAAAATAAAAGTACACACACAAGAAGCTACCCAAACGTCCATATTGATCTTCTTAGATTTCCTTTGTCGAATTTCCCAGCCAATCACATAATTCATTAGTTGGTAGCTACTAAAGGTAGCTCATCCATGAAGGGGTAAACCCTAAAATACCCTTGAGGAAAACAACTTCAAACCATGGCTCAACTAGGAGATCCATGGCTCAAAATATCAATCATGATATTGTAACATCTAAGGAACATAATTTATGTGAAAAATTGCAAATAAAACCCCTCAATTGGGTAAATTGCAAAAAAGTCCAAAATGTATAGAAAATTGTATAACTTGCTCAAATAGTGTCCAAATTGGACCAAATTTGAAACTTAATCTTGTCTTAAGATTTTAAAACATATAAAAGGTTATATTAGGGTTCTAAGCATTCAAGTATGGTAATTAAGCTCATTCAAATCATTAAGAAAGTTCAGGGGCCTTACATAGATGCTCAAACTTCCCATAGTTATAATCACATTACCTCCTAAGTGCCACACTTATAACTATGTCATTTTACTTAATCATCCTTGATGAATAAACCTAAGATATTATACCAATATATAACACATGCATCTCAGATTCACTCCTAATCATGAGATTAGGGCATAACATGATGACCAGACCAAATTCAAACATCACTTATATTTTATTTCTAATTTAAAATTTCTTATATATGACATATTCAATCACATGAACTGACTTACCATAGGTATGCAACATGATTTCCACTGAAATAATTTCAATCTTAAAGATATATATTAAAGAATTCATACTAATCCTTATTATTTACAAGTACACAAGTCTTGCTAACTACATACATGTTCTAGAAGTGCCGACACAATATTATGTAATATCATTTCAACTATTTCTATACAAGGACCTAGAGTAGACATGGACGAAGATTGACTATTTCTACCTAAAAACACTAATAACATACTCTATGGAAGGACTCTTCTGAAAAACTATTGCTATCTCCATATAAATTATGTTGCCTAAGAATTTGTTCAGTAGAGTGTGTTCTACTGCCTCAAAGAATGGAAATTTTCCCAAATAGACTGGATGATATACAAATACTTTTTTAAGTGGATACAAAGTTAAATAGATATAATAAATCTATTATATACTTAATTGGATAAGAAGTAATGTAAAATCATCAACATACTAAATACTGAGAAAAACTGAACAATATATTTCTAAATTTGTATGTTGAACAAAAAATTCCTGGGTCTAACTTCTTAATCTTTTAATCGATTTATTAATTTCAAGGACCCACATGAGATGTACCACAACATGTGGAAGCATATCAAAAAGCTATGATCTTACCATACAAGATTTAGTTAGAAATAGGACTCTAAGTCTACTAACTATCTTCCTGATCTACAACAAGCCTCGCCATGTCTGGTCTCAACAGCTAAACAGTTGGTAAAAAAAACGAATTCCTCCTTTAAATCTAGGCACATAGGCGGAGAGATAAATCACTAACAATATATTTGCTTACCTGAGTAGTTCCTCAAGGGTTATATAACTGAGTAGTAACTAAATTTGGCACCACAAGAAATCTTCAGTTAATGTTGGATGCCCCGACAATAAATCAAGAGGTCATCCAAACTAGTCTTAACCCCTTGTGCCCTACCAAAATGCTCTGGCTCTCTCTAAGAAACTACCATTGGGTATATTATTTCCTCCATTTTGGTGTAGATCTCTGCAAGAAATTTATGGTGTTCAACACATCTAAAAGTCTAATTGATTCTTTACTTTCACCAATTTATAATCTACTAAGATTTTTATTAGCTCTAGTCTGTAATAAAAAAATCCTTTTTCTTTTCATATTCAACACTATATTTCACTAATAAAAACATTACTAAACAATACTTTCAAGTACTCTAGAATAGAATACAGCTGAACTACAAATTCTAAACATTGTATTCCACTTGAAATTAATAATCTAAAGTGATATGAAATAGTGACATGATATGTGCTATTATCAAACTACTCAACTTCCATACTAAGTATTACTAATCCGATCTTACTAAATTTCATTCAACTAGTGATTTTTCAAATTGTGGATATCTGAACTATTGGAATTGGTAATTGAATAAATAACTTTGAAAGGGATAAGCATTTATCATCCATGATTGATAAATAAAAGTAAAATCTATCTAATATCACACTCTAGCACATGTTTCACTATTGAAAATTAGGTCAAACTCATAAACTATATATGAAACTCATACAAATCATGTACTCACATCATAAAACTGAAACCGTTCACCTTCAATCAATTTCTCTAGCTATTTAGATCATATACGTCATACAAATCTGAATTTGACCTCACTGGGATAAAAATAGATAAACTAGAAGAATATATAATCATGTTCTTAATTTCAAGATTATATATGTGAACTCTATGATTAAATGATAACTTCCACCACTTTGAGTTCATTCCAACAAATCTTGGCGAAAACAATTGATTCTTAAAAAAAGAATGAATTCATATTTATATATCTAAATTTATATAACCAGCAATAACCTCTTGTACCATGAGTAATTTTAGACTATTAGACTATTGTATCAAATTTCATCTCAAAATATTAAGTTTTGAGCCATTTTTCTCTAACCGTCCCAAACCCGCCAAATTAGGGCAAAAGTTGAAGAAAATATGAGATTTCATCAAAATGAATCCACAAGATAAAAATTATGTTCAAATAGGTTGCATACTATATTTCTATAAAATAAGCATGATCTCATTTTTTATAATGAAATTCCAATTTTATTACCAAATCAACTGAATTCTCTAAAATATGGAAAAATTAGTATCATAAAGCTCAAATTTAATTTACTACATACTTAAATATCTAAATGGTTATAGATCCACTCACCCTTTTTGTGATAAGAATGTGGAAAATGTACTCCTATGTTCCAAGAAGGGAGATTTTAGAATTCTACACAATGTTCCACCAAACTTATCTAAAGATGAAAATCACCACTAAATCCCTAGCTCGGGATCCTTCCTACATGAAAGCATGAGAAAATAGAGAATATGGAGAGATTATATATTTTGCTCCACATTCTAAAGTATTATATTCACACCAATAGAACTAAGTAAACTTGGAAGGAAGAAGAATAGAAACAAAGAACTTAGTAGATTCATCTTGAATCTGAGAAAAGACTTGAGCTAGATTCACCTTAGGCCAACATCCACTAAAATCACCTCTCTACCCTCAAGCACAAAATTTAAGAGAATAAAAGTGAATTTTAATGTGTTTAAAGTCATATTTTATGCTGATAAGGCCATTTGAGTTGCTTGGGTATCTTGGGAAAAGGTCCATAGATGATTTGTTTTTTGAAATTTTGCTTTTAGGATAATATTTTAGCATACCTTGAACATTTTCCCTCCAAATCAATATACATAAAATTCTACAGGTTCAAATTTCATTCTAGATTCTATTAGTATCCTAATATCTCTTATAAGTAGTGAAGATTTATCTAAGGAATTTATTTAACATTATTCAATCATTTTAGCATATTTCACGACAAATTCAAGATAGAAAAACTAATTTCTTCCAGTCTAGGATTTTATCTACCCAAATCCTATATATTCAACAAAAATTGGTATATTACATGTTAATAAACCAAGAAACAAGATAAATTTGTTTTTATACTTATTTGTCAACAGAACACTATTAAGAAGAAAACCCAGATTAAAGGTTATAATGGATTTAGGGCTTGAAAAATCCTCCCTCCTTCAAGAATTTCACTAAGAAATCCAAGAGAAGGATGAAAGATTACATTACATCTAGATAAGATATTAAATTCATATTAAACAACTAATAATTGAACTCATGGTCTTATTACCCTCAATTACATACTAAGCAGGGGCAGGGGCATTACAAAAAAAAACTCAAAAAAAAGTAGGGGCAGGGGCATTGCAGTAACCAAAATGATGGGAACGTAGACTGATGACTAGATCAATGGCCACATAAACCCATGTCGTACGATGACCAGACTGATGGCGACACAGACCGATGTCCATGCAGTACGATGACTTGATTGATGGACACACAAACTGATGACCATACTAATGGCCATGCAGATAGTTGGCCACTCAAATTGATGATGCATACTGATGGCAACACATATTGTTGATGTAGAATGATAAAATGAGATGCATTTCAGCTTAGTATATCTAATCATGAAAAAAATACCTCAAAAAAAAGGAGGGATAGGGGAATTACAGTAACCAAAATGATGTTCATGTAGACTGATGACTAGATCAATGGCCACATAAATCCATCCAGTACGATGACCAGACTGATGGCCACACAGACTGATGTCCATGCAGTATGATGACTAGATTGATGGACACATAGACCGATGACCAGACTAATGGTCATGCAGACCGATGGCCACTCAAATTGATGATGCATACTGATGACAACACATACTAATGATGTAGAATGATAAAATGAGATGCATTTCAGCCTAGTATAGCTAATCATGCAAAGACCATAATTTTTTATCATATATTAGAATTCAACAAAAAAAGTTGATGGATATATATTTTAAATTGCCACACAATTGGAGCCCAAAATAAACCAAAGGAAAATTAAAATGTGATTTCTAGGTGATATTGAAGAAGAACATGAAGAACGTGGATAATAGAATACCTAGCCATTGTTTGACCATGGGAAGTTAGTTTCAGTCATAGGTTCCTTCTCTCATTATCTTTCCTTATCTAAAAGTATGATTTATGACTCATCAAGGGTTCTCTTTTACCTCCCATGTTCATCTTCTTCCTATAATACACTTTGTTTGGAGAAAAAAACCTAGGTCAGATTGTGTGGAGTTGGATTTTAAAGTAATTAGCTCAAATGCATGATACGTAAGCACAAATATGGACATACCATGTCTAGGTTCTAGTCCAGTGAGCTAGGATCATATCCAAGTAACTGTAAAATCATGCTTCAACCTTGAATGTATAGAAATTAAGCCAAAAATTGTAAAGAGCATGTATTATGTTGTACCTTGAATATTTTTTTCAATTTATCAAGCCAAAACATGAGATTTTAGTTGATCAGTTGATTATTTCAGCATATATGTGATGTCTTACATATGCAATGATATTGATATTAAACTATCTAGGATATTGTGGTGAGTCTTAATGGGAGATTTATAGGCATCAAAGCTAGGTCTTACCTTGAATTCTACAATTAAGAATTGTGCTATTAATATATGATATAATAGATGAAGTTGACATCCAGATACTTATCATGTCCAAAGAGGAGTTCATTCTAAAATTGTGCTCATTTTATCAATTCAAGAAGTACTCTTTGTTGATGCTAGGGAGTTAGATTAATTTTAGTGTTCAGACAATGAATATATATGCCTTCAGAATAGAGTTAAGCTAAGCACAATATAGTAGAAAATCTATCAATGAAACTATAAATCAACTAGAAATTATATTTCATGAGAACCATAGAATCCATAACGGAGGACTACACTATATACGAGGAAGCATGCTACCTGACTAGTAGTTCCACAATGAGGTAGCCAAAGCGTACAATAGAGGTACACGGTATAAGCCCAGTTAGGATGATCTCCTTAAAACAGGGAGGTACCCAGTGTCAACTAAGGATTCTAGTGGTGCCCAATACAATTCATTTAGTTTAGACACTACTCAGTGAGTCATTTCTTGTGCAACCACTGATGTAGGTACTCAAGCCGAGATTTATGACTTTCTAACCGAGGACCCAAGTTTAGAGGAGCGGTACAATTCATCTAGCTAGTTGTTTATCCATTGAGGCTAGACATGGTGACCCATAATATAGGCTAAGGATCTAGTTTAGTAGACTTAGGATCTCGAGTCTACTCTAAGTCTTCTATAGTGAGGTCGTAGCTTACTAAAATACTTCCACATGATGTGATACATATTATGTAGGTCAAAGGTATAATATAATGAATAAAAAATAATCAATGGATTTAATTTATTTACACATATATATTTATTACTGGAACTCCTGCCATGTTGTATCGTTTATAAATTTAAAAACTACTATGCTTATATTATTCTATATTTGATTCAATTAAAATTATGTATCCAGATTATCATGGTTTCTTGATGACTTCCATGTGGTGAGCAATTATCTCACACACTCTACTCAAACATTTTTAGGTACATGTCTAGCTAACCAGTAGGAGTGAGAAGTAGTTTTCACTAGGAGTAGATTAGCTAAGGTCTTGATATAAATATCTATTTTAGCTAGATGGTCTCTTATCTTTCCTCTAGTCCTTAGAACGTGAGAGTGAGAATTGAGAGTAGTTTTATAATATGTTGTACTTAATGTATATTAAAACCAAAACCTTTTTCTTTTGATTCATTATGTTGTACAATTGAAACTCAATTTTGAACTTATGATGTTTATATTTTATTCATAGGTTGCCTATTAAGTTGTAAGGAGATTTATTTGTTCTACATGTTAAAGATAAAATTAGATGCAAAGTTTGATCTCACCTTAGTGGAAATAAAACCCTATCTAATGGGTTTGGGTCAAGTCATATAAGGAGTCACTCATTAAGCATGACCCTACTTGACTTAATAGTATATGTTTTGTGGAGTTAACATATTTAAATGTGAAAAAATATGAAATTTATATGTATTGTAGCCAAATACTTATTTCATCTTAATGTAGATGTAAGAGAAAGGGTATCCATCTATAATACACAAATTTTTTGATGAATATCTTGATATTAAAGTACTCATAATATATGATCAAAATATATGCAGGTATTACCTAACCAACTTATGAGTGGTGTTAATGATAAACCATACTTGAGCAGGACGAAGTGAAGATGTTAACATCATCTGATAAAACAATGCTTTGTGGAACCATACTTAAGAGAGTCTTGGTTCCAGTCCTAGTGTATAAACATATTAAATTTTGATGATGGATCACAGATAAACTTATCCAAGAGGGGTTGTGTGACGTCCCCGGATTTTCTAAAACTTAATCTGATGTGTGACATCCAAATTGAAACCCTCACCTCAGCGAGAATCCCAATTTAAACACCCCACACTAGGCTAAGAAGAAGAAAATCAAGGGAGTCAGAAGGAAACAATCAGTAGCACATGTACATGAACAATAAACAAACCACAACACATGTTCACCATTCAACATATAATTACAACATGAATTGTTACAACATTTGATATTACATATTGAACAGCAAACTATAACATATACATGTACTACAACTAAACTACAGGATCTTAAGACAACAGGTCCACCTGTACATCAGCTCGCCACACAACTCTCACTTTCCTGGATCATCAAGAGCATAACCACAACCTAAACAAAATATTACATGCGGTACACGTCAGCACAATATTTCATGAATATTGTACTGAGTATGCCTACATGTCTTTTATTTACCTCTCATCATATCTTGGCAATAAGATAAAACTAATACTTGGCAGCATTAAACAAAATATAAGAAAAGGCGTATAGTTGCACAAAGATATTTGTTACCAGAAGAGAACACATATTTTAGGCACATTTCCATTATATGTAAACTTGATTACCCACATGCACTATTCTACCAAAGAGATTTAGTGCTCACATGTACTATTCTGTCAAAGAGATTTAGTACTTCACAAATGCACTATTCTGCCAAAGAGATTTAGTGCTCACATGTACTATTCTGCCAAAGAGATTTAGTACTTTCATCAATGCACTATTCTACCAAAGAGATTTAGTGCTATCATATAATGGACCAGATATCTTATGTTTCATGTGTTCATAGCAATAAGTATAGAAAATCATGCAACATATCATACAAGAACAAGCATTTCAATCAATATCATATGCCGAGTTTGTAGTATCATATAACGCAAGCATATTATATAATGAGCCAAGTAAGAGGTAATGGCGTACCTTCCAAAGAGATATCCTAATCATCACATATACTCCTGATGTCAACTATAACTTGGTCAAACCTGATCAAGACAAGACCATATACTATCATCCGGTTCTCATCTTATTATATCTCATCTTAACCCTAATTATGTCCATTAGGGTTTCTCTTATCTCATTAGGTTATATACATTATTACTTGTATTATCTTATGATTATCTTACTGATGTCATTTTCCAGATTACATCTCATTATCAAAGCTCATTATCTGAGCATTAGGTTCACTACCCTTTTGTGCACATATTAACCCTAGTTACATGTATTACTCGAATTAGGGTTTTATCATATGTATTATGGGCCATCTTCGTATAATATTAATTCCATGAATCTAACTGATATCTGAGTTACATATTAGTCTCACATTACTGATATGAGCTTACTCTGTGAATTTCATCATTTATTGAGCATGTATATATTTAATACATTTTATTTAGGGTTATAGGCCCTAATTAGACATATTAAGCAAATTACATGATTTCTTACATCAACATGATCATCCTTGACATCAGGTGCATTATAAACATTATTATGGAGTTACTGACATTTTTCCATAATTTTATGTCATCATTTGCTATTTATTATCCACTAAACGAGCATTATACATCTTTCATGATATCACTGAGATTAGAGCATCAAAAGCCTGATATTATGCTCTCATTGTGTTCTACGCATTTTTCTGATCATTTTGGTATATTATATGTATTTTTCTGATGCTCCAGCTATTTTCTATGATTTATAGAAATCTGACAATTATCTGAGATATTTACCTATTTAGACGAACCGAGAGCCGCCAAGTGGCATACGGGTTGGCACAACTCAAAGCTTGGGCCGCTGGTTTGCTTGGTCTGGAGCCGGTTCTCAGCTCCTGAACCCGGTTTAGTTCAACTTTGGGTGGCCGGTCTTCCCCCTTCTTCTTTCTTTCTTCGCTCGGCAGGTCCAGAACTCGCGCGCGCCCCTGTCTTCCACGTGCGCCGCCGCACACCGCCTCTCCGGTGAGCGCTCGATCGCCCTCCAAAGCTCCTCGTCTTCTTCATTGGCCGCCAGTAGCTCCGACGTCCCCAGTTAGACATCCATGTCTACTCAGAAGCTCGCCTTAGCCCTTGAGTCTCCATCCCCGCTAGCTCGGCGTCGCCTGGTCCAGGCACAGCGGAGCAAAAAGGGGAAAAATGCCCCAACTTCATGAAGCTCTGAAGAAAAGCCTCCAAGGCGTTCGCAAGGCCTCCAGAAACTTGACCCTGGTGTCCCTTTGTAGTGCGATGCACTTCTCGCACCTCCTCAAGCTCCACCTTCTGCTCCGGCAAGGTGACCTTTGGCTACCAAGAAAACCACCATGATAGTCCACCCAAACCGCGGGGTTGGACTCCCTTGAGCTCATGCCTACTTCAGCCATTCTTAGCTCCGGTCGTCACCCACTCTAGCTCCATTCTCTACTCCTAACTGCCACCTACAGTTGCGGTGGAGAAGATAGAGCGCGGGAGAGCTCATTCTCTGTGCTCGCTTGGTTAAAGAGAGTATGTGAGGGGTCAGAGTACTAGTTGGGATGAGCCGAGATCAACTGCTCGCTCAAACTTCCCTCTCTCCCCATGATCTCAGACAGTAGTGGGAGGGGAGGTCACAAGAGAAACGGTTCTCCTGCCATGTTTGACCGCAAGGTTAGGGATGAACCAGAAACCCTTGATCTCACATCTAAGGGTCAGCATCAACGCCCAATCAAGGCAAATCCGTGACTGACTCAAAATAAAGATTCCCACCACTCGATTTGCTTCCAACGGCCATGATCTATCCTCTCATCCGACCCTTAACCAAAGGGGTTGCATGACACTAATTAAGACCATAATCTTAGGTCTATTAAACACCAAAAAGTGCAATATTTCACAAAATTCTAACATACATAACTTCCTCTAGGATGCTCCAATTGACACCAAATTTTAACCATAGATTTCCTACCACTCAAGATACCTTCTACACAAATTTGGTGCCAAAACTCAATTATTAGGTCATCCAATTAAATTCCTCAAGAAGGCATATAAAGAGAGATCTTAATCATTATATAAATCTCATTCAACATTTCCACTTTACCAAAACACTTGGAACTCTCATTATAACTCAAGATATGGATTCTAATATGTTATTGGAGATTTATGGATTTCAAAAATCCACTCCATCACATCCTACACACCTTAAAAGATATTTCGTCCTCGAAATTAAGCCAGAAAACCACTTTGTCACATCATGTACATCTTAAAAGAACTTTCATCCTCGAAAGTCAACCATATTCGTACTTCAAGGAAAACTACCATGAATTCATCCACATGTGGACACTATTCTATGTGCATCATATCCGCAAAGGTTACCTAGAACCATGTATCCAAAGCACCATTAGGAGGTTTCAAAGGCATAAAGGGTGAAACCTCACTCCATAGAAGGCTCAAACAAGGGTTTAGAAGATTAGGTTATGTCCTTACATATGTCACATGTTAGATTTTCTTCCTTATCTTTAGCCATGCATTAGGATTCCTACATCATATTATCATGTTCCAAAGGAGTTAACCCAAGATAAACTCATACATCAAGGTTTCATCGACATTTTATTTAGTTCATTGTTAGAACATGTTCATCATTGACATATGCCTTTTAGGAGGGAGTTAATTAAAATTAACCCACTTTATCCATCTAGATCGTACCAAGGTGCCATAAACATTATGTTGTGCCAACTATCAAACTATATTTTTATCATTATTAAGCACTAAGCTTAACACTTTGTGTAACATATTTCATTTATATGATCTTATTTCATTGCTCATAACAAATTACAACATTTACTAGTGATTTCATCACAGGATTAGCCAACAACATCACATTGTCATCATTATTTATGTATATGGTTAACCATTTATGCATCGATATGTATTTAACCATCTCTAGGTTTACAACATATCATATTTATATATCACATCTTGAGATTAGATCACATATTTACCTATATTTTATCATGGTTGTGCTAAACGAACTTTTGCAAGTGGCTTGTGAAACATATATCAAAACTTTATCTAGTCTAATTGAGGTTTTCCTAACCCATACCACGAGTGTAGTTCCATGCTCAATCTCTCTGAGCTAACTCAACTCTATGAGTATCTCATATGTACAAACTATATCTTCCCTCTCGGTCTAGGGTTCTCAGGTATACCTCATTGTCACTCATCATCAACTTCACAAGCTTTAGCCACATAAGCACAACCCAAAACATGCTACAACATCCTTTTCATATGTCTCTACCCCTGAAACATGCTTACCCAGAACTCTCTTATATACACCACTAGATTCCTTTGTGGGAAACCACCAACCCGAGCACGAGGCTTCATAGAACTAACATAGCTACCTCCTCCAGGGTCTTGGGCTCTCTCCCTCACCCAGATGGCAGGCACTCATATTCATGTTCACATATGCACATATAACCAGCCTCTCTCTGATTCTAGGGTTTGGTCTTCCCAAGGACATCTAGGGTTCAGCAAGACTATAGGAATCATGCATAAAGTGACTCAACTCAATCACTCAGAAGTATTCTAGTTTAGGACATATCACATATCTTAGAATTTTCACATCTTGGAGTTTAGGTTCTCTAACCTTCTCCCAATGGGTCTCACTCTCTCTGGAGTTATACCCAAAACTGGTCCTAACACTAGAGGTCCTCCTTTGTGAAAGAGCTTGAGGCTCATGCTGACTCACAACCTTGTCTTAACTTAACTTATCTCCTCTCATAAAAGAACTCATACTTGCATCATCAAAACTTATCTCAAATCCTCAAAACTGAACTTGCATCCTCAAAGACAAACATAGATCATCACAAACTATCTTATATCATCTATATAAGACTTAGATCGTATCATCAAACTTATTCTATCCATCTATTCCATCTATCATATATACCAACAAGGCTCTGGACATCTAATCTAGACTACTCTCTCTTCTAGACTGATGTCATTCACTTTCACTTAGGTTACATGACTACCTCCTACTCGTACATGTGTGGGGACACATTTTTGTAATACATATACATAATAAAATATTATATAGTTTTTCTCCGATAAAACAAGCGTCAGAGAAAACTACCAAGGTTCGATCCGATTGGAATCAAAAACCAAATCCAGAAACGAGTGCCCCACACATAGTAGAGAGTATAGTGTCATGAAAACTAGTGAAAAGGGTGAGAACAAGGGGTAGACTAGTGTAGCTACTCTAGACAACGTGCACAATATGTCTAGGGTTTCTCTTCCCTTGATGCACGTCATTTCCAAATAGTGCAACGTCCCATACCGCTGCACTACAAGGAAAGAATGACATCTCAGGACTTGCTACTCAACAAGCACCAGTCTAGACCTAGTTCTCGGACATCTAGGTGCTAACCTAGAGGCTAGGTCAGATCTAGTCTCTAAAAGATGACTAATCTAACCCTAAAGATTATTAAGGTTCAATGTTCTTTAGTTTTGAGTTGCATGATGAGCAAATGTCAGGCTTTGCTATTGTTCATGCTCTGATACCACCTGTGACGTCCCCGGATTTTCTAAAACTTAATCTGATGTGTGACGTCCAAATTGAAACCCTCACCTCAGCGAGAATCCCAATTTAAACACCCCACACTAGGCTAAGAAGAAGAAAATCAAGGGAGTCAGAAGGAAACAATCAGTAGCACATGTACATGAACAATAAAAAAACCACAACACATGTTCACCATTCAACATATAATTACAACATGAATTGTTACAACATTTGATATTACATATTGAACAGCAAACTATAACATATACATGTACTACAACTAAACTACAAGATCTTAAGACAACAGGTCCACCTGTACATCAGCTCGCCACACAACTCTCACTTTCCTGGATCATCAAGAGCATAACCACAACCTAAACAAAAGATTACATGTGGTACACGTCAGCACAATATTTCATGAATATTGTACTGAGTACGCCTACGTGTCTTTTATTTACCTCTCATCATATCTTGGCAATAAGATAAAACTAATACTTGGCAGCATTAAACAAAATATAAGAAAAGGCGTATAGTTGCACAAAGATATTTGTTACCAGAAGAGAACACATATTTTAGGCACATTTCCATTATATGTAAACTTGATTAACCACATGCACTATTCTACCAAAGAGATTTAGTTCTCACATGTACTATTCTGCCAAAGAGATTTAGTACTTCACAAATGCACTATTCTGCCAAAGAGATTTAGTGCTCACATGTACTATTCTGCCAAAGAGATTTAGTACTTTCATCAATGCACTATTCTACCAAAGAGATTTAGTGCTATCATATAATGGACCAGATATCTTATGTTTCATGTGTTCATAGCAATAAGTATAGAAAATCATGCAACATATCATACAAGAACAAGCATTTCAATCAATATCATATGCCGAGTTTGTAGTACCATATAATGCAAGCATATTATATAATAAGCCAAGTAAGAGGTAATGGCGTACCTTCCAAAGAGATATCCTAATCATCACATATACTCCTGATGTCAACTATAACTTGGTCAAACCTGATCAAGACAAGACCATATACTATCATCAGGTTCTCATCTTATTATATCTCATCTTAACCCTAATTATGTCCATTAGGGTTTCTCTTATCTCATTAGGTTATATACATTATTACTTGTATTATCTTATGATTATCTTACTGATGTCATTTTCCAGATTACATCTCATTATCAAAGCTCATTATCTGAGCATTAGGTTCACTATCCGTTTTGTGCACATATTAACCCTAGTTACATGTATTACTCGAATTAGGGTTTCATCATATGTATTATGGGTCATCTTCGTATAATATTAATTCCATGAATCTAACTGATATCTGAGTTACATATTAGTCTCACATTACTGATATGAGCTTACTCTGTGAATTTCATCATTTATTGAGCATGTATATATTTAATACATTTTATATAGGGTTATAGGCCCTAATTAGACATATTAAGCAAATTACATGATTTCTTACATCAACATGATCATCCTTGACATCAGGTGCATTATAGACATTATTATGGAGTTACTGACATTTTTCCATAATTTTATGTCATCATTTGCTATTTATTATCCACTAAACGAGCATTATACATATTTCATGATATCACTGAGATTAGAGCATCAAAAGCCTGATATTATGCTCTCATTGTGTTCTACGCATTTTTATGAACATTTTGGTATATTATATGTATTTTTCTGATGCTCGAGCTATTTTCTATGATTTATAGAAATCTGACAATTATCTGAGATATTTACCTATTTAGACGAACCGAGAGCCGCCAAGTGGCATACGGGTTGGCACAACTCAAAGCTTGGGCCGCTGGTTTGCTTGGTCTGGAGCCGGTTCTCAGCTCCTGAACCCGGTTTAGTTCAACTTTGGGTGTCCGGTCTTCCCCCTTCTCCTTTCTTTCTTCGCTCGGCAGGTCCAGAACTCGCGCGCGCCCCTGTCTTCCGCGTGCGCCGCCGCACACCGCCTCTCCGGTGAGCGCTCGATCGCCCTCCAAAGCTCCTCGTCTTCTTCTTTGGCCGCCAGTAGCTCCGACGTCCCCAGTTAGACATCCACGGCTACTCAGAAGCTCGCCTTAGCCCTTGAGTCTCCATCCCCGCGAGCTCGGCGTCGCCTGGTCCAGGAACAGCGGAGCAAAAAGGGGCAAAATGCCCCAGCTTCGTGAAGCTCTGAAGAAAAGCCTCCAAGGCATTCGCAAGGCCTCCAGAAACTCGACCCTGGTGTCCCTTTGTAGTGCGATGCACTTCTCGCACCTCCTCAAGCTCCACCTTTTGCTCCGGCAAGGTGACCTTTGGCTAGCAAGAAAACCACCATGATAGTCCACCCAAACCGCGGGGTTGGACTCCCTTGAGCTTGTGCCTACTTCAGCCGTTCTTAGCTCTGGTCGTCACCCACTCTAGCTCCATTCTCTACTCCTAACTGCCACCTGCAGTTGCGGTGGAGAAGATAGAGCGCGGGAGAGCTCATTCTCTGTGCTTGCTTGGTTAAAGAGAGTATGTGAGGGGTCAGAGTACTAGTTGGGATGAGCTGAGATCAACTGCTCGCTCAAACTTCCCTCTCTCCCCACGATCTCAGACAGTAGTGGGAGGGGAGGTCACAAGAGAAACGGTTCTCCTGCCATGTTTGACCGCGAGGTTAGGGATGAACCAGAAACCCTTGATCTCACATCTAAGGGTCAGCATCAACGCCCAATCAAGGCCAATCCGTGACTGACTCAAAATAAAGGTTCCCGCCACTCGATTTGCTTCCAACGGCCATGATCTATCTTCTCATTCGACCCTTAACCAAAGGGGTTGCGTGACACTAATTAAGACCATAATCTTAGGTCTATTAAACACCAAAAAGTGCAATATTTCACAAAATTCTAACATACATAACTTCCTCTAGGATGCTCCAATTGACACCGAATTTTAACCATAGATTTCCTACCACTCAAGCTACCTTCTACACAAATTTGGTGCCAAAACTCAATTATTAGGTCATCCAATTAAATTCCTCAAGAAGGCATATAAAGAGAGATCTTAATCATTATATAAATCTCATTCAACATTTCCACTTTACCAAAACACTTGGAACTCTCATTATAACTCAAGATATGGATTCTAATATGTTATTGGAGATTTATGGATTTCAAAAATCCACTCCATCACATCCTACACACCTTAAAAGATATTTCGTCCTCGAAATTAAGCAAGAAAACCACTTTGTCACAGGTTGTTAGATCCAATACTACTTGATGAAGCCCTCCATAAGATGGATACCCTTGTATAACAAGAAACATCTGTTCTATCATCTTGAGAACATATCCCTAGTGGTAATAGGGCTTGCCCGTTCAATACATGTGAAACTAAATATATATCGATCTAAGCATATTCCAGGACCAACATGAGACATGATATATCTATAGAGGAGGTAGATAGTGTTATGAATTGTTGTTAGTCATCCCTAGGGAGATATATGCCTTAAAGAGAAAAACACCAAGTAGGAGGGAAGATGTTGTGGCCAAAGAGCCTAACATCAAATCATAGTATGATATTTTATGAAATTCCTAAGCTAAGATACCCATATAATAGAAGAGTTAGACAACCTTATACTTAGAAAGGATGATGTTGGAAACCCTAGATGTCCTAAAGGGACCTAGCCACTATATATGTATTTTGATATATATGATATGATATTTATGGCTGATGGATCTTACATGTGGGTGGGGGAAGAGTCATAAAACCTTGGAGGAAGTATGTTTATATAGACTTAGACACCAGGAAAGTGGGCCTTGATATAAGAATCTAGTGGTTGTACTCATGATGGTTGGGTGATATATCATGATGTCTCTGTATATTCAACACCTTGACCACATGTGTGACATCCACATTGAAACACTAACCTCAATGATAATCCCAATGCACTGCACACTAGGCCAAGAAGAAGAAAATCAAGGGAGTCAAAATGAAACCAAAGTAGCACAGGCACATGAATGATAAACAAACCATAACAACATAGCTCACGATTCCACATATCATAACAAAATGAATTGTTACAAAATTTGATAGTACACATTAAATAATACACTTTTACATATGCCCAACTTTTGATAGTACACATTAAATAATACACTTTTACATATACACATACTACATTACAAAATAGCATCTTCTAGACAATACATCCACATGTACATATTCTTGCCACACAACTCCCAACTATCAAGGTTTTTAAGATCTAGAGTCCAAGTCACCTAAAGAAAAGATTACAAGAGGAGCACATCAACACAATATACTTAAATATTTTGTTGAGGACACTACATGATTCATATACCTATTTCATACCATGAGTTGGTAATAGATTCTCATAATCAATCATAATCATGTACATTAGGATTACTTAGCTCATTAGAATATTCACACCATGACTTGTATCATTATCTTGGTATTCAATTTTCATATTTAGTTCTATATTATGATTAATTCTTCAAATATTATATCTCAATTTCTTTGTTCATTAGAGGCATCATCAACCACAATTACTACATGTATTTCATGTTAGGGTTTCATACCACTTTATGAATCCTTAATATGTTAATATGAATCTTGGAATTATTCTAATGTCTCATATACATATTAACTTACAATTACTTATATGAGGGTAATTTATAATATTTCAAGATTTATTGTGCATGTATGTACTTATTATCATTTATTTAGGGTTATTAGAACTCATTAAGATTCTTGAAGAAAACTACATGGTTTCATGCATTGACCTTATAATCTCTAACATTATATGGAATCATAAACATGATTATGGGTTTAGTGACATTTTCTCATAATTTTAGGCCATTGTTTGATATTTATTATTCATGAAACAAGTGTAATACATCTTACACTATATCATTGATATTTGTTATTCATGAAATATGTGTAATACATATTACTAATATAAGGGTTACAAATTGTTCTATTCCTTTGTTTGATAATTCTGGTATTTAATTTGTCTTTTTTATCATATGTATTTTTTTGATGTATGTAAGAACTATAAATTTCTGAGGTATTTACATTTTTTGGGCTAACCAAGTTATGCCACGTCGGCAGTAAGGGAGTGGATCCTTCAACAAATTTCACTTATGGACATGCCTAGTTCATCTTTGAACTAGCTGGGTATGAGGGTTTGAACCATGTATGTGTGTCTCTCACTTTTATGTGACCATGACATGCTCTCTGTCTTCCCCCACAATACCCACATGTGTCAATTTATTTGTCGAACGAGTACCACCGCATGGTCATATTATTGGTGAAGGATCACTACATATCCTTTCCTCCTCCTTGGCACTTCACAATTTAGCCATGGATCCTTCTTGTCTACTCAAGATGAGGGTTGTCGCTTCAAATCTACTTCTCAGTGAGCATGGCTCCATTAGTTCTTTCATGATGGAGCAAAAGAGATGGGGGAAATCCCTTCTCGGTCCCGCTAATCTAGGAAGCTCCTGAAAGCTTCACATGGCCTCCTAGATCGTCACCAGGAAAGAGGGAACTTGTCCATGACATTTGTTCACAATAGGAAAGCTCCTCAAGCCTCTTCTAAACTCTTCCTCCATTTCTAATGTATTTTGTTTGATTGACCAATGGAACCACTATTATGGGTCGCCATGAAAACACCAGAAACCTATTCCACTTGTCTCTTCCTATCTTATCCTCTCCTTAGATCCTCTCCATCTTCTCAACTCTACTCTTGTCTCTCATCAGCACAGTTGAGTGGAGAAGCAATACATGCATGGAGGCGGGACTCCCTCATATTTTCTCTAAATATTCTAAATGAGTGGTCTTTCCACTTCTTTGTGGAGTCAAAGACAACTGTTCTTTCAGTTTCTCCATTGGAACACGACCATGATGTGGGATCATGGGTTGGGTCATTTTTGTTTCTACCCCCCATGATATCTGTCCAGACACGAATTAGGAGATGAAGCCCCAGCAGTGAGATCCAAATAAAGGGCCACAATCAACTCTCCACAAAGCCAATTTGTGCTTATGAAAGGGGTGTCTTGCCCATGTACATTACGAAGGAGCATGGTGTCATCTCTCATATGTGACCATATGTTCTAAATTAAATACTCTAGTGTTGGTTGATTACTCCTCCAATATATGAATTCTTCTATCATTTTCAAATCTCAATATCTTCTTCTAGGAACATATAATTATTATGAATCTTTGGGAATAGATTTGTAATAAATTAATATTCATTCCATTTATGTTTGATGGAATTATATAACAATTTTATCATAAAATAAATAACCTCAAAAAGACATAAAATCATGGATCTAATCTTGAAATTAAATTAATCGATACTCAAACTTTATCAAAATACTTGGAACTCTCGATATAAATTAATCATAAGATTCAAATATATTATTAGACATTTTAAGGCTCCAAAAGTTTAGTCCATTACATCCTACAAACCTTATAAGAATTCAATTCTCCAAATTGTGCCAAAATCCAGTCCATCACATCATAAACATCACAAAAGAAAATGCATCCTCGAATTTAAACCATTGTCTTATTCTATATAAGAAAACAAAAGATCTTTAACTACATGTTGGGAACCTCTATGGGTGCAACATTCCCACAAACCAGGTCTCTAGAACAAATATGTCACACTCCAAGGAGGATTTCTAGAGCATCTAGAGTGAAATAATCACCTTCTAAGATTCAAGAAAGGGTTTGGAAGTTTATGTTATGTCATGTCATATTTCCATTTAGGAATTTTGGACTCATTTCACACAAGAATTAAGATTTGAAAATATGTTTAAAATTTATAGGAAAAGAGTTAATTATAATTAACCAAATTTATCCATCTAGATCGTATCTGTGGCGACCGACTTCAAGAAAACATCATTAACGAATGCGGAAGCGATTAATTAGCAGCGGAATTACTGAAAATCACTAAAAATTTAAAACTTTTTATGAGGCGATCCACCATATGTAAAAATCTTTCATAAGGAAAACATGATAAGTTATTTACAACTAATACATCAACACATCTCTGTATCATCACATCTCGAGAGTCACAAGTATCAACTACCCTGTTAAACTGTGTAAAGTAGTATACAAAAATCTCGAGGCATTACGCCAAAAATCTCAGATCTATATTAAACCATCTACTGACTCCTAGGACCTGAGAGTACAGAGACGACACATAGGACTTTCTATCTATAGGACTCGACAGACAGTGTCTCCACCTGAGGATCACTGTTGTCCCTGATGTTGCTGCTGTTGCTGTTGCTGCTCACCCACTGAAGGGTTCCTTCGTCCTCGGTGTCTACCTAAAAAGTTGAATCCCACGGGGGTGAGACCGTTGAATAATTGTCCCAGTGAGAGTTATAACTCTTTGCCAGAAGCATTGTTATTGCAATTAATTGAATAACATTGAGCAGGAGTACTATAAATATTCAACAGCAGGCAATTCATTGAATAAGCTAAGTAGAGCAGTAATCTCTATGCAATCATTTCAATTATAACTTGATTGAATAACAAGACATATAATCAATAAGGAATATGAAGAACATGTATACTAATTATTCAACTAGAACATTATAAACAATGTATCATCAATCATTGTTTCTCATAGTTCAACCTAAGCAATTATGCTATATGACGGATTACTTTTTACAAACATATTTATGCCCTGAAGAGATGAGGTATACCGCTCATACTCCAACCGACCATTACAAAATCGCAATTGGTACCATACATAGGTAATCAGAAGAGCTGGATTCCTATGACCTCATCTTCCTTAGTCAGTGTGAGGTACAACATGCAGGACATCTTGTGTCTCTACAATAATAGCTTTCCAGGGTATTCTGGCAACTTCACTATTAGAGTTATAGTGGCATGTTGTACTCTCTTCACCATCGAGGGATTTCTTGTTTATCTCATATCAATGCGGCATTAACAACATCATCGGGAGATTAGTGATACATCATCCCGTCATATACATATAATGAAGGATTGAGAGATTAAATGTACATCTCACATGAATTGCCTCATTAGGACGTAAGGATATTCGCGTCCATAACCCCCACATACTCAAAAGTATGCTCTCTAGGAGTTCCCTTAGGAAAACCTATTTCACCATCATCTATCTTCCGACGATGATGGATCTATGGTCAGGGATCTACATGATATCATTATACTTGATTATTTAAGTACATTATGCCATTCTTTTAGCATAAGGCATGCTTTCAAGCATAAATTACCAAAACAATTGCTATAAAAAAAGAGTACTAATTGTATCAAATTCAATTCACCTCTTGATAACATTGGGATCTCAATC
This sequence comes from Alisma plantago-aquatica, assembly GCA_963693085.1. NCBI lineage: Eukaryota > Viridiplantae > Streptophyta > Magnoliopsida > Alismatales > Alismataceae > Alisma > Alisma plantago-aquatica. The sequence goes on from OY856414.1 coordinate 463,825,367, forward strand.
CCTAACCATCTCATCATTGTAATTCAGGAATATGGGTATTCAAACCCTTAAATCATCAAAGCACTTGTTACTAAGTATCATATTGCCATCAAGTCAATTGACAATGTGAACATGATTGTAGTAATACAGATGCTTCTCATGGCTCATACAGCCTATCAATCTCTTTTGTCCCCTCTTAGTAGGCAACATAGCATATCATTACATTCAAAGCTTATAAAATGCTTTTAATGAATATGACATCATAGCTCTTACCTGGCTATGCTCACTATTTCATAAAAACCTGTATGGTTAATATAAATGATAACAGACACATTATCTCTATATTATCACCAAGAAAAACAAAGATAACTTCACTATTCAAGGGTTGCACCACTATACCCTTGCCAAGGTTAGGGTTTCCCTTTTTAATTCAATTATGGTTAATGACTTTTCATTGCATTACCCAACCATAGAGCTTCATTTTATAAAGCATAACCCAAAATTAGGGTTTACTGTTCACATCATCACATTACCCTATATTAGGGTTTACTATTCACATTACATCACATTACCCTAGATTAGGGTTTACTATTCACATTATGAATTATGATCATACCTTCACCATATATTAGGGATATTTCCATTACTACCCTCAAATTCGGGTTACAATTCATTAACCATCATAATTAGGGTTTTATGATCTCACTAACATGGATCATACCCTAAATAGGAATTCCTTGATATTGAGAGTCCATTACTTGATTACATAGGAAATCTTTTCTCTCTCATCCCTTATATGAGTTGATGCTTTCATCACCCTTGATTAGGCTAAGTCAACTCAACATTGAGATCATGGCTATGTCATTACTATTGCGATCATTAAAGCTCACTCATTCAAAGGGTAATAGTCACTCTATCCCATCAATGGTTCCTTCGTTATGATCACCACTGATTATACATGCATTAATCAACTAATTACTTGATCCCTTAATCACTTTAGGTATATTTGAGTTTTAGGTTAACCAAACACTAAACCTTCTTGACCTCTAAAGCATCAAATGATCTTGACCTTTTCAGACCTCAAACAGTCTTACACACAAAACCTCCAAACGGTCTTGAACTACCCTTGAAACCATTTGGTGGTGAAGACCATTTGGTCATGTTGACTTTTGAAACCGTTTGGTAAAGTGCACACTCAAGACCGTTTGCCCAAGATGGGGTGAAGACCATTTGGTCATGTTTGACTTTGAAACTGTTTGAACATAACCAACCTTGAAACCGCATGAAACAAAACAGTTTGGGATCGTTTGGTCCCAAACGGTCTTGAGACCGTTTGGTCCAAACCACCTCAAAACCACAAGGATCAAAAAGTGTCTCAACCACTTCAATTGAGTTAGGGTTTCCAATGTTGAACCCCTCAATTGATCATGCACATGTTAGCCAATCATCTATTGAGTTAATTAGATTAACCTTCAACTAATTTTACCCTAAATTGAACCTCAATTGATTATCAATTAGCGATTGGATCAATTGGATTAGGGCTTGAAATCGATGACCCTTAAACATACTTCAATTATTGAAATCAGCAATTTACCCGATCAGGGTTTAGATGGTTGATGGGCCTTCAATTGGTGAATCACTTGGAATTAATTAATGATTTTTGGTAGGTAATTAGTCTACATTTTTCTCAACAGACCTCCAAATGGTCAACTCCTGGTCAACGCCTCCAAACGGTCTTGGACCGTTTGCTTCCATGCGTTCTTATGAAACCGTTTGCATTCAAACAGTTTGAAACCGTTTGCTCCCAAACGGTTTGGGAAACTGTTTGAGCAAGGTTGGGAGACCGTTTGCTAAAGTAAATCTTGGATAAACATAGAGATTAACGTCATCATCTTCTACCTCAAGAACATGGGCTGTTCTTCACGGAAATGATAGCAAGAACACACAAAGGTATCTAAAGAAGAAGTATAAGCAACGATTTTAGGAAAGAAGGATGCATTAACAAAACTTAAGGGTTAGAGTTATAAAACCCACCTATAGGACTGATCCAGAGCTCCAAGCTTCATAGCTTTAATGGTGGATGAAGCTCCAGTAGTTGTCTAAGGTCCGTTCTTCAAGATTTGGATGGAGAAGATGGGTAGAAAGGAAAATTGTGTGAAGAAAACCAATAATCCAACCTTATTTTATGGTTTCCACCATGAATTCGAGATAGATGATGATCCATACTTACCAAACCAGCTTGGTCATCCTTCCTCTGGTCCAGAGCTTTCCCTTGGTCGGACAAAGCAAGAAGATAAGGAAAATAACTAAGGGAAACGATCCCTTGTGTTGTTGGAAAGATACACTTACATATTTTTGGATATTTTCAAGGGAAGTGAAAAGAAGAGGATTATCTCCTTTTATTTCCTAACTAAAACCACCAAAGCTTCCTCCATCCTTTGGCCACGTTTCCTACTTCTACTCTCATGCAAAACTCCTCCATTATACAAGGTTTAAAGGAAAAGAAACCAAACATCTTAATAAGTTGTATATATTCAAGGGCCATTTTCTTAAATCTTGATTATTTTAATATCAAGATTATCTCTCCTTCTTGATCATTCAAATGAGGCTCCCTTCTCATTTTATTTGCTCTACTTGATGCCAAGAAACATGAGAGATCCTCTAGAGGGTATATTTTACATATTGGACCATAGGTTTCGGGTAAATTACACTTTACACCAAAACTAGGTTTTTAAGGCACACGGATTGCTCTACAAGCTATATATTGGTGCTCAAGCTTGTGGAATCCATACCACTACATCATATTCATTCTTATGATGTCTCAACATCAAAGGAACATCTTAACATGTGCAATTGCAAATAAACCCCTCAACTTGGGTAATTTGCACTTTAGTCCATTATTAACAAAACAATGTTTCAACATTATGCAAAAAGGACTGAAATTGAAATATAAGTTCCTCAAAAGCTTTAATAACATTTCATAGGATAAACACAAGCATCTAATCACTTATTTAAGCAAAACACCTAGGGTTAGTACATAACCCAGGCCAGGGATGTTACAAATTATCCACCCCTTACAAGGATTTTGTCCCCGAAATCATTACAAAAACATATTAAGAGAAAAGAGTAGGGTATTTCCTCCTCATCTCTTCCTCTAGTTCCCACATGGCTTCTTCAACACCACGGTGATTCCAGTGGACCTTTACAAGACTTATGTCTTTCTTTTTTAGCTTTTTAATTCTCTTGTCAAGGATCATCACAAGTCCTTCTATATAAGATATATCATCATTCAATTCTACTTCCATAGGTTGCAGAACTGATTCTGTATCAGGATGACATTTCCTAAGCATGGAAATGTGGAACACTGGGTGTAACTTCTGCAACTCTGATGGTAACCCTAGCTTATAAGCTACCTTTCCAATTCGTTCAATGATTGGATAAGGCCCCATAAACCTAGGAGCTAACTTTCCTTTCCTTCCAAATCTAAGAACTCCTTTCCAAGGTGAAACTTTGAGGTACACTCTATCTCCAACCTGGAATTCTAAAGGTCTACGACGCTTATCAGCATAAGATTTCTGCCTATCCTTTGTAGTCTTTAACTGTTGTTGTATTATCTTAATCTTCTTAGTGGTCTGCTGCACAAGATCAGGACCTAAGAGTTGATACTCACCAGTTTCATACCAACATAGGGGTGATATACAACGTCTACCATACAAAGATTCATAAGGTGCCATGTCAATGTTGTGTTGATAGCTATTGTTATAGGCAAACTCTATCAAACTTAGGTGCAGATCCCAACTTCCTGTAAACTGAAGGACACATGCTCTGAGCAAGTCCTCTAAGGTCTGGATAGTCCTTTCTGATTGTCCATCAGTTTGTGGATGAAAAGTTATACTAAACCTTAATTGTGTGCCTAAAGCTTTATGAAGTCGCTCCCAAAAAAGACTTGTAAATTGGGGACCTCTGTCAGAAAAAATGGTAACTGGGACTCCATGCAGTCGTACTATCTCATCTACATACAACTGTGCCATCTTCTCAGCAGAATAGGTTGTTTTGACAGGTAAGAAATGTGTTGTCTTTGTCAACCTATCAACTATTACCCAGATGGAATCATGACCTTTGGTTGTTCTAGGTAAACCAACCACAAAATCCATGGTCACATGATCCCACTTCCATTGTGGTATGGGTAAAGGTTGCATTGTTCCTGCAGGCTTCTGGTGTTCAACTTTAACTTGCTGACACACAAGACACCGCATAACGAACTCAGCAATGTCTTTATTCAAACCATGCCACAAATACATATCTTTCAAGTTTCGATACATCTTGGTGCTTCCTGGATGCATAACATACATTGAAGAATAAGCTTCCTCTAGGACTACCTTCCTCAAGTTATCCACATCCGGTACTATCATTCTACCATGATAACAAGCTACATGATCATCTGAGTCATGGAAACCATCTCGTTTCTCATTACCATACTCTAATCTAATCTGTTGAACTGTAGCATCAACTTGTTGTGCTTCCTTAATCTGTTGTCTCAGAGTAGGTTTTATATGCATCCCAGCTAACAACCCTGATAACAATGATACTTTTAACTGTACATTATCTTGCCTTAAAGAGATAAGAATATCACTTCTAGAGCATACCAAAGAATTCAGTTGTGCTTTATCTAGGCCTAGTGTTGCTGATTTCCTACTCAAAGCATCAGCAACTACATTGGCCTTCCCTGGATGATAATCAATTGTACAATCGTAGTCCTTGATTAACTCCATCCAGCGGCATTGCCTCATGTTGAGCTCATGCTGAGAAAAGATATACTTAAGGTTTTTATGGTCTGTGAAAATCTGAAAAGTCTCTCCATAAAGATAATGTCTCCATATTTTCAAAGCATGGCCTACAATAGCTAGTTCTAGATCGTGTGTCAAATAATTCTCCTCGTGTTTCTTAAGCTATCGAGAAGCAAAAGAAATCACTTGTTTATCCTGCATTAACACACATCCTAGTCCATTCTTAGAGGCATCACAGAAAACTATATATCCTTTTCCTTGTTCAGGTAACACAAGCACAGGTGCACTTGTCAACCTCTCCTTCAACATCTGAAAAGATTGCTGACACTTATCACTCCAGGAAAAGGGAACATCCTTCCTGGTCAACTTAGTTAAGGGTAAAGCTATAGAACTGAAGTTCTTAATGAACCTCCTATAATAGCCTGCCAACCCTAAGAAACTTCGAATCTCTATCGGTGTCTTCGGCTGCTCCCATTACAGGACAAATTCTAACTTTTTAGGGTCAACACGTATACCTGAAGCAGATATTACGTGTCCAAGAAAAGAAACTTTTGGTAACCAGAACTCACACTTGCTAAATTTAGCATAAAACTTATGCTCTCTTAGCAATGTTAGAGCCTGACAAAGATGTTGTTCATGCTTTTGAGCATCTCTACTATAGATTAGGATGTCATTTATAAAGACAACAACACATGGATCGAGAAAAGGTCGGAAGATTCTATTCATGAGTTCCATAAATGCAGATGGTGCAGTTGTTAGTCCAAATGACATAACCATGAACTCATAATGACCATACCTTGTCCTAAAGGCAGACTTAGGTATGTCACCATCCTTAATACGCAGCTGATGATATCCTGACCTCAAATCTATCTTTGAGAAGACGGTTGCACCACGCGACTGGTCGAAGAGATCATCCATCCTCGACAGAGGATACTTATTCTTTATGGTTACTTTATTTAATTGCTTGTAATCAATGCACAACCGGATTGACCCATCTTTCTTTTTAACAAAGAGGATCGAAGCACCCACAGGAGAAGTACTCAGTCGGATGAAACCCTTCTCAAGCAACTCTTGTAGTTGTTTCTTGAGTTCTTCCATCTCAGCAGGCGCCATCCTATACGATGTTTGTGCTATAGGTTGCGTGTCTGGGATTAGATTAATCTCAAAATCAATCTTTCGGGGCAGAGATACACCTAGAAGTTCTTCAGGAAATACATCTTCAAATTCCCCGACTACCAGAACTTCAACAGGATTAGGACTCTCCATGGTGGTATCTACCACATGGTCTAAGAATGCATAACATCCTTATCTCATCAGCTTCTCAGCAACCATAGCCGACAAAAGACAGGTTGGAAGAATCTTTCTATATCCTTGAAAGATCCATGTGTCACTATCATCAGTGAACACAACTTGCTTGGACTCACAATCCAAGACAACCTTATACCTTTCTAATGTATCCATCCCAAGGATTACATCGAATCCATGAATCTCAAGTGGTATAAGATCCACTTGAATGTGATGATCAGAAAAGAAGAGAATGTAGGGAGAACATATCTCCTGCAACACAGCAGATCCCATCAAAGGAGTTTCTAACTTCAAACTATCTTCTCTACGACTTGTAGTCATGTCACAGTTAAGAATCACTCTTTGAGTGATAAAGGAATGCGTAGCACCCAGATCAATTAAAACATATACAACGCAAGATGTAGACATATCAGAATAAAACAATTCCATCTGACCTGTCACAACCCGAGGGTTGATCACTGCATCAGGTGGATTTATCGTGTAAAACCTCACTGTTGCCTGTGGTTGACTTGGTGCTCGATGACTAGGTGCCAATGATCCAGCTTGGGACGCTTATCCACATCCTCTAGCATTACCTGGAAACTGTCACCTTTGAGATCCTTGCTGACTCTGCCTTTGAGGTTGAGTTACACTCACTTCTCTGGCTCTGCAATCTTTCATCAGATGTCCCATCTTTCCACATATATAATAGCTTCTGTTCAGTTGTTGTGGTCTGGGTGGTCCTTTGATCAACATGGATGCTGAGCTACGAGCTCCTTCTAAAGGTAAGCTTCATCCTCTACCCCTATTTGACATCCACTGCGTCTGGGTACTGAATCTAGGTGGTGGTGTAGGTACAGAAAACCTCAGTTTCTTAAAACCTTTAGATGAGGATCCTTGGAACTGGGGATACATATTCTTGTTCTTGGTCTGTCTCTTCTCTGAAACAGACCTTTCTAACCTTCTGACAGACTCCACAAAGGTAGCAAACCTTTCCCTATTCTCCAGAGTAGACACAGGGGTGGTCAATTTAGCATTTAATCCCTTCTCAAAATGCCTAATCCTTTCTTCATCTGTTGATGCCATGTGCGGGCAGAACCACAACATCTCCATGAACTTAGCCTCGTACTCGCTAATTTTCATAGGTCCCTGCCTTAACCTCTCAAATTGAGAGATTTTCTCATCCAAGAACGTCTTAGGGAAGTATCTCTTGACAAATTCCCGTCGAAAAACTTCCCATGCAATCTCCACACCTGGCCTTTTCTGTTCTTCCATGGTCCACCAATGACCAGCATTCCGCTTGAGAAGATACACAACATGTCTAACCTTCTCAGCTTTTGGGATATTTAGGATTCTAAAGGCCTTCTCTAATTCAGTTAACCACAAGTCAGCATCTACTGGGTCAGCTATTCCCGCATACTCTGTGGCTCCAACCCGACGTAGTCATTCAAATGTCTTGCTGAATCCTTGTCCTTCTGGATGGGTAGGTGCCCTAGGTACAGGTATAGGCATCCTATCAGTCATATGTGTCATGGCAGTCATGAACTGCCCAAACATGGCTTGGAAAGCTGGATTCCCCATGTCAGTTGGATTGAACTGGGGTGGTTCAGGCATAGGTTCCTGCCTTTCTTGGTCTCTTGCACCTTCTCTAGGTGCACCAACACTACTCTCAGCAACGTGTTCCTCGTGTGATCCAGACATATTTAGTTTTACCTTCTCCTCCTATACGAGCAGAAGACACTATCAGATAAACTGGAAGACACTAGAACAACTCTACAACTTAAGTCCTATGTCTCTGTAGACTCAGCGAACCTAGAGCTCTGATGCCACTAAATTGTGGCGACCGACTCAAAGAAAACTTCATTAACGAATGCGGAAGCAATTAATTAGCAGCGGAATTACTGAAAATCACTAAAAATTTAAAACTTTTTGTAAGGAGATCCACAAGATTTAAAACTCTTTCATAAGGAAAACATGATAAGTTATTTACAATTGATACATCAACACATCTCTGTATCATCACATCTCAAGAGTCACAAGTATCAACTTCCCTGTTAAACTGTGTAAAGTAGTATACAAAAATCTCGAGGCATTACACCAAAAATCTCAGATCTATATTAAACCATCTACTGACTCCTAGGACCTGAGAGTACAGAGACGACATATAGGACTTTCTATCTACAAGACTCGACAGACAGTGTCTCCACCTGAGGATCACTGTTGTCCCTGATGTTGTTGCTGCTGCTATTGCTGCTCACCCACTGAAGGGTTCCTTCGTCCTCGGCGTCTACCTAAAAAGTTGAATCCCACGGGGGTGAGATAATTGAATAATTGTCCCAGTGAGAGTTATAACTCTTTGCCAGAAGCATTGTTATTGCAATTAATTGAATAACATTGAGCAGGAGTACTATAAATATTCAACAACAGGCAATTCATTGAATAAGCTAAGTAGAGCAATAATCTCTATGCAATCATCTCAATTATAACTAGATGGAATAACAAGACATATAATCAATAAGGAATATGAAGAACACGTATACTAGTTATTTAACTAGAACATTATAAACAATGTATCATCAATCATTGTTTCTCATAGTTCAACCTAAGCAATTATGCTATATGGCTGATTACTTTTTACAAACATATTTAGACCCTGAGGAGATGAGGTATACCGCTCATACTCCAACCAACCATTACAAAATCGCAATCGGTACCATACATAGGTCATCAGAAGAGCCAGATTCCTATGACCTCATCTTCCTTAGTCAGTGTGAGGTACAGCATACAGGACATCTTGTGTCTCTGCAATAATAGCTTTCCAGGGTATTCTGGCAACTTCGCTATTAGAGTTACAGTGGCATGTTGTACTCTCTTTTCCATCGAGGGATTTCTTGTTTATCTCACATCGATGCGGCATTAACAACATCATCGGGATATTAGTGATACATCATCCCGACATATACATATAATGAAGGATTGAGAGATTAAATGTACATCTCACATCAATTGCCTCATTAGGACATAAGGATATTCACTTCCATAACCCCCACATACTCAAAAGTATGCTCTCTAGGAGTTCCCTTAGGAAAACCTATTTCACCATCATCTAGCTTCTTATGATGATGGATCTATGGTCAGGGCTCTACATGATATCATTATACTTGATTATTTAAGTACATTATGGCATGCTTTTAGCATCAGGCATGTTTTCAAGCATAAATTACCAAAACAATTGCTATAAAGAAAGAGTACTAATTGTATCAAGTTCAATTCACCTCTTGATAACATTGGGATCTCAATCCCTAACCATCTCATCATTGTAATTTAGAAATATTGGTATTCAAACCCTTAAATCATCAAAGCACTTGTTACTAAGTATCATATTGCCATCAAGTCAATTGACAATGTGAACATGATTGTAGTAATACAGATGCTTCTCATGGCTCATACAGCCTATCAATATCTTTTGTCACCTCTCAGTAGGTAACATAGAATATCATTACTTTCAAAGCTTATAAAATGCTTTTAGTGAATATGGCATCATAGCTCTTACTTGGCTATGCTCACTATTTCATAAAAACCTGCATGGTTAATATAAATGATAATAGACACATTATCTCTATATCAGCACAAAGCAAAACAAAGATAACTTCACTATTCAAGGGTTGCACCACTATACCCTTGCTAGGGTTAGGGTTTCCCTTTTTAATTCAATTATGGTTAATGACTTTTCATTGCATTACCCATCCATAGAGCTTCATGTTATAAAGCATAACCCAAAATTAGGGTTTATTGTTCACATCGTCACATTACCCTATATTAGGGTTTACTATTTACATTACATCACATTACCCTAGATTAGGGTTTACTATTCACATTATGATCATACCTTCACCATATATTAGGGATATTTCCATTACTACCCTCAAATTAGGGTTAGAATTCATTAACCATCATAATTAGGGTTTTATGATCTCACTAACATGGATCATACCCTAAATAGGCATTCCTTCATATTGAGAGTCCATTACTTGATTACATAAGAAATCTTTTCTCTCTCATCCCTTATATGAGTTGATGCTTTCATCACCCTTGATTAGGCTAAGTCAACTCAACATTGAGATCATGGCTATGCCATTACTATTGTGATCATTAAAACTCACTCATTCAAAGGGTAATAGTCACTCTATCCCATCAATGGTTCCTTCATTATGATCACCACTGATTATACATGCATTAATCAACTAATTACTTGATCTCTTAATCACTTTAGGTATCTATGAGGTTTAGGTTAACCAACCACTAAACCTTCTTGACCTCTAAAGCATCAAACGATCTTGACCTTTTCAGACCTCAAACGGTCTTACACACAAAACCTCCAAACGGTCTTGAACTGCCCTTGAAACCATTTGGTGGTGAAGACCGTTTGGTCATGTTGACTTTTGAAACTGTTTTGTAAAGTGCAAACTCAAGACCGTTTTCCCAAGATGGGGTGAAGACCGTTTGGTCATGTTTGACTTTGAAACCGTTTGAACATAACCAACCTTGAAACCGCATGAACCTAAACGGTTTGGGATCGTTTGGTCCCAAACGGTCTTGAGACCGTTTGGACTCAAACGGGCTTGAGACCATTTGGACCCAAACAGTCTTGAGACCATTTGGTCCAAACCACCTCAAAACTGCAAGGACCAAAAAGTGTCTCAACCACTTCAATTGAGTTAGGGTTTCCAATGTTGAACCCCTCAATTGATCATGCACATGTTATCCAATCATCTATTGAGTTAATTAGATTAACCTTCAACTAATTTGACCCTCAATTGACCCTCAATTGATTATCAATTAGGGGTTGGATCATTTGGATTAAGGTTTGAAATCGATGACCCTTCAACGTACTTCAATTATTGAAATAAGCAATTTACCCAATTAGGGTTTAGATGGTTGATGGGCCTTCAATTGGTGGATCACTTGGAATTAATTAATGATTTTTGGTAGGTAATTAGTCTACATTATTCTCAATAGACCTCCAAATGGTCAACTCTTGGTCAACGCCTCCAAACGGTCTTGGACCATTTGTTTCCATCCGTTCCTATGAAACCGTTTGCTCCCAAACGGTTTGGGAAACTGTTTGAGCAAGGTTGGCAGACCGTTTACTAAAGTAAATCTTGGATAAACATAGAGATTAACGTCATCATCTTATACCTCAAGAATAGGGGCTGTTCTTCAAGGAAATGATAGCAAGAACACACAAAGGTATCTAAAGAAGAAGTATAAGCAATGATTTTAGGAAAGAAGGATGCATTAACAAAGCTTAAGGGTTAGAGTTATAAAACCCACCTCTAGGACTGATCCAGAGCTCCAAGATTCATATCTTTAATGGTGGATGAAGCTCCAGTAGTTTTCCAAGGTCCGTTCTTCAAGTTTTGGATGGAGAAGATGGCTAGAAAGGAAAATCGTGTGAAGAAAACCAATAATCCAACCTTGTTTTATGGTTTCCACCATGAATTCGAGATAGATGATGATCCATACTTACCAAACCAGCTTGGTAGACCTTCCTCTGGTCTAGGTCTTTCCCTTGGTCGGCCAAAGCAAGAAGATAAGGAAAAGAACTAAGGGAAACGGTCCCTTGTGTTGTTGGAAAGATACACTTATATATTTTTGGATATTTTCAAGGAAAGTGAAAAAAGAGGATTATCTCCTTTTATTTCCCAACTAAAACCACAAAAGCTTCCTCCATCCTTTGGCCACGTTTCCTACTTATAGTCTCATGCAAAACTCCTCCATTATCCAAGGTTTAAAGGAAAAGAAACCAAACATCTTAATAAGTTGTATATATTAAAGGGCCATTTGCTTAAATCTTGATTATTTTAATATCAAGATTATCTCTCCTCCTTGATCATTCAAATGAGGCGCCCTTCTCATTTTCTTTTCTCTACTTGATTATGAGAAACATGAGAGATCCTCTAGAGGGTATATTTTACATATTAGACCCTAGGTTTTGGGTAAATTACACTTTACACCAAAACTAGGTTTTTAACGCACAAGGTTTGCTCTACAAGCTATATCATGGTGCTCAAGCTGGTGGAATCCATACCACTACATCATATTCATTATTATGATGTCTCAACATTAGAGGAACATCTTAACATGTGCAATTGCAAATAAACCCCTCAACTTGGGTAATTTGCACTTTAGTCCATTATTAACAAAACAATGTTTCAACATTATGCAAAAAGGACTGAAATTGAAATATAAGTTCCTCAAAAGCTTTAATTACATTTCATAGGATAAACACAAGCATCTAATCACTTATTTAAGCAAAACACCTTGGGTTAGTACATAACCCAGGTCAGGGATGTTACAGTATCAAGGTGCCATCATCATATATTGTGCTAGTTTTCAAATTGTATTCATCATATTTACTAAGCATCGACATAAGCACCACAATAAACATGTGTCATTAATATCATCTCATTTCACTTTCATATTTGGTTACAACTTCATTAGTGATTTCATCACTTGATTAACCAACTATACAACATTAGCATCATTATTCCTGTATGTGGTTATCGATCTATACATAGAGAGATATGAAATCATATGGGGTGTTCCATCATGTCATATATGCACATCATATCTCAAACTTAGATCCAAACCATATATGTATTATATCACAGTTTTGCTAAATAAACATATACAAGTGACTCATCAAACATACATCAAGCTTTAATCCGTTCCAATTGAGGTTTTCTTGACCCTTATCTTGAGGTAGTGTCATGCTTAGTATCTTTGAGCTCATTCAACTCTATGAGTATCTCATATGAACAAACATTGTCTTCCCTCTTGTACCTAGGTTTCACAAGTCTACCTCATTGGAAATATTAGTTAGCTTTGCAAGATATAGACACTCAAGCACAAAGAAAACTAAGACATAATATGTCATTCCCTTTAGAGGCTCTTTGTAAGGAGTGGGATCCCATAGGAGATCCATTCCATACTAAAATAAAAAGGCAACATCTCTTATAACCAAAACTGATATGAACCATTCAAAGAAAATATGATTTACTTAAACAGAAACGTTCGTTAGCAGCGGATTACTGAAAATCAATAAAAATTAAAACCATTTACAAAGAGATCCAAACACAGGGAAAACTCTTTGAACAAGAACCAACATATTTTATTTACATCCTGGTTCATAACTACATATCATGTACCATCCCTTCTAGAGGGTTACAAACATCAACTGCTCTGTTAAAACTATACACATGCAACATAAAAACCTCGAGGCATTAAGCCAAAATCTCATATTGATTCATTAAAGTTTCAAACTACTAACTCTAAGGACTTGAGAGTACAGAGACGACACATAGGACTTCTATCTACAAGACATGACAAACAGTACACTCAACCTGAGATGTCACTGTTGTCCTTGCTGCTGCTAATGTTCTTCCTCTACAAGATATTCTTAAACTCCTCCGTGCTCGCCTACCTAAAAAGTTGATTCCCACATGGGTGAGACAATTGAAAATTGCCCCAGCGAGAGATATAACTCTCCGCCAAAAACATTATTATTGCAGTTTAATAATATAAAACTGAGCAGAGGATAAGCAGTTTAGATGATTCTCATCTTTTAAAGTATTGCAACTGTCTATGATAGAACAATAAATCATTTATTCTCTTTATAAGAAATAGGAAGAACATGTATATCATTTATCTATCATATCATTTCTACATCTCAAGCTTTTCCTTATTATCCTGATTTGTCACCCATGATTCATTCTTGTTTCCATATGTTGGCCTTAATCAATCTACTAAACATATATTGAATTATACCAGACATAAGAGTATACATCATCATATTCTATCTAGGCATTGGACTATGCCAATCCTGATTACACAGCCAGGCCTTGGAATCAAACCAATCCTGATTACAGGCTTCATGCCTCTGCCAGGTATTGGACTTTAACCAATCCTAATTACAGGCTTCATGCCTCTTCGAGGCATTGGACTCTAACCAATCCTGATTACAGGCGTCATGCCTCTTCCAGGCATTGGACTCTAACCAATCCTAATTACATAGCCAGACATTGGACTCTAACCAATCCTGATTATAGGCTTCATGCCTCTGCTAGGTATTGGACTTTAACCAATCCTGATTACACCGCCAGACATTACACTCTAACCAATCTTGATTACATAGCCAGCCATTGGACTCTAACTAATCCTGATTGCAGGCTTCATGCCTCTACCAGGTATTGGACTTTAACCAATCCTGATTACACTGTCAGACATTGGACTCTAACCAATCCTGATTACAGGCTTCATGCCTCTACCAGGTATTAGACTTTAACCAATCCTGATTACACAGCCAGGCATTGGACTCTAACCAATCCTGATTACAGGCTTCATGCCTCTTCCATGTATTGGACTTTAACCAATCCTGATTACATGATTAATATCTCTACCAGGTATTGGACTTTAACCAATCCTGATTACACAGCCCTAGGTACCACATCCTTTTACTAGCATTAAACTTTGGCCATGCCATCATACTTAATCACATTCTTTATGTAATACAAGTATTCCTCTTTTCCTCTTTCAGCATATTCAAAAAACATGTATGATCATGATTTCATTATTATTATTATCGTATCCTTTTGTTATTATTATTATATTACTGAGTTTCCATTTCTTGGTTTATTATGAACATTATCATCTTTTACAAGAGACCTTTATAATCATCTTGGTACCTCTTACTAGCAATAACTTACTCATATGGCTCACAAGGCCCATTAAAACATCTTATTACCTATCACTAGGTAACAACTTACTCATGGCTCTCAAGGCCCATTAAAACATCTTTAATGTAACAATTAGTATAACACTCTTCATATGTTATTCATCCAAGTATGTTGGATTTGAGATGCATCAAGGGTATCACTCTTAAAGACTTGGATGTGATATATATGAGGTCTTGAAGTATTACTTCCCTCATCACTTTTAACTTTACTTAAGTTTATCAACTTATATTGTATTAAGGTATTTTCCCATCTTAATACTTTTATCCACTAACCTATCACCTTTATCATAAAGTGCATGTCATAGAACACACGTAAGAATTGTCTGACTATCTTCAATGATATGGACTCATCTCAGATTAAAGCATTGCTTGCTATAAGGTTGCCTATAATCAACCACTTTAGGTATTTCCCTCATCCGGATATTAGCCATTATTCCATTATTAGGATTAGGGTTTCACATACCATCACCCTTCATTAGGGTTAGGGTTTATTATGGCATTATCTAATATTAGGGTTAAGGTTTACTATTGACATCAATTAGAATTTCTCATATCCCAATTCATCTCAATCAAGATTTCCCCATCAATTAGGGTTTTCTCATCAATTAGGGTTTTCCCATCAATTAAGTTAGTTCAACCCTTCATTAGAGTACATACACCTATGATTTTCATAGTGCACTTATTTGCATTCATAAGCATCAAAGGATGAGTACTCTAATTACATTAATTATTTAAGTACCCTAAAGGTATATCAACATTAGTATACTTTTCAACCACTCATGGGGTTATTGGTCTTTTCATAATTTGAACAAATTGAACCTTTAAATGGTCTTTATCAAATAGACCTCAATTGGTTTTGATCAATCAAACCTTCAATTAGTTTCAGACCATCTAATTCTTCATTGGGTTTAGGACCAATTTGGACCTCCATTCGGTTTTGATCATGACCTTTAAACGGTCTTGGGGTCACACCCTCAAACAGTCTTGGGGTTATACCTTCAAACGGTCTTGGCCCTTAGCCCCTTAAATGGTCTTGAAACTGTTTCCTTTCAAACGGTCAATGATCCTAAACAATTTTGATTGGATTCAACTTCTTAAACGGTTTTGATCAAATGGACCCCAAACGGTCTTGATCCAATTGAATCCCAAATGGTCTGAGACCGTTTGATCCCAAATGATCTCAAGACCGTTTGTACTCAAATGGTCTCAAGACCGTTTGGTCCAAAGCATCTTGAAATCGAGAGGATCAACTAGGGTTCCATTCACTCAAATCAATTAGGGATTTACTTCATTGAATCCATCATCAATTGAACTATTAATTATTCATCATTTGGTAACCATTGGATCTTGAACTATCAAATCATACTCAACCATAGACCTTCAAATGGGTCTTGAGACCATTTGGTTGACCCCCAAACGGTCTTGAGACCGTTTGGGTCAATCAACCCTTAAATTGATTCAATTCACTTGAGGATTCACCACTCAACCTAATTAGGGTTTGCAATAGATGGATAATTCACAATTGGAGCCATTAAGATCAAATAAATTGTAACCAATTGAATCAACCTTCAACTATATCATCACTTGTCCTCCAAATGGTCTGGGACCATTTGATCCCAAACGGTCTTGAGACTGTTTGGTCTCAAGTCCTTTGAAACCGTTTTCTTTAGATATCATTGAGATGTGTGCTTAGGATGATGTCGTCATCATCAAGCTATGATCCTTCATAATTTTCTATAATTCTCATAGTGGTTCCATTGATTTGATCAAATGAATTTCAATAAGAACAAAATGATCCACAATTGATGAAGAATTGAATGCAATAGTAATATTAAGGATTTAAGTTATAAAACCTGCCTCCAAAGAAGCTTCAAAGCTTCAAACTCCATGTCTTCAATGGTGAAAGCAACTCTTTCAACTATCCAAAGCTCGTCCTCAAGTCTTTGATTGAAAAGAATGGCTAGGGTTGAAGTTTGAAGGGAGAAAAGAAGAAATCAAGCATTGATTTGTAATTTCCACCATGAAATCAAGGTGAAAGAGGACCATGGAGCTTACCTACAGGTTGAGGATCTTACTCCTCCTACTCGTAATCTCCCTTGGTCATTTTGCAAGCAAAGAGTGAAAGTGGTTTCGAAATAACCCTTTCAAGTTATGGATATATGAGTATATATGTGTATTATTGAATTTCTTTTTAAGAGAGAGAATGTAGGGGATAATTCCTCCATTTCCTTGCCACTTTCCCCCTCTTCTTACTTACTTACGAAGCCTCCTTCCTTGCCTTTCATTCCCTTCAATTATCCATGATTTAAAGGAAAAGAAATTAAGCACCTTAATCATATAATAATAATATCCATAAGTTAGTGGATATTACTTTTTCCTTTAACTAATGTGAGTGGGCTCTCCACTCACTTAGATATTTTTGAGTGCCTTTGCAAGGATCAAGTACGTCAAATCTTAAGAAAATTCAACCATCTCGTTTTTGGTTGAAGGCACTTCAATTAATATTTTTATTTTTTGCATTAAATTGAATTAGGGTTCCAATTATTCTTAAATCTTGATTATTTTAATATCAAGATTCTCTCTCTTCAAAAATGATTCAAATGAGGTATCACTCTCATTTTATTTTCTCTACATGATGCCAAGAAACATGAGGGACCCTCTAGTAGTGGTATTTTGCATATTGAACCCTGGGTTTTGGGTAAATTGCACATTACACCAAAACTAGGTTTTAATGTATAAACATTGCTTAACAAGCTCTGTCTTGGTACTCAGGCTACCAAAAGCCATACCACAACATCATTCTCATTATTATGATGCTTCAACATTTGAGCAACATTTTATCATATACAATTTGCAAGTTAACCCTTCAAATAGGATAAATTGCACTTTAGTCCAAAATAAGCAAACATTGCTTCAACATTATTCAAAAAGGACTAAAATTGAAACATAAGTTCCTCTTGAGCCTTAATTACTTTTCACAAAATAAAATCGAGGATCTAATTAACTTACTTAAGAAAAACTCCCAGGGTTAAGGCATAACCTAGGTCAGGGATATTACAATTATAAACCCCTAACAAGGATTTCGTCCCCGAAATCCCAGATAAAGGGAAGGAGATATTATTCATTTATCATCTCATCAAGTGTTCACATAAATTCTAAATGTCATGAAGATACCATTGAACTTTGATCGATACATAGTTCTTCCACACAGCTTATTATAGAAGATATGACCTGTTGTGCCATCTAACCGACTGACGCAACACTAGGCTTTCTTACTACTTGTACTGACTATCTCATTAGTTGAACATTATCTTATCATAAGTGAATGTTATTAGTCAATTTTAAGAATTTATCTTAAAGGTATCTTTAGATGTTGTGTATAAGTTGCCTTTATAGATTTAGATAGAGGTTATTTGTCAAATTAATTTGATAAGCTTTTCTCGCAATAATTTTTACAATTATTCCTTCAAATAGTTCATCCTCATCAATGTTATGTTTATGCAAGGCATAAACCCCTAAAATATGATGTCCATGCTACATTAGGTATTTGTACTTATTTCATAGTTAATCATTCCAGGAAATCATCATAAAATAATATGATATTTCTCAGATATCAGAATCTCTTACCTTGTTATCTATCATATGTGTTGAAAACACATCACATCCTCATCTTCCTTTCATCATGAGACATTACTTGTTACATTTATCTTTATCTTGAAACCCAAGTTCAAGAAAAAATGATACTTTTCTAAGTATCCATCAGAAGAACACTTTAATTTATGTACATCAAGTGTCATAAGACCCACTTGATTGACATGTCCCAGGTAGGAAAGAGCATAAGAAAACACATTCTTCTTATCACCCCATCATCACCCAGGGTTGTTTATTAAAGAGAAGAGATTATCAATTACATGAACCTTCAACTTGTTCATGAGTCAATCATTCTTGTCTCATCCTGGTTCCTTACCACCTGCATAAGAAATTATAAGGATAAGTACATGTCACCACATCTTAGTATTATAATCATTATGATTACTAGATCTGGGTATTCTAACCTTTGGTTCATCTCTAATTATTGTTACCTCCCATCAGGTAACTGTTACCTCTAGGTCTGAGGACCAGGGTATACATTATACTAAACATCTTATTTTGTTTATAAGTTGATTTATAATTAAATCAAATTCCTCCATATATCAATTAGAATGTGGTAGAAATATCCATGCCACATCTCCTCTTCATTAGGCTCTTTTTAGACTGTTTCTGAATGATTACTTGATCAGGGTAATCAGAAAGATAACAATCGAGGTATGTCATACTTACCTTGCCTTCAATAAATGAATACCTGGATAGGGTATTCAAGAACTGAAATTAGGTAGTATGCATTTATTTTATTTTATGTTTTTATCTCTTTAAATATCTCAGATTTCCTATGAGTTCCTTTTATCTCTCTTCCCTTCCTTAATGAAGAGAGAGAAATTTTAACATTTTAAAAAGAATATTGAACTGAATACACATTTCCATCCTTTTTATCTCTTCTCCTTGTCCTTAAAGGACTGACTAAAGAAAGCTTATTAATAAATAACTTACTCATAATCAGTAGGCAAATAGAAGAAAAAGGAAAGGTAATTCAGAATGAAAATTTTATCCCACATGTTACCTTTACGGGTTATCTATTGTCTTGTCTGTTGGGTCACCTCATTACTTTCTACTTGGACATTGCCACCTCAGATGTCCTTTCTATCCACATCTATAGCAAGCTCAGAGCCTTTTAGGTGACTGCTGCATTAGTGCACTATATTGTGGTTGAGTGGGTACTACTGAAATCTTTGATTGTTTAGTACCACCAATCCACTATTCATGTGACTGTGTAGACTTCCTTTTAAGGTCTGTCTCATGTTTCATTTTAGTAGACCTTTCTATCCTCTGAATTGATTCCACAAATGTAGCAAACCTTTCTCTACTTTCTAATGTAGATGCCGGGATAGACATCTCAGCATTCAATCCCTTCTCAAAACATCAGATCTTTTCCTCCTCAGTAGCAGCCATTTGAGGACAAAATCACTAAAGTTCTATAAACTTAACCTCATATTCATTTATCGACATGACTCCCAGTCGAATCTTCTCAAACTGTGAGATCTTTTCATCTAAGTATATCTTTGGAAAATACTTATTGATGAATTCTCGACGAAATTCCTCCCAATCAACGTCTTCATCATTCCTTTTTATTTCTTCTATAGCCCACAGGTGTCCATCACTACCCTTCAAAAGGTACACAACATGTTTGACCCTGTCGACATCTGGAATACTAAGGATCTTAAAATCCTTTTCTAACTCAGTGAGCTAGAGATCAGCATCTGCTGGGTCAGATGTCCCAGCATATTCTATGGCTCCTACATGACATAGTCGTTCAAAAGTCTTACCAGACCCATATCCCTCATTGGGAACTAGTGCCCTAGGTGTCGGTGCTAGCATCCGGTCTGTTAAATGCATCATTGTAGTCATGATTTGCCCAAAAAGAGTATGAAAATCTGGGTTTCTCATCATGACTTCATCAACTTGGGGATTCTAAGGCATTGTTTCTTCTCTTTCCTGGTCCTTGGCACCTTTTACTGGTGCAACAACATTTCTCTCGACAACGTGTCCCTCATGTCCTCCATACATATTTGTGTTATATATCTTCTTCTGCATAAGCAGAAGGCACTATAAGATACACTGGGGTACACTTAGAATAGACTCGACACCTTAGTCCTATGTCTCTGTAGACTCAGCGAACCTAGAGCTCTGATACCAGTGAATTGATACGAAACGTTCGAAGAAAACATGATTTACTTAAATAGAAATGTTTGTTAGCAACAAATTACTAAAAATCACTAAAAATTAAAACCATTTACAAAGTGATCCAAACACAGGGAAAACTCTTTGAACAAGAACCAATGTATTTTATTTACATCCTAGTTCATAAGTACATATCATGTACCATCCCTTCTCGAGGGTTACAAACATCAACTGCTCTGTTAAAACTATACACATGCAACATAAAAACCTCGAGGCATTAAGCCAAAATCTCATATTGATTCATTAAAGTTTCAAATGACTAACTATGAGGACCTGAGAGTATAGAGACGACACATAGGACTTCTATCTACAAGACACGATAGACAATACACTCAACCTGAACTGTCACTGTTGTCCTTGCTGTCGCTGATGTTCTTCCTCTACAAGATATTCTCAAACTCTTCTATACTCGCCTACCTAAAAAGTTGAATCCCATAGGGGTGAGACAATTGAAAATTGCCCCAGGAAGAGATATAACTCTCCACCAAAAACATTATTATTGTAGTTTAATAATGTAAAACTGAGTAGAGGATAAGTAGTTTAGATCATTCTCATCTTTTAAAGTATTGCAACTGTCTATGATAGAACAGTAAATCATCTATTCTCTTTATAAGGAATAGGAAGAACATGTATATCATTTATCTATCATATCATTTCCACATCTCAAGCTTTTCCTTATTATCCTGATTATGTCACCCATGATTCATTCTTGTTTCCATCTGTTGGCGTAAGCCAATATACTAAACAGATATTGAATTATACCAGACATAAGAGTATACATCATCATATTCTATCTAGGCATTGGACTATGCCAATCCTGATTACACAGCCAAGCATTGGACTCTAACCAATCCTGATTACAGGCTTCACACCTCTGCCAGGTATTGGACTTTAACCAATCCTTATTACAGGCTTCATGCCTATGCTAGGTATTAGACTTTAACCAATCCTAATTATACAACCAGGCATTGGACTCTAACTAATCCTGATTACACATCTAGGCATTGGACTCTAACCAATCCTAATTACAGGATTCATGCCTCTGTCAGGTATTGGACTTTAACCAATCCTGATTACACCGCCAGGAATTGGACTCTAACCAATCCTGATTACACAGCCAAGCATTTGACTCTAACCAATCCTGATTACAGGCTTCATGCCTCGGCCAAGTATTGGACTTTAACAAATCCTCATTACACCACCAAGCATTGGACTCTAACCAATCTAGATTACACAGCCAGGCATTGGACTCTAACCAATCCTGATTACAGGCTTCATGCCTCTGCCAGGTATTGGACTTTAACCAATCCTGATTACAGGCTTCATGCCTCTGCCAGGTATTGGACTTTAACCAATCCTGATTACACAGTCCTAGGTACCACATCCTTTTACTAGCATTAAACTTTGGCCATGCCATCATACTTAATCACATTCTTTATGTAATACAAGTATTCCTCTTTTCCTCTTTTAACATATTCAAAAAACATGTATGATCATGATTTCATTATTATTATTGCATCCTTTTGTTATTATTATCATATTACTGAGTTTCCATTTCTTGGTTTATTATGAACATTATCATCTCTTACAAGAGACCTTTATAATCATCTTGGTACCCCTTACTAGGCAACAACTTACTCATATGGCTCACAAGGCCCATTAAAACATCTTGCTACCTCTCACTAGGTAACAACTTACTCAAGGCTCTCAAGGCCCATTAAAACATCTTTAATGTAACAATTAGGATAGCACTCTTCATATGTTATTAATCCAAGTATGTTGAATTTGAGATGCATCAAGGGTATCACTCTTAAAGAGCTGGATGTGATATCTATGAGGTCTTGAAGTATTACTTCCCTCATCACTTTTAACTTTACTTAAGTTTATCAACTTATATTGTATTAAGGTATTTTCCCATCTTAATACTTTTATCCACTAACCTATCACCTTTATCATAAAGTGCATAGGTCATAGAACACGCGTAAGAATTGTCCGACTATCTTCAATGATATGGACTCATCTCATATTACAACATTGCTTGCTATAAGGTTGCCTATAATCAACCACTTTAGGTATTTCCCTCATCCGGATATTAGCCATTATTCCATTATTAGGATTAGGGTTTCACATACCATCACCCTTCATTAGGGTTAGGGTTTATCATGGCATTATCCGAAATTAGGGTTAAGGTTTACTATTCACATCAATTAGAATTTCTCATATCCCAATTCATCTCAATCAAGATTTCCCCATCAATTAGGGTTTTCTCATCAATTAGGGTTTTCCCATCAATTAGGTTAGTTCAACCCTTCATTAGAGTACATACACCTATGATTTTCATAGTGCACTTATTTGTATTCATAAGAATCAAAGGATGAGTACTCTAATTACATTAATTATTTAAGTACCCTAAAGGTACATCAACATTAGTATACTTTTCTACCACTCATGGGGTTATTAGTCTTTTCATAATTTGAACAAATTGAACCTTTAAATGTTCTTGATCAAATAGACCTCAATTGGTTTTGATCAATCAAACCTTCAATTAGTTTCAGACCATCTAATTCTTCATTGGGTTTAGGACCAATTTGGACCCCCATTCGGTTTTGATCATGACCTTTAAATGGTCTTGGGGTCACACCCTTAAACGGTTTTGGGGTTAGACCTTCAAACGGTCTTGGCCCTTAGCCCCTTAAACGGTCTTGAAACTGTTTCATTTCAAACGGTCAACTATCTCAAATGGTCAACGATCCTAAACGGTTTTGATTGTATTGAACCTATTAAATAGTTTGATCAAATGGACCCCAAATGGTCCTGATCCAATTGAACCCCAAACGGTCTCAAGACTATTTGTACTCAAACGGTCTCAAGACCGTTTGGTCCAAAACATCTTGAAACTGAGAGGATCAACTAGGGTTCCATTCACTCAAATCAATTAGGGATTTACTTCATTGAATCCATCATCAATTGAACTATTAATTATTCATCAATTGGTAACCATTGGATCTTCAACTATCCAATCATACTCAGCCATAGACCTTCAAATGGTCTTGAGACCGTTTGGTTGACCTCCAAATGGTCTTGAGACCGTTTGGGTCAATCAACCCTTAGATTGATTCAATTCACTTAAGGATTCAACACTCAACCCGATTAGGGTTTGCAATAGATGGATCATTCACAATTGGAGCCACTCAGATCAAATCAATTGTAACCAGTTGAATCAACCTTCAACTATATCATCACTTGTCCTCCAAATGGTCTGGGACCGTTTGATCCCAAATGGTCTTGAGACTGTTTGAGTCCAAACAGTCTTGAGACCGTTTGGTATCAAGTCCTTTGAAACCGTTTGCTTTAGATATTATTGAGATGTGTGCTTAGGATGATGTCATCATCATCAAGCTATGATCCTTCATAATTTTCTGTAATTCTCATAGTGGTTCCATTGATTTGATCAAATGAATTTCAATAAGAACAAAATGATCAACAATTGATGAAGAATTGAATGCAATAATAATATTAAGGATTTAAGTTATAAAACACGCCTCCAAAGAAGCTTCAAATATTCAAACTCCACGTCTTCAATGGTGAAAGCAACTCTTTCAATTATCCAAAGCTTGTCCTCAAGTCTTTGAGTGAAAAGAATGGCTAGGGTTGAAGTTTAAAGGGAGAAAAGAAGAAATCAAGCATTGATTTGTAATTTCCACCATGAAATCAAGGTGAAAGAGGACCATGGATCTTACCTATAGGTTAGGGAGCGTCCTCCTCCTCCTAAGCTCCCTTGGTCATTTTTCAAGCAAAGAGTGAAAGTGGTTTCGAAATAACCCTTTCAAGTTATGGATATGTGAGTATATATGTGTATTATTGAATTTCTTTTTAAGAGAGAGAATGTAGGGGATAATTCCTCCATTTCCTTGCCACTTGCCCCCTCTTATTCCTTACATACGAAGCCTCCTTCCTTGCCTTTCATTCCCTTCAATTATCCATGATTTTAAGGAAAATAAATTAAGCACCTTAATCATATAATAATAATATCCATAAGTTAGTGGATATTACTTTTTCCTTTAACTAATGTGAGTGGGATCTCCACTCACTTAGATATTTTTGAGTGCCTTTGCAAGTCTCAATGACTTCCACTCTTAAGCAAATTCAACCATCTCGTTTTTGGTTGAAGGCACTTCAATTAATATTTTTATTTTTTGCATCAAATTGAATTAGGGTTCCAATTATGCTTAAATCTTGATTATTTTAATATCAAGATTCTCTCTCTTCAAAAATGATCCAAATGAGGTGTCCCTCTCATTTTATTTTCTCTACATGATGCCAATAAACATGATGGACCCTCTAGAAGTGGTATTTTGCATATTGAACCCTGGGTTTTGGGTAAATTGCACATTACACCAAAACTAGGTTTTAATGTATAAACATTGCTTAACAAGCTCTATCTTGGTACTCAGGCTACCACAAGCCATACCACAAAATCATTCTCATTCTTATGATTCTTCAACATTTGAGGAACATTTTATCATATACAATTTGCAAGTATATCCCTCAAATTGGATAAATTGCACTTTAGTCCAAAATAAGCAAACATTGCTTCAACATTATTCAAAAAGGACTAAAATTGAAACATAAGTTCCTCTTGAGCCTTAATTACTTTTCACAAAATAAAATTGAGGATCTAATTAACTTGCTTAAGCAAAACTCCTAGGGTTAAGGCATAACCCAGGTTAGGGATATTACAATTATAAACCCCTAACAAGGATTTCGGCCCCGAAATTCCAGATAAAGGGAAGCAGATATTATTCATTTATCATCTCATCAAGTCTTCACATAACATATCAATGTCATGAAGATACCATTGAATTTTGATCGATACAAAGTTCTTCCATACATCTTATTATAGAAGTTATGACATGTTGTGCCATCTAACCAGCTGACACAACACTAGGCTTTCTTACTACTTGTACTGACTATCTCATTAGTTGTACATTCTCTTATCATAAGGGAAGGTTATTTGTCAATTTTAAGCATTTATCTTAAAGGTATCTTTAGATTTTGTGTATAAGTTGCTTTTATAGATCTAGATAGAGGTTATTTGTCAAATTAATTTGATAAGCTTTTCTCGCAATAATTTTTACAATTATTCCTTCAAATAGTTCATCCTCATTAATGTTATGTTTATGCAAGGCATAAACCCCTAACATATGATGTCCATTCTACATTAGGTATCTGAACTTATTTCATAGTTAACCATTCCAGGAAATCATCATAAAATAATCTGATATTTCTCAGATATCAGAATCTCTTACCTTGGTATCTATAATATGTGTTGAAAACACATCACATCCACATCTTCCTTTCATCATGAGACATTGCTTGTTACATTTATCTTTATGTTGAAACCCAAGTTTAAGACAAACTGATACTTTTCTAAGTATCCATCAAAAGAACACTTTAATTTATGTACATCAAATGTCATAAGACCCACTTGATTGCCATGTCCCAGACAGGAAAGAGCATAAGAAAACACATTCTTCTTATCACCCCATCATCACTCAGGGTTGTTTATTAAAGAGAAGAGATTATCAATTACATGAGACTTCAACTTGTTCATGAGTCAATCATTCTTGTCTCATCCTGGTTCCTTGCCATTTGCATAAGAAATTATAAGGATAATTACATGTCACAACATCTTAGTGTTATCATCATTATGATTACTAGATTTGGGTATTCAAACCTTTGGTTCATCACTGATTATTGTTACCTCCCATCAGGTAACTTTTACCTCTAGGTCTGAGGACCAGGTTATACATTATACTAAACATCTTCTTTTGTTTATAAGTTGATTTATAATTAAATCAAATTCCTCCGTATATCAATTAGTATGTGGTAGAAATATCCATGCCACATCTCCTACTTCATTAGGCTCTTTTTAGACTGTTTCCGAATGATTACTTGATTAGGGTAATCTGAAAGATAACAATCGAGGTATGTCATACTTACCTTGACTTCAATAAATGAATACCTGGCCAGGGTATTCAAGAACTAAAATTAGGTAGTATGCATTTATTTTATTTTATGTTTTTATCTCTTTAAATATCTCAGATTTCCTCTAAGTTCCTTTTATCTCTCTTCCCTTCCTTAATGAAGAGAGAGAAATTTTAACATTTTAAAAAGAATATTGAACTGAATACACATTTCCATCCTTTTTATCTCTTCTCCTTGTCCTTAAAGGACTGAATGAAGAAAGCTTATTAATAGCTACCTTACTCATAATCAGTAGGCAAAGAGAAGAAAAAGGAAAGGTAATTCAGAATGAAAATTTTATCCGACATGTTACCTTTACGGGTTATCTATTGCCTTGTCTGTTGGGTCACCTCATTACTTTCTACTTGGACATTGCCACCTCAGATGTCCTTTTTGTCCACAGCTATAGCAAGCTCAGAGCCTTTTAGGTGACTGCTGCATTGGTGCACTATATTGTGGTTGAGTCAGTACTACTGAAATCTTTGATTGTTTAGTACCACAAATCCACTGTTCCTATGACTGTGTAGACTTCCTTTTAAGGTCTGTCTCATGTTTCTTTGTCGTAGACCTTTCTATCCTCCGAATTGATTCCACAAATGTACTGAACCTTTCTCTACTTTCTAATGCAGATGCCGAGATAGACATCTCATCATGCAATCCCTTCTCAAAACGTCAGGTCTTTTCCTCCTCAGTAGTAGCCATTTGAGGACAAAATCACAAAAGTTCCATAAACTTAACCTCATATTCATTTATCGACATGGGTCCCTATCGAATCTTCTCAAACTGTGAGATCTTTTCATCTAAGTATGTCTTTGGAAAATACTTATTGATGAATTCTCAACGAAATTCCTCCCAACCAACCTCTTCATCATTCCTTTTTATTTCTTATATAGCCCACCAGTGTCCAACACTACCCTTCAAAAGGTACACAACATGTTTGACCTTGTCGACATCTGGAATACTAAGGATCTTAAAAGCCTTTTCTAACTCAGTGAGCCAGAGATTAACATCTGCTGAGTTAGATGTCCCAGCATATTCTATGGCTCCTACACGATGTAGTCATTCAAAAGTCTTACCAGACCCATATCCCTCATTGGCAACTGGTGCCCTAGGTGTCGGTGCTGGCATCCGATCTGTTATATGCATCACTGTAGTCATGATTTGCCCAAAAAGAGTATGAAAATCTGGGTTTCTCATCATGACTTCATCAACATGGGGATTCTCAAGAACTGTTTCTTCTCTTGCCTAGTCCTTGACACCTTTTACTGGTGCAGCATCATTGCTCTCAGCAATGTGTCCCTCATGTCCTCCAGACATCTTTGTTTTATATATCTTCTTCTCCATAAGCAGAAGGCACTATAAGATACACTAGGGTACACTTAGAATAGACTCAACACCTTAGTCCTATCTCTCTGTAGACTCAACAAACCTAGAGCTCTAACACCACTAAATTGATATGAATCATTCGAAGAAAACATGATTTACTTAAACAGAAACATTTGTTAGCAGCGGATTACTAAAAATCACTAAAAATTAAAACCATTTAAAAAGAGATCCAAACACAAGGAAAACTCTTTGAACAAGAACCAATGTATTTTATTTACATCCTTGTTCATAAGTACATATCTTGTACCTTCCCTTCTCGAGGGTTACAAACATCAACTGCTCTGTTAAAACTATACACAGGCAGCATAAAAACCTTGAGGCATTAAGCCAAAATCTCATATTGATTCATTAAAGTTTCAAACTACTAACTCTGAGGACAATATAAAGGAAATAGGGACAATATAATAGGAATGGGATAATATAAAGGAAATAGGGACAACAAATCACAAGGCTTCCCATAGAATAAAGAAGAAGCATCCAATTAGATGTCAAAAAGGAATTCTTCATATAACTAGATAAAAGAGAATATATGAAGAAAACAATAAGGTTCACAATAGTCAATCTTGCATTCAAACCTCAAATAGAGAACACCAATTAATAATAAGGGTTATGTATGTGGGTAAACTAAATAATAATCAAAATAATTACATTTTGGGGTTTATGGAATCACCTCCATAACGATATATTATGGCATCACCACCATAATCTTCATGGGAGTAATGGCATCATAGCACAATTATCTATGGACATGAATCACCATATGCACCATCTGTTGATATTACACACAAAGGAGATACACCTCCCAAAGTGCACATAAACAAGTTACCCAAACCAAACATGCATTATAAAATAGAGAGGCACTACTACAGAAACATCATTCAATGTCACTTTTCGGGGCGTCAGTTATTTACAAAAACCGCCGCCTATAACATTCCACGTCGGCTATTTAGTAAGTCTGACATCTATATTCGAAGACCAGCCAGACACGGGTACCGCTTTGTATTCAGTGTCGGCTAGGTAAACCAAATCGACGCCTAAAATCACCTGTGAAATCCAAATTTCGAGCGAAAAGAAAAAGTGTCACATACAACGTAGGTTTTTTAGATACAAACCGACGCCTATGTATGATGAGAATTTGTGCGAAGAGTGTCACATACAGTGTCAGTTATCCTTTGGTAACCGATGCTGATAATGGTTCCCGCCAAATAATTTAGGGCAAATATTCTCCAATTGGACATCAGTTTTTACGATCAACCGACGCTGAAGATGTTTAGGTGTCGATTTTGTAGACAACCGATGCCTTTTATGAACTTAATACTCACGATCACCTGACTCTTCCCCTTTCTTCTATTTTATTGTGAGAATTCTCCTCCTCTACTGCTGCCGCCTGACTGAACCCCCACCCGCCTCCGCTGCTGCTTGTGCACTGCCGCCGCTCCGCCGCCGCTCACTGCTCCTTCTGCACCGCCGTCTCTGGTCCTAGTCGCCATGCCAATGGTCCTTGTGCCTTCCTGCCCTACGGCTACCTACCTGCCCTGCACCGGCGGTCCTGGAGCTCACCGGTGTTCTTTGTTCGCCGCCGCCCACCACCGCCATTTCCTTGCCGCCGACCTGCTCGACCTACCTGCCCAGGTACCTGCCGACCTACCCAGGTGGCACCCAGGCATGCCTAGGCGGCCAAGCGTTCACCTAGGGTCCCAAACCCAGGAGCCCAACCTATTTAGGCCTCTGGGATGCCTGGGCGATGCTTGGGCTGCGCCAAGGCACAATGCTGCTGGGTGTATTTTTTTTTAAATTAAGTTATTTACTGATTTGTGTTTATTTATGTACTTATTTGTATTTATTTATGTATTGTTTTAAGAATTAATTGATCATCTACTGCTGCTCGCCATCTCCCTATCTGTCGCCTGCTCACCTGCCTACTTGCCTGCCTACTCACCTACCCTCTGTCTCCCCCTCTCTCCTTGCTGACGCCCGACTGGGCTCAAACAGAGGTAAACCCTGTTTTATTACACTTCTTGATCTTTAATCACATAGACTTAATCAACATTGCTACTTGTATGATCCTAGTGATTAAAAGAACTCTTTCCTGGTCCCTTCAGTAACTAATGTTCCCTTGAGATGAGTGTTAATTGATCTAGTTTGCTTACTTTCCTTGTAATGCCATCTTTTATGTGCTATGACCTAGTCACCTTTAGAGTATTAAAATGATGCAACTTGTACACTTGTTGAATTTGAATCTATAATTCCTATGAAATGATATCACCCCACAAAATCAGTAGTCACTATTATGTCTTGTACACTCTAGAATCAAGATCTAATACTCTTATGCTATTTTAACACCATGAGACATTTTTTGCTCATTCTAGTGGATTATTATGACCTATATATGATGACCTAACATGAAACCATGCTCTTAATGATATGATTTACATATCTATTATTGTGTTTGTTGGCCTAGAAACCCATCCAAGATTTACTCATTAGGAGTAAATCTTGGATAGTCCCTAGTTTGGGACTGTTCTTGAACACCTAATCTCACTTAGGATGTAAGTGTATAATGTGTATTGGTTTTTCGAGAAAATTTCGGTAGCATTTCCCTGTTTGTTCTCTAAGTACATATGTACTTAGAGAACAACGGGGAAATGCTGCCAAAATTTTCTTGAAAACCCAATACACATTATACACTTACTAGTGAGATTAGGTATTCAAGGATGGGATAGGTGGTACACATTTATTATATATAAGAATGACATCACATGTGTTTCTTGTCCTAGAAAGTGAACAATCATTATTCATTATATTACTTGTACATTGGTATAAATTAGAATGAACAATCACTAAATTATATACTATTTGTATGGAGTCCTGCTTCATTGTACCTCCTAAGGTTATGAAGCTTAGCGCTGTGTTGAGATTGTATAAGTTGAAAGCTAACAATAGATGGAGCGACAAAAGCTATTATTGTGATGAAACCCTAACATGTACCTATCTATTATTGTGTTTGTTGGCCTAGAAGCCCATCCAAGATTTACTCATTAGGAGTAAATCTTAGATAGTCCCCGGTTTGGGACTATTCTTGAACACCTAATCTCACTTAGGATGTAAGTGTATAATGTGTATTGGGTTTTCGAGAAAATTTCAGTAGCATTTCCCCGTTTGTTCTCTAAGTACATATGTACTTAGAGAACAGCGGGGAAATGCTGTCGAAATTTTCTTGAAAACCCAATACACATTATACACTTACTAGTGAGATTAGGTGTTCAAGGATGGGATAGGTGGTACACATTTATTATATATCAGAATGACATCACATGTGTTTATGCCCTAAATTTCACTACTACAGAACATGTCTTTGGCGTCGGTTGTTTATGCCCTTTTGTTGTTGCCAACTCCACAAAATATTGAAGCTAATGATGACTTATATGTGCGCGGAGATCACAATGAAGGATTTTTAATTGATAAAAGATCACAATTTTAGAGGCATGCATGTTTATATTTTTTTATTGAAGCTAAATGTTTTCTTTTTTAATTTCAATATCATTTTCAGATTTGATGTTTCATTATCTTCAGATGCTAAATGTTTGCCTTTTTAATGACATTTTCAGATGGATGACCATGATGAGCATGATGTCCATGATGAGCATGAAGTCCATGATGAGCATGTTGTCCATGATGAGCATGGCGAGGATACCAATGTAAGTTCTAAAAACATATCCTATATTTCTATAAAATTCATTATCTTCTAGTTATGTCATATATCCCATATTTCTATATTGCGCTAATTCAGTGTGTTTATTTTTGTCAAATTTTAGGTTGATGATGCACATGTACCCACTGAAGCACTAGAGGAACTTGATGCGTAGCACCAAACACTTAACAAGAAAAGGGGCATCACTCTGTTGAAGAAGTTAATAGCACTAAGTGGAAGTGGATCCAGATTGGTTGTGGAGTTTGATAATGGAGGAAATGCAATTGGAGTGAACCGCAATAATTTTATAAACTATCTTGGGGTTGTCACTCGAAGCCATTGTGGTGTTAATTATGATAATAGGCATAAAGTTCCTCAGGCAAAGAAAGACTTGATATGGAAGGATTTATGCGTGAGTTATTATTATTTGCAATTCTATTTTGTAGATTACAAATTCTATTATTTGCAATTCTATTTTTGGATACTAGTTAATAAGAATTCTATTTTACAGAATTTGTTTGCATTGGATGAGAAGTTGCATCGTAAAAGCATGATGCAACGCGCTGGAAAGATGCTAAGGAACTATAGGACAAATCTCAATAGAGAATACATAAAAGATGGTGATAAGACGAAGAAGTCATCCCTTGAACAGTGGAACTTCTTGGACAAAGAATATTGGGACATGTTTGTTGCTTCAAGAAAATCTAAAGAATTCAAGGTATTAGGCGTCACTCCCAATTTAATTAATATACGTTGTATTCACCTATTCAAGATTAACATTTAGTGCTACTAACCAAATAATTAATGTGCATACTAACTAGGCCCTCAGTGAGGCGCAAAAAGAAAGGCGTGCACTGAATGTACATGACCACACTATGGGTCCAAAGGGCTATGCAAGCGTTTGCCAAAGACTATAGGCGGAGTCTGCTGCTACTCAGGAGTCCTCTACTATAGGTAGCACACCTCTGCCTCACCATGATGTTTGGATAGCTGGGAGGCAAAATAAGAAGGGAGAAATAAGGAAGCCCGCAACTGCTGAGGTGGCTGCAAAAACGGTAAAATACAACTCTTAGAGCAATCTTTTGAATATTGATTATTTGTGGTGTTAACTTACCAATTTCTGTTGATGGTGATTAGAGGGAGCTGCACGAGCAGAGGAAACAAGGCACGTTCATCCCTAAGGGCACAAGGGATGAATTGACAGTTGCTTTGGGTAACCCAGAGCATCCTGGACGTGTTAGGGGTGTAGGCACTGGTGTGGGCATCAAAGCATTCTTTGGGCCATCCCAGTGCAAACCCAGAGTGGGACTTTCACAAGAAGAGGTAACCTATTCTTTTTTTAGAATGTTACTGCAAAAGGAAATTCAATAATAAGAAGCTAATGTTTCTTTTATCCATCTAAGAGAGTCGAGGATATAGTTGCTAAGAAGGTCAATGATATAGTTGCTGAGAAGGTCAAGGAAGAAATAGTGTGGTGGCAGGCATCTCAGGCTTCCAATCAGCCTATGGCGACCCACTCTTCTCCTGATGCACAGACTGAGAGTAATCCTGTAGACCCACCGCCTAACACGTCTACTGTAAGTATTGTTTATGACACTGTAGCTAGTCTTTTCATGATGATATGTTTTCAAGATGATATGTATATATGTATAATATTCTTTACGTAAATTTGTAGGCATTGAAGCCATGCCGCATAAAAATACAAGATTATGTTGTTGTAGAGGCACAGGCTTACCCGTCCCTTCCTGGGGCAATGTTTCACGGGACTCCAATGCCACAGGGCTACGTTCGTGTGAGCCCGATACGTGTATTACCCAATTGGAGGGAAGCTACATTGCCATATCCCCACCCGGATATTGATACACTTGTTGAGGAAGAAGGCGGGGTGATATTGTGGCCCAGAGCAGATGTCGTCTACACTACTGAAATTGTAAGATAAATTTACATTACTTTAGATTGTTAATGTGTGTATATATGAGGTCAACTGATATGAAATTATATATACAGGTTAAAAAGAAGACACCCGGAGCACCTAGGCCTCCACCTCCACTTCCTGCATTACCAAGTTGGGTTCCAACTGACCTAAAATACCTGTTAGGTCCTGCTTGTAGGGGAATGGCATGCTGGCTACGGGCACATAATATACATTGCCCTATAATTGTTTCTTTAGAAGCGGATTATGCAGGTCAATCATACGAAATCTCTTTATTTATACAAGATATTATTGAGGTGTTTATGTATGATTGGCTGAATACATCAATGATAGAGACATGGATAAGGTGAGATCTTGTTTATACATCCATATACCTTGTGTAAGATCTGGTGATCTGGTTTCTTATATATAAATGCATACGTAATACATGTTTTGCAGCTACTTAGTCGAAGATCAATGCAAACAATTTGCATTTTTCATGTGGGATTTTTGATTCCATCATTGATTAGTATGGTAGCTAAAGACACTGATAGTGTTCAACAATACAGTATAGATGCGTTTACAATTTTCGGTCAGCAAAAGAAGACGATAATAATATCCCCATTCAATGTCAAGTAAGTTTACTTTATTTATAATTTGGACTTAAGAAAATTCCATTTTTATTGTGCATTTTGAGTAATTAATTTTTAACTTTTTTACCTCTAGCGGTAGGCATTGGGAGTTACTAGTTATTGTCCCCGGGATGTTCACTGTTTATTATCTAGATCCTGCGAGGAGTACATTGAACACTAAAATTGGACACGTAATGAGAATGCCATTATTCTTGTGAGAAATATTTCATTTTTATATCTGTTAACATCTGTTATTACATTACTATTTAATTATGCAATTTACTGTGTTACATTAACATGTAGGGGTTTAGATGCATTCAAAAATGCTGGAGGAAAGGTCCCAAGGAGAAAGAACCAAGCAATAATTTGGGAGAACATAAAAGTAAGTTCCCGACTCCAATGTATATATTATTTATGTGAACTGTGCTTAGTTGTATTTTTTAATATTTTGTATGTTTCAATTTATAGTGCGCTACACAAGACAACGGCTGGGCATGCACATACTATGTGATGTGATTTATGCAGATGATTATCCAATATGCCCCATTGGACATCAGTACCATACATGAGGTATTATATATAGTCTCATTAGTTAGTATGAAATATATCAATCTTATTTTTATATTATTACTTATATATACATCATTCTCTTTGCAGGTGTTTAAAACTGACCACAATATAGGTAAATGCTTAAAAGATGTACATGCTCCATATACAATGGAAGCATTAAATGAAATAAGAGAAGAATGGGTAAGAGCCATACAAAAAGTGGCGATTGTAAAATATAATTGGGATGCTGATAGCGATGTTGAATGATATTTTGTAAATGAATATTTCTGAATGTTTCTACATGTATTTGAATATTTCTACATGTGTGAATGTGAGAATTGAATTGATGTCTGAATGTATCTACTTGTGTGAAAAGTATATATGTTGATTTTGCAGGTTTGTGGCCTGTTTGTAGGATGATATCAATGGATGTCGTAAACCTGCAGTTCAGAAAACTGAACTGTAGGTTCTTATCCTGCTGACCATCCACAGCAGGCCTGCAAACTGATTAGAAAAAAAACATAGGCATCGATTATTTATATAACAATATCATCAAAGGCTTACAACATCGGTTATTGGATAAAAACCTCCGCCTAATATGACAAACAACCCGACTGTGCAGGAAAGCACGGCCGTGGTGGAAAAAGCGTCGGTGATTAGTATAAAACCGATGCCTATGGTACTAAACATGGCCGGGTAGGGAAGCACGGCCGTGGCATCTGGAACTATGGCGTTGGTTATTTAGTTGTAAACTGACGCAGAAAGTGTCCTAGATGGCGCCCTTTTTGTGGCACGAACCCTTTTGCCTTCGGTTGCAGAACTGACACCAAAGAGTTCGACCTTTAGCGGCGCCCACATAGGCGTCGCTTGAGAACCGTCGCTAAAAGGGGTTAAACAATCGACGCCAAAGACATGTTCTGTAGTAGTGAGGCAAGTAGAGATACAATCACATCACCATAAAGGTGTCCAAATTCCAAGATCCAAAGTCACCAATAAGAAGTATATGCATAATAAATTATACCATCATAGACAACACATTGCAAATTAAAGTTTCCATTAAATATAGATTGTCAACACCAACAAGATACAAACTAAATGAATAGCCACAAGATACAAGGATAGGATCCATGTAACAATTATCATAGTGCATGTTCCCAATTTCAAGATTAGGAAACACATGGTACAACTATAAGCAAATATGTGAAATCTAAATAATGTGTCACCATCAAGTCCAAGAGAGATAGAGGAATAACCAATTTTCCAATATGACTTGTAAGAGGATGCAACATACCTCACTGATGTGTATATTAGGTTAGGATCCATACCCTAGATCCAAATAGAGTTTATCTTCACCTAATATCATATAGGATAGAAATTGTAATTAATGTATATATTTAAACCCTAGAAAAAACACTACTTTATTAAATTGGAATTAGACTCTAAAATCATCACCAAATGATTTATTAGATTCTCCTGATCAAGAAAACATATCTTTTTGTCCAATTTAAAGTTATTATGACTAAGTTGTAGTTTTAGTGGATTTTATTTATTAAATTCATTATATATATCACCTTTAAAAAAAACTAGAAATAAGACCTTGAAAGTATTTTTATGGATAGAGATTAATTTTTTGATTCCAAAACATATTTTTTTGTTAAATTTGTATAAGCGAATTAAAAGATATGAATTTTGTGATTTTGGCCAATCAAGAAATTACTCATCAGCAACCCATGTGAGAGAGAGGGAGAGGGGTGGATCGCTTGACTTGGCCCAACTGTGAACTACCAAGTCAGCGGTCCATGCCCGTCATCCGTGAGTCAAAGGGGCTCAAACAAAATCAAAAGATGCAAATAACCTCGTGTGAAACAGAGAGGAAAGAAGAGAAGAAATGGGGGCAAAAGAGTAATAAAAATAGGGGGATTGTCCCCTTGCCTTGCTCATGCCAATGTTGGTGCTTAAGCATAGCAGAGAATACCACATTTTGGTTGTTTACTAAATAATTGATTTTTAGCAAACTAAGGACATTAAAAGAAAGAGGAAGAAGAAACAAACTTTCCTCTAGAAGGAATCAAGCCAAAGATCAACGTAGAGAGAGGAAAAGCCGCCGCAAGCTCTGGACCAAAGCAAGATCACCGGAAGCCAAAGACGTGAACACTAGAGCAACTAAACGAAGATAAGACTTGCAAATATACAAGGGAAGCTTGGTGTCTGTATTTATAGGTAACAATGAGGGAGGTAGTGAGGAGGGAAGTGGCCATTGTAGCTTGGAGAGCAAGAATTGAGTGTTTCATGAATATTCATCGAAACAACACAATTAATGGATAAATCTATGTGGAATCCAATTTGGAAACTAATGGCGAAGAAATTATTCAATTTTGTTGTGAAATGACTGGTAAATCACGAATCGAAAAACTCACTTCTATGATGCTACAGTACATATCCGTCTCCACAAAGGAGATGGATGATGGGAAGTTGGATCACAATCCAACATTTTAAGTTACATGTGCTACAGTGACTCCGTGTGACATTTATGTGGTTGCTAAAATCAATTCAGACTATAGTTCTTATTTAATCATTTAATTTTTTTCTCTTTCCATACTTGAGGGTTCAAACAAACTCCAAATTTAATGAAATTTGGCAACTAGACTATTTTGGACATGAGGAAATAGAATATGACCTTAGTTTTCACTTTTAAAGACCCTAAATATTTTATTTAATTCTTTTAAGAAAATCATATATTCTCTTTCTTATCACATTGGAGTCTTTTAGAATTACCCAATTAATATGAAACTTCATCCACAAGCAAATCAAAACATGTGGAACACAATTTGGCTATTAATTTCATTTGTTGAAGTTGTTTGTTATTTTATTTAATGATTTGAACATTCTACACACTCTCTCTCTCCTGATTTCACCTTTCCATCAAAGATTTTCTAAATTGTATGAAAATTTACCAAGT
Organism: Alisma plantago-aquatica; assembly: GCA_963693085.1. Lineage (NCBI taxonomy): Eukaryota > Viridiplantae > Streptophyta > Magnoliopsida > Alismatales > Alismataceae > Alisma > Alisma plantago-aquatica. Next base: position 463,863,205 of record OY856414.1, read on the forward strand.
GGCCTATTTTAACATGTAGAATATGAATTTGGCATTAGTTTATTTTTTAAAGATGTGTATTATTTTATTTAATATATTTAAATCTTATCACTTACTTTATCCTTTTTTTGTATGGACTAGAGCTTAAGTATTCATCCTGCGCTCTAAAGCAGGCCAAAAGTTAGGTAAATTGACATCAAGACTATCTAAAGGCCAGAGTGGTGTATTACAATGAAAGGAAAAGGAGTTGCATGAAGATAAAGCTAGTTTTGCAGTTCTGTTAGTAGCTTGATTCAAATCTCTTGGGATGTGCATAACCAGGAGTTGATGTAATGCTGCCTTTGCGACATGAAATTTTCTCCAGAGTTACTGGAGCCTCAGTGAGTTGCATTGTGACTCATGTACCAGCTGCATCGAGAGGCTGGAGTCAGAAGTGATAATAGTATTATGCATATTCTTAGCCATACAGATAGAAGCTGCAAAGGTTATGGCAATGAATTCAACATGCAACATCGATGAGGCTTTGAGGAAGATGCCTTTGCCATGTAGAAAATGGCTAGAGTGATCAACGGTGTGAATACCAATACCAAGTCCAATGTCCTATTGTTGAAGGAGGCATCAACGAACATCAGATGTTCAAAGGGGCCGGGGTGTGTAAATGTATTGCTTGGCAGAGATAACTGATGTGGACTGGGCTCCATGCATTTCAATATTGCTCTCATTCTGTCCTTGATGAACACAACCTGATCATTTTCTTTAAGATGACGATTTTCATGGATTTGTTTGTTACGGTTTTTCCATATGTGCCAACAAGTCACTACGTATAGTATAGTGGAATCCACATTGGGATTGGTGGAAGAGATGATCCAATTGATCCAGTGTTCCTCATCTAGCAGGAAAGAGTCAGACGAAGCATTAAGCTTCCTCCAAATGCCTCTACAATAGTTGCAATCACATAGGCAATGGAGTAGTGTATCGTCCTGGTTGTTGTAGAGGGGACATAAAACATCCACATCTAGATTTTGTCTCTTTTTCTTAATATTAGTAAGCAAAGCTCGATGTTGAAGCAGCCAAAGAAAGAGCTTTAATCGTTCAAGGATTTTGAATCTCCAAATGGATTTCCAAGCACCATTGGTAATGCATTGGTCATCCTGTTTGAGCCAGGTATAGGAACCTCTAGATGTTAGGTTGCCCATAGGATCGGAGGGCCAGATCCAAACATCTATATTGGTGTCACCAGATGGAGGAGGGATATGTTGAATAATCTTGTAAGCTTCTGGTGGCATATAATTGGATATGAACACATAGTCCCACTCACCATTATCAAGTAGAAGAGAGAAGACTTTCAAATCATGCAGTTCAGGTGGGATTACCCAAGATGGGTTGATGTCTAGGATAGAGGTTCCATTCAACAATTTATCTATCCATACGCAGGTGTCTAAGCCTGAGACAATGCTTTTATGGCACAATCTAGTGATTGTATTCATGTTGCATTTGATAAAGGCCCAAACTGAGGAGCATGGTTTTTTGACAACACGATTATCCCTCATGTACTTTTCTGTGAGGATTTTAGCCCAAAGAGCCAAATGGTTATTTAAGAAAGACCAGACATTCTTCATCATTAAGGAAACATTTTGATCCCGTACATTCTTGATGCCCAGTCTGCCGTCAGCTCTGTGTCTTGTTACCTTTTTCCAAGACATAAGTGATAGTTTCTTATGCTCTCTTCCACCCGACCAGATGAAGTCGTTAATATGTCGGTTGATGTCATCAAAAAGAGAATGGGACAGCTTTATAGTTTGCATGGTGTAGGTCGGAATTGCTTGTAGTGTTGCTTTTGCTAATGTTATTCTATTAGTCGTGGAGAGGTGTCGGGCAGCCCAACTCGACATTCGCTCTTTGATGCTGGTAACTAGATGTTGGTGAGTGCTTTTATTGATTCGGTGATGGAGGATCAGAACTCCAAGGTACCTGCCAAGGTCGCTGGTGTGGGCAATCCTAATGGCTTGAGAGAAAGCTCGCTTTTTAGATCTAGAGGTGTTTGCTGAGAAGAAACAATGTGACTTCTCTTTTGAAATTACCTATCCAGAGATGATGTTGAATTGATTAAGGACTTCAAGAATAATATTCGCTTGATTCACGCTTGCTTCATCCATTAATAGAATATTGTCTGTGAAGAAAACATGGGACAGAGGTGTTCCATGTTTAGTCAGTCTAATTGGCTTCCATAGACTATTGTTAATAGCTCCATTGATGGTCTGGGATAGGTGTTCCATGCATAGAACAAAGACATAAGGGCTCAGAGGGTCACCCTGGCAGACACCCCTGGCTGACTTGAACGCCGATAGTGGTGCACCTTCCCATAGGATAGAGGTTTTGTCACTAGAGATGATATTCATAATGAGGTTTATTGTAATAGAAGGGAGACCTGTCTTCTTGAGAGTATCCTCAATGAAGTGACAGTCCATGCAGTCGAATGCCTTGGAGAGATCTAGCTTGATGGTAACCCATCACTTGCCACTAGTCTTTTTCTTCATGGAGTGAATAACCGCTTGAACTAGAAGGATGTTATCACTTATCCTCCTGCCATGTATGAAGTTGGATTAATTATCCGAGATCCATGTAGGGAGGAATGGTTTTATTCATTCCACAAGAACCTTTGAGATTAGCTTGAAGCATGAATTGTTAAGGGAGATAGGACGGAGCTCCAAGCATCTTTGGGGCTTCCTAACCTTAGGAATGAGGATCATATAAGATTCAGTCGCTTTGTTGTCAATTGAACCAGTGTTGAATGCTTGTTGAATAGTTTGGATGATAGAAGAGCCAAGCTTGTGCCATTGATTCTGAATAAACTCGTTGTGAACCCCATCAGGGCCAGGTGTCTTGGAGGGGGACATTAAGAACAAAGTCTTTTTGATTTCATCATCGCCAGGAGTGCGGGCAATAAGGTTGAGCACTTGCGGGGGGAGTTCCTGGAAAGAGCCTATATAAGCAGCGATATTGGTGTTAGAATAATTCACTCCATCGTGTTGCACCAGCATTTGATGAAAGTGGTTGAGGATGAGCTCCTTGAGGCCAGCAGGTGACTCGACCCAGTCACCACAATCATTCTTCAACATGTTGATTCTTGTGGCATGTCGTCTTGCCTTCACATAGGAGTGAAAGTATTTTGTATTTCCGTCTCCACTCTTCAGCCATGGAATGTGGGCTTTTTGTTGCCAATCAAGTTCTTCAATGAGCAAGATGTTGTCGTGTTGTTCTTGTAAGCTAGCATAGAGCAGGTCATTAGATATATTAGGATTGACGCTATCAATTACCTGGCAGTGTTCTAGCTTGGAGGTTATGGATGATTTTTCATTATGCTTCTTCTGCTTGGAGTCCTTCTCCCATTTGAGTACAACAGCTCTGAAAGGGGGCAAAGCCTCAAGGAAGGATTTCAAGTTGTCCCATGTGGGCATTATTGACTAGTTAAAGTCAGTCGCAAGCTTCCAGCTAGCCTTAGTTCTGAACACGGTTGGTTTAGCTTCGTTGTTGATGGAGCTTGAGAGGAACATGAGATTATGGTCGGAGTTAAGCCTTGGGAAAACTGAGGATTGAAAGCCCCCTTCAATGGCTAGCCAAAGGTCATTGGCTATGATTCTATCAAGTTTTTCCAAAAGTTGAAGGCGCTTGAAGGTGTAGAAGAAGCCATTCATCTTGATGTCAGCGAGACATGTGCTTTGCAGTGTCTGATTGAAAAGCCGACTGTTGGCTCTGTCAAAGTATTTGCCACCTCTTTGGTCAGAGATGTCAAGCATAGTATTAAAATCACCAAGGACATCCCAGGGGCCTTTAGTGTTAGTTGAAAGCTCCAGTAAGTGAGGCCAGAGAAGCTTCCGTTTGGAGGGGGTGGGGCTTGCGTAGATGAAAGTACCAAACCATGATCGGTTAATTTTATAATGAATGAATTACCTATGGTTCATGATGATCTCAACATGACACCTAGCATCATCCCAAAGGATCCAAATTCCACCAGAGAAGCCAAGAGCTTCAACCCGTGGGAAGAGGGAAATCCAAGATTCTTAATGACATTAATAGATGATGTAACACTACACCTCATTTCCAAGAGGACAAGGATTTGCAGGCGATATTTTATTTTGTATTATTTCAAAAGTCAAATTTTGTTCTTGGAGCAAGCTCCTTGAACGTTCTAGCAGATAATACTTGACATAGATAAAATTCTAAGAGGAGGGGGTTTTTAGATGACGGCTAGCAAACCCTTGGCCTGACCTTCATCTACCTACCCAGAATTTCTAATTATTTTCATGGGGGACACTACCCCTTCATCCATAGCTCGACTCTGCTCGGTGAAGTCGAGGTTCTTCTTGGCACCTGCTGAGTCTTGCTGGTTAGCTTCCATGGTAACTTTACCCTTCTTGTGCACCCTATCAGGGCTAGTGTATATGTATTGATACACTATCTTATGATTTCTCAAGAGGACACCATCGCTTCCTTGTGTCGAAGTAAACCAGTTGAATTTATTTGAGGGTACATCCGACATATTGTGCTGCTTCATACCACCAAATATGAAGGTTTCCCCATTGTTGGGAATCAAGTTCCTACCCTTAGAGACTTCATCATCAATCAAGGTGACTGAGGTGTCCATCTGAGAGTTATCCTGGGAGTTCTTGTCCCCCGAGGAAGTGTGTGACTGTGGCTTCTGCTTCAGGTGTGTTGTACCCTTCTTTTTATTCTTTTTGTTCACTACTACCTCCCAGTCAGAGGTCTCACCTTCATCTGTTGCTTCTAGTGCTACCTTAGAGGTCGATGTAGCCTACTTAGGACCCTTGGCATGACCCTTCGTGGACTTTCTATGTTGAGTAGAACTAGGATCTGCCTTCTTGTCTTGACGTTGTTGTGGTTTGGGAGAATGTATAGCTTCAGTATATGTGTAGGGTGTGAGGATCGCTACCGTTGAGGTGGATGCAGTCTCATTGGGGATGAAGGGTTTAGAGTGGGAGCACTCCTCCGCGTGTCCTAGACGACTGCATGACATGCAGAAAATGGGCAGGTTCTCATACTCCATCCTGTAGTGCTCACCATTGAGCAAGACTGCTTGCAGTTGGGGCTTGGATGTGTCAACTTCAACCGCCATACGTGCGAATTTCCCACGGTCACCGACGATCGTTCTGTTATCAATTTTTATAGTTTTCCCTACCAAGTTGTCGATACACCAAAGCAGTTGGTTTTGGAATAGGTAGATTGGAAGGTCCTTGACCCGAAGCCAGACTACTAGTTTCCTTAGAATAGGGTTGGATGGGTGGAAATCTGCAAACCATGATTGGACAGAGAGAGAGTTTCCAAAAACTGTCCAGGGACCGCCTGTCATGGCCTTCACATAGTTTGTTTTGTTCACCAATTGGATGATATAGTACCCCATCTCCAGGTCAATGGATCTAAAAGAATTAGTCAAAGACCATAGGACCGAAAGTCGATTGATTAGGGTTTGAAACCCTATGTTGCCTCCAATCAACTTGATGATGACTGCATGTTTCCAAGGCTCCAAAAGGGGCGGCAAGGGAGATGGGTTGATAGTGAGAGCCAGAAGGGTACCACTACAGTCCACATGAATATCTTTCTCGGTGAGAGTGTCCAGAGAGACAGGAGGGAGCAAGGATGATGTCTTACGCCCTGTCATCGCATCCTTGTATGAGCGCTCATTAGGTTGTTATGGGTTGTCAGTAGCATTTGCAGGGGGGTCACGGTGTTCTTCCCCATAGAGAGGGAGACAAGATCCGCAACCACCCCCTCCTCTTCCTCCTCCTCTCCCTCTGTGGCCAGGGCCGTCGCTGCCGCTAAACCATAAGCGGTCTCCCATCAGAGCCCCTTTTTATGTTTCTTGTTTTTACTTATTTTATCATGTTAATGAATTAGATGCATCTAGAAACTTTCTAAAAATATAAAACTTGGTCTACAAGCAAAACTAAGTATGGGGAATACAATTTTGCCATAGATTAAATTTTTTTAACATTTTATTTAATATTTTTGTCTTTAAATCATATTCTCTCTCCTAGATAAAATAAAATATATTAAGATTGTCCAAATTAGATGAAAATGCACATTTACACTAATTTTTACATGTAGATGTCGAACTTTAGGTTTGTTTCCACTTTTGAAGTCATATATTAATTTATTTAATATTGAGACAAAAACTCATATTTTCCAACTCCAATTAATGCAAAGATAATTTTAAATTTTACAAAATTGTGAAACTTGTCACATAAGTAAAATTTTATTCCAATAAAAAGAATTTGGGTTTTTGAGTTTCCCTTTAATGATTTTTTAGGAAATTTACTTCATATTTCCATTAATTTTACAATTAATTCATTTAATGTCACCTTTTCATATTCTTAGGACTCCCTTTTCTTTTTCTTATTCCAAAAGGCCATAGAAACTTCTATTACCAATTTATTTACTATTATCCCTCTTAAATGGTTGAATTGCATTTTAGTTCCTTATTGAAACATCCACTAAGATATTTATGCATATGACCTGACATTGACGTAATTAGTATTCAATTACATTCCAAACCATTAATATTTCCACAAATTCAACATCAAGGCCAAAAGGGACAAATAGGATATGAAGAAATTAGATTAATGGATAAACTAGCAATTTACCCAAGTTTTGGTATGTTACAACACTCCACCCCTTAAAGAGGATTTCATCCTCAAAATCTAATCATCCATGATCTATCATGGCACTACTACTATCCCTCCACACCTTAAAGGGTTTGACCTACCAATACAACTAACTAGGTTTACAAAGATAAGTCTAGTTCACATGTTAAACATTACCTACTAATAACACTTACACTTTATCAAGAGCAAGGGAAAAAGGAAGTCATGGTTAGGTTAATGTAAGGTTAAATGATAACTTTATCATTAGATACTTCTCCATTGTGCATGTTACCATTACCCCTACATTGTATTGGTCCCTAACCTCCACGAAGTTGAGGGCAACGAGGTTTGATATGACCATGTTCTCCACAATGATGGCATATGATTGGACCTTCAGGTTTAGGAGGACAACTACCATGGGAATGCCTCTTATGGGACTTGGAACACCTATCACTCTTTGAGTCTTCACAAGGTGTCTTTCTCTTACGATTTATCTTTTCTTGATAAAGAAGGTAAGCTTCTATAGAAAGGTCCTTATCCACTAACTGAAGAAAGGTTAAGGGAAGACTAGGGATCAACATATGTGCAATGCTAAAGCACAACCTATCTAGAAAGAGACTAGCATGTCGCTCATTAGTCAGACCTATGGCATAACACTTCAAATGTATGAACTTCTGCACGTACTCCAAGTGGAGTCATGGAATTCTGACGTAGGCTGTAGAACTCAAACTCCTTATTCCTTAGGGCTATAGAGGATATATACTTGTCTATAAACAAGGCAAGAAACTGACTCCACGTCATAGTAGCAACATCAAAGTCTTATCCAGGCTATTCCACTAATGTCGAGCTGGCCCGTTGAGCACATAAGTAGAAAAGTGAACCTTTTGGTTCTCATCACAAGCCATGCCATCAAAAGTCCTTTTAGAAGTAAGAATACAGTCATCTACTTTATCCACCATGTTGACTTCATTCTCACCATTAAAGTATGTGGAGCGCATCTTAAGGAAATCTATAAGATTATACTCCTTGGGCTTCTCAAGTGTAGAAACCGAGTCGACCTTTCCTACTAGGTTTGTGGATAACAACTATCGGAGGAGAGTCAACTCTTACTCAGAAGAGAGGCCCAAACTTGCAGGTTGTGGGATAGGTTGGTTCACAACTAGTTGACCATCAGATGTCACTAGAGTTTGAGATGTTAGAGGAGTTAAAGGAGGATCCATCATGGGCATCCCACACCTAGGGTTCTAGGGTGTCACAAAACCTTCTAGGTTGTCAACAAATGACTTTTCACCAGCCGTATGTATGTTCATGCTCAAGGCAAGGGGTAGGGTATAAGCAACCTATGGAAAAAGGCAAACAATATATGGGAGCTAAATTTAAATAGTTACATCAACCGACTACCTTGGCTCTGATACCATGTTGTAAGGAGTGGGATCCCATAGGGGATCCGCTCAGTACCAAAATAAAAAGGGAACATCACTTATAACTAAAACCATCATATATTTTTCACAAAAGGGAATGACAACCAATTCATTCAACATGGACGTATGATAAGACCAATAATATAGCAGTGTAAGAAATATATATCTAACTATTACAATTGAGTGCCTGTGATATTTCTTCACCACACATGGTGTCGATAGAAGGAAGCAAAAGAAATTATTAAGAAGAGGGTCTTTCCACTATCACAACATACCTCCCAAGCTAGATAAGGTAACTCCTGGATAGCCTTGGTCAATTTTAGGTAGCTTCTCCTTTCTCACCACCAAGGGGTTGGAAGCATACCCTAAAGTGAAGAAAAAGATGGAAAGATATCAGCAAACAAAGATGGTATGTGCATATGATAGGGATTGGACAATATAAAGGAAATAGGGACGACAAATCACAAGGCTTCCCATAGAATAAGGAAGAAGCATCCAATTGGATGTCAAAAAGGAATTCTTCATATAAAAAGATAAAAGAGAATATATGAAGAAAAGAATAGGGTTCACAATAGTCAAATCTTTCCATTAAACATCAAATAGAGAACAAAAATTAATAATAAGGATTATTCATGTGGGTAAAGTAAACTATAATCAACATAATAACAATTTGGGGTATATGCCATCACCACCATAACCTTGCAGTATGGCATCACCACCATAATCTTTGGGGGAGTAATGACATCACAACACAATTACCCAGGGACATGGATCACCATCTGTACCCTCTGTTCGTGTTACACACAAAGGGGATACACCTTTCAAAGTGCACGTAAATAACTTAAACAAACCAAACATGTATTATAAAATAGAGAGGCAAGTAGAGATACAATATAGTCACCATAAAGGTGTCCAAATTCCAAGATCCAATGTCACCAATATGAAGTATAGGCATAATCAATTTTACCATCATGGCCAACACATTGCAAATTAAAGTTTCCATTAAATATAGATTATCAACACCAACAAGATACAAACTAAACAAAATAGCCACAAGATACAAGGATAGGATCCAAGTAATAATCATCATAGTGCACAAGTCCAATTTCAAGTTTAGGAAACAATTGGTACAACTATAAGCAAATATATGACATATAAATAATGTCACCATCAAGTCTGAGAGAGAGAGATAGAGAGGAATAACCAATTGTCCAATATGACTCATAAGAGGATGCAAGATACCTCACTAATGTTGTATATCAAGTTAGGATCCACACCCTAGATCCAATCAATGTTCACATTCACCTTATAACATATATGATAAAAATAATTAATTAATGTACATATTTCAACCTTAGAAAATCACCTTTTTATTAAATTGGACTTAGACTCTGAAAACTTCACTAAATGATTTATTAGATTCTCCCGATCAAGAAAACGTATCTTTTTATCCATTTTAGAGTTATTGTGATTAAGATGTAATTTTAGTGGATTTAGTATTAAATTCATTTTCTAAAATCCCCTTTCTACAAAACTCGAAATAAGACCTTGAAAGTATTTTCATTGGATAGAGATTAATTTCCCTATTCCAAAACATATTGTTTTGTTAAATTTGGATAAGCGGATTAAAAGATATGAATTTTGTGATTTCAGCCAATCAAGAAATTACACATCAGCAATCCATGTGAGAGAGAGGGAGAGAGAGGGAGAAGGGTGGGCCATGTGACTTGGCCCAATCGTGGGCCTCCAAGTCAGTGATCCATGCCCTGTCATCCGTGAGTCAAAGAGGCTCTAACAAAATCAAAAGATGCAAATAACCTTGTGTGAAACAGAGAGGAAAGAAGATAAGCAATGGGGGCAAAAGAGTAATCAAAACAAGAGGATTGTCCCCTTCCCCTACACACCATTGCTGGCACTCGAGCACATCAGTGAGGACCACATTTTGGGCAATTTCTCATCAGTCGATTTATTACAAAACTAAGGAAATAGAAAGAAAGAGGTGGAAGAAATGAACTTACATCTAGAAAAAATCAAGCCAAAGAGCAAAGTAGAGAGAGGAAAAGCCGCCACAAGCTCTAGACAAAAGCAAGATCACTGAAAGCCAAAGACGTGATTGGGAGAGAAAAGGAATGAAGATAAGAGTTGCAAATAGTCTAGGGAAGCTTGGTGTATGTGTATTTATAGGTGAGGATGAGGGAGGTAGTGAGGAGGGAAGTCGTCGTTGTAGTTTGGAGAGCAAGAATTGGGCATTTTGTGAATATTCATCAGAGCAATGCAAATAATGGATCAATCTATGTGAAATCCAATTTGGAAACTAATGGCAAAGAAATCATTTGATTTTGTTTGAGAAATGAACGAGAAATCGTGAATCGAAAAACTCGCTTCTGTGATGCTATAGTATATGTTTGACTGCATAAAGGAGATGACTCACATGCCATTGAATTTCAATCCAACAATTCGGGTTACGCATGCTACAGTGACTCCATGTGACATTTATTTGGTTGCCAAAACCAATTCGGACTATAGTTCTTATTTAATCATTTAATTTTTTTCTCTTTCCTTATTTGAGGGTTCAAGCGAACTCCAAATTTAATGAGATTTGATATCTAGTCTATTTTGGACACGAGGAAACTGAATATGGTATTAGTTTTTTCTTTTGAAGACTCTAAATATTTTATTTAATTCTTTTAAAGAAAATCATATTTTCTCTTTCTAGTCACATTAGAGACTTCTAGAATTAGCCAATTGATACGAAACTTCATTGTCAAGAAAATCAAAACACGTGGAACATGAATTGGCCATTCATTTCATTTGTTGAAGTTGTTTGTTATTTTATTTAATGATTTTGAATGTTCTAGACACTTTCACTCTCCTAATTTCACCTTTCCATCAAAGATTTTCTAAATTGGATGAAAATTCTCCCAAAGTTCTATTTTAAAATGTAGAATATGAATTTGGCATTAGTTTATTTTTTAAGACATTTATTATTTTATTTAATACATTTAAATCTTATCACTTATTTTATCCTTTTAATGATTTAGATGCATCTAGAGACTTTCTAAAAATATAAAACTTGGTCAACTAGCAATACTAAGTTTGGGAAATATGATTTTCCATTGATTCATTTTTTAACACATTATTTAATTATTTTGGTCTTTACATCGTATTCTCACTCCTGGATAAAATAAAATATTTAAGATTGTCTGAATTAAATGAAATTTCACACATATACCAATTTTCTCATGTAGATTATGAATTTGAGGTTTGTTTCCACTTTTGAAGTCATTTAATAATTTATGTAATAATTTTGAGAAAAAACTCATATTTTCCAATCCAGTTAATGCAAAGATAATTTGTAATTTTTGAAAATTGTGAAACTTGTCACTTACGTAAAATCTTATTTTAAGAAAAAGAATTTGGGTTTTTGAGTTTCCCATTTATGATTTTTAGGCAATTTACTTCATATTTCCACTACTTGTCCAATTAATACATTTAACATCACCTTTTCATATTCTTAGGACTCCCTTGTCTTTTTCTTATTCCAAAAGGCCAAAAAAACTTCTAGTATGAATTTATTTACTATTATCCCTATAAAGTGGTTAATTTCATTTTAGTCCCTCATTGAAACATCCACTAAGATATTTATGCATATGACCTTACATTGACATAATTAATGTTCAATTACATTCGAAACCATTAATACTTCCGCAAATTAAATAGTGTAAGCCTATGTCCATTAACCTTAAACTCCCCTAAAACCTTATCCCAAAGAAGAAAAGTTCTATGAGGGTAGGAACACTTGACAAGGTAGGGCCCATACCATCTAGATTTAAGTTTTCTAGGAAAAATTCTCAACCTAGAATTATACATTAAAACTTGATCGCCCTCCCCTAATGTCTTCTCGCCTAATACGACCATGATGCCATAGTTCAGTTTTGTTTTTGTAAATTCTAGCATTTTCATTGGGCGTCATTCAAATCTCATCCAACTCTTGCATTTGCAAAAAGCAATTTTCACTTACAGCAATTAAGTCAAAATTAAGAGTTCTGATGGCCCAATTGGCCTTATGATCTAATTATTTGGGTAGATAGCATGATTTCCCATAAATTAATTTGAAAGGGGTGGTGCCTATGGGGGTTTTGTAGGCAGTTTTGTATAGCCACAAGGCATCATTGAGTTTCAAAGCTCAATCAGTCCTAGTGTGATTTACTATTTTCTCTAGGATGGAATTAATTTGTCTATTTGACACCTCAACTTGACCACTAGTATGAGGGTGGTAAGGGGTGGCAACCTTATGATAGACTACATACTATTTCAATAAGTACTTAAAACTCTTCTCTAGAAAATGGGAACCTTCAGCAGAAGCTACGGTCTGAGGTACCTCAAATCGAGGAAAAATGATATCTTTGAAGAGTTTCTTCATTGATTTGGAATCATAGGTTTTGGTGGGGATGGCTACAACCCATTTGGAAATGTATTCAACAGCCACCAAGATATATTTGTACCCACAAGAGGAAGGAATCGGGCCCGTATAATCTACCCCCCACACGTCGAAGATTTCAATCACTTGCTAAGAAGTCTTGGGCATTTGGTATCTCTTAGATATGTTGTCGGTCCTTTGACAATCATCACATGTAAGGACAAAATGATATGAGTCTTTGAAAATAGTAGACCAAAAAAAGCCAAATTGTAAGACCTTCCTAGCAGTAATCTGAGAGCCCATGTGGCCTCCAGTGGGGCCAGAATGGCACTGTTCAAATAGGTCATGAGCCTCTTCCTCGGTGACGCACCTGTGGTAAAGTCGATCAGAACACAATCTGAAAAGATATGGGTCATCCCAATGATATTGTTTCAAATCATGTAAGAATTTAGCCTTAGAATGTCCCTTGTATTCAGGGTGCAACACACCTATGGCTAGAAAATTTACATAATCAACAAACCATGGATATCAGGATTCCATTTTCAATAATTTATCATCAGGAAGGGAGTCATTTATGGGGATTCCATCATAATAATAAAAAATCAAGGCGACTAGGATGGTTGACAATGACATTCTTGCAGTCCTTTTTATCTAGAATTTCTAGGTCTAATTCCTAAAGTAAGAGGACCAACAAAGAAGACAAGGTTTGACATCCTTTTTAGTCATCAAGTGTCTAATGGTTGCATGGTACATATAAACAATGACTTTTGACCCTACCAAATATGAGCAAAATTTCTCAAATGCATAAACTACGGCTAGAATTTGGTTTTCAGTACTGGTGTAATTCTATTGGGCATCGTCAAGGGTTTTGGATGCATAGTAGATTACATGGTGCTTTTTATCAACATGTTGTTCCAGAATAGCACTAATGGCATAATCACTCACATCACACATCAACTCAAAAGGTAAGGACCAGTCAGGGGCCCTAATAATGGGAGTAGTAGTGAGGGAATCCTTTAAAACAAAGAAAATTGGCCATGCAAGCATTATTAAACACAAAAGGAGTGCCTTTTTGACGGAGATTAGTCAAGGGCTTGGTGATCTTAGAAAATTCACAGATGAAACACCTATAAAAACCCGCTTGCCTAAGGAAGGCACAAACATCTTTGATGGAAGAAGGGGGTGGAAGTTTTGAGATGACCTCAATCTTGGCTCTATCCACTTCAATGCCATGGTTGCTCACCCTATGGCCTAAAACAATCCCTTCGGTCACCATAAAGTGGCACTTTTCCCAATTGACGATCAAGTGTGCTTCCTCACATTTTTCCAAAACAAGAGATAAATGATGGAGGCAAGAGTCAAAGCTATCTCCATAGATGAAGAAATCATCCATAAACACTTCCATTATGGTCTCATTCAATCCAGTGAAGATAGCAGACATACACTGCTAATATGTGTTTGGAGCATTGCACAACCAGAATGGTATTCTCCTAAAAGCATAAGTCCTAATTGTTTTCTCTTGGTTGTCTGGATGAATGGGGATTTGATAGAAACCAGAATATCCATCAAGATAACATAAATATTGTTGATGGGCGAGGTGCTCTAGGACTTTATCCAGAAAGGGAAGGGGGAAATGATCTTTCCTAGTGGCTTTATTCAGTTTCTACAATTAATACACATCCTCCACCCTTTGACGGTCTGGGTGGGTATAAGCTCATCATTTTTGTTTTTCACAAAAGTGGTACCCCCTTTCTTGGGAACGACTTGAAAAGGACTAACCCATGGGGAGTCAGAGATGGGGTAGATGATTCCTAAAATCAAAGCTTGATAACCTCTAGACGTACAACCTCCTTCATGTTAGGATTCAGTTTCCTTTGAGGGTCTCTACAAGGTTTCTACTCCTCTACCATAGGGATTTTATGCATGAAAATGGCTTGATCTAATCCTATCAAATCTGTCATTTTGTATCCTAAGGTAGATTTCCTTTTCCTAAGCTCAGTCTTTAGCTTTGTTTCTTGTTCATGGGTGAGATCAACGTTAATGATAATAGGATAAAGTTTTTTTCTCATCAAGGAAGACATACATAAGACCTTCAGGGAGGGGTTTCATGTAGGGTGCCTTGGGGGATTCTGGTTTTGCATCTACAACAGAGACTATTTTTAGATCTTCAAACTCTTCCTCATGGATCTCCTCAAAGGTGTTGGTATGGTGTCTAAATTACTCTAATTGCTCATCTTTGAATCCACAGGCAATAGGGGTCATGAGCGAAATTTGGAGGGTATCCTCAACTAATTCCGATTCTTGTCTTAATTGTTGCATATTTTCAATACAATCAAGAAGATAGACCTCTTATTGGAGTCTTGGTCGATGCATGCTTTTGAAAACTTGAAACTTTAGGATTTGTTTTCCTAGGCGTAAGAAAATGGTTCCAGCCTCAACATCAATAATGAAATGAGCGGTGGCCAAAAATGGGTGGTGAAAGATGATGGGGTACCTTAGGTATTTCTTTATGTCCACGATGACAAAGTCACATGGGATATAACATCTTTCCCAACCCTTATAGGTATATCTTCAATGATACCCATGGGTTTTGTCATGGATGAGTAGGCCAATTGGATGGTCATGCCGGTAGGCAGTATGTCAACAAAGCCTAACCTCTTACAAAGACTATAGGGCATGAGAGAAATACTAGCGCTCAAATCTACAAAACCCTTTCAACAAGCATTTTCACTTTGGTAGGACCCAATCCCAAAAGAACTGGCATCTTTCTTCTTTTCAGGCATCTTGCTTTGGATGATATCAGAGGTCTTTGTAGCATGCTTGACTGTCTCGTGCTCTTCGGTGTGGTATTTCCTGGTCTAGAGAGATTTCATGTGCTTGTACTAGGCCGACATAGAAACTAGGGCATCGAGAAAAGGTATATCTACATGCAACTTTCTCATGGCTTCCCTACATTTCATGAAACAAGTATCAAGCCTTGTTTGCTTAAGGTGGGCCTGCTAAGGTGGATGACATTTCGAAATAGGATGTTCAGGCTCATCGATTTCCATAGGTGGGACAACATGAGAACATATGGTAGGAGTGGGAATGATGGAGGTGGGTGAAGGAGTAGTTTAGATGACCATAGTATCATCATCATCCTTAAAGTCCAAAGGTACAATGGAGGGTTTCTCTAGAGGGGGAGTATGAGTCATTTGTGAATGGGTGGAGACAACCTTAAGTTGTTTAGGATGTTTTGGGTTGTTCTCATGTTTCCTAGCAAAGGTACATGTACAATTTTTTTTGGGCAAAGAGACGGTCAAATTGAGCATCAGTGGATGATAAAATTTGCTCTAGGGCTGAAATCCTATCATCAGTCACAGGAGTGGGGACATTCTGTTGAGTTGGTGGTTGATGGAGGTTTTGGTATTGTTGTCCTTGGTAAGGTCCACAATTTGGGATATTGCCCCTATAATTCCCTTGGTTCCAAAAATTCCTTTGATTGTTATTGTAGGGAAAGCCAGGTGGTGGATGATATTTTGCTTGGAGTGTGGGGGTC
The DNA here is from genome assembly GCA_963693085.1 of Alisma plantago-aquatica. Taxonomy (NCBI): domain Eukaryota; kingdom Viridiplantae; phylum Streptophyta; class Magnoliopsida; order Alismatales; family Alismataceae; genus Alisma; species Alisma plantago-aquatica. The sequence continues at coordinate 463,879,222 of OY856414.1, forward strand.
TTTGTGGAGGGGGAAGTTGAGATGAGTTTTTAGCTCCTGACGGGTTTCCACATTGAAATCTGAGATGATTTCTGCCTTTTTTTGGATTGCAGTAAGCCTAGTCCGGGATGTTACAGATTGAGCTAAGATCCTCCACTTGTTGATCAACATCAGGTTGTATAGAAATGTTGTAGAGATATTGACATTGGAGGGTAGTATGATCATATCTTTGGCATATCTCAGATAGAGATTTTGTGGCCCTCACTTGTTGAGGTTGCCTTTCATATGCATTGAAAGAAGATTCCAAGTGGTCTTGTTTCAAGGAAATTAATTTAAAGGATTCGACAATGGTGTGGATGTTTGGGTTTACCTCAGCCTTAGAAACATTGAGGACCCCATCAGCTTCTCATCTAGCTTGGGTCTCAGAGGCTCTTTTAACCACCTCCCATGCACTGCCTAAGTTTTGAAACATGAAATTTCCCCCATATGAGGAATCAAGAAACTTCTTGGTGTCATCATTAACACCACGATAAAATATCTCAATGAGTTGAGATTGTGATATGTCATGATGGGGGCAACGATGGAGGAGTTCCCTAAATCTCTCCCAAGCTTCTCCTAAAGTTTCTCTGGGGACTATTGAAAAGAGAAGGATTTGTCCCCTGGTCTCATAGGTAAGGAAGGAGGGAAGTATTTATCCAAAAATTTGGTTTGAAGTGCTTCCCAAGTAGTGATAGGGTTTTCACTCTCCACAGAATTATACCAACTACTTCCTACTCCTGAGAGAGAGTATTTGAAAAGCCTAAGTCTAATGGCGTCTTTAGAGACACCTGGGATTTTGGACAAGGAACTAAGGTCGATGAATTGTTGGAGGTGATCTTGATAACTTTCGCCCTTGTTCCTAGAAAAAGGGTTGGCTTGGATCATGGTGATCCACTGAGTGCAGATCTCAAATTGGGGGGTAGTAATTTTGGGTGGCACAACTAGGTGTTGTGCATATCCAGTTTTGTGAGTGGAAATTTTTTTTTATTGTTTTTGTCTCTCGCCTCCCTTTGAGCCACTTCTACAGCCTCTTGCTCAGTAATATAGGTAGTGCGCAAGTTCACTTCTTGGTTTGTGCATTTAGCCATCATAAGTTCTCTTTGAGCGGCAAGTTCCTTCTCAATCCTATGGGAAACTTCCTCTTCATCCATCCTAATTTTGTTTTGTCGATTTAGGCGATGGAAGGTTCTTTTTGGCTTGGGATAAAAAACGGGCGGCATAGAATCGTACGATGGGCGACACATGCATAGTTATACAGATTTATTCAAGTGTAGAAAAGATATACTACTAGAATGGAAACTCATCAGAAAGAGGAGACAACATTTTTAGGATGTTACTCGAAAGGCATAAAAATTAAAAAAAATTCAAATTTTTTTGGGGGTTCGAGAAAACGATCTGTTGTCCCCAACAATAACGCCAAAATTTTTACGCGTCGTTTGCACACCAATTCCTTAGAATAATTATCCTAGAGTTTAATCTTTTTTTATTTTCCAATTAAGGCTAGTATAGAAGGTTCGATCCCATAGGACAATGTTTTTAAGATTCATGTTCTTTTAATCCCATTTGTTTTGAAATTATTTCTTTTTTTTTGGTATTTTTGAAAGATTGATAGAATGTAAATTCTGATTTTGAGGGGGGTTGTTAAACTAATGTAAGAAACTAAAGTGCAATATGAATTAAAGATTACACTAACAAGAAATGGAAAGAATATACTAAGAAAGAAAAATAAAGGAAGAAGATGGTTAGCACAGAATAAAAGACTATTTAAGAAAGAGAACAATATTGTAAGAATTTAAAAGAAGGCAGTTTGAAAAAAAAGTTGGAAGAACAGTTGAAATCAGATGGGGAAAACATTGAGGCTTAAGGGTTTTCACCACCTCAGACAAAGTGAAGACCAAATCAAGAAAATACAATAATTAAAAGATGAGAAGAGGGTATGTGAATTATTCATAAACAAAATGCAAAAGTCAAACTCCACATGAACCCATTGGTCTTGGCATTCATACTTCATAGTTCATCATCCCAATGAGGATTTTTTCACAGTCACATCCTAATCCCCATGCAATTGGTGTAGTTGTTCTAAATTCTGGGTTCCATAGTTGCATCTATAATTAACTTTTGATACAAAACCAGAGATCACTTCATTTAAATCAGCAAATTTCTAAACCAAAAGCCATTCATATAGATTAAAATCGTATAGACTAAATTTGAATCAACACAATGGTCAAGGGGATATTCCCCTTGCCTCAATAAGAAGACTACTCGCTACTCATTATGAGGAAGGGATAAACAAGGAGAAAAAAAAGGGAGTCCATAGACCACAAATCCAGAATCTATGAATAGCCCAAGGTGAAGATGATTAAATGGTTTAGTGTTTTTATCTCCCGCTCCAAGAAGAAAATGCGAGAAAAAGAACGAGAATAAAGGAATCTAGATGTAGAAAAAAGGAATGAACTTTATTTCTTTACATGTAAAATTACACTAGAACAAAAAATACCAGAGTTTCACTACAGAACAAGTATAAAATTTGGGTCCCCTATCTTAGTGGAGTCCCCCCTCCTTTTATAGGAGAAGGAGGGGTGGAAACCTTGAGTGGGGGAAAGAAAATAGATAAGTGGAAGTTGTTGAAGTGCACTGTCCATGTGCTGTGAATAGGACATCTCACTAAGTGAGACAGTCGTCTAGTGATGACTAGGCATGGGCCTAGAAGGTTTGGGTTAAAACCATAAGAAGGGTTGTGGCAGTACTCGTTTGGATGGAATCTTGGGCTCGAAGCGACTTCCCTGATGGTCGTTTGGGATTTTTGCCCATCTCGGTCGTGACGTTGCATGAATTTTGAGTAGTGAACAAACCCTAGAAAAGCAAATGGAAGTGCCCTTTCTTTTGTTTCTTGGTCTTGAAGCAAAACCCTGAAATGGTCATTTAGGTAGACTAAGTGACCGTCTCCCGCCATCTTGCATGAATCCCAAGGGTTGGAACCCTAATCAAGTGGTGGAACTTGCTTTTTGTTACAAGGCTAGGTCTAGTCAGCCTAGCCGTCTGGATTTGTCTGGGTGCTCATCTGGCGTGCAAAATTTGACTGAATTAGCCAAGGCTGAGGTGGTCATTTGGTTCTGAAATGAGTAGGAGTGGTAATTCAGGTTTTGAAGTCATTTTCATATCAATTGTGGGTTTAATTCTCAAAAGTCTTGAAATTAAATATTGTGATGGAATCTATCAAAAAAATTAATTTTGGGTCATTTCGGTCGGGTCAAAAATTGTACTATATCAGGTATGTAGGGTCAAGATTGGCCAACTCAGAAAAGAGTGGTCTTCAGGGAGTGAGCTGACCGTCTGGGCTCAGTGAGTGGTCATCTCACTGACTCAATGAGTCACTATAACTTTCAAGAAATTCCCTACAAAATTTGAAAAAATGGATAAGTATTTGCAAAAGTAAATCAAGAAATGGGCAAATTGCATTTTAGTCTAGAAAATACTAAAAAGGAGAAAATCTAATGAAAATGACTAAGAAAAAATATGCAAAAAGATAGATGAATATGAATTCATCAATTACCAAACTCCATTACATCTCTTCATACCTTAGATTAGATGCCAGTTTAGTACAAGGAAGAATGCTCAAAGTTTGACTATTGTGGATTGCACAAGGGTCGATCCATATATATCATGGTTCCACTCTTGGTACTCAGGTCTTAAGACTAGAAAATATGATATAAAATTCTCAATACCAAGTTACAAATTCAACCACTCTCTAGCATGTATGACCAGACCATCAGTTGCGATCAAGTCCAAAGAAACTCTTAGAATGTTATGAGTATACCAACACTAAACAACCCCAATATTCAAAAATATATGATTCTAGCAACTTATCGCAATTCTCAGATTGCTACAATATTGACTCATTTCACTATTTCTCCACCAACCCAAGGAAAATAATTCTACAAGATTGACTCATTTCATAATTAATTACATTCATCATTCATCTTTCAACGACATCAATCAAGCTATATATAAAAGTGACATAAATGAAATTAAAGATTAATCAACCCTTCACAATGTTATAAGATATATAATGTATTACAATACAATTTCAACTATGGAAGTCAGGCTAGATGTATGACTTTTGACCAAACTGAGACCAATGTAACAAACTAGGGAACCACAAGACCCAATTCTCCACAAAATACCATACTCAAGTCAAAACCTATTATGAACAACATATAACCTCAAATTTTGGATTCCATATCTCATCAAAATAAAATTCTCATGAAAAACTTCATATTGACTCATTTCATAATTAATTACGTTCATCATTCATCTTTCAACGACATCAATCAAGCTATATATAAAAGTGACATAAAAGAAATTAAAGATTAATCAACCATTCACAATGTTATAAGATATATAATGTATTACAATACAATTTCAACTATGGAAGTCAGGATAGATGTATGACTTTTGACCAAACTGAGACCAATGTAACAAACTAGGGAGCCACAAGACCCAATTCTCCACAAAATACCATTTTCAAGTCAAAACCTAATACGAACAACATATAACCTCAAATTTTGGATTCCATATCTCATCAAAATAAAATTCTCATGAAAAAAATCATGTTTAGATTCGATCAAAAACCTACAGAAGTTGTGTACAATGTGATAATATGCATAAAAGTACCACCTTTATACACGAAAGACAAACTTTGAGACTGTAGTTTTATTTCAACAAACATTTAGCAAAATGATGGATAGGTAAACTCTCTAAAATCATCTAGGGAGGGTTATAAAAGAGAAAGGAAGTTTTTGTAGCTCATATTTTCATCACATGGTACAAATATGCCTTATCGTGTTTATGAGAATTTACACATGTATGTCGAATATAACTTCTTGTATGACTAAATAAGCATGTAATTAACAACAAGAAATGTATATAAGAGATTGATATATATGCAATTTATACACGTCACCCTAAAAATGTTTTAAGGGTGGATATATGCGTGGTTATGTCCATTACACCTAGATATGTGTGCATGGTTGAATGATTTATTCCTACCTTTTTAAATTTCATTTGTAGACCAAGCCTCTCTCTCTTTTCCATATGTATAACTATTAATGTTTTCCTTCTTATTCTCCCCTCAAATGTAACTTATGGTTTCCCTATTACAATGTAATAAGATAAATAGAAATCGAGTCATTTTTATTTCCTGTTATAGTATAAGAAGGCATTTTGCACCATACAAACTGACCAACTCAAAAGTCGAGCCAATCGACTGGATGACTGAGGAGGAAAAATTACAGGTGGAGCCGATCAATCGGCTGGTGGCCCAACCAAGTGAATGGAGGAGTCCAAACTTCATTTGAACTGAAGATTATATGATCGATCCAATAGACCAACCGATTGGCAAGGAGGACAGCTATTTGGCTCAAGAGTTGAGTCGATCGACCCAGACTCATTCTAGCACAAATTTTATTCAACAATAGGTCACTACATATGATGTTGACCTTAGGTGGTATAAATTCCTTGTGGCTCGAAGGAATTCCATTAGTATGTCCATAACCATCACTCATACTTTATGATTGCATATTTTGTTTGTATATATAGTATGTATATGATACATATTATAAGTATGTGGTGGTTGGATATCTATATGTATATATATATAAATAAAATTCAATCTAATATTAAGTCTTAGATGCTTTCCATAAGAAACACACATGAAAATATTGACCAACTAAGTGTGGGAATGCCAATCATGGTGTGTCTTTTATCTCTTGGAAGTGTGATGGTAGTTGTGTGGCCCTATCAAAGACGGTGATAGACTATCATGTTGGCTTTAGGGTTAGTCTTAACTAGGCGACCTTAATGGGATTAAGTGCCTAGAAGCTTACAGATGGACTATGAAAAGTAATTGTTCATACCATCTATCCAAGAATTGCATGAGATGTAATTGACAAATGTTTCCTACCTTGATAATTGGTTATGGATGATGGAGTTGGTCGGGTAATAACTTAATTGTTTTATCTCTTATCTCACTAGAATATTGTAGGCTGCAATCTTCTAAATTGATATGTGAGGGCTATCAATTTAAACAAAATAGAGGGAGTGATAATTAAGTAAAGGCCTAACTAACATTGTCAAATTTTCATTTAGTCAAATTAAATCAAATCTATCTTGACAAATTGCAAATTTGTTTTGTAGAAACAAATGGCAACCAATAACACATTTTCTTTGAAACTGGTCCTTGAGAATAACAAATTGAATGAGAGTAATTTTCATGACGATGAGAATCATTCTCACACAAGAGAAGAAGCTCCATGTCCTTCAAACACCCGATCCAGATGAACCTAGTCCCACTGCGACTAAGGCTGATAGGGATGCTTACAAGAAGCACTTTGAAGATGTCATAGATGTCAAGTGTCTGATGTTGTGCTCAATGAAATACAAATCATAGATACAACATGAGAACATAGATGTTATTGATATGGTAACACATGTTAAGAACATGTACCAATATATGAAAGACAAGGGAGATATGATGTCTTTAAGGCATTGTTCAAGTGCAATACGGCAGAAGGAGATCCAGTAGGTCCCCATGTGCTCAAGTTGGTTGGGTATTTGGAGAACTTTACTAGACTAAGATTTTCTTTAGGTCAAGAGTTAGTCAGAAATGTGATCCTACAGTCACTGCCAGAATCATACAACCAGTTTTTCATGAACTTCAACATGAACAATTTTGACAAACTATTGTCAGAATTGCTTGGCATGTTGAGAACCATTGAACTGCAAATGAAGAAGGACAAACCCAAATCCATGATGATGATCAACAAAGGAAAACTGAAGTCCAAGGGTAAAGGCAAAGCTAAGAAGAGTTCTAAAGCTAGCTAGAAGCCCAAGCCTTCTACACTCAAAGATAAGGGAGGGGTGAACAAGGGAGCCAATTGTCACCACTGTCACTAGCCTGGACACTATAAAAGGAATTGCCTCTCTATCGGGAGGAATTGAGGAATAAGGAGGGGATAGAGATATCCACTTCAGATATTTACCTTAATTAGATGAATATGCCTACTTCTTCATCTTGGGTACTAGATACATGATGTGGATCACACATATGTTCCAATATACAAGATCTGGAAAGAAGTAAGCCTTTAATAAAGGGAGAGGTCGAATTGCGCATTGTGAATGGAGAAAGAGTTGCTTCCACTGTAGTTGGAACCTATCATTTGTATCTTCTCATGGGGATTGTATTAGAATTAGGGACCTTATATATTGTACCTACCATTTATAGAAACATTGTTTTTGTATCTCGTATGGACAAGAATGGATTTGAATTTTTTATAAAGAATGGCCAATGTTATACTTCAAAAGATGAGATATTTTATGGCAGTTGTACGATCTTTATGTCCTAGATATAAAGGAAAAAAATTAATGAAAATACCAAAAGACTAAAACTTGATAACTCAAACTAAACATACCATTTGCATTGACGTCCATGGCACATCAATGAGAAACTCATTTGTAGACTCCATAAAGATGGATATCTAGACTCTTTTGATTTGAAATTAATAGAGACATGCAAATCTTGTTTGTTAAGTAAGATGACAAAGGCTCCTTTCACTAGAAACACTGAGAGAGTGAGTGATATATTGGAACTCGTACATACTAATGTCTATGGACCATTTAGAACAAATGATAGAGGTGGTTACCAGTACTTCATTACCTTTATTGATGATTGATGTAGGTATGGCTATGTTTACTTGATGAAACATAAGTTCTAAACCCTTGAAAATTTCAAGGATTTTATGAATGAAGTATAGAACCAACTTGGTAAAAGTACTAAAGCACATCATTTTGATCGAGATGAATATTACTTAAGTGAAGAGTTTGAGGACCTTCTAAGAGACTGTGGTATTGTATCACAATGGATTCCACTTGGAACACCACATCATAATGGTGTATTAGAAAGAAGCAATCGTACATTACTAGATATGGTGCGGTCAATGATGAGTTTTTCTTATCTTCCAACTTCCTTTTGGGGATATTCTCTAGATACCACCGTGTTTACACTAAACTGTGTACCATCTAAATTGGTTCAAATGGCACCATATGCGATATGGAATGGGAAATGTCCCAATGTATCTTTTATGAAGATTTGAGGATGTGAAGCTGTGTGAGAAAGGAGTTTCCTGAAAAACTTGGACCTAAATCAAATAAATGTTATTTTTTTTATATCCTAGGGAAACCAAATGATACTACTTTTATACTCCATCTGACAACAAAGTGTTTGTTGCCAGATATGTTGTATTCCTAGAAAAGGAGTTTTTCTCACAGGAATTAGTGGGAACTAAGTAAAACTCGAAAAAGTTTGAAACTAACAAGAAAGCATTAATTGAACCTATAGAGGTATAAAAGGAACATAGAGAGTCAAAAACCTTTTTATAGTCTCCTATTTCTCATGTAACATAGGAACATCATAGATCTAATAGCATATGCCTTGAGCTAGAAAGATTTTGTTATTATGTGAATCAAGAAGGTAATGAGTTGGTCGCTGATGATAAGATAACAACCTACCAAGAAGTTGTATGAGATTTGAGATATAATTCATATAAGACAATAAGGTATGGACCTTGATTGATCTACATAAAGGGGAAAAACCCATAGGATGCAAGTGGGTGTTCAAGAAGAAGACAAACATGGATGGAAATGTACAAACTTTGAATGGTTGAGGGTTTTAGACAAGTTCAAGGTGTTGACTATGACAAAACCTTTTATCTAGTCGACATGGTTAAGTCCATTAATATCATGCTTTCCAATGTAGCTTATTATAACTAGCATATGAATGACACAACACAAAGGTTTTATAATCCAAAAGATGAAAATAAAGTTTGTAAGCTATGAAGGTCAATCTATGGATTGAAGCAAGCATCTTAGAGTTGCAGTCTTTGAATTAATGAAATTTTCAAAGAGTTTGCTTTACTAAAAATGAAGATGAACTATGTGTTTAAAAGAATTTTAGATAGGTCAAGAAGGCTTCTTGGCCTAAGTCATAGCACATACATTGACAAAGTGTTGAAGAGTTTCAACATGGAGAACACTAAGAGATAAAACCTACCCATGTCTCATGGATATACTGTCTCTAGATCTCAATTTCCCAGTTCATATGAAGAAAGGAAACACATGAAGAAGAATTCATATGCATTTTCCATTAAATGTATCATTTACACAATGTTATGTACTCATCCCAATGTCTCATATGCCTTGATCATGATGAGTTGATATCAGTTAGATCTTGGTGAAGCCAACTAGACTATTGTAATGAACATTCTTAAGTACTCGAGATGAACTAAGGAGAAGTTCCTTGTCTACCTGTGGTGAGGATGAGTTGGTGGTAAAAGGTTACACTGAGGCAAGCTTCCAAACTCACAAAGATGATTATAGTTCACAATCTAGATTTGTTTTTTCCTTAACAACAGAGTTGTATGATGGAAGAGTTCCAAGCTAGATATAATTGTTGATTCTATAATAGGGGTTGAGTATATTGCTCCCTCCAATGCAACAAAGGAAGATGTTTGGATCAAGAAGTTTGTCACTAAACTTTGGGTAAGAATCAACATGTAGCATAGTTGTATTGTAACAACAATGGAGCTATTACATAAGCTAAGGAACCTAGATCGCATCAGTGTTTGAAGAACAGACAATGGCAGTTTCATCTCATATGTGAGATTGTACGTCGAGGAGACATGAAGATTTGTAGACCAACTGAAAGAAATGTTGCCGACCCTTTAACAAAAGCACGTCTACAGTTGAAGCATGAAGGTCATGTTATATCACTTGGGATTAAATTCATACGTGATTGAATCTAAAAGAAAGTGGGAGTCTACTTGTATGAATGCCCAAAGATCCAAACATGAGATGATTGTAATGCATATCTTATAAACGATTTGATTCATGATAAAGGCAAACTTTGTCTATGTGTTTTTCAATTATGAGATAATGGTATAACATGATAGATGTCTAAAGAATGATTTTACTTGATGACATACATCTTGGGGTTGAGGATATAAACAATGGATCATATTATGATAAGAGTACATATATTCTTGGTATGTACCTAGTTGGATGTTATTGTGGAAGCTAATAGACAACAATAACACATAAGACTAGAGTGTGTGTTGATTGATGAAAAAATCTCATTAGTCATGATATGTGGTATAAAACCAAGCACATAGATAATTGTTATAGATTAGTGTACCAAACAGACTCTCCTTGAGAGTGATGCATGGAAATCATTGAATCGTAGTCAGAATCAACTCTCACAGTGATAGTGGCGATTGTGGTTCTTAGACCTAAATAACTACACTCATCACATGTTGTTCGATGTATTTTGACATTATACAATGTTATCTTGAATAAGGGTTACCATAAAGATGATGCTTGAGTAGATAGTGACACGTGGGGATTGACTATGAGTGATGTAGATGGGATTTGTCCCTCCCACTAGAGTTGATATCCGGGAAAAACTTGATAAGTGAGATTGAGAAACATATGGACATACTCGTGAATCAATATATGATATGTGAACTCACATGCATCTCAGATAGTCTACTTTAGTTCAAGGAATATGGATTCAATGTTTAGAAGATGACGATTCCATGCCTTGAGTTCAATCTGGATATCAGATACAAAGGAACTATGAAATCATTTTAATACTAATCATCGACTGTAGGTTGAAGTTGTTCTCCAACTTTCTAATTACTTAAGTAGCAATGATGTGTTACTAGTTATCGCTCATTGATTGTGATGGCATAAATTAGTTATGTACATTCACTAGCCAATGTAAGTTGAGACCTACTGGGTCACACGCATGGGATTATCCTGGATTAGGAGTTTACACATGAATATGACTTAAACTTGATTAATAAAGTGCTGGTATTCTATTTAAACAAGATTGGTTGTTAGAAATCTCAAATGGCCACTTTAGCTAGTGTACCAACTAGCTCAGGTGTATGAACCAACCAGTTGAGGTTGTGAACCGATCGATTGGTTGATCAGTAAAACTGGATCAAGGATTAATATTGACGTCATGTTGCACATTATTCAGATATCAAAAGTCAATATGATTGCAAATAAGAAACATGGTGAACTGATCGATTCAAGTGTTGAATCGATCGACTCACCTGTCGACAGTGATAACATACTCTGCTCTCATAATGGATTCTATCGTAATGCGTCCTCCCACAGTTATGATAGGAGGGTTTGTGATTTTTCTTCAGAGTATTCCCTTTCTATCATTTCTATTCCTTTTGTTATTACGACCTTGTCCTTTTATGTTCCTTACGGCAGAAAATCCTTCTACAAACCACAAATATCATTTAGGTGGCTCCTAAACATTCGTAACATTTTTGGCGAAATAGGTGAAGAGGATGGTGCGGAAGTCCTTCCAAGCCACATCTCAATTGGAGACATAATCCTCCCATCAAATTTTTGTTGTTCCCTCAAGTAGGTGAGTACTAAAGAGAACCTTCATGTTGGGTTTCACTCCCAAAATATGAAGACCATTTTCCACATCATGAAGCCAGGCTTCCACATCAGAGTTGTCTTCAACCCATAACTTTTCTATACCCAACTTGACAAAGTCAAGGAGGGTGACTTCATGACAAGGGAAGACACGTAGGGGTTCACCATCCTCATCTCTGACAACATTTTTGGGAGCAAGGGAACTAAAATTCTTGGTGAGTTCCTCCTGTTGTCCTAGCCAAAAATCATTACGGTCATGAACTTTCCCAACTATAGGTTCAAGACTGGAATCATGGTCGGGGTCCTCCTTGGGTTCATCTTCCATCATAGGTTTGCACCTAGGGTCTGGACCATCTTCTGGGTCTAGGTTGTCATAGGGGTGACTTTGGGCTTGAAACCTTCCTCTTTTGGGCTCTTATGTTTCTCATTCATCTCATCTTCCACCATCTCTCTTAGAGACAACCTATTCTGGTATGAGGGACTTCTCTCTTGGTGGTCAATGATGATAGTGATCTTGGTGCAGACCATGCTATTATCACATAAGCTAACTTTATTAACCTCAATTTTATACTTAGAATATTAATTCATCCTAAAGGTATGTCCATGACATCTTGCATGCATGCTTTTTATCATTAGGTACATGATGGCTTATTCACAAACAACCATAACCCTAGTACTCATAAAGGGATAAAGATAACACTCATAGGTACCTAGCGTGTGATGAGTGAAAGAGGTAAAGAAGTAACAAAATCATATGAGAAGGGACCCTAGAGGAATTTTATTTTGAGGAAAATCCCTTGACTTGGGCTAGGCTGGATGCAAGGGTCTGTGAGTCCTCCTAAAAGAACTAATGGTGTGGAGGAAAATATTGCCAACCCTCACATTGTGGTCCTTTCTAGACAGCATTGTCTTTGGAAAACACTCTAATAATTTCCTTTGGTCTATAGAATCGTAAAATTTGATAATTATTAGAGGTTAAATGGTGAACCAAGCTCTGATATCAAATGTAACGACCCCCTCCCACTGTCGACCCCTATTCAGGTGGACCGAGAGGGCAAGGGACATTACTCTAATACATGATCAAAGCTTTAGAAATTAACCAAAAATAATTAATAAAATTCAGTAAAATTGGGAAAAGGGTTTTGTACAAAATAAACATGATTCTAAAAAATATGGACGTCTAATGTTACCAATATGAACTTTTCCCATCAACTATATCCTCTGTGATTACATTTAAGTCTCTTCATTTGGTCCTTCTTCTTTCTGGAATTTCCATTTTCATTGTATTGGCAGAATAATAGTAGATTAACCTAAAACACTGATAAACATAACAGTCGGTCAGTATGACAAGTTATACTAGTATGTGGGGGAAACAAAAGTTTGCATCTACTGGTAACAACATATCCACAATAATAATTGTTACAGAATAAAAATTATCATTTTATTCATAACTTCTCAATCCATTTTACTCAAACTCTGGGACATCCTCTCTTAGGATTTTATCCATGTAGTGGATTGTAGGCCACCTCTGAATTTAGAGTCAGATGCCTATGTCTGCCACCTCCCAACCTGGAGTTGGGTGCAAAGTTGGTCATCCTAATTTGGGGCCTACCCAATTTGGAGCCTAGTCTAACCTTATATGACCTTCCCAATATGGGTCCTGGTCTTAAGTCATCACCATGATTTTTCATTCTTTTTCATCTTCAACCTCCAGAGTTGGTATGTAGGGTTTGAGCAAGTTATAAACATAATTTGTGATAGCCATAGTAACTTTATAGTTTGTAGGAATTAAATAAAAATGCAAGTGGTTAATTTCAAGAAATCCAGAAAACTTCGATAAAATGTCCTGAAACTAATGTGTTTAGTTATAGGCATAACCACATACCTTACTCAGGTGTTCTTAATGTCCAAGCAACAACAATCAAACAAGAAACCAAGCAATTATCCTAAAAGTTAATACAATATGCCTATGTAATATTAATCCATCCAAATCATCATTTAGACAGACTTGGGTCTCAAGTTAGGGTTTCATTAGCTTTTGGCTTCCTAAACTCTAGTTTCCACTTTTCTTGACTTTGGCTCAACAAACCCTAATCTTATGATGAATTACACCTTTAATCTCAAGGAAACTCTAGTTATCCAAAACATTGGTTGCTAAGTTCACATAAGTTTCAAGTTGCTCTTTTTATTCATAAAAGATCTGTCTTTTATCATCAACATCAATTGTACATATTAGGATCATCATATCTTGAAACTTAGGGTTATAGTTCATTATCTACATTAAATATAACAACTTTAGACACTTGTCGAACTAGAAGCAGATTTAGGAAGTGTACATCTTTTTATTGGATTTATTATGTTTTGTGAGAAAATATCATATATTACATCCTTTTATCTGATTATCCTATTAATTACTAGGATTTTTATGAAAAATTTGAATCTCAGTCAATGAGGGTTTGCCACTTAGGCAAGGAACCCCGATCTCCACCCTTCCAACTCGCCTGGTCCGTCTTATCGGCTCTCACCAAGTCAATGACCCACTCAAGTTTCTAACTTATGATTAAGTGAGAAAAAGGGGTAGCAAAGGCCAGAGTGGCCTTACCCCTTCTCTGTAGGGTTGAGGGTAGGAGGGTCAATTGACAACTCCTCATCTTCAACCTCCATTCAATCACAAGCACAATGGGGTAGTCAATTATGAGGTTGACTTTGACAAGGAGACCTTGAGACCACTCTCTCCTTCACTATGCTTCCTTGTATCCATAGGCACCGTCAATTCCTTCATCAAGGTCTATGTTGTCAGGATGACAAAGAAGAAGTCTGACGAGGAAACAGAGATTGGCCAAGGTAAAGGTCGAGACCAAGAGAGCGATTGAAGGTGCATAGTGGCCAAATATATGGGATCTTTTAGAGATCCCCAAACTAGGTAAAACCTAGGGTAGGTAGGTTTGTTTTCTACTCCCGAATCCATTGGTCTAATTTCATGTTCTTCTCATGTGACACTCTTGTCACACAAAAGTGATATTACTCAAAACAAATCGTGGAACTCGTACTAAACATCCATATTACCATAAAACATGCTAAATTAAAACTAATTCCATATAACCACAAAAGCGGAAACATATGACAACTAAGTCCACAAACTGAGCCACATGTTTCATATATTATGCCAAAATATTTTACACATCATTGTTCACTTGGCCAACTTGCCATGACCTATTACATATCACAACCTATTCACATATACAATCCATATATGTACAACCATGGCATACTACCAAAAACTCGTATCGATGTATAACGTCTACAAAACACCCCCAAGGGACCTGAGAGTATAGGGACGACACATAAGACTCTACTACAAAACACTAGCAACATATCCAACCTTTAAGAAGGTACTGCTCATGTTGCTTCTCAGCCTCAACCGCAAAGTCTCTACCTCATCGTGCATGACCACCTAAAAGATGTGAAAACCCACAGAGTGAGACCAACGATGTAACGAAACTAAAATATGGGTACATTCTTATTTTAGTCCTTTTCCTAAGTTTTTCCTTTCCTTTTATCCTCTTTGTCTTTGATGTTGAATTTGTTGAATTATTAGTGGTTTGGAGTATATTTGATCTTTATCTATTCCAATGTATGAGTTTTTGCACAAATACCTCAGTTAGTATTTCAATCACAGGGTCTAAGATGCAAATTTCTACTTAAGTGATATATTGTTAAAACAAATTTGTTCTAGTGTTTTTATAGCATTTTCGAACAAGGAAGAGATAAAGGTATAAATAATAACTCTATAAACAACATAATGTGATATTGAATTATTTAATATGAGAAATAGCGGTAATAATGGATAATGGGCTAGAATTCATAAATGGAAGACTAATTAGATAAGAGTAACTCCATATTCATTTTCTTAGGGTTTGATTTGGCTTGTAGGCCAATTTTCGCAACTTTGGGATAATAATAACTATATCAATTTTATTTAGAAAAGAAAAGGTGAGCTTTCTCCGAAATATGAAATAAAACATTTAATGACTCCAAAAGTGGCAACTGTCTTAGATTTGTAATCCACACATTAAAATTATGGTAAATTTTCATCTAGTTTGGGTAATCTTTAATATACTCATGTAGAATAGGTGAGAGAAAATGTGTAAAAGCTCAAAATGTTAAATAATATGATAAATAAACTTCAAAGGATAATATTAATGGCAAATTCATGTTCCATATGTTTTACTTTGCTTGAGGGTGAAGTTTGACATTAATTGATAGTTTACAAATGTATCTAATTATGAGGAAAGAGAAATATGATTTACTTTAAAAAATTAAATAAAATACTTAAAGTATCTAAAAGAAAAAATGAATGTTAAAATCGGATTTTACATGTCCTAATTAGGCTAGGTATCAATTTTCAATTAATTTGGAGTTTGTTTGCACCCTCAATTCTGGGGAGAAAAAAGATAAATAAATGTGTCATGCTTTATTCCAATCAGAATTATAATGAAATATATGTCACATAGGCGTTGACCTTATCTATATTTTTTCACTCAACTTGAGTCATCTGATCATGAGTGGACGATGGAGATTACATCTGTCGTGTAGGAGGCTCATGCATAGGTGAACAGTAAACGCGACCAAGTGGCCTGATTCTTTGCGGATTTCTCACTTGATAATTGAACTCTTTGAGATTTTTTGTGCAACAGATTCATGAGAAGAATCTACAAGAAATGAGCTAATACTTGTACCCTACTTTCTTGTTTTGGCTAAACACCAAATTCTCCCCTTTGAGGTTTTCAAAGTTACCCATCTTCGAAGCTCTAAAGAAACCCGCACCTATATATATTAGTTCCTTTGGTTTCACCATACCTTGCTTAGATTTTCTCTTCTTCCAATTTCCTTGAACATCTCCTCTACAACCACACCCAATCTAGTTCATCTTCTTGGCTTGCAGTGCATCATGTGAGTAGGTGACTCCATTAGTCTTCGATTCCATTTAGCGGTGAGTTCGTGACATCTTGTTCTTCATTTCTATAGCTTCAAATCACATACTTCATCGTGGGTTGTGATTTTCCCCAAATTCATGTAAAACAACAGCTAATCTACTAGCACCCATGGTGATGGGGATGATTCCCCTTGTTCATTTCTCATTTTTACCCTCCTCATTTCTTCTTTCCTTTTTTCCAGTGGAAGGGCATGATGGTCTTTTGGTGTTGTATTCTCTTGTGTTGGGCATGACTAACTTGTCCTTTCACTAGTGACTTGACCGTCCATGATTGGGAAAAGTCATGTAGGTTGGTTCAACTTTCCGTCTCTTTGTCCTGAATTTCTTGTTTATGTGGATTTTTGGAATTTCTTGATTGGTCAATTTTGTAAAAATTATATCTTTTAATCTACTGGTCCAAAAATTAAGTAAAAAATTGTTTTGTAATTGGAAAAAAGTGATCATTCTAATAAAATATATTATGAGTATGATTTCCATGTCTTCCATGTTTGATTTTTGAGAATCTAATAAATCATATAAAAGCCCTAAAATTTGTAACTTAATCATATAAACTCAAATTGTACAAATAAATA
The DNA here is from genome assembly GCA_963693085.1 of Alisma plantago-aquatica. Taxonomy (NCBI): domain Eukaryota; kingdom Viridiplantae; phylum Streptophyta; class Magnoliopsida; order Alismatales; family Alismataceae; genus Alisma; species Alisma plantago-aquatica. The sequence goes on from OY856414.1 coordinate 463,896,319, forward strand.
TGTTTTCTAGATTAGAAAAACCTAAGGAATTATTTGATCTAGGTTTTGTTACCAAAATATGAGGTTTTCCAAATAGGTCTAAATTTCGGATTTCTTTATACATTATGCATTATAAAACCCTGATCTATGTGAATAACTTGAATTAGGAAAAGAAGAACTTTAAATCAAATAAGTTTGTGAAAAATAATTATTTAGGACTTTGAGTTGAGGTACGTGCGATCTTATCCCTTTTAGTTGGGCGTAATTGTTATCCAAATACTAATTTCCCATTGAGGCATGGACTAAAACCTTTATTTCTGTTACTAATATTTTTGGCACAATCTACATTATTTGCTTGGGTTTTGAACACCACTTGCATTATTTATATTATTTCAGCTTGCCGTAATATTTCTTTTAGCATGATGATATGTTTGATTTATTAGCTAACATAGTGGTACTTATGTGCAACCACCCATAGTTTGGGCATGCGTTATTTCTCCCAGGGGAATGTGTATATTCTCCCCACTTTTATATATATTTTGTAGGAGACTGGGAATGTGTAAATTCTCACTCACTTACTTACTATGGTTTAATAGGTGCCTTGACCATACTTAGTTAATATAGACATATTATTAATCTTGCATGTTGCTTTATTATTATCTCTTATGGCAAGATTTTTATTTGATATGTGCCTCATACTCTTGACTTTCTTTGTTCTTGATGAACATACACCCTTTATTATCTTTTGTTGATCTTATCTTGTTCTTATTCCTTATTTGATACATTGATGAGTATATTTATGCCCACTTATACATGTTGTTTTATTCACTTTCTAAGGGTTGTTGTGTCTCTATTTCTTATTTTTATCTTTATATTCACTAAATGTAATTAGTTTCCTTATTTTGTATTTTAATGCATTTTCATATGTATTTTGTACAGAATCAATGAAAGTTGCATCGTGATGCCTAGATGGACAATTGGGCCCTCATGATGTTACACCTCAAGGGAAGGAAGGCCTAGAAGATTTCTCTACGATGACCTTCCAACCACCCAGTCAAGCAAGCAGCTCTACAATCACCTGACTCGAGCTCTTCTCTAATCGGAGTCCTCCAGATTCATGCGACTTGACGTGCTCTCTCAGCATCCAGCCCATTTGGTTCATCCATGTTGGCTTGCCAAAGGACTAGATGTGAGGTTCAAATTGAGCAACCCACACGAGTCACCTGTTGGACCAAATACAGACCATGCAAGTAGATGCCTTCGACCGCAAGCATTTATCTTGATGATTTTAGAGGAGAGGAATGCTTCTATAAAAAGGAACCTTCATCATCCATTCAAGGGTCTCTGATTTGTTATTAGAAGCCACATTGTGCAGCATAAACCCTAGCAAGGAGTAAGGAGGCGGCAGTTGTAGTGGAGAGATTGGTCTTCCTTCTCGAGGCATCATGACCTTCTCCGTCATTCCTACCATCTCTTTGTTGTTGTCCCTCTCTAGGAGTGAGTAGATTCTTTGTGTTGGGGCATGAGGACTAGCCCCTATTGCCAATATTTTATCTTAGCTTGTATCTAAACTCGACAATATAGATGCTAAATAAAGTATCATTATGGTCGATGCCTTGCTTTACAAATTGATGACTTATTCTAGATATATGCTATAATCATGGATATGCAGGTTGATGTGAGCCTGATTAGAACACCAGAATGATCTTATTATCCCCCTAAACAATTATCAAGGAATAGTGAGGTGGTTGGACTTGGATCTTCTAAGTGCTAAGGATAGTCAGTCATAAGTAAAGGAGTTCAGTAGCATAGGCAAGGAACATTGGTGCCGAGGATGGTCGGTTCCAATGGATTCCATATTAGGCGACGACCTATATCCCGTGAGGGTGAAATAGATAAACCTCAATTTATAAATGAACATTAGAGCGTGTGATCTTGTTAGGATAATTACATAGCCCGGGTAGCAAAATCTCATGCCATGGTGCTCTTTATTACCTGTTTTTTACCTTTTTAATCTTTGTTACTTTCGATAACAACTTAGTTTAATCAATCTTTCAAATATTTGGTGATAAATATTACTCCTACTACTTCTTAATTTATTTATTTACTTAAGAAGGTTGTCCTTTGTATTCAATCCTTAAGTATACTACAATAAGGCTTATGCTCATGTGAAGTGAGGAATTACTGTAGTGCTTTTAGCAAACCTAGGAGATTATTTTTAGGGTTTTTCTTGATGAAACATTCATAGCCCCATCAAAAATTGGTGCCATTGTTGCGGACGACAGTAGTTAAATATTTTCAAAAGTATAATTGTAATTAGGATTTTTCTTTTTGTTTATCTATTTTTCATGATAATATTGAAAATCATCTAGAACCAAGCACATCACTTACAATCATTCTTTCTCTTTTTAGTCACTTCTAGCCTATGCAAAGATCTACTTCATTTTTCCTTTCAATCCTAAAATTGAGAGAACCTTTAGAAAACTTTTCAAGGAGAGAGCCATGTCAGACGCGACGGCTGCAGAAGAAACAATCCAAGCGTGAATCAACACAACAATCATGGTCCAACGAGAATTACTCGATGTGGAAGCTAGAGAATAGGAAGAGGCCGAGTTAAAGACCAACCAATAAGATACCCAAGTCGTGGATCGTGCGAAAGAACTAAGGGATTTCTCCATTTCCAAAGGCACTAACTTGACTCACCCACTCCAACCCCCTGGGTGATTTGATCGAGATCAGAGCCCAATGGGTCAGTTTGTTGTAGAACTCTACCTTTACAGGAAGAATCCGAGTTGACTGTTGAGAAGATCTTCTTAAGTTCATCGACCTTTGCTCGATGATGAAGCCATCAAGTGCCACCGATGATGCTATACGATTGTAGCTCTTTAAATACTCCATCATAGACAAATCCAGAGAATGGTATAACACACTTTGAGGAGGTATATCACTACATGGGAGGCCTTAGAGGACAAATTCTTGGAAAAATTCTACCCACCTTTGATGACATATTTGATGCAAGGATAAATAACCATGTTCAGTAAAGCACCCAACAAAGCCATGCACGAAGCATGGGAACAATTCAATGAACTTTTATGCAAGTGACCACATCATGGTATCCTTGAAAATCAAGTCAATGAATTTTTCTATTGGGGAGTCGAAAATGAGATAAAGAAGTTCATTGATTCTTCCTCTAATGGGAATTTCATTTGAAAAAGTCACAATAGTGCATTAAGGATGTTGAGCTTGTGGTCGAAAATCAAACCCATTGGGATGGACCTCTGAGAGAAAATAATCTAGAAACCACTATGACGAGAAATCATTTGGAACTTGAATCTATTTATGAGACTTTAAAATATATTGTTTCCAAGAAAGACAATCTTAAAGGATCTTTCAACACATATGAGAAGAAGTGTGACGTCCCCGAATTTTCTAAAACTTAATCTAATGTGTGACGTCTAAATTGAAACCATCACCTCAGTAAGAATCCCAATTTAAACATCCCACACAAGGCTAAGAAGAAGAAAATCAGAGGAAGTCAAAAGGAAACAATCAGTAGCACATGCACATGAACAATAATAAAACCATACAACACATGTTCCCTATTCAACATATAATTACAACATGAATTGTTACAACATTTGATATTACATATAGAATAAAAAACATATACATATACATGTACTACCACTAAACAATAGGATCTTAAGACAATAGGTCCACCTATACATCAGCTCGCCACACAACTCTCAACTAACCTAAATCTTCAAGAGAATAACCACAACCTAAACAAAAGATTACATGTGGTACACGCTAGCACAATATTCAAGAATATTGTTTTGAGTATGCCTATGTGTCTTTTATTTACCTCTCATTACTAAGCTTGGCTAAAGATAAAACTAATACTCAGCAACATTAATCAAATATAAGGAAAAGTGTATACAGGAAAAAATATATTCATTAATAAAAGAGAACACATATATTACCATGACTTTCCATTATATCTAAAGTTGATCAACCACATGCACTAATCTACCAAACAAATTTAGTGATCACATGTACTATTCTGCCAAAGAAATTTAGTACTTTCATCAATGCACTATTCTACCAAAGAGATTTCGTGCTCACATGTAATGGATCATATATATTATGTTTCATGTGTTCAAAACAATATGTATGGTAAATCAATCAACATATCATACAAGAACAATAATTTCAACCAATACCATATGCCAAGTATTAACTACCATATAACATAAGCATACTGTATAATAAGCCAAGTAAGAGGTAATGGCATACCTTGATCACAAATATACTAAACACCACATATGTTCCTCAGATCAACTATATCCTAGGTCAAACCCTGATTAAGGCAAGATCATGTACTATCATCAGATTCACATCATCATTAACCCTAGTTATGTCCAATAGGGTTTAGTTAGTTCATAACGATATGAGCATCATTACTTGCATTCTTATCTTAGATTTATCTTACTGATGTCATTTTCCAGATTATGATTCATTATCTAAACACTAGGTTCCATATCCTTAATGTGCACATATTAACTCTAGTTTGTATACATTATTCAAATTAGGGTTACAACCCATGTATTAAGGGTCAACTTCATATAACATAGATTTTCGTGCATAAAACTGATCTTAGATTTACATATTATCTTCCAGTTACTGATATGAGGGTTTTCTAAGAATTTCATCATTTATTGAGCATGTATTTATTTATTGCATTTTATTTAGGGTTATTAGCCCTATGTAGCTATATTAAGAAAATTACATGATTTCGTGCTCTAAAATTACAATTACTGACATCATATGCAATATAAACATGATTATGGATTTACTACAATTTTATCATGATTTTAGGCCATTCTTTGATATTTATTATCCATCAAATGAGCATTATACATATTACATGATATCACTAACATTTAAGCATCAAAACTAGTATCATGGTTTCATGTTGTTCTATTCATTTTTCTAAGAATTTTGATACCTTATTTGCTTTTTTCTGAAAAACATACTAATTTCTATGGATTATTGAAGTTCTGAGCATTAACTGAGATATTTACCTTTATTGGCCAATCAGAGGCCGCCACCTGGCCCGTGAGAGGCGCAACTCCTTTTCCTTGGTTTCTTGGCTTCACGAGGCTTGGGCTGGACCCAGTTCAACTGGGCTTGGCTGGTTTGCCCTCTTCTTTTCTCGCTTGGTGTTTTGCTCAACGCACGACACTCGTGTGCGTCGTCTCTTGGCAACGACCGCGGTCGTGTTCTGCTGACTCCCTTCTCACATTGATCACGTGTCTGTTGTGGGACTCCAATCTCCCGTGTGCTACACCCCTGAGTGCTCAACACCACCACCGCCCTCTTCGTGTGTCGTCTATTCTAGCATGTGCTAGCATGTCGCCTTTACGACACCTCCGTCTCTGCTCGACATTGTCGATCTGTGTGCCTTCTCCTCTTTACAGGACGCCGCATTGGGTCTATGGTCTATCTCTCTCTTCCTCTCCTACTTGACACTGCCCATCTCCTATTGGTTCTTGGTGGGATACAGGCACCGCTCTGCTCGCCTGGGATTTGCATCTACCACCTTCTCCTGATGATGGCAGCGCTGCCGCCAGGCCGGGCAGGGTGGCATCTCTGGCCTCAGGCAGGTGATAGGACACCGGCTTCTCCTCCTCATCAGCATAGAACAACACTTTCTTCCCAAGGCACCGCCATGAGGTGCTCCTCCGGCGTTTGCCATTGTTGCTCGGAGTTTGACGCCTGCATGCGTCGTCCATGGGTTCTCAACCGCATTCATGGTGTTGTCACAATGGTTAGCTTCTCCGTCCGCACGATGTCGCCGTTGCACCTACACCTCTACTGCGATCCACTTCAGCAGCCATCGTGAATCTTGAGTTGAAGCGGGGCAACTTCCCAAGATGGGACTCTCTATTGTGCACTCAATTAACTTCCTCCAGCACTGACAATGGATATGTTGGATATAGGGTCGACTGATTCAGGTCCTTGGAAGCGCAAGGAAAACCGGCCACTTCTTTTCCTTTGCTAGGCCACGACCATGACGTGGGGCAAGTCAAGGCTTGCCGGGCTGATGGTGCCCCGTGATGTCTAGGATGGTCTATCAGACTGCTGGATTTTTCCTCTACATAGCCAATTTGTGGCACTCCTCAACGAGAGAAAAGGCTAAGTCATACATGTCCATAAATATAACAAACCAAAACCTAGGCTACAACTTATATGTGTTGACTCATCATCCATCAGTTATGTGTATTATTTCACAAAACTCGAACTTCAATAACATCTTCCACAGACCTTTGAACATTATGAAACTTCTACTACATCTTTATCATAAATAAAGGTACATTCCATTCCATTTTGGTCCCTAAACTCAATTGTATGACCAGTCAATCAAATTCCCCAAAGGACATTAAAGATAGGGGTCTTAATCATGATATAAACATCAATCACCATCCAAAACTTACTAAAGCACTTGTAACACTTAAGATAACTCAACATGAGATAAAATCACATATGTCATCAGACATTAAAGGATTCCAAAAGTCCACTCCATCACATACTACACACCTTAAAACAAATTTCGTCCTGGAAATTAAGCCAGAAATCTAGTCCTTCACATCATATACATATTAAAAGATATTTCATCCTCAAAATTAACACATCCTCTTACTTCAAGGCAAAACCAAATGGTCTTCATCCATATGTAGGGCACCACTCCAGCTATATCATATCAACAAACAAAAGACCCAAAAACATATCCAAACCACTATTAGGAGGTTTTAAAACACCTAATGTGAATCACCCCTTCATAAAAGATTGAAACAAGGGTTTAGAAGCTTAGGTTATTTCATGAAGTCATTCATATTTTAGGATTTACATCCTCATCTTTACCCTTACATTAGGGTTCCCACATCATACTATCATGCTATGAAGGAGTTAAATAAAGTTAACCCATTATATCAAGGTGTCATCAACATTTTATTGAGATAATTTTTAGAACATGTTCAACATTAACATATGCCTTTTAGGAGGGCGTTAACTATAACCAACACACTTTATCCATCTAGATCACATTAAGGTGTCATAATCGTTATGTTGTAGCAACTGTCAAATTATATTTTTCATCTTTATTAAGCACTAAGATTAACACCTCATGTAACATGTTCCATTCATATAATCTTCTTTCATTGTTCATAATAAATTGCAACATTTACTAGTGATTTCATCACAAGATTAACCAACAATATCACATTATCATCATTATTTATGTACATGGTTAACCATTTATGCATTGCCATCTATTAAAACAGCTCTAGTTTTCCATCTTATCATGTATAAATATCACGTCTTGAGATTAGATCACATCTTACATATATTATATCATGGTTGTGCTAACAAACGTATATAAGTGGCTCGTGAAACATGTATCAAAACTTTATGTAGTTCAAATGAGGTTCCTCTAACCCATACCATGAGGGTAGTGTCATGCTCAGTCTCTCTGATCTAACTCAACCCTATAAGTATCTCATATGCATATACTTTATCTTCCCTCTCCTGGTCTAGGGTTCTTAGATTACCTCATTGGCACTAACTAATAGCTTCAATAGCTCTAGCCACATAAGCAAAAACCAAAACATGCTACAACATCCTCTTCATAGGTCTCTAACCATGAAACATGCTTACCCAAAACTCTCTTATACATACACCACTAGAGTCCTACATGGAACCACCAACCCGAGCATGAGGCTGTCCAGAAACTAACACAGTTACCTCCTCTAGGGTCTTGGGAGTCTCTCTCCCTCACCTAGATGGTAAGTACTCATATTCATATTCACATATACAAAGCAGCCTCGTTCAGACTCTAGGGTTTGGTCCTCCCAAGGACATCTAGGGTTCAACAAGATATCTATAGGAATCATCCATAATACAACTCAACTCAATCACTCAGGAGTATTCTAGTTTAGGACATATCGTATTGCATTAATCACATATTTCTCATATCTTGGAGTTTAGGTTCTCTGACCTTCTCTAAAAGGGTCTCACTCTCTCTGGATTTAACCCTAAAATAGGTCCTAACACTAGAGGTCCTATTTTGTAAAAGAGCTTGAGGCTCATGTTGATTTACATCCCCATCTTAACATATCTTATCTCATAAAAGCCTAGTTTCTTGCATCATCAAAACTTATCTCAAATCCTCAAAACTAAACTTAAGTCCTCAAAGACAAACATATATCATAATAAACCATCTTATATCATCTAAATAAAGACTTAAATCATTATCTAAACATATTTTATCTATTCCATCTATCCTATATTCCAAACAAGGCTTTAGACATCTAATATAGGACTACTCTCTCTTCTAGACTGATGTCATTCACTTTCACTTAGGTTGCATGACCACCTCCTACTCGTACATGTGTGGGGACACATTTTTGTAATACATATACATAATAAAATATTATATAGTTTTTCTCTGATAAAACAAGCATCAGAGAAAACTATCAAGGTTCGATTTGATTGGAATAAAAAACCAAATCTAGAAAATGAGTGTCCCACACATTGTAGAGAGTACAGTGCCACAAAAACTAGTGAAAAGGGTGAGAACATGGTGTAGACTAGTGTAGATACTCTAGACAATGAGCGCTATATGTCTAGGGTTTCTCTTCCCTTGATGTACGCCATTTCCAAATAATGCAACGTCCCATACCACTGCACTATAAAGAAAGAACGACATCTAAGGACTTGCTATACCACAAGCACTAGTCTAGACCTAGTTCTCAGACATCTAGGTGCTAACCTAGAGGCTAGGTTAGATCTAGTCTCTAAAAGATGACTAATCAAACCCTAAATATTTTTATAGTTCAAGGTTCTTTGGTTTTGAGTTGCATAATGAGCAAATGTTAGTCTTTACTATTGTTCATTCTCTGATACCACCTGTGACGTCCCCATATTTTCTAAAACTTAATCTAATGTGTGATGTCCAAATTTAAACCCTCAACTCAGCAAGAATCCCAATTTAAACATCCCACACAAGGCTAAGAAGAAGAAAATTAGAGGAAGTCAAAAGGAAACAATCGTAGCACATGCACATGAACAATAATAAAACCATACAAGACATGTCCACTATTGAACATATAATTACAACATGAATTGTTACAACATTTGGTATTACATATTGAACAACACACTTATACATATACATGTACTACCACTAAACAATAGGATCTTAAGACAATAGGTCCACCTGTACATCAGCTCGCCACACAACTCTCAACTAACTCAGATCTTCAAGAGCATAACCACAACCTAAACAAAAGATTACAGGTGGTACACATCATCACAATATTCAAGAATATTGTACTGAGTATGCCTATGTGTCTTTTATTTACCTCTCATTACTAAGCTTAGCTAAAGATAAAACTAATACTCGACAGCATTAAACAAATATAAGGAAAAACATATATAGGAAAAAAGATATTCATTAATAAAAGAGAACATATATATTACCATGACTTTCCATTATATGTAAAGTTGATCAACCACGTGCACTATTCTACCAAAGATATTTAGTGCTCACATCTACTATTTTGCCAAGGAGATCTAGTACTTCATAAATGCACTATTCTGCCAAAGAGATTTACTGCTCACATGTACTGTTCTACCAAAGAGATTTAGTACTTTCATCAATGCACTATTCTACCAAAGAGATTTAGTGCTCACATGTAATGGATCTGATATCTTATGTTTCATGTGTTCATAACAATATGTATGGTAAACCAAGCAACATATCATACAAGAACAATCATTTCAACCAATACCATATTGAAAGTATTTACTACCATATAACACAAGCATACTGTATAATAAGACAAGTAAGAGGTAATGACATACTTTGATCACAGATATACTAAACACCACATATGTTCCTCAGATCAACTATATCCTTGGTCAAATGCTGATTAAGGCAAGATCATGTACTATCATCATATTCACATCATCATTAACCCTAGTTATGTCAATTAGGGTTTAGTTAGTTCATTAGTATATTAGCATCATTACTTGCATTCTAGTCTTAGATTTATCTTACTGATGTCATTTTCCATATTATGATTCATTATCTAAACATTAGGTTACATATCCTTAATGTGCACATATTAACTCTAGTTTGTATACATTATTCAAATTAGGGTTACAACCCATGTATTAAGGGTAAACTTCATATAACATAGATTTTCGTGCATAAAACTGATCTCAGATTTACATATTATCTTCCACTTACTGATATGAGTATTTTTTATGAATTTCATCATTTATTGAGCATGTATGTATTTATTGCATTTTATTTAGGGTTATTAGCCCTATATAGCCATATTGAGCAAATTACATGATTTCGTGCTCTAAAATTACAATTACTGACATCATATGCATTTTAAACATGATTATGGATTTACCAAAATTTTATCATGATTGTAGGCCATCCTTTGATATTTATTATCCATCAAATGAGAATTATACATATTACATGATATCACTGACATTTAAGCATCAAAAGACGAATATCATGGATTCATGTTGTTCTATTCATTTTTCTAAGAATTTTGATACCTTATTTGCATTTTTCTGATAAACATACTAATTTCTATGGATTATTGAAGTTCTGATCATTAACTGAGATACTTACCTTTATTGGCCAATCAGAAGCTGCCACCTGGCCTGTGAGAGATGCAACTCCTTTGCCTTGATTTCTTGGCTTCACGGGGCTAGGGCCAGATCTGGTTCAACTGGGTTTGGTTGGTTTTCCCTATTCTTTTTTCTCTTGATGTTTTTCTCAACACACAATGCTCGCATGCATCGTCTTCTGGCAACGGCCGCCGCTGTGGCCTGCTGCCTCCCTTCTCGCATCGATCATGTGTCTGCTGTGGGACTTCGATCACCTGTGTGATGCACTACTGAGTGCTCAACACCGTCGCCACCCTCTTCATGCGTTGTCTATTCTGGTGTGTGCTAGCCTGCCACCTTCACGATGCCTCTGTCTTCACTCAACACTACTGATCTGTGTGCCTTCTCCTCTACATAGGCCACCACATTGGGTCTCTGGTCTCTCTCTCTCTTCATCTCCTACTCGACGCCACTCGTCTCCTATTGGTTCCTGGTGGGATACTGACACCGCTCTACTTGCTTGGGATCTGCATCTACCACTGTCTCCTGATGATGGCAGTGTCGCAGTCAGGCCATGCGGGGTGGCGTCTCTAGACTCAGGAAGGTGATGGGACGCTGACTTCTCCTCCTAATCAGCATATCACATCCCTTTATTCCCAAGGTGCCTCTACGAGGTGCTCCTCCAGTGTTTGCCATCGCTGCTCGGAGTATGACGCCTGCGTGCGTCGTCCATGCGTTCTCAACCCCGTTCAGGGTGCTGCCATGATGGTTTGCTTCTCTATCTGCACGATCTCACCATTGTGCCTACACCACAGTTGCAATCCACTTCAGCAGCCGTCACGACTCCTAATTTATAGTAGGGCAACTTCCCAAGATGGGACTCTCTGTTGTGTGTTTGGTTAACTTCCTCCAGCACTGATGATGGATATGCTAGATATAGGGTTGACTGATTCAGGTCCTTGGAAGCACAAGGAAAACCACCCACTTCTTTTCCTTTACTAGGCCACGACCATGGCGTGGGGCAAGTCGAGGCTTTCCTAGCTGATGGTGCCCCATGATCTCTCAGATGGTCTATCAGACTATTGGATTTTGCCTCTGCATAGCCAATCCGTGGCACTCCTCAATGAGAGAAAAGGCTAAGTCATACGTGTCTGTAAATATAACAAACCAAAACCTAGACTACAACTTATATGCGTTGACTCATCATGCATCAGTTATGTGTATTATTTCACAAAAATCAAACTTTAATAACATCTTCCATGAACCTCCAAACATTATGAAACTTATACTACATATTTATCATAAATCAAGGTACATTTCATTCCATTTTGGTCCCTAAACTAAACTGTATGACCAGTCAATCAAATTCCCCAAGGGACATTAAAGATAGGGGTCTTAATCATGATATAAACATCAATCACCAACTAACACTTACTAAAGCACTTGTAACACTTAAGATAACTCAACATGAGATAAAATCACCTATGTCATCAAACATTAAAGGATTCCAAATGTCCACTCCATCATAAGAAGTGTCAAATCCCCCAAGTACAAATTGCCACACCCACCTATGTATTCTGTTGTAAAGTGACCTATGGTCAGCTCTCAAATGCTCATGGTCTGGAAGACTTGGGATTTGATTCCTTCACTCAGGACTATCAGAGGCCATCATAAGTACCATTGCCCCAAGAAAATACTCCATCAATGTAGGATCCAATAATGACATTTCGGGAAATGAATGCAGCATGTCAGACCCAAATCGCTGAAACAATGGCCAATTACAAATTACTGGAATCCCAGATTGACTATTTAATAGCCAATCAGTCGTCACTAGCAGTTGCGAACATCAACCAGCCTGAAGTCAACCCCAAACAATCAGAACAGTTGAATGTAGTAACAACTAGGTTAGGAAATAAGTACTTTGTCCCTCCTACCAAACCTAGTGAAGAGGGGAAAGATTCAGAAGAGGTGCAGATGGGAAAGTTACCCATCACAGAGGTTCAGTCAAAGATAAGTGAAAAGAAAACCAACGTCACAATGACATTTCAATATGAATCTCTACCGCTCATTGATGCACAGGTACACAAGCCTCGTATACCTTACGAAGGATGTCTAAGACAAACCAAGTTAGATGATCAGTTAATGAAATACAAAAATACTATGAAAAATCTCCATGTCAATATTCCATTGATCGACACACTTACTGACATGCCAACTTGGGCCAAATATCTCAAGACTATCCCCTCAAAAAATTATATTACAGGAGAATGTGAAACTATGAATCTTGCAAAAACTACTTCCAACATAGTGCAAAATTAGATACCTTGGAAGTAGAAAGACCCAAGATTCTTCGAGATAGACTGTTTCCTTGGGATGACACTTGTCGCAAAGGACTAGTTGATGTAGGAGCAAGCATTTCTATAATGTAGTACACACTGTGTCAATGTTAAAGGTTCACTAACCTTCTGTCAACCGCCATGAGTATCCACTTAGCTAATGCCTCCATGACAAAGTCTTTGGGGATAATAGAAGATGTCCCAGTTAAATTGAAAAACACTTTTATCCCATGCAATTTTGTGATTATGGATATTAAAGAAGATGATCTCTACCTATTGATTTTTGGAATACCTTTCTTGACAGACATCAAAGTAGGAACACTCCTTTTGTGACTAGGTAGGGAAACCCTTGAGTATCGAGTCCTCAATGGATTTAAGGCACCCAACTTTGCTGCAGAAGTTTTCTCAAAAGACCGTGTTGAAGATACAAACCAATTCAAAAAGATATCTTATGAATATCCCCTACAAGAAGCTCTTGATAGAGATGAAGCCACTGAGGAAGAACCCCAAATCACCATGTACATAAAGAAATTAGACACCACAAAATCATAAGAGAGATCACCTAAAACCTTCAAAGATCTATAACTGGCTGAAGAAATATCCCTAGAAGCATCATTCCAAGCAAAACCTGAGTTGAAGACGCTACCCAAAGGACTTAAATACCAATTCCTTAATGAAGGAGATCTATGTCCAGTCATAATCAGCTCCTAAATCAGCCAAGGTGAAGAAGATAAACTAATGAAAGTTCTAAGAGAAAGGAAGAAAGCCTTGGGATATAGCATGAGTGACCTCACTAGAATCAGTGTTGTGTCGTGTATGCACAAGATACCAATGACGGAGGATCACAAACCTTCAAGAGATAGTGAATGCAAACTCAATCCAAATATGAAGGAAGTCGTTCCATAAGAAGTGATGAAGCTATTGCATGTAGGGATTATATATTAATTATCAGACTCCCAATGGGTGAGCCCTGTCCAGGTGGTGCCTAAAAAAGGTGGGACAATAGTCACTCAAAATGACCAAGGGGAACTCAAACCTACATACAGAGTTACGGGATGGCGAATGTGCATTGATTACTACAAGATGAATAAAGCAAGCAGTAAAGATCATTATCCCCTCTCGTTCTTAGATCAAGTCCTGGAGAGACTCGCTCACCGGGAATATTTCAATTATCTTGATGGCTATTATGGGATCTATCAAATCCCAATCCACCTTGATGACCAAGAAAAAATCACATTTGCATGTCCTTTCCAAACGTATGCCTTTCTACGCAAGCCCTTTGGTCTCTACAATATTCCAACTACTTTAGTGTTTCATGTCATCTATCTTCTCTGGGTTCACTGAATCCATCATGGAAGTCTTCATGGAATACTTTGTTATTTATGAAGATTTTTTTGAAAACGGTATCAAGAACCTTGTTATCATTCTCACAAGGTGTGAAGAGGCTCGTCTCATTCTTATTTGGGAAAATGTCACTTTATGGTACATGAAGGTATCATACTAGGTCATAAAATCTCCAATAAGGGGATGGAAGTAGACCCGACTTAGGTGGAGGTTATAGAAAAATTACCGCAACCCAAGACTGTGAAGGAGATACGTTCTTGCCTTGGCCATGCAGGTTTCTATTGAAGTTTCATATGAGACTTTGTGAAAATTGTGAAGCCTCTCACCAAGCTCTTGTTGAAGGAAACTGAATTCAAATTTAGCAAAGAATGTATCAAAAGCTTCACCACTCTAAAAGAGGCTCTCACCACTACCCCTGTCATTTGTGCGCCTGAATAGATTCAACCCTTTGAAATCATGTGTGAAACAAGTGACTATGTGGTCGGATCCATCTTAGGACATCGCATTGACAGCAAACACCAAGTGATTTATTATTCTTTGAAGACCCTCAACAAGGCACAGTAGAACTACACAACAATGAAGAGGGAAATATTGGTCATTGTGTATGCCTTTGATAAATTCTGACCATACGTGGTGGGATCCAAAGTTATTGTCTACACTGACCATGCCTCTATCAGATATTTGATGTCAAAAGAAGATTCCAAACCAAGGCTCATTTGTTCGATCCTTCTCCTACAAGAATTCAGCCTCAAAATTAGGGACAAGAAAGGAAGTGAAAATGTAGTTGCTGACCAATTGAGCAGACTCATCCACAAAGATGTTAAACCAACAACAATCAATGAATCGCTCCCAGATGACCACCTGCTGCCTCTTGAGGTAAGGTGGCCATGATTGACTAACTACGTTAACTACTTATCTGTAGAAATCATTCACCCATAATACAAAAGACAAAATAAGAAGAAATTCTTATACGATGTCCAAAAATATTACTAGAATGAACTATTTATTTTTTGATTGTGTGCAGATGGTCTCTATCAGCGATGCGTAACTTATGAAGAATCCAAGAATATATTGCTACATTGTCACTCAGGACCCACGGAAGGGCATATGTTCACCCAGAAAACTGCCACTAAAGTTCTGCAATGCGGGTTCTACTAGACGACTATATTTAAAAATGCCTATGATTATAATCATTTCTATGACCGTGTCAGTGATCTAGAAATATATCAAGGAAGGATGAGATCCCTCTTACACAATGGAAAGAATTAAATATATTTGATGTTTGGGGAATTAATTACATGGGTCCATTCCCTCCTTCATGATGATTCTCCTACATTCTTGTATGATAGATTATGTTTCTAAATGGGTTGATGCTATTCCCACAGTCTTGTGCAATTTGAAGCGCATTATCAAAATGTTCAAAGACATCATTTTCCCATGATTTGGAATGCCTCAAATTGTGATCTCGGACAGAGGTTCCCATTTCACTGAACAAAAATTTCAATCACTTTTAAAGATATATAGGGTAAACCACAAGACATCATCACCTTATCAAACCCAAACCAGGAGACAGGTTGAATTCTATAACAGAAAAATAAAAGTAATACTGGAGAAAACTGTGAACATGACAAGGAAAGATTGGGCTCTATAATTGAGCAACGCTTTGTGGGCCTATCAGACCGCATTCAAAACACCACTAGGCACAACTCCCTTTCTTCGAGTCTATGGGAAAGGTTTCAATCTGCTAGTAGAAATGGAACACAAATCCAGTTGGGCAATAAAATCCCTCAACTTTGATCTATCAATGGCCAAGGAGAAGTGATCGCTGCAAACTCAAGAATTATATGAACTCAGAATGTCAGCCTATGAAAGTGGACGCATGTACAAGGAACGAACAAAAAGTTTGCACAATCATCATATAAGAAGGAAGGACATCAAGGTGGGAGATGTAGTTCTTATGTATAACTCAAGGCTGTGACTTTTTCTAGGAAAGGAGAAAATAAGGTGGCATGGCCCGTATGTGGTGAAACAAATTTATTCTAATGCGGCTTATGTGTTGTAAGATGAAGCAGGAGGCTAATTCGTTGTGAATGTCCAACAAATCAAGTGATACTTTGCCTCTAATAATTCCATGTATAAAGAAGATAACCGAACCAATAATGGAATATTGGAACAACATAAAGAGGCTTAAAGTCTACGTGATATACCCCACACATAGAGGCAACACTATGTTGATCCAAAAGATGTTAGACACAAAGCACTTCTGGGAGGCAACCCACAATGCTAAAAAAAATTATGTTACCCTTTCCTTCACCCTAAAAGCTCTCCAAATTTGCCTCCAATAGGATTCACCTGATTCCCTAGCAATCACCCATTCTAAGATAACTGAACGATATGATCGGATAGGTGCTGAAGTTCATAAGCAGTGCTGGCTATGGAAAATTCTACATGATTCAGCAAGTGTAGTTCGACTTGATGCTAGCTAAAAACAACTGCATATGTGTTAGGCTGAGGCCCTAGTTGCAAAAGTTTCTCAAACATAAGGTAGGAATATCAATTAAGTACTAATTCTCTTTCTATTTAAGGGCTTCATGTTGGATATTGAGAAAACTAAGAATAGATGCTATCATAGATACCATGCCTCCTTGATTAAACTTTCCACTGGTGACATGTGAGAGTTAGTGTCCCAGGTGTTCAACAAAAGCATTTACTAAGTTGAAAGGACACCCATGAAGGATACACCACATGGCATAGAGATTTGTAGTGGTGACGATGCCTTGAGTGGAGTCCCTGTAGAGTATCGTGCAAGAAAGTACCTGGTGTAGATATTGAAGAAGGGGATTGTGTATCATGAACTCTTTCATATTACTAGGCTTAGGTCTAGAGGTCCCAGTAATTGTTGCCCAAAAATAATCTTCCATGTAGTTGGGAAGGAAGTCTTGTTGTGAATTATAGTTTGGTAGCCATTCATCATCAGCATCTAGTTCTCAAACATCTAGGTGCTAACCTAGAGTCTAGGTCAGATCTAGTCTCTAAAAGACAACTAATCTAACCCTAAAGATTGTTAAGTTCAAGGTTTTCTTTAGTTTTGAGTTGCATAATTAGAAAATGTCGGGCTTTGCTATTGTTCATGCTCTGATACCACCCATGACGTCCCCAGATTTTCTAAAACTTAATCTGATGTGTGACGTCTAAATTGAAACCCTCACCTCAGCAAGAATCCCAATTTAAACACCACATGCTAGGCTAAGAAGAAGAAAATCAGAGGTGGTCATAAGGAAACCATCAGTAGCACATGCACATGAACAATAATAAAACCATACAACACATGTTCACCATTCAACATATAATTACAACATGAATTGTTACAACATTTGATATTATACATTGAAAATCAAACTTCTACATATACATGTTCTACCACTAAACAACATGATCTTAAGAAAATAGGTCCACCTATACATCAACTAGCCACACAACTCACAACTATCTTTGATCTTCAAGAGCACATGTCCACAACCTAAACAAAAGATTACATGTGGTACATGCCAACACAATATTCAAGAATATTACACTGAGTACACCTACGTGTCTTTTCATATACCTCTCATTACTAAGCTTGGAAATAAGATAAAACTAGTACTTGGCAGTTATAAAGAAATATAAGAAAAAGCATATACTTGCACAAAGATATTCATTAACCAAAGAGAGCACATATTCTAAGCACATTTTCCATTATATCATACATGCATTTACTACCTAAGAGTTGAATGCATTAAGGCATTTACGATCTACTACCAATGAGTTTGATCATTTCACAATGTGATCTACTACCAAAGATTCGGTTCACTTCCAAGTACTTTATTACCAAAGAGTTGAAGTACTTACTTTCTAGCAGTTCACTACCAAAGAGTTGAAGTTATTGGATATAATGGAACAAATATATTATGTTTCATGTGTTCATAGAAATAAGTATGGAAAATAATGAAACATATCATACAAGAACAATCATTTCATACAATATCATATGCCAAGTATTTTACTACACATATAATGCAAGAAAATTGTATAATAAGACAAGTAAGAGGTAATGGCGTACCTCGATCAAGAGATATTCTAAACCACATATTCTTGAGTCATCTATTTCCTTAACAACCCCTGATCAAGATAAGATCATATGTGCCATCATCAGATTCTCATCATCTCAACCCTAGTTGTGTCCATTTTAGGGTTTTACTTAGATCATTGGATATTCTCCTTTTTACTTGTATTGGTGTCTTGTAATTATCTTAATGAGATCATGTTCTAGGTTATGTTTCGTTTGTTCATTAGTCTCCATATCATTGTTTGCATGTATTAACTCTAGATTAGATACATTCATCCAATTAGGGTTTTCTCATCATTATAGGATCCTTAAACATGTAACCTTATTTATATGCATAATTATGATTTCATAATTATATATTAGCTTCCAGTTATTTATATAAGCTTACTCTAAAATTTTTAAGGTTTCTTGAGCATCTTTGCAATTATTGCACATTCATTAGGGTTATTAGCCCTAATTATCCATATGGAGCAAATTACACGATTTCATGCATCAACATCATAATCACTACCATCATATGGATTCTAAACATGATTATAGACTAAGTGACATATTCTCATAATTTTTGGTCTTCGTTTATAATTTATTAGATATGAAAAGATCATTTTACATCTTACGTGATATCACTGAGATTAGTGCATCAAAAGCCTGATATAATGCTCGCATGTTATTCTATTTATTTTTCTAAACATTTTGGTAGCTTGTATTTTTTTGATGAACCAGCTATTTACTATGATTTATCTAAGATCTGGACTATTTTTGGATTTTTACCTTTTTTAGTGAATCACAATCCGCCACATGGTGGCGCTGCTCCAACTCATCGACACCCCTAATTCTACATTGAGCCAGTCAGTCCATAAGTGGTATGGAAGTAGAAATGTCTTCGTCCTTGGCCTAAACTATTGGGTTGGATAGCACGGACCTTGGACTCCTTTTTTTCACGTGTTTGTTTTGGGCATTGTGTCTATTCTCAGCGCCAAACTATGTTCGCAGGAGCCCGTGCTCCTTTGCTCCATACCCACTGTAGTCGCTATGAGCTCCAGCGTGCAATTGTGTATTGCCAATCCTTCATCTTCTCCAACCACAACAAGGATGCTCCATGCCTCTAGATCGCCTCCTTCAATGACTTAGAAGGCAGGCTGCATCTCCGGGAGGCCACCGCCACTACATGTAGGAAGGATGACAACAACCCTGTGCTCCTCAAGCCTCCTCATCGACAAGGTCGATCCCTTCTAAATCTCTAGTAGAGTTTCCCTTGCACCTCTAGCCTCGCATCCTATGCCTACATGAGTCCTGCCACTCTGCCCTGGCGCCGTCGTGAGATCACCATCATGGCTAGCAGTCTTTGGACCTCTATGATCCCTCTCTCTTTCTCTCATGCTCCACACCACCCATCACTCCAATCTGCCACTCTTGATGCCAACTTGCTTAAGTATTTCATTGCGAGACATGACTCTTCCTACCATTGTTCCTTCCACATCGGTCCATTATTGGGTTGTAATCTGGCCATCATCACTGATGGCTCTGGTGAGAGATCAGCGCTGCTCTGATAGCCTTCGTCAGGCGACCTTCAAATCCTTCACAGTGGTGTCTGGCACCATAAGAGTATACTCCGTCGTCCAATGATCCTTTGGCCCGACAGGTCTACCAATTGTGAATTTCTATTGCACTGATGGGTGAAGGGGGGACACACACATGAAAAGGCTCTTGAGGAAACTACGAAACTTCTCATCTTTGGTCCATTTGTCTAAAGAGAGGGGTGTTCTAACTCCTCTTCACACAATGAAACTATCTTCACAACCAACCCCACATCTCTACTCATGATCACTACTGGTGATCATGGTGGCTTGACCGCACTATGTTGAACTTCAACCCCCCACCCCTCGACGTATTGGTTAAAGAGATAGGAAATCACTTGTCAACCATCAGATCTGGCCATCCAAGGTTCACCATGACTCCACATCACTACGACTATTGATTACACGTCCCAAATCTATGGTTGAAAGGGGTTGGAGGATGTTCCTCAACTATATCAAAAATCAGGCTATCCATTCAAATCCTTAAGTCATTAATCACCAATCCGCACATTATTTCTTGATATCCAAATCTATATATCTCTTTCTTGGAACATTGAAATACTATGAAACTTTGATCATAGCTTTTTCATCACTCAAACTGCATTCTGTCCAACATTTGTTCCAAAACTAAACTCCTTGACCTCTCATCTAAATACCTAAAAATGCATAAACTTAGGAATTTTAAACATGATACCAACATCAATCAACACTCAAACATTATAAAACACCTAAAATTCTCAATATTACTCAAACACATAAATCCAATATTCCATTTAACATTTAAAGCTCCAAAGTTCACTCCATCACATCCTACACACCTTAAAAGACATTTTGTCCCCAAAAATAAAACTGAAAACCAATCTATCACAGTAGAACCATAGTATCACGGACAAGAGAAGGAAGAAAGAAGGTAGGGTTCCAAGGAAAACAAGATGAAAGAGATAGAACCACTTACCAAGATCAAAGATCACTAAGGATCACCACAAGAGAGATAATCAAGCTCAAGATCACCACATACAAGAGAAGATCGTCCACCTGGATCCAAGATGAGTACCTTCTCTTCCTCCACTAAGCTCAAGCCCAAACACAAGGAAGAAGAGAGGAAAAAGATCTAAAAGAGATGCTAGCATGTGAAAGAGAGGGCTTATATACTCAATGGTAGGAGAGAGGTAAGGATCATGAGGTGTTAAGATATGAGAACACCATAAGGACACTTGTCCAACCAAGACACAACCATGTAATGCACATGCAAGAATTTCATTAAAAACTATGTGGTGTAGCAACCACTAAGGTCCACTACACCCATAAGGTCAAAGTAAAGCACATAGGTAGGTCGCAACACCGCCCAACGTCGCAACACATCTCCACATGAGCAACCCTGGTGACCAACTCAAAGAACGAGCATCAAGGTTCAACAAATGTCAACCAAGCGAGTGTTACAGTCACAACATCTCAAAAACCAACACACTAGGTCGAAACACCATAAATCTCAAACATCCACACAAAGCCATGCAAACCCTAATATCATCTCATGATGCCACCTCATCAACCAAGGCTCAACTAGGTGCCTCTAAGAATCATTCTCTCTCTCATGATTCTAAGGAACAAAAGGCACAACCTACTTTTGAAAAATTGCAAGATAAACCATCAACCTGGGTAAATTGCAACTTTGTCCAAAAAAAAGTATAACTAACTCAAACATCAATAAAAAAGGACCAATCTGAAAACATAAACTTGTTACATGTTATTAAGGCATCTCAAGATATTAGATTAAGGTTTAAGCATCTTATTAAGAAAAGCAAACACAATCAAGCATTGATCTAGGTCAGGTCTTACAGCTCGTGAAATCGGCTTCAAAGTTTACCAGTTCGTCTCTATTTCCTTTCTCGGCCGAGGTAGGTGATGAATGCATCATCATTAGATCATTGATCCAACGATACATATTGTGTGCGTCAATTAAAAGGATGATAATAGCAATTCAAATATGAATATAATTCATGACATTTAATGTCATTCCTTACACTTTAGGGATTTTTATAAAATCCATATCTCTCAAACTATCCATCCTTTTAATCTCAAATTATAAAGGAAAGTCTTAAATGACTTTATCTAGAAGTGTGCAAAGATTGGGATCAAAATGTGAAAAGAAAAGGGAATTTTCTTCATATGCAAGTCTACTTCTAATTTCATGCATTTAAGGCATCAAAACAAATCCTTTTCTCTTTCTTTATTTTCTATTTCCTTTATTTGGCTATTGTTTCTATTACAAACCATGTGCAATCGAAACTAATCAATAGTGGCAATCCATGCCAGTTTCTAGAGAATTTTACACAATTCTCATGTACACACAATTACCATCTATTTCTTTTTCTTTATGGTTATTATTGGATTTTCTTTTCTTCTTTTTCCCTCTTATCCATTATTGGATTAATATAATAATAGAAATCATGAAATCATTCATTTAAGGGAAATTTGCAAAGAAAACCATTCTTTTAAAAAACCAAAACATAAATTTCCAGTATGCCTCTTTTACTAGGATAAGTGTAGTTCCATTATTTAAAACACAAGTGAAACTGAGGTAATAAAATCCTTCCCCCCTTATAGGAATTTTATCCTCAAAATTCATCTAATCATACAAACGAATTAGGGTAAGACTTTTTCATGTCCTTCTTTAGCTCCCATGTGGTTTCATCATCTCCATGGTGCTTCTAAAGAACCTTTACCATCTCTATTTATTTTTTAGCACCTTCACTTTGGTATCCAATACTCGCACAGGTGACTCAGAATATGTTATCCTCCCTTGAAGTTCAATAGGTTCAATTCTCAGTGCATGGCTTGAATCCTTCACATAGATCTTTAGATTGGATACATGGAACACATCATGCATCATATTATATTGACGTGGCAACGCTAAATGATAAGTAGTTTCACCAATCTGTTATATAATTTCAAACGGACCTACGTATCGGAGACTCAACTTTCCTCTATTCTTAGCTATAGCTCAGAAGGGTCAGATTTTCATAAACACATATTCACCCACAGTGAAGTGCAAGTCAGTCTGATTCGCATCAACATAGGACTTCTGTCAATCACGGGCTCAGTTTATCCTCTTCTTGATCAATGTGACTTTATCTACTTACACCTGTAGTTCTTCTGACCTCAATAAGGTCCTCTCACTGACTTCATCCCAATGAAGTGATGACCAACATGGCCTCTCATAAAGAGCTACATACGGAGGCACCCTGATACTGGCTTGGTAACTATCATTATAAGCAAACTCATCTAAGGGCATGTCCTTCTCTCTTTATCCACCCCAATCGAGCACACATGCTCTCAACAGATCTTGTAAAGTATGGATTATTCTTTTTGACTGTACATCAGTCTATCGGTGATAAGTTGTGGCAAAACTTAATCTAGTGCCACATTTTTGATGCACATACTTCCACAACATGGAGGTGAACTTAGGGTCATGAACTTGGGACAGCATGCAGTCAAACTATTTCTCTAATATATAGTTCATCTAGGTCTTTCACCTTGATAGTGATCTTTGAGGTAAGGAGAATGTGATGATGTGGTAAGGTGATCTACCATGACCCATATTGCATCATGACCTTTTGTTGTCTAGGGGAGACCCACCACAAAATCCATAATGATCTGGTCCTATTTCCACTCATAAATTTCCATTGATTGTAGTAACCTAGCATGTCGTTAGTGTTAAGCCTTCACCATCTAGCATGTGAGGCAACTACCTACATATAGTACTATGTCCTTCTTCATTCTAGGTCTCTAGAAATATCACAATAAGTCTTTAAACATCTCTGTGGTACCATGTTGTATTGTATACTTAGAATCATGAGCCTCTTGTAGGATATGAGCCTTTAAGGAGAAATCCTTAGGAACTCAAAAGCAACTTTTATATTGGATTCCATCATTCCCACCCATCGAGGGATGTGTTTGAGGCTTCTCCATTAAACCCCTACATATCAACTAACTCTGGATCATCTAATTGGATTGTTTCAAGCTTGGTCAACAAGTTAGACTCAGTTTACCTTATTTGGTACCTCAACTCTTGCATCCATTATTTTGATTACCAGATTCAAATCTTATACCTATAGAAATCACATTCCACTTGATAATTATATCCTCATTTGAAATCTTTATTTGGTGATTACCTTTCTCACCTAGTTTTCCAAATGATTTATCTAATAGTTTCTCCTAAGGGTGTGGTAATTCCTCCAATTCTCAATTATTATAAAAGATTTCAACTTAAGTATTTATTCCTCATATCACTTCTATTCCTAGAATGGCATGCGTCTGTCTTATCTCTCACACTCATAACAAGATGAAATAAGCATTTGTATGCAGTCCAAGTACAATGATCATAATGTTCCAAGAGTAGAGATGGTGCATCACACATCACCATTTTATTTTCAAATCTAGGTTGAATAATTATCCACAAGATTCCAAACCATGAATACCACCCATCCCTTAATTTATGTACACTTATAGGAAAAACTCTCCTCGTAATCTTTTAGTCTTACCATAACTCCTATTTATGATCCTTAGTCATTAAGGTATCTAGGGTGTCGATACTTTTGGGGTGATATCACCCTTATGCATCTTGAGAGTACCTCTCACAATTACCCCTATGGCTGAATGAACTCATGAAGGTGGCCAACCTCCTTACTCATGGACTACGGGAAAACATAGTTATTACCTCCTGACCACACAGTCTTGTATGTCCAGGGGACAATCAACTCCTACTCCCATCGGTCTCATCCCTACTTGACCTTAGGATTGGTTTAGGGTTCTAGTGAGATGTCATAAATTTATTTTATTTCAAACCACATTTATCTTGTTATCACATATGCAATACACATTACATCCCTTACAATTGTTTCACCTAAATTTCCTTCATATCTTAGGGAACACATCATTTTATTTACTTTCCTTTGTGGGAATCATGGCAACCTACCTATCTGTATCAAGTCCCATTATATCAGTTACTTCCATGGTGGCCTTTCCTCATGTCCCTTAGATATGGCATATTTGGGTGCAACGAATAATACTCAGTCAATGCGCCTTTATGCATCCTGCACTTAATCTCTCAGGTTTGTAAGTGACCTCTAACATTACTGTAATTCTTAACTAATTTGTGAACTCACTCCTTTTAGGAGGGGTCCTTTCCCTGGACAAGATAAAACTAATACCTAACAGCACTGAGGTTCACAAACATACTTGAATCCAAAGTTTATATCATTACATGTGGACATGTCCCTTATGCACATTTCCTATTATTCCATTTGTGCATCTTCTACATGGAACAATATTATTATACCATGTGAGTTACCATTCAAGAATTAGATCACTATTAAATGCTTCATTATCAGTTTGGTTATACACAATCTGCTACATCTCATCTCACCACCATACATTTTCCAACACAATGTGTACTACAACCTCTTAGGGACGATCACTTCCTAGAAGTCAGTTTGCATCTTCCTAAGCTTCCTTATCATTAGAGGCAAAAACCTGAACATGTCGATGTTCTTCATTAAGTGGGACTACCCCTTGTCGTGTTGTAGTCTATGTCTGTGCTACTACTGGGTTTGGTCCTCAAGATTCAGGGTGAGGACAGTCGGCCCAGATATGTCCTTCTTGCCGATAGTGATAACATACTCTATTCTCATAATGGCATTTGTCATAATGCCTGGTCCTCGAGGTTCAGGGTGAGGACAGTCGGCCTAGATATGTCCTTCTTTTCGATAGTGATAACATACTCTATTCTCATAATGGCATCTGTCATAATGCCTCCTCCCATAGTTATGGAAGGAGGGTTCGAGATTCTTGTGTCAGGGTTTTCTCTTGATATCATTTATATTCCTTTTGTTATTATGACCTTGTCCTTTTCCATTGCTTGGGGTAGAAAATCCTTCCACAAACCTCAAATATCCTTTAGGTGGATCCAGAAATTCATAATGTTTTTAGAGAAATAGGTGGAGAGGATGGTGCGGAAGTCCTTCCAGGCCATCAGTTCTGTGGCCAAATTTCAATTGGAGACATAACCCTCCCACCAAAGTTTTGTGGTTCCCTTAAGTAGGTGAGTAGTAAAAAGAACCTTCATGTTAGGTTGCACTCCCAGAATATGAAGACCGTTTTCCACAACACAAAGTTAGGCTTCCACATCAGAGTTGTCTCCAACCTAGAACTTTTCAATACCCAACTTAATGAAGTCGGGGACTTCACAATGAGGACAGACATGCAAGGGTTCACCATCCTCATCTCTTAGAAGAACTTTGGGTGTAAGGGCACTGACATTTTTGGTGAGTTCCTTTTGTTGTCCTAGACAGAGATCATCGGGGGCATGAACTTGCCCAACTGTAGGTTCAAGACTGGCATCATGGCTCAAAAACTTCCTCTTTTGGCATCTTATGTTTCTTGGTTGTCTCGTCTTCCATCATCTCTCTTAGAGACAATCTATTCATGTAGGAGGGCCTTCTCTCTTTGTGGTCAAGGATGGCATTGATCTTGGTGCGAGCCATGTTGTTTCACATAAGCTAACTTTATTAACCTCAATTTTATACTGAGGATATTAATGCATCTAAAGTTATGTGTCCCTAACAACCATAACCCGAGTACTCAGAAAGGGATAAAGAGAGCAGTAACATGTACGTAGGGTCTGGTGAGTGAAGGAGGTAAATAAGTGATGAAATTAGATGAGAAGGGACCCTAGAGGTATTTTATTTCGGGGGAAATCCTCTAACTTTGGCCATGTTAGATGCACGTGTCTGGGGGTCCTCGTAAGACAACTAGCACTACAAAGGAAAGTATTGTTAGCCCCAGGATTGTGGTCCTATCTAGACACCATTGTCTTTGGAAAACACTCTAATAATTCCCTTTTTCTCTATAGAATCCTAAAAATTTAATAATTATTAGCGATCAAATGGTAAGCTAGGATATGATACCAAATGTAACGACCCCCTCCTCGTGTCATCCCCTATTCAGGAGGAAAAAGAGGGAAAGGGTCATTGCTCTAATATAGGATCGAAGGTTTAGCAATTAACCAAAAACAATTACAAATTTCACTAAAACTAAGAAAAGGGTTTTATACAAAATATAACAGGATTCTCAAATATATGGACTTCTAATGTTACCATATGAACTTTGCCCAACCACTATATCCTCCATGATTACATTTAAGTCTCTTCATTTGGTGCCTTCTTCTTTTCTAGAATTTCCATTTTTATTGTACTGGCAGAATAATACCAGATTACCCTAAAACACCGACAAACAAAATAGTTGGTCAGTATAACAAGCTACACTGGTATGTGGGGGAAACAAAAGTTTGCATATACTGGTAACAACATATCCACAACAATTATTGTTATAGAATCAAAATTATCATTTTCTTCATAACTTCTAAACTTGTTTTACTCAACCTATGGGATACCCTCTCTTAGGCTTTCATCCTTGTAGTGGGTTCCACCTCACAATTTAGTGCTAGGTGCCTACGTTGGCCACCTCTCAATCTGGATTTGGGTTCCATGTTGGTCATCCCAATCTAGGGCCTGGCCTCCTATGACCTCCCAATCTGGGGTTTGGTCTGACCTTATATGACCTTTCCAATCTGGGGCCTGGTCTTAAGTCATCACCATGGTTTTTCATTCTTTTCCATCTTCAACCTCCGGAGTTGGTATGCGTGGTTTGAGCAAGTTATAAACATAATTTGTGATGTCCATTGTAACTTTATAGTTTGTAGGAATTAAATAAACACTCAAGCAGTTCATTCAAGAAATTTGACAAACCTTGATAAAATTCCATGAAACTAATGCAGTTAGTCATAGGCTTAACCACATACCTTGATCAGGTGTTCTTGATGTCCAAGCAAGAGCAATCAAACAGGCATCCAAGTAATTATCCTAAAAGTTAAAGCAATACGCCTATGTATTATTAATTTATCCAAATCATCATTAAGACTGACTTGGGTCTCAAGTTAGGGTTTGATCAGGTTTTTGGCTTCCTAAAACATAGTTTCCACTTTTCATCACTTTTGGATCAACACACCTTAATCTATGATTAATTACACCTTTAATCTCAAGGAAACCCTAACTATCCAAAACATGGTTACTAAGTTCACATAAGTTTCAAGTTTCACTTTTTATTCATAAAAGATCAGTCTTTTATCATCAATATCAATTGAACATATTAGGATTATCATATCTTGAAACTTAGGGTTCTAGTTCATTATCTACAATAAGGATAACAACTTCATGCACTTCTTGTACTAGAAGAAAATAGGTAGTGTATATATTTTTTATTGATTCCTTACATTTTATATATTACATGCCTTGATCCCATTATCCTACTAATTACTAGAGTTTTAACAAAATAATTCAATCTCAGCCAATGAGGGCTTGCCACCTAGGCAAGGAGCCCTAGGTCCCGCCCTACCAACTCAGCTGGGCCAGCCTACCGACTCTTGCTAAGTCGATGACCCACTCGCGTGGCTAACTATTGATTAAGTGAGAAAAAAGGATAAACAAAAAACATATCACCCTTACCTCTTCTACGCAGGGTCGAGGGCAAGAGGGTCATTTGACAACTCCTCATCTTCAACCTCCGTTCGGTCACAAGCACAATAGGGTAGTCAATGACAAAGTTGACTTCGGAAAGGACACCACCAACATGCAAACTGAGACCACTCTCTCCTCCTCTATGCATCCTCGAATCCTCTAGCACCGTCAATTCCTTTATCAAGGGTCATTTTCATTGGGACGATAGAGAAGAAGTCCGACGAGGAAACGAAGATGGACCAAGGTAACGGTAGATATCAACAGACAGACCTGTCAAACTGGGTTAAAATCCACGATCACCCATGGTTCGGTCGATTTAAGTCGGATTTGGGTGATGAAATTTATCACCCGCTGAAAATTATCCAAACCCAAACCCAACTGTATAATTAGTGGGTTTCACGGGTGGCCCGCGGGTGACCTGCAAAATTAATTAACCTTATAAAAATGAATATAATGATCTACTATTACTTAAAATATATATGATGATCTACTACAACCTATTATTCGTTAAGGAGTTTCAGCCCAAACTAGAACTTTCCCAATAAGATCTGATCTCAAAAAGGGAGATATGGTAAGAATTAACCCATGTATTCTACATCATCTAATTGGTCTATAAAAGTTAATATGGAGTTGTAGTATAAGTTTATAACTCTAGTTTGTCTATCATGATCATACAATAGAGAAATTTAAACATAGATCTAATGCTTTTACCGAAAATAAGTATGAGGTTGAATGATTGTAAAACTTAAAAATATTTTATTTATTTGATAGAGATTATGTATACTAGTTGGTTGCTTTTGTGCTATATTTTATGTAAAAACACTAGAGAAATGTCTTCTTTTATCATTAGAGTAGTAACTTGGAAAATTCTTTTTATTGAACACATATTATATGGGCACCCACGGACGACCCATAACCCATTAGGTCGGGTTTAGATTTATCTTTCACTGACCCGTTTAAAATTGCATCTTTTTGCCCACACCTACGAGACCCAAACCCGCAATGACCCAATCCAAATCCAACCCACCCGCGTGTTTGACAAGTCTACCAACAAAGCAATTGTAGGTGCAGAAATAATTGTGGAACTCGATCGAAGATCTGGGATTGATTGGTGCCTTCATAGAGGGTCTAAGGCCATCTATATATAGTTGAGGGTCAGGTTGTGGATTGGGAGAATCTTCTAGAGCTCACCAAACTAGGTATAACCTAAGGTAGTTATGTTCATTTCTTACTCCTGAATCCATTGTTCTAGTTTCATGTTCTGCTCATGCATTAAGTCTTTGGGAAATCGGCTTCAAAGTTTACCAATTCAATCTTTGTTTCCTTTCTTGGTCGAGGTAGATGATGAATGCATCACTGTTGGATCTCTAATTCGACGATCCATATTGTGCGCATCAATTAAAATGTTGATAATAAGAATGCTAATATGAATATAATTTGTGACATTTAATGTCATTCCTTACACTTTAGGGATTTTTATAAAATCTATATCTTTCAAACCATCCATCCTTTTAATCTCAAATTTTAATGAAAAGTCTTAAATGACTTTATCTA
This sequence comes from Alisma plantago-aquatica, assembly GCA_963693085.1. Classification (NCBI taxonomy): domain Eukaryota; kingdom Viridiplantae; phylum Streptophyta; class Magnoliopsida; order Alismatales; family Alismataceae; genus Alisma; species Alisma plantago-aquatica. Next base: position 463,926,479 of record OY856414.1, read on the forward strand.
GATGTGTGCAAAGATTGGGACCAAAAATAAAAAAGAATATGGACTTTTCTTCATATTCAAGTCTCCTTCTAATTTCATACATTTAAGGCATCAAAATAAATCCTTTTCTCTTTCTTTCTTTTCTATTTCCTTTATTTTGTCTATTCTTTCTATTAGAAACTATCTGCAAACAAACCGATTAATAGTGGCCATCCATGCCACTTTCTAGAGAATTCTACACAATTCTCTCATGTACACACAATTGTCATCTATTTCTTTTTCTTTATGCTTATTATGAGATTTTCTTTTCTCTTTTTTTCCTCTTATCCATTATTGAATTAATAAAATAGTAGCAATCATGAAATCAGTCATTCAAGTAAAATTTGCAAAAAAATCATTCTTTTAGAAAAACCAAGCACATAAATTTCGAACATGCCTCTTTGACTAGAATAATTGCAGTTCAATTATTTAAAATACAAAAGAAACTGAGGTTATAATGATTGCACTCATGTGTATGTGTTATGAAATTGTGTATTCTATGTCATCTTGTCACACCAGTGTTCCATCTATGTCCTTAGAATGTAAGATATTGGTAGACATCCTTGTCATTGACTTGTTATCATGTTTTAGTGATAGTTTTTTATCTTGATATAATTGCGTAATAGCTACTCCTAAGGATTGATTTTCTCATTATAAGTGGATATGTATTAACTACAGCCTATGTGTGGTTCTCGATGAACCAATCTCTATGGGAACGATACTTCACTTTATCACTTGGCGCTTTTCGACACTTAAGCATTTTTAGTACATAAGGTTTTGATACCATTAGTACAATTATGTTTATTATCCCTCAATTCTGTATATTATTGTACAACTTATGATTAATGTTTTAGGGATCAAGATCTCATACAAAATACTAGATATTTCTCCATAAGTTATTCTTATCATTGAAATCTCAATTGAACAACCAAAACTGTATTTCCCACAACTTTATTGATTCTAGAAATGAATCTTTCAGAAATATGTTTTACATATAGCACTTCGCAAATTACATATAATCATACCCAGTTTGAACTCATAAAACCTTACCTTACTAACATCTATGTAATCTGAATATGTCCTGAACATGTTGTCCTGACGTGCCCCTATTAATCTTAATGATACACACACCACGTTAATTTTTTTTAGGAGAAGTACAGATTACACGACTAGAACAGTGAGTCCGATACAGTAGATTTGGAAGCTACCTTAGGGGGTTACAGTTGTTTACAGTTTTATAGACTGATGAAAACATAAAAATAAAAATAAAAATCAACACTAACAGGACTTATTAGGTAATGAAAACTTTGAGCTAACCATCAAGCACAACGGAACCTTTCTGTGTGCAGTTGCTCCAAAGGTTTCGTCCATGTCTAAACTCTGCGGGTCAACTCCATCAGGGGTGTCCCAATCAAAGTAACATAGTAACTTAGCAAGTGAGAGCTCGATGATAGCTAGTGCAAATGAAATTCCTGGGCAAATCCTTCTTCCTGCTCCAAAGGGCACGTACTCGAAGCTTGTCCCTCTAAAATCTATCAATCCATCCAAGAACCTCTCAGGCTGGAAAGTATCCGGATTCACCCAACTGTTAGGATCCCTCCCCAAAGCCCAAGCATTCACAATAACCCTGGTCTTTACAGGGACCGTGTATCCATCGATGGTGCACGCTTCTCTGCTCTCCCGAGGGACGAGAAGAGGAGCTGGCGGGTGCAATCTGAGAGTCTCCTTGACGACTAGTTTTAAGTAAGGTAACTCAGTAACGACACTTTCATCCATCTTCCTTGACTCTTCGAAGGCCCGCCTTATCTCAGATTGTAACGTGGCCATCACCTTTGGGTTCCTTACTAGCTCGGACATGGCCCATTCCAGAGTCGTGGCTGAGGTATCGGTTCCGGCAGTAAACATATCCTGAAAATAACGAGAAAACTCGTTACTGTATATTTTGACTGTGGGTCAATAGTACAAATCTGCCAAGTTTATTTGAGATTTGAGATCGTGCTCTTTTTTTCCAAATAACCACTCTAAATTATCATATGTGTATCATATTATATCAATCTTGAAGCGAAATTTGTTTACTTACCATAATGATCCCCTTTATGTCAGTAATTGTGAAAGGGAAACCCAAGTCCTGATGCTCCAGGTGCCGCAGCAGTAGGTCGAGCAGGTCGTCGTCCCCTTCCTCTCCTCCCTCGTGCGAGTGGTTGTCGGCGGCCTTCGTGCCTCCTTCAGATTGAGCATACTTGTGTTCCCGTATGATCTCATCTAGCACACCATCAACATTATAGAACAATTCCTTGAACGTGCGCTTCGTTCCGATGACTGAGGCCAGAAACTCCAGCGATGGGAACAAGTCTACGAAGTTAAACCCGGACGCAAGCCTCACACAGTCGTTCATGGCCTCTACGATTTGCTTCTGGTGCTTGCTCTTGGCCCCAAACGTAGCCTGCGACGCTATGATGCTGGCCAAGGTGAAGAACTTATCGGAGATATTGATAGGAGAACCTGCCGCTGCCTGAGAAACGGATTCCAGAAGGTTACCCACCTCCTCCTCCCTGATGTGGCGGTACGATCTTACCCGCTTGACCGACAGGAGCTCGAGGATGCACATCTTCTTGGCTGTCCTCCAGTAGTCGCCGTACGGTGCGCAGACGACATCTCGGCAGCCGTAGGCGAACACCTTGCCGGCGAGGATCTGAGGGCGGTCGCAGAAAACTAGGTCGTGGGTCTTCATGATGTCCCTGGCGATGTCCGCTGAGGATACGACGACCGTCGGGATCTGGCCCAACTGCAGGTGCATCAACGGGCCGTGCTTCTTAGCCAGGGCCCATAGACGGCGGTGGGGCTGCGCGCTTCCGATGGATAGGTGGTGAAGGCTGCCGATGATTGGAAGCTTCCATGGACCAGGAGGCAAAGGTGCCGTCAGGCCGCCTCCTGCGGCTGCTTTCTGGACAATTCGAGCTGCTACCAAGACGAGTAGCACAGCCAGTAGCACGTTAGGCGAGAGTACCACTGCTGTGGACGTTTCCATGCTACCCAAGTACTGATAGTCCAGAGTCGTGGAACAATATGGACTGAGCCAATATAATTATAATACCGTAACCTGGGAGATTTAAATACTCCCAGATGATGGTAGAAAAGTTTTGGACTTTAGCTACTAGGAATCTGGCCGGCTCGAATTCCGTGGATGCAGAAGATGCCATCTTCATTTTAGTATCCCGACAAGAGATGCCGGAGCTTTAGGGGCACTTATTTTATTAGAGACAAAGTTTTGGCTTATTGGTATCTAATAGATTTAGGTGTTAATGTGTTATGTTTGTCGATGGAGCACACATGTACATATACTATGCATTGTATAACGAAAAAGCAATACAAGTAGAAGCGCAAACAAAGATGATAACTTTAAGAATTTAAAGTATAAAACTCTCATGATGTGTGGAAAAAAAAATTAAAGATTAAACTATGGACAAATCCACTGTAAGAAGTAAAGACACAATTCTTCTCGAGTTTTGATCTCAAATCCGAGATAATATAGCTAAAAGAAGAAATAAAAATATACCACTATAGGGAGAGATCTCTATAATTTTACCATCTTAGAACTTCCTAAGGAGATGTTCTTCCACTAAGCATATAGTAGATGACATGAACAAAAATGCCCGGATGGCTTAGCTATTCTTTTCTTCTTCCTTTTCTTTGTGTTCCTTCTTCCTTTATTTTCTTCCCCGTCTCCAAAGCACTACCTTTTTTATGTCTTGGCGGCTGCCTATTTTTAGCAATTGACACTTGCTATTTACCTCTCGTTGCGGCTCCCTTGTGTTTGTTGGTGCTGGAATTTATATCCCATCACGACAACAAGGCAATAGCTTAAGAGGTCATGCCCTCTTGAGCTAAAGACAACAGGCCCAACACTAGGACCCTCCTAATATCTATTTTTGTATTTGTAATAATATTGTTAAAATAAAGTTGTCGTATGTTCAATAACAAGTAACTGCAATTCAAATTGATTATCATATGTAAATAAAAACGGTCAAGATTAAGCAAAAAATAAGATAATAGAAACAAAATGTGTGAACTAGAACTCAAACCAAATTGTCCCAAAGATGAGTTCTATGTAGAGAAATAAATGTGCGGATATTGCTCGGATGTACTTTATTTTTCCAATTGGTCATATCACAAGCATGTAGAGAGTTTTTATCTGAGGTACGTAAAAATATCACAGAAATTTCATTAGCAGTTTGGTAAATGTTACGTACTGACGCTCAACAATTTGTGTGTTTAGAGGAGAATAGAAATATAGGTGTGTCGCTACTATAAGAAAAGAATTTAATAACAATTAGGTAGGACATTGTTGAAGTTGCAACAAGGATCAATCATTGTAGTAAGTATATTGTAACATACTGAAATATGGACATTTTGCCTTTTGGTCCTCTTTTCATCTTTTTCTTTCATTAATATCCTCTATGTACCTCTTTGTACTCTTTTCTATAAGTTTTGTCCTTCATTTTCATTCCATATGTCTTTGGATTTGATTTAAAGGAATTGTGCTGGTTATTGGATAAATGTTTCCCAAATATTCTTAATACATGGTTGCATACACAAATACCTCAGTTAGATTTAGATAATGGGTCTAAAACGCAAATTTCACATTAAGTAATAAAAAGAATAAAATGTTTTGTCCTGGAACTTTCTAGCACTTTCTAGGATAAGAGAAAATCCGAATTTTATATAAAGGAGAAGATAAATGCAATAATAAAAGGTAATATGGAATTTAATGGATGGTAAAGGATAATGAGAAAGATATTGCACCAAAATCATAATTGGAAACCCATTAGGATAATTTGATAATTAAATTCGTTTCCTTGATCAAAAAGTAACTTAAGGGCCAAGTATCTTTTAAAGGGGAACATAAATATAAATAATAATATCATTATCAAAAGAAAAATAGGAAATGGGCCAATAAAGTGAAATAAAATACTTAATGTTCTCAAATCAGAAAAATAACTCTAAATTCGTATTCTAAACATAAAAATAAGCTTTTGGACAAATTTGCATTTAATTTGGTCAATGTTTAATCTTTTATTTTAATCTGGAGAGAGAAAATGATTTAACGATCCAAAAATATTAATATATGTTGATAAAAATTAATTAATGCCAAAAACGTGTTTCTAACGTTTATTATTACTTGTATACCAAGGTTTATATTTTTAGGAAGTTTCTAGATGCCTTTAATAAATTAAAAGGTTAAATAAGTGATACAATTTAAATGAATTAAATAAAATAATAAAAGTCTTAAAAAATATATATTAATGCCAAATTCGTACTCTACATGTTAAAATAGACCTTTGGATGAATTTTGAATGAATTTGGAAAATATTTGTTGAGACGATAAATTAATGAGAGAGAAAGAGTACAAAACTTTCAAATCATTATTTAAAATAACAAAAGACTTCAACAAATGAAAACAATACCGAATTCGTGACTAACATACTTAATATGAGTTATGGGTGAAGTTTTGTAATTTTTGGATAATCATAGAGTCATAAATAAATGAGGAAAGATAAAATATATTTTGAATTATTTAATAAATTAAAGTTTCTCAAAATATAAAACTAATTTCATATTTGGATTCTACGCATCAAAATAAGTCAGAATATAAAATTTGGTAATTTTTTGATAACGTTTGGGCCTCCAAACGAGGAGAGAGAAAAACATTTAAATGAGTATGCATTTTTAGTCGATTTTGAATAGGAATATCACGATGATCGTCGACCCTTGGATCTCGATCTAAGGATCCGCGGGTTGTCTTCTTCCTTAGCCCGATTTGGCAAAAGGTTGCTTGTTTGCCAAGTTTTCAAATCCAGTTATCTTGAGCTACGATTAACCAAATTCGACGATTTTTGGTTCTACGGATTCGTCGTGAGATTACGCTTCTATTTATCCTAAGATTTTTGTATTTTCTTGAACTTTCGGGAGACCCCCAAAACGGCCGAGGTGTGTCTCTCACCTCCAATGGCTAAACCCTAAACCTAGGCCCCTAACCTATATATACCCCTACCCCTACGTGCGCTGACATGTTTGCAACTCAACGCACCGTCCAATTTCAAAGTTCGCAGCCGTTTCGAACACCGTAGAGCAGTCGAAGACGCAAGTCTTGCGGCGCCCCTTGTTCCCTCATCTCTTCGTATCCGGACAAATTAAAGGTACTGATGAATTCGTATCGTTCTCTTCTTTCTTTTTCACATCTGTGCGTTAAAATTGGTCGAGTATTCCGTTTTTGCCCAAAATCGCAAGCCAACAGCAAGAAGCTGCTCGCCGGCCTTCACGTCGTGCACGGAAAGCCTATGTGTTTTACGATTTTACCCTCATCTCTGCTTTTGTTTGTTTTTCTCGGCCGAGGATAATCCCGTCTTTCTGCTCTTGTTTTTCCTTGTTGGGTGTGCGGGTGTGTAGGCAAGCACCGCTGACTTGGCACCCCGTGGTTGGGCCAAGTCACTGGTCCGCCTTCTCTCCCTCTTGCTTTGCCTACGTGGCAAGCTATGGTTGGCTGATCTTTGAAAAATCGCATCTTTTTACTCGGTTGTCCAAATTTGAAAATGAAATATGTTTTGAAATCGGGAGAACGAGATCTATCTAATAAAAATATTTTCGTGGTTTGATTCTGAGTTTTTTGAATATGTATTTTTCGAGTTGATTTAATTAACTAATAAATATGGAAAATACCCTAAAAAGTCAGTAACTCGAAAATATACAAACATATATGTTATTTTGATCAGAAGAACGTAACTAAGACATTAGTGAGGTTTTTAGAGTCTAATTCGATCATTTGTGGAAAAAGTCAATGGTTTTGCAGTTTTAAGCCTTTAATGAATATACATATATCTAATACATAAATATGATGATCATATTAGGGCAAGTGGATCTGATTTCGTGTAAAGAACTGAAAAGTGATTTCTAGGATTCTAGAACATCTGAGGCTAAGGTATGTGTTTAGTATGTGTTTTGATTGTGCATCTACCTTTTCAGTTGGGAAATCATTAATCCATTACCCATACTTCCTTATGAGGTTTAACTTGATCTAAACCCTTGAATCTTGAAACTCAAATTGCTTATTGCCTCAAAAGTAGATGTAGTATTCTCTTGATTGGGTATTCATACCCCACTGCCATGTTATATAATCTTTTGCTTATCCTTGCCATAACTCTTTTGTTAGCATGTAATTAAATGATCTATTTAATGTGTAAGTAGTGGTACTTATGTACAACCACCCATAGAGGGCATGTATAAAATCGCCCTAGGGGAATGTTTATTATTCTCCCCATTAAAAATTGTAGGTGATTGGAAATGTTTTTATTCTTCCCTCACCTAAGGTGTGAGGTCCGGTAGGTGCCTCAACCCTACTTAGTTAGGTAGACATATTAATTTACATGCAAAACCCTTATTTATTTTGTTATTGGCAAGTTTCATAATAAAAGCCTCATACTCTTTGATATCTCTTTTTACACCAAATATCTAGCCTAATTTACTTGTGACAACTTTCATTGCCATTGTTAGAATATTTTTGTAACACATACTTCTCTTTGTTTCCCTTTTTGCTGGGTGTCTTCCCAACCACCCAGATGCGGAGCAAGGTGATGAATAGGATTTGAAGATCATAGCTTGGCTTGGACTTAGCTGATGGATGTGTTGCTTGGAGACAATAGTGGAGTAGTCTAGTTCCCTCTACTTAGGTCCTCTTTTTGTATAAAGCATGTACACCCACTTTGGGGAAATTTTTATGTACACTTTATTTAAATTGAATATAGTCAAAATTTTATCTTCCGCTGCTATTCCAAATTGGATTTTGTTTACCATTTTTTTTAGTGGAGAGTGGTTTATCCCACTCTTTACAGCATGATATCAGAGCCAATGGTAGTCGGATCTTTGACTATTTCAGTTTGTCTCCCTAATTAGAACCCTAGACTTGCATAGTTTCCTTTAAGTGACATGTTTGCCTAGATTTGGTCTATGCTGATGATAGGTTGATTTAGGACCTTATAGTTTCACATTAGAACCTTTATGAATAAAACTCTAATTAAAATATGTATAACTTGATGTTGTTTAGGTTTGCCTTTAGGCAACTATTAGGGCATGCAGTTGAAGCAAGGGTGTCTAGAAAGGATCAGGGTTTCGGGGGCTGGCAAAACTTTCCTCCGCACCACTAGCTTGGTATACGAGGACTCCCGTGCCCATATGATCTGGCCTAGCCTGCGTCGATATGAATTGCCTGAAATAGTTTGCTTTTAGGCAATAGTAACCTTAGAGTTCTATGTTGTATACCTTGGGTATCCTAATAGTTTGACTTAAGTTTCACATGTATGTTGGTTTCTCCTAGAACCCTAATATGACAACCTTTGACTTGTTTGAGGATATATACCCTATATAGTTCCTTATGTCCCTTAGGACTATATGCTTGAATAGTTTATCCGTAGAACCTAGACCTTGGAGTTTGGGTGTTTGGGAAGATATCAGAGTACGCAGTGGAAGCATGATGGATCTTGATAATGGTTTAGTTAGATTTATCCTTTAACCCTAGTGTAGTAGGTCGAACCCTTTAAGGGGTGGAGTATGGTTAGATGATGATGTTTAAGTGGTTAGATTTCGAGGACGAAATCCTATTTAGGGGGATGGAACCCTATAATGTCTTGAAATCTATCTAATCTATCTTTAGAAACGCTAACCTCATACTTAGGTGGTTAGTGTGCTTGAATCCTTAGTTTTGACCAAACATGTAATAGTAGTAACCCTAACGTGCTTGTTTATATATTAATGAACACATAATTATCATCTAAGGAATAAATAATAGGATTGAACCCTAATGAATATTCAATGCACATAATATGAATATCAATGCTAATTGTCAATAAGTAAGTTGTTAATAATGTCATGAACCAATAAACCCTAATGATATAATGAGTAGGGTTATAATTCGTAATTAATGCATGCTAAGAAATGAATAAGTGCAATATAATGGTCATGTTGACCTAAACCCTAAGTTGTAATATCTAACCCTAATCTATACATCTTTAATGCCTTTCATGATACATTAATGATGATTAAGTGCCATAATCAGTTAACATACGTTGATACACATAAAAGATATGTATGATCATCTAATCACATATTAATTAAGTCATCAATATGAATGCATGTTACCTTGTTAACTAATATACATGTTATTAGTCACTTAATGTGAATCAAATCATTAATATGACATATGTTCCACCTTGATCATTAAAATATATATAATGGATTCAATATGAATATGAGATGATTGGAATTCACATAAATGTGCAAAATCAATAATATAAAGGAATAAATATGAATAATGATTAATGATGGCATTAATGTGAGCAATAAAGATAATGTGACATGTGACAATGTTTAATATGAGTATAAGTAACAAATGTGACATTAATTGGAATAATTATATGCTTAACCACAAATTTGATAATAATGTCATATTTCATGTAAAATAATTTGTTATAATTAATAAAGTGGTAATATGAGGATGAAGTATAAATCTGAATTATTAAGGACAATGATCAAATATAATAATGAATGTTGAAATAGTTGAGTAACACCTAATTGTGATAAAATCCTTAATAAGATAAATGAGATATATATATATATATATATATATATATAAATAGTTTAATGGATAATAATGAAATATAACCCTTTGGAAATAAAGCGAATATGACATGACATAATTAAAATAATGATGATAATGTGATATAATGTTAATAAGTCAAAAATGTAAATAAAGTTAAATATCTTAAAAAGAATATCTTAATAATGGACCCTAGGTGATCCTTAAGAACATGACCTATGTTGAGCTTATGTGAAGTTTATGAACCCTTAGGTGTAGTTGAAGTATAAGTTTTGGTGGAAGTTGTATGGTTGAAGGAACAACCTAAAGTTTTGAGATGTGAGGTTGCACACTCACCCTTCCGTAATTGCTAGTGATTTTGGGGACGAAATCCTCTTTAAGGGGTGGAGTGCTGTAACATACCGAAATCTGGGCATTTTTCCTTTTGGTCCTCTTTCCATCTTTTTCTTTCATTAATATCCTCTATGTACCTCTTTGTACTCTTTTATATAAGTTTTGTCCTTCATTTTCATTCCATATGTCTTTGGATTTGATTTAAAGGAATTGTGATGGTTATTGGATAAATATTTCCCAAATATTCTTAATACATGGTTGCATACACAAATACCTCAGTTAGATTTAGATAATGGGTCTAAAATGCAAATTTCACATTAAGTAATAAAAAGAATAAAATGTTTTGTCCTGGAACTTTCTAGCACTTTCTAGGATAAGAGAAAATCCGAATTTTATATAAAGGAGAAGATAAATGCAATAATAAAAGGTAATATGGAATTTAATGGATGGTAAAGGATAATGAGAAAGATATTGCACCAAAATCATAATTGGAAACCCATTAGGATAATTTGATAATTAAATTCGTTTCCTTGATCAAAAAGTAACTTAAGGGCCAAGTATCTTTTAAAGGGGAACATAAATATAAATAATAATATCATTATCAAAAGAAAAATAGGAAATGGGCCAATAAAGTGAAATAAAATACTTAATGTTCTCAAATCAGAAAAATAACTCTAAATTCGTATTCTAAACATAAAAATAAGCTTTTGGACAAATTTGCATTTAATTTGGTCAATGTTTAATCTTTTATTTAAATCTGGAGAGAGAAAATGATTTAACGATCCAAAAATATTAAATATATGTTGATAAAAATTAATTAATGCCAAAAACGTGTTTCTAACGTTTATTATTACTTGTATACCAAGGTTTATATTTTTAGGAAGTTTCTAGATGCCTTTAATAAAGTAAAAGGTTAAATAAGTGATACAATTTAAATGAATTAAATAAAATAATAAAAGTTTTCAAAAAAATATATTAATGCCAAATTCGTACTCTACATGTTAAAATAGACCTTTGGATGAATTTTGAATGAATTTGGAAAATATTTGTTGAGACGATAAATTAATGAGAGAGAAAGAGTACAAAACTTTCAAATCATTATTTAAAAAAACAAAAGACTTCAACAAATGAAAATAATACCGAATTCGTGACTAACATACTTAATATGAGTTATGGGTGAAGTTTTGTAATTTTTGGATAATCATAGAGTCATAAATAAATGAGGAAAGAGAAAATATATTTTGAATTATTTAATAAATTAACGTTTCTCAAAATATAAAACTAATTTCATATTTGGATTCTACGCATCAAAATAAGTCAGAATATAAAATTTGGTAATTTTTTGATAACGTTTGGGCCTCCAAACGAGGAGAGAGAAAAACATTTAAATGAGTATGCATTTTTAGTCGATTTTGAATAGGAATATCACGATGATCGTCGACCCTTGGATCTCGATCTAAGGATCCGCGGGTTGTCTTCCTCCTTAGCCCGATTTGGCAACAGGTTAGCTACGATTAACCAAATTCGACGATTTTTGGTTCTACGGATTCGTCGTGAGATTACGCTTTTATTTATCCTAAGATTTTTGTATTTTCTTGAAATTTCGGGAGACCCCCAAAACGGCCGAGGTGTGTCTCTCACCTCCAATGGCTAAACCCTAAACCTAGGCCCCTAACCTATATATACCCCTACCCCTACGTGCGCCGACATGTTTGCAACTCAACGCACCGTCCAATTTCAAAGTTCACAGCCGTTTCGAACACCGTAGAGCAGTCGAAGACGCAAGTCTTGCGGCGCCCCTTGTTCCCTCATCTCTTCGTATCCGGATAAATTAAAGGTACTGATGAATTCGTATCGTTCTCTTCTTTCTTTTTCATATCTGTGCGTTAAAATTGGTTGAGTATTCCGTTTTTGCCCAAAATCACAAGCCAACAGTAAGAAGCTGCTCGCCGACCTTCACGTCGTGCACGGAAAGCCTATGTGTTTTACGATTTTACCCTCATCTCTGCTTTTGTTTGTTTTTCTCGGCCGAGGATAATTCCGTCTTTTTGCTCTTGTTTTTCCTTGTTGGGTGTGCGGGTGTGTAGGCAAGAACCGCTGACTTGGCACCCCGTGGTTGGGCCAAGTCACTGGTCCGCCTTCTCTCCCTCTTGCTTTGCCTACGTGGCAAGCTATGGTTGGCTGATCTTTGAAAAATCGCATCTTTTTACTCGGTTGTCCAAATTTGAAAATGAAATATGTTTTGAAATCGGGAGAACGAGATCTATCTAATAAAAATATTTTCGTAGTTTGATTCTGAGTTTTCGAATATGTATTTTTCGAGTTGATTTAATTAACTAATAAATATGGAAAATACCCTAAAAAGTCAATAACTCGAAAATATACAAACATATATGTTATTTTGATCATAAGAACGTAACTAAGACATTAGTGAGGTTTTTAGAGTCTAATTCGATCGTTTGTGGAAAAAGTCGATGGTTTTGCAGTTTTAAGCCTTTAATGAATATACATATATCTAATACATAAATATGATGATCATATTAGGGCAAGTGGATCTGATTTCGTGTAAAGAACTGAAAAGTAATTTCTAGGATTCTATAACATCTGAGGCTAAGGTATGTGTTTAGTATGTATTTTGATTGTGCATCTACCTTTTCAGTTGGGAAATCATTAATCCATTACCCATACTTCCTTATGAGGTTTAACTTGAACTAAACCCTTGAATCTTGAAACTCAAATTGCTTATTGCCTCAAAAGTAGATGTAGTATTCTCTTGATTGGGTATTCATACCCCACTGCCATGTTATATAATCTTTTGCTTATCCTTGCCATAACTCTTTTGTTAGCATGTAATTAAATGATCTATTTAATGTTTAAGTAGTGGTACTTATGTACAACCACCCATAGAGGGCATGTATAAAATCGCCCTAGGGGAATGTTTATTATTCTCCCCATTAAAAATTGTAGGTGATTGGAAATGTTTTTATTCTTCCCTCATCTAAGGTTAGAGGTCTGGTAGGTGCCTCAACCCTACTTAGTTAGGTAGACATATTAATTTACATGCAAAACCCTTATTTATTTTGTTACTGGCAAGTTTCATAATAAAAGCCTCATACTCTTTAATATCTCTTTTTACACCAAATATCTAGCCTAATTTACTTGTTACAACTTTCATTGCCATTGTTAGAATATTTTTGTAACACATACTTCTCTTTGTTTCCCTTTTTGCTGGGTGTCTTCCCAACCACCCAGATGCGGAGCAAGGTGATGAATAGGATTTGAAGATCATAGCTTGGCTTGGACTTAGCTGATGGATGTGTTGCTTGGAGACAATAGTGGAGTAGTCTAGTTCCCTCTACTTAGGTCCTCTTTTTGTATAAAGCATGTACACCAACTTTGGGGAAATTTTTATGTACACTTTATTTAAATTGAATATAGTCAAAATTTTATCTTCCGCTGCTATTCCAAATTGGATTTTGTTTACCATTGTTTTTAGTGGAGAGTGGTTTATCCCACTCTTTACATATATAGAGTGATGAATCCTAAGAGTCCAGAGAGCCTTAATTATAGCACAATGAATAAATCATGCACTCACATAAGAGACTTATAAAAGGATGTGATCACATTTCTCTCTTGTACGTGTATATAGGAACAAATTTATTGAGTTTGCAAATTCATTTGAAAAAGTAGCATATCCTAATAGAATTGTAATTAACCGATATCCTTCTATGAAAAAAAATAATGTAATTATCATGACCCGCAAGCTGGATGCTCGAGTTGGCCTGACAAGATGAGGCATGGTGAGGCACGCACATGCATTTGCATCTATGGTGGCCACTGTGATCACTCCTTAGTGATCATACTCTCCCCTAGTTGTTTGGGACAACAAGGTCCAAATCACTCCCACATAAAAGGTTGTGCTCGATAATATGTTACTAAACTTCTCTCACACTTGCACAAAAGATAAAATGTTCTTCATCTCTTACTCCCATATGTACTAGTTGCTCCTACCTCATCTTAATCTATATAAGAAAAAATGTAGCTAAAATATTATGAAACAAACTAGTTCCCATAAAGTTAAAGTGTAAAGTGTTCTAGGAACCATAACTGCATATTATGCTTTCAACAATGGTGTTTCATCTTGAATCATCTCTCTTATCTAAAATTACTCCTTTACGAATTAGTTGGTTGTATGTCTTCATCATGAACCTTGAGTGTAAGAGTGATGACTAGTAAGAACATAATATATACTATGATAAGAAAAGGATTTTATACATTAAGGGCATGCATCCATATCAAGCATTATGATTGATATTAAGAGATAACCCAACATCTCTAATGTGACCACACGAGTCCTTACTAACTTCTAGTCATTATATATAAAATTCCAGAAAATAGACAAGTAGAAACATCAAGAAGATTTCATGCAATTCACCTGGCAACTTGCTGTAACCATACTTAACTTAATTTGTGGGATGTCCATTCATTTAGTATGGTTTCTAATACCAGTAGTTATTAAGGGGTTTTAGTCTCATCAATAATCTAAATTTCTCAACTAAGGTTAAGGGAAGACCCTTTTTCAAGGACTAATTATATTATCTTTGGTACCAACATAGTCTACAACCATGATCCCACTAAATACTAACTCTATTATAGACTTGAACCTGACTTGGATGTGTCTATGATGCCTTGACAATAGTTTTTGTGCTATCACAATGAGATGAGATTGTAGGAAGTGGATTTTTTATTGTAGGTAATGTTAGGCCCTTGCTTTAATTTTCCTTAATCTAGCTTTGTCTTCCCCTGATTGCATGATTCATTAGATATATATGTAATTATTTAAATATTAAAATATTACCTTGCAACTTTGTACAAATATTTTTAACAAATAGAAAATATTATGCTCATATACTCATTATGTAAGATTGTTGAAATTTTAGACATTAAAAAAACATATCTTAGTGTGCTTGCGTCGATCGATTAGATTGATCAATGGATGTTGAATAATTTACATAGTTAGTAAATCATTGAGCAAACCTCTTTTGGCTAAATTCTTGGAGTAACGGGGCCACATCAGGCTGACTTAGCTTCTTGATCTATGACTAGGGCTAGGGTGATGCAGATACATCGATTGGACTAGTCAGTCAATGCATGCTACTAGGAGGTAGATGTGACTACTTCGGGTCATGATATATCCGATGTGTGTTTTGACAATCCTAATTTTTATTTTGGTAGGCCAAAATATGTGCTTCATGTCATGTTTTGGGCCAACTCCACCCATGAAGTAGCCCAATATATGTGCTTCATGGGTTGAACTATAATTTTCTCTAATATGAGCCTATAAATATGTAATCCTTTTGTTCCAAGGGATCATTCAGATAATTTTAAGATGTTGGGACACTAATGAAGAGAGAGAATAGAAATCATGGTGGTTTAGCTTATGCATGCATGTGCATGTTTGTGTTTTAACTTGATTCTTGAAATTCAATGTCTCGAATCATCTTTGATAATGTGTATAATACAATACTTGGTAAGATTTTCCTCTCTTTCTTATCTTTTGTTGTTGTTTCTTCTCTATTCTACATTCTTAGATGAACTTCTTCATATTTAATGAGATATCCCACCCTTCACCTAAAGATCTCTACTTTATCCCTTCTTTAGCCTAGTTGGAGCATGAGCATATAGGAT
This sequence comes from Alisma plantago-aquatica, assembly GCA_963693085.1. Lineage (NCBI taxonomy): Eukaryota > Viridiplantae > Streptophyta > Magnoliopsida > Alismatales > Alismataceae > Alisma > Alisma plantago-aquatica. Next base: position 463,942,164 of record OY856414.1, read on the forward strand.
GGATGTTATTGAAGTTGTTGGACATTATTGGGATCTTGGGTTGCATGCTTATTTTCCCGAGAGCATTTTCATAATGTAAGGTGAGAAATATAGATATTTAGTATTCTACGTGATGAAATTTATACATGCCACCAGAAAATTTCACTATAATACAAATTATTAAGGCTAAGCATGACACTGTACAAGTTTTTGGCATAATTAAGGAACTTTGAGATTGTAATCCTCTTTGTTAAAATTGATTTTTATAAAATAAAACTAATGAATCATTCCACTTTGATATTTTTGAAAATATTTTGTACACATGTATTTTTCCCTAAAATGATCAATTTAGGTGTTTCACTACTTCTCCACATTTAGCATGTATGATGGGACTTTTAGACAAAATTGTACTTGATGATTCCTTACTTTTATATAAAGAGATTCTAGTAATTAACATGAATTGTGATCCTTGTGAAGACATGCCCTTTGTCTGGCGCCAATGTAAATATTTGGCTATATTTGTTCAAGCTGGTTTTGAATTAGACTTTTATTACTTTAAATTATTTACTTATGCAGGGGTGAGGGGGCAACCTAGCGGTGCGGTTTGACACACCTAAATGAAGGGACTCGGGTTCAACTCTAGTAGCCAACCCTTAGGGTGCAACAAAGCTCCATATTATTGAGCACGATGTGGTGCCCCCAAAGTACACGACTGGTTTTGGGGTTTACAATGTTGAAATGGGTTCAATAGTGGTTGTGGTTGGGAGGTGTTCTTTGTCATAAAAAAATATTTACTTATGCATAAAATGGAACCAATATCCAAATTTTATTCATTTTTTCAATGAAATATTCTTAATTTATTTAATTAATCAAATGAAGCCATAATTCATGTACTGTGATGGTAAAACTATCATAGTGCTCAAAGGTATTGATAGTAAAGCATATATCCTTGTAGAAATGCTAAGATTATAGGAAGGTACTTGGGGTTGTATATACATGGTTGAGTGTATGTGGGTTATTTATAATACATATCGGGTAGGTCCCCGCAATGTCCTGAAGTTCGTCATATATATGGTTGTGATCAGGGTTGTATATTTGATTGTGAATAGTCTTTCTATTAATATAAATGAGAATTGTCTAATATGATAACTTGTGGGCACTGTTTTCTAGAGATATGATAGGTGTCATGACATGAGTATCCAAGACATGTCTGATATTCACATTTAGATTGTAGGACAATGAGCCTTTATTTGTTATACTCATGTTGGTCAAAGTGTGGTGCACTCTTACAGAGGGTCTCTAAACCTAAAATCGTCTACATTGGGCTACATACTTCACAATCACTAGCATTTAGTGTGAGAAGTACATTCCAACTACCATACTTATATAATATAATATTCATCAAACCATGTAGATCAAAATGTATATAATGTTACAACTCCACATTGCATTTCCTTTGCTAATTTATTGTGCCTCATACAGGTTACTTGTCTTTACTTTATGATGTCATCAATGTCTAGCGATGCATTTGTAGAAGTTTTTGCTTGACACATAACTTCTTAATTTATATATATAGTAGAATGTCATTCTAGGTATGTCTTATATATGATCTATCTCTCACTTGGACTTTAGTCTCACTATCATAGTTATCCATCATTGTCAAATTCTCAACACATAACTTAGGGTTTAGTAACAAGAGTCGCCTCCACCCACTAACTAGTAAACTAAAGTAGGAATTCATCATATTGATGTTCAACAGTCATTACTTTATAGTCAAGTTCGAGCAGCATGTTTATATGACTTGTATCTATGTCTCAAGTTGTGGCATTAATTCCCTATACATGATGTGAATGATGTATGCAATAATAATAAGAACTTTTCTTTAAACAGGTGAGGGTATTGACCCCATATGAAGAACATTGCACAATTACATGCATAAATGAATACAAAAGCCTATATGTGGCCTCTTATATGAATTATATTGAAATTTTTACTCATATATTTTCTTACATTCTTGGTTTTAATTAGTATAATTAATTCAACATTTTAAAAAATTTCCCTTTTTGTGCCCATTCTGAGGTTAGGGTGTGATAGGTGGACTACACATAAGTCTATGTATCAATTGAGCATCCAATCCAGTCTCATTCAAAGCAATCAACTCAACATCAAAGGTAGACTTTGATAATATGGTCTATTACCTAGACCTCTAAGAAACAATACCTCATGAATACCTATTTTGAGACTCAATTACTCCTAGACTTCATAACAATCCAACTTGGATCACTATTTCCCTCATCTAAATAAGGACATTTTTGTAACCTGATCCTAGAGAATAAGCTCTCTTAATGTAGCTCAATGATCTGTTAAGGGCTTTTCCATGAATCCCATTGGGAAAATTTGTGTATCTACTTAACTTACTCATGAAAATGCAATGTTTGACTGTATGCAGTTCATGACCTACATAACACTTTTGATAATTTGAGAGTATCATAATCGAGATAGATAATATCACTTTCATTTTATATAAAGGATTTAGATAAATTATATAGAGATTTAACTTGTTTACGTGACGTGTACTTAAGACTCTCTAGTATCTTTTCAATATGGTGTGATTGAGAGAGAACAATACCATAAGTAGACCCATTCACTTTAACTCCTCAAATCACACCAACAACACATGGATCTTTCATATTTTACTATAAAATATTGACTTCATCACGTTTAATTTCATATTAGAACTAAAAAGAAGAATACCACCCACATAAAAATAGAAGATAATGAAAATGTCATTAATGGTTTCTCAGTAAGTACACTTATCAAAATCATATAAATGAACTACAAATATGATATCAAAGAATCAATTTTTTATGCAATCCTTTCGGATTTGCTTTAAGCTATATAATGCTTAACTAGTTTATACATCTTGAATTCATTTTCACGGCCCATAAAACCATTAGGTTGTTTTGTATATGTCTCCTCTTGAAGGTTAGTACATGAGGTCTTCACATCCATTTGATGGATAGATAGTTTATGATTGGAAGCCAACCCTATGAATACAAAATTATCGTCATGAAGGAAACATAAGAATATGTATCAAAATAGACAATTCCCTCCCTTTGTGTGTATCCATCAGAAACCTATCTAGCATTGTACTTATCGATTGTCATGTATGCATTGTGGTTCTTCTTAAAGATCTATTCACAACCAAAAACTAAATAACCAAGATACAAATAACAAAATCCTCAAGTTCTATTTGAAAGAATTAATTGGAATTGATCATGCACAGTTTCTTTCCAAACCATAGCTTCTAGAGAAGCCATAACTTGTTCGTAGGATACATCTTCAATATAATAAGTGAGAAACTTACTTCTAAAATCTTTACATCTCTTACGTATTTCACTTATTCTTGGTTTGACTGTCTCTCATATTCATTAAATTCAAAAATAGTATATTATGTGTAATCACTACATTTTTCATTCTTTCTGTGTTTTTGGAAATAAATATATGGTGTTTGAATCTTGTTGAGGAACTTCTTTAGTCACATCATATATCATGAGTAAAATGGCTTTAAAGAATATTATATCATGGAATTACATAATAGTATAGGCATCAATAATTGAGATTTTAAATTTAATAATTAACAATCTATAAGTAGACCTTGTTTCCATTAACCTAAAAATGACATATTTAGTTTTCAGTCTCAATTTCTTTCTTCTGTATTCAAGGACAAGTATCTTTGTGTGGCATCTCACACTCAAAGATATTTGAGACCAACCTTTCAGCCTCTTCACAACTCGAACGGATTAGTTAACTTATGTTATTGGGGAACTTTATTCAAGATATGACAAATTGTTTCAAAAGCATCCACCCACAAAAGATACTAACTTGCAGAAAGTTATTAACCTCAAGGATCAAGGGCCAGAAAGCCATATAAAATACAACGAGAAAATTTTTCACCTTCCAAAACATTTAGGATATTATGCAAGTCTTAACAAAATTACAGTAAATAATTATCCTTGTATACAAAAGGAAATAGAAGACAATTTTCAATCGTCAAAGGTCCAACGCACACTGATGTGTCACACACATCCGTGCTTGTATGTGTTAAAGTCACCACACTCGCCTCTTCTGTCCCCAACTCCACGGTTCGTTTTTCATCCTCATCACTCATGGAGCCGCTCCTACCAACCACTTTCGAAATTTCCCCTACTGTTCTCCAAGCCGCCCATTACCACCAAGCGACAAGTCTTGCAGCAGGAGTAGAGAATGACCACTCACTTCTTGCATTGGTTGTTTGTCCATCTACTCTTGTCTTCCATCGAGACACAACAATAAACCATGCCTACTTCAAGCTAAGTCACATATCTAGTTTTTTTCTCCTTTTTGTTTACTATCATTTATCCACAAGAAAGGGACCTTACAATAGCATACGTGCACTAATCCATCTATCCTGAAACTATGAATTCTTTTTTTCTGTTGACATCACGTACGGCGGCTAGTATTCGTAGGTTATGTAATATGAATATCCGTATCTGGTTCTTAACGGTAATACAAGAAATCTTTACTTTTTTGTTAAAAGTATGACATTGTCATCTTATTGTCTATAGATTACGTTACTTTGTTTCTCGGTCAATGTGCACCATAGTGATCTCACGTATCTTCCCATCAATCTACTTTTTGAATAAAATTGTTTTTGCCCCACCTTGGTTGGTGGACCGGCTCCGCCACTACTACCTTACATATACCACATAATATATATAGTAAATAGAATATGCGTAAGCCAATTCAAAAGATGGCCGACTGATCTCGATTTCAAACCCTCGATTAAATATTTCATTCAGATAATTTATATTAGTGAATGTGGCGCGCGTGTTGTCGATGACGTTCGTTCTAGTCTTGAGAATCTATTCTTTTGGTTTGGGTCTTATATGGCCCACCCTAGGACATGTCCCCGGTTAAAACTATGAACAAGAACATGTATTATGCCTTTTATACAAAAGTTTATTCTATTTTTGAATAAGAATTACTTTGCTTGATTTAATATTGTTCATGTAAAAATGACCGTTAACAATTTGATGAATCAGTTCACAATCCAGTCAGAAAGTGAAAAAAGTATTTTCTGTGGATATTCCCTAGTAAGGATATGTGGAGGATAGTGGGGTATTAGAGTGCATCAATCTCCTGGGTTATAGTTTTGGATCTATATGATTGATTCTGGCCTCTGTAGGACTACAAAACCAACTATACTTTCTCTTCGGTTGTCCTAAGGCTCCTATTGGTTTGGTGTAAGTCATGAGTTCCGTGGAACTCATTTTCTGGGAACTCTAGTTCAGTTTCTAGAACTTAAGTTCCATTCACTTCCATGTGATTGGTTTGTTGTAAGTGTAAATATAGAAATCATTAAAAATTTTGTTAATTTTATTGTATAATATAAATAAGTGAGGATGGCAAAAACATAAAAAAAAGGAATCATATCCGTAAAAAATCATAATATTCTTAAATCATAATAACCACAACAAGTACTTATGGTACAAATATTTCTCTTTGAAAAATATTTTATTATAATACAATTATAATCTTAATAAAAATATTATGATTAAAATCACATTGCAATATTTTTATTTCACTTTATGTATACAAAGTATTTTAATAATATCAACATTTCATGTGCTTGTAAATATAAATTTTGGTTCATCAATGTTTAACACAATGTAGAATATTAACTTTTACATTATTTATGTAGGGAACTTTTATTATATTATCTTTAAAAAAATGTATGGTTACAGTTAATTATCATTTTTTGCATCACATTGTTTAAACATGAAGAATAAAAATATATTACGTAAATGTTCACATTGTTTCTACATGGTGCGGTGTTTATTTTTTTATGATGTTTGTATTTTTTATTTTGTAGATTGTACCGATAATGTTGGTTATAGTGTTAAATATTTTACATAGTGCGATTATAGTGTATAATATTTTATCATATTATGTTGTGATTTTAGCAAGGAACTATATCCTCACCATTAATATTTCTAATCATAAATATTTTTACATGTATCACTTATACTGAATGAAGAATATAATTGTATAAAAAATGTTGTTAGTTGTCCCGGAACTGGTTTTCTGCTCTTTTTAAAAAGAAACTCAGGAACTGTGTTTTATATGTAAGCCTGTAACTCCTCGGAAGTCACAGAACTCAAGTTCCAATACTTACTTTAAACCAATCATGAAAATCGCTCAAGAAACTTCAATTCATGTATTTTCTGGACCAGTTACGACAAACCAATCGGAGCCTAAAAGTTGGAAGGAACTCGGTGTGAAACTCTGTTCGGTCTATAAGGATCGAACCTGCTGTGTTCAGATCAAGAAAAAAAAAGAAGAGCAAGTCAGATAGGATCATAGGAGTACAGTGACCGGTTTCGGTCCAGTCTGTCTTCATACATTGACACTATAAGAATGTTATGTGACATTGCATTGCAAATGTAATAGAAAATGATCTTATAAGTACATAAGCAATTATTAAACTTAAATATTACGAAAAAGGTTTTATAACTATTTTTTAAGAAAATATTAATTATGTATCTTATTCAAATATTTGCTTAGTCAGCCTACACATATGAGTATAGGAAATTCTTATATAGAAACCACCAACACTATAAAGTACTCTTTTTCAAATTTCATATACATTTGAGAAACATATGGTATGGGTTAAAAGTGGTAGAAATGTTATGACATAATTCTTAAATATTTTTAGATATTGTTCATATTATCTTAGCGTAATTTTTTAGATCCAAGGTTTCATTGGCTTGTGTAGAAATAGAAACTTAAAAATGAAGACTTTAGACATTTATGGTTTAGATAATTTCAAAACATGTGTTATATACATGTTAGTTTTTTTAATCATAACACCAACTTTTCATGGTGAAAAATAAGATATAAGTATAGGAAATACTTAGGAATATATTTCTTTCACTATGTTGATGCACACACATGTGTGTGTGTCTAGGATGTGTGTACATACAGATATAGTTAAATTAAAAAGTGTACATGTAACTACCAAGATATGCAAATTTTTATACAAAATGCAAAATGAGGAACACATATTGTTCTTTTTATTCATAAATTATGTCTAGTTGGATGGATTAGAGTAAGGAAAAAAATATTATATGGTTAATATTATATCAGCCGAAGTAATTCTTATTATAACAAAAAATAATATCACAATTTTGTTTGATTGATGAAATACATGAATTTTCCATACTAGATTGTTAGCATTCACTCTAATTTACCTTCTTCCATTGGGTTTATGAAGACTATTATGGGGCTTCACATCAAAAATGCAAGAAAAATTATCTCACAATCAATGAAGTAAATTAAACTTATATAATACAAAAGTGTTCATAACTATCATATTCTGATTTTAGGGAAGTATTAGTTCATTATCTTAGACAAATATGTGCTTAGGAAGAGTGTAAGAAATCCATATGTATAGACCATCAATATTATAGAGTACTCTTTGCCTAATTCAATATAAAAATGAGAAATATATGGTTTGGGCTACACTAAATATCTAACTTTAGATAACATATCAATGGTAGTTGTTAGAATTCAGAGTTATATTATCATATGTATCAATAAAACTTTAAGTTGGAGACTTTACACATCTTCAATTTTGTAGATTTAAACCAAATCTCATACACATAGTAGACTTTTATAGAAAACACAACTATTTTTATCAGTGGAAGATAAGTCTTAATATATGAATAGGTTTCTTTTACTATGTGTGTGTATAAGCTAGGATTTTTATGCATATATATATATATATATATATATATATATATAAAACACTAGTACATAAATAGCTTATAACATCACATTTATAGGTGTCGGTTGTATCCAAGAAACTAACGCCTAAACCCTACAACGTCGGTTAAATATACAAACTGACATCTATCTGTGAAGAGCGGCCAGACATGGGTATCACTTTTTATTTAGCGTTGGTTCCTCAATAAGAAATCAACGCCTAATATCGACCGCCAAATCCAAATTTTCTAGTGAAAGAAATTACCTCCAAAATTTATCATACGACGTCGATTGTTAACAAATCAACCGACGACTAAATGTTTTTCATAAGATAGAAATTTGACCCACTTTTATCGTTGATTATCTTACAATAACCGACGCCGATGTGTTTTCACGCGCTATCCCTGTGACGTCTGTTTCTCAGAAAATAAGATCGACGAATGTGGAAGCGATTAGTTAGCAGCGGAATTACTAAAAATTACAAAATTTTAGAACTTTTTGCACAAAGGTCCACAACCTGTAAGACTCTTTCATAAAAGAATAAGATAAGTTATTTACAAGCTGATATATCAGCACATCTCTGTAATATCATATCTCGAGAGTCACAACATCAATTTCCATGTTAACTGTACAAGGCAAGATACAAAAAAAATCTCGAGGCATTACGCCAAAATCTCAGATCTATTTTAAAACGTCTAAGGACTCCTAGGACTTGAGAGTACAGAGACGACACATAGGACATTCTATCTACAAGACTTGACACACAGTGTCTCCACCTGAGGATCACTGATGTCCCTGATGTTGTTGTTGCTGCTGTTGCTGCTCACCCACTAAAGGGTTCCTTCGTCCTCGGCGTCTACCTAAAAAGTTGAATCCCACGGGGGTGAGACAATTGAATAACTGTCCCAGCGAGAGTTATAACTCTTCTCCAGAAGCATTGTTATTGCAAAGACTAAGATAACAGTGAGCATCAGAACTACAATTATTTAACAACAGTCAATTCATTTATTAAACTAAGTCGAGCAGCATTCTCTAGGCAATCATTTCAATTATAACATGATTGAATGATAAGACATATTTCAATAAAGAATATGAAGAACATGTATACTAGTTATTCAACTAGAACACTATAAACAATGCATCATCAATCATTGTTTCTCGTAGTTCAACCTAAGAAATTATGCTACATGGCTGATTATGTTTTTCAAACATATTTATGCCTTGAGGAGATGAGTTACACCTCTCATACTCCAACCGACCATTACGAAATCGCAATCGGTACCATACATAGGTCATCAGAAGAGCCAAATTCCAATGACCTCATCATCCTCAGTTAGTGTGAGGAACAACATGCAGGACATCTTGTGTCTCTGCCATAATAGCTTTCCAGGGTATTCTGGCAACTTCGCCATTAGAGTTATAGTGTCATGCTGTACTCTCTTCGCCATCGAGGGATTTCTTGTTTATCTCTCATCGATGTGGCATTAACAACATCATCGGGAGATTAGTGATACATCATCCCGACATAAACATATAATGAAGGATTGAGAGATTAAATGTACATCTCACATTAATTCCTACATTAGGACATAAGGATATTCGCATCCATAGCCCCCACATACTCAAAAGTATGCTCTCCAGGAGTTCCCATAGAAAAACCTATTTCACCATCATTTAACTTCTGACAATGATGGATCTATGGTTAGGGCTCTACATGATATCATTATACTTGATTAATTAAGTACATTATGGCATTCTTTTAGCATCAGGCATGTTTTCAAACATAAACCAATAAGACAATTGCTATAAAGAAAGAGTACTAATTGTATTAAGTTCATTTCTCATCCAATTATCATTGGGATATCGATCCCTAGCCATCTCATTATTATGATTCAAGAATATGGGTATTCAAACCATTAGATCATCAAAACACTTGTTATCAAGTAACACATTGCCATTAAATCATTTAACAGTATAAATATGATTGTAGCAATGCAGGTATTTCTCATGGCTCATACAGCCTATCAATCTCATATGTTACCTCTCACTAGGCAACATGGCATATCATTATTTTCAAAGCTTATAAGTGCTTTCAATGAATATGGCATCATAACCCTTACCTGGTTATGCTCACTTCTTTATAAAAACCTGCATGACTAACAAAATTGATAACATGCACATTATGTCTATATTAGCACAGTAAAAATTATTTCCTAATTCAATCATAGAATTTCATGCTTAAAAGCATAACCAAGCATAACCCAGATTTAGGGTTTACAGTTCACATCATCACATTTCCCTATATTAGGGTTTACTATTCATCTTACATCACATTACCCTAGATTAGGGTTTACTATTCACATTACATCACATTACCCTAGATTAGAGTTTATTATTCACATTACATCACATTACCCTAGATTAGGTTTTACTATTCACATTACATCACATTACCCTAGATTAGGGTTTACTATTCACATTACATCACATTACCCTATATTGGGGTTTATTATTCACATTACATCACATTACCCTAGATTAGGGTTTATTATTCACATTACATCACATTACCCTAGATTAGGGTTTATTATTCACATTACATCACATTACCCTAGATTAGGGTTTACTATTCACATTACATCACATTACCCTAGATTAGGGTTTACTATTCACATTACATCACATTACCCTAGATTAGGTTAAGTCAAATCAACCTTGGCATCATGGTTATGTCATTATTGATGTGGTCATTAAGGCACACTTGATCAAAGGCTATTGGTTACTTTATCTCATCAAGGGTACTTTAGTAATGTTCACCACTTGATCATAACATGCATAAATCAGCTAATTACTTGACCCCTTAATCACTCTAGGTATCTATAAGGTTTAGGTTAATCAACCACTAAACCATCTTGACCAGTAAGGCATCAAATGTTCTTAACCTTTTTAGACCTCAAATGGTCTTGTACACAAACTTCCCAAACGGTCTTGGATGGACCTTGAAACTGTTTGGTGTTGTGGACTGTTTGGTTTAGTTGACTTTTGAAACCGTTTGATAATGTGCACACTCAAGACCATTTACCCAAGATGAGGTGAAGACCGTTTGGTCTTGTTGACCGTTTGGTCAAGTTTGACTTTGAAACTGCATGAGCACCAAATGGCTTGGGATCGTTTGGTCCCAAACGGTCTTGAGACCATTTGGTCCAAACCACCTCAAAACCGCAAGGACCAAAAGTGTCTCAACCACTTCGATTGAGTTAGGGTTTCCAATGTTGAACCCTTCAATTGTTCATGCACTTGTTAGCCACTCATCAATTGAGTTAATTAGGTCAACCTTCAACTGATTTGATACTCAATTGACCCTCAATTGATCATCTATTAGGGCTTGGATTGATTGTATTAGGGTTTGAAATCGATGGCCCTTCAACATACCTTAACATGAGTCTAATTGATTTGGAACCATTGAACCATTATTCAATTTGGTCATGACCTGACCCCAAATGGTCTTGGGATCGTTTGGATGACCTCCAAACGGTCTTGAGACCGTTTGCCCATTATTTCATCAAAAACCAAGTCATTTTCTTAAGGGTTGAACCCTAGATTTGATCACTAAATCAACACTTAATTGCTCAACAACTTGGTATCATTGGACTCTCAATTGGTCAAACCTACTTAACCATAGACCTCCAAACGGTCTTGGGTGATCACCAAACGGTCTTGAGACAATTTGGGTGATCCCCAAACGGTTTTGAAACCATTTGGGCCACTCAACCCAAACTTCAACATGATTGTATTATTGAAATCAGCAATAGACCCGATTAGGGTTTAGGTGACTAATGGGCCTTCAATTGGTGATTCTCTTGGAATTACTTGATGCTTTTTGGTTGGTGATTAGTCCATATTGTTTATAACAGACCTCCAAATGGTCAACGCCTGGTCAACGCATCCAAACGGTCTTGGATCGTTTTCTTCCATGCGTTCTTGGTTGAAACTGTTTGCATTCAAACAGTTTGAAAACCGTTTATTCCCAAACGGTTTGGGAAACCGTTTGAGCAAGGGGTTAGAGACCGTTTGCTAAATAAAGTTTGTCGATAAACTTTGGAATTAACGTCATCATCTTCTACCTCAAGTACAGGGGCTGTTCTTCATGGAATTGCTTGCAAGAACACACAAAGGTGTCTAAAGAAGAAGAATAAGCAACATTTCTAAGAAAGAAGGATGCAATAACAAAACTTAAGGTTAGAGTTATAAAACCCACCTTTAGATCTGATCTAGAGCTCCAAGCTTCGTAGCTTTAATGGTGGATGAAGCTCCAAAGGTTGCCCAAGGTCCGTTCTTCAAGATTTGGATGGAGAAGATGGCTAGAAAGAAGAGTTGTGTAAGGAAAACTAACAAACCAACAATGTGTTAGGGTTTCCTCCACGAATTCGAGCTAGGTGATGACCCATACTTACCAAATTAACTTGGTCATCTTCCTATGTTCCAGATCCCCCTCTTGGTTGGTCCAAAGCAAGAAGATGAGGAGAAAGAACTAAAGGAACGATCCTTTTCTTTGAGGAAAAAAGGTGCTTATATATATTTTTGGGTATTATCAAGGCAAAGAAAAAGATAGTTATTTCTTTTATTTCTTAAACCCATCCAATCATGCTCGCTCCACCCTTGTCCAAGTTTCTTCCTCCTTTTCACATGCAAAACCTCTCTCTTATCCAAGGTTAAAGGAAAAGAAACCATATATCTGAATAAGCTATATATATGAAAGGCCATTTTGCTTAAAACTTGGTTATTTAGATATTAAGGTTATCTTTCTTCTTTGATCACTCAAATGAGGTGCCCTCCTCATTTTCTTTTCTCTACTTGATGCTAAGAGTCATGAAAGATACTCTATAGGGTATATTTTACATGTTGCACCCTATGTTTTGGGTAAATTGCACTTTACACCAAAACTAGGTTTTAAAGCACAAGGATTGCTCTACAAGCTATATCTTGGTGCTCAAGCTTGTGGAATCCATATCACTAAATCATATGCATTCTTATGATGTCTCAACATCAGAGGAACATCTCAAAATGTGTAATTTGCAAGTTAACCCCTCAACTTGGGTAATTTGCACTTTAGTCCATATTTAACAAAACAATATTTCAACATTATTCAAAAAGGACTGAAATAGAAATATATGTTCCTTAGAAGCTTTAATTACATTACAAAGGATAAACACAAGCATTCAATCACTTAATTAAGAAAAACACCTAGGGTTAGTACATAACCCAGGTCTGGGATGTTACAAATTATCCACCCCTTACAAGGATTTTGTCCCCAAAATCAACAAAACACATTAAGAGAAAAGAGCAGTGTATTTCCTTCTCATCTCTTCCTCTAGTTCCCACATGGCTTCCTCAACACCACGGTGATTCCAGAGGACTTTCACAAGATTTATATCTTTCTTTTTCAGCTTTTTAATTCTTTTATCAAGGTTTGACACAGGTCCTTCTTCATAAGATACATCATCATTCAGTTCTACTTCCATATGTTGCGGAACTGATTCTGTATCATGGTGACATTTCCTAAGCATGGAAATGTGGAACACAGGGTGTAACCTTTGTAGTTCTGGTGGTAACTCTAGTTTATAAGCTACCTTCCCAATCTGTTCAATGATTGGATAAGGCCCCATAAACCTAGGAGCTAACTTTCCTTTCCTTCCAAATCTCAGAACTCCTTTCCAAGGTGAGACTTTGAGGTACACTCAGTCTCCAACTTGGAATTCTAAAGGTCTACGACGCTTATCAGCATAAGATTTCTGCCTATCCTGTGCAGTCTTCAACTGTTGTTGTATTATTTTAATCTTCTCGGTGGTCTGCTGCACAAGATCAGGACCTAAAAGTTGATATTCACTGGTTTCATACCAACATAAGGGTGATCTATAACGTCTACCATACAAAGCTTCATAAGGTGCCATGTCAATGCTATGTTGATAGCTATTGTTATAGGCAAACTCTATTAAGCTTAGGTGTAGATCCCAACTTCCTGTAAACTGGAGAACACATGCTCTAAACAAGTCCTCCAAGGTCTGTATAGTCCTTTCTGACTGTCCATCAGTCTGTGGATGAAAGGCTGTACTAAATCTTAACTGTGTGCCTAAAGCTTTATGAAGTCGCTCCCAAAAATGACTTGTAAACTGGGGACCTCTGTCAGAAACAATGGTAACTGGGACTCCATGCAGTCGTACTGTCTCATCTACACACAATTGTGCCAGCTTTTCAGCAGAATAGGTTGTTTTGATAGGTAAGAAATGTGTTGTCTTTGTCAACCTATCAACTATTACCCAGATGGAATCATGACCTTTGGCTGTTCTAGGTAAACCAACCACAAAATCCATGGTCACATGATCCCATTTCCAGTGTGGTATGGATAAAGGTTGCATTGTTCTTGCAGGCTTCTGGTGTTCAGCTTTAACTTGTTGACACACATGACATCGCATAACAAACTCAGCAACGTCTTTCTTCAAACCAGGCCACCAATACATATCTTTCAAGTTTTGATACATCTTGGTGCTTCCTGGATGCATAGCATATATTGCAGAATGAGCTTCTTCCAGGACTAACTTTCTCAAGTTATTCACATCAGGCAGTATCATCCTACCATGATAACATGCCACTTGATCATCTGAGTCATGGAAACCTTCTCGTCTCTCACTACCATACTCCGATCTAATCTGCTGAACTACAACATCAACCTGCTGTGCCTCCTTGATCTGTTGTCTCAGGGTAGGTTTTATATGCATCTCAGCTAACAACCCTGATATCAATGATACTCTCAACTGTATATTGTCTTGTCTTAAGGAGATGATCATATCTCTCCTAGAGCATACCAATGAGTTCAGTTGTGCTCTATTTAGGGCTGGTGTTGCTGATTTTCTACTCAAAGCATCAACAACTACATTGGCCTTCCCTGGATGGTAATCAATCGTACAATCATAGTCCTTTATTAACTCCATCTAGTGATGTTGCCTCATGTTAAGCTCATGCTGAGAAAAGATATACTTAAGGTTCTTATGGTCTGTGAAAATCTGGAACGTCTCTCCATATAGATAATGTCTCCAGATTTTCAAGGCATGAACCACTACAGCTAGTTCTAGATCGTGTTTCGGATAATTCTCCTCGTGTTTCTTAAGCTGTCGAGAAGCAAAAGAAATCACTTGTTTATCCTGCATCAACACACATCCAAGTCCATTCTTAGAAGCATCACAGAAAACTATATATCCTTTTCCTTGTTCAGGTAACACGAGCACAAGTGCACTTATCAACCTTTCTTTTAACAGCTGGAAAGATTGTTGACACTTATCACTCCAGGTAAAAGGAACATCCTTCCTGGTTAACTTGGTCAAGGGTAAAGATATAGAACTGAAGTTCTTAGTGAACCTCCGATAATAGCCTGCCAACCCTAAGAAACTACGGATCTCTGTCGGTGTCTTTGGTTGTTCCCATTGCAGAACATATTCTACCTTTTTAGGGTCAACACGTATACCTGAAGCAGATATTACGCGTCCAAGAAAAGAAACTTCTGGTAACCAGAACTCACACTTGCTAAACTTATGCTTTCTTAGCAAAGTTAGAGCCTGTCGAATATGTTGTTCATGCTGCTGAGCATCTCTACTATAGATCAGGATGTCATCTATAAAGACAACAACACACTGATCGAGAAAAGGTCGAAAGATTCTATTCATGAGTTCCATAAATGCAGCTGGTGCATTTTTCAGTCCAAACGACATAACTGTGAACTCATAGTGATCGTACCTTGTCCTAAAGGCAGACTTAGGTATGTCACCATCCTTAATACGCATCTGGTGATATCCCAACCTTAAATCTATCTTTGATAAGATAGTTGCACCACACAACTGGTCAAAGAGATCATCAATCCTCGACAGAGGATACTTATTCTTTATCGTTACTTTATTTAACTGTCTGTAATCAATGCACAACCACATTGACCCATCTTTCTTTTTAACAAAGAGGACCAGAGCACCCCATGGTAAAGTACTCGGTCGGATGAAACCCTTCTCAAGCAACTCTTGTAGTTGTTTCTTGAGTTCTGCCATCTCAGCATGTGCCATCCTATAGGGTGTTTGTGCTATAGGTTGTGTGTCCGGAACTAGATTAATCTCAAAATCTATCTCCCGAGGCAGTGGTACACCTGGAAGTTCTTCAGGAAATACATCTTCAAATTCCCTGACTACCGGAACTTCAGTAGGGTTAGGACTTTTCATGGTAGTATCTACCACATGGGCCAAGAATGCATAAAATCCTTGCCTCATCAACTTCTCAGCAACCATAGCTGACACAAGACAGGTTGGTAGAATCTTTCTCTCTCCTTGAAAGATCCATGTGTCACTTTCATCAGTGAACACAACTTGCTTGGACTCACAATCCAAGACAACCTTATACCTTTCTAAGGTATCCATCCCTAGGATTACATCAAATCCATGCATTTCAAATGGTATAAGATCCACTTGAATGCGATGTTCAGAAAAGAAGAGGGTGCAGGGAGAACATACTTCCTGTAACACAGCAGATCCCATCAACAGAGTTTCTAGCAACAAACTATCTGCCCTATGACTTGTAGTCAGGTTGCAGTCAAGAATCACTCTTCGAGTGATGAAGGAGTGCGTAGCACCCAGATCAATTAAAATAGATACAACATAAGATGTAGACATATTAAAATATAACAATTACATCTGACATGCCACAACCGGGTTGATCACTACATCAGGTGGATGCATTGCATAGAACCTTGTCGTTGCCTGTGGTTGATTCGGTGCCCGTTGACCTGGTGTCGATGATCCACCTTGGGACGCTTGTCCACGTCCTCTGGCTCCTCCTGGAAACTGTCTTCTTTGAGATCCTTGCTGACTCTGCCTCTGAGGTTGAGTTACACTCAATTCTCTAGCTCTACAATCTTTCATCAGATGTCCCATATTCCCACATATATAACAACTTCTGTTTAGTTGTTGTGGTCTGGGTGGTCCTGTAACTGACATAGATGCTGAGCTACGAGCTCCTTCTAGTGGTAGGCTTCGTCCTCTACCCCTATTCGATGTCCAATGCGTCAGAGTACTAAATCTAGGTGGTGGTGTAGGCACATAAAACCTAGGTTTCTTAAAATCTTTAGATGAAGATCCTTGAAACTGGGGATACATCCTCTGGTTCTGGGTCTGTCTCTTTTCTGCTACAGACCTCTCTACCATCCTGACAGACTCCACAAAGGTAGCAAACCTTTCTCTATTCTCTAGGGCAGACACAGGAGTAGTCAACTCAGCGTTTAGCCCTTTCTCAAAATGCCTAATCCTTTCTTCATCTGTGGTCACCATGTGCAGACAGAATCGCAAAAGCTCCATGAACTTAGCCTCGTACTCGCTAATGTTCATTGGACCTTGTCTTAACCTTTCAAACTAAGAGATTTTCTTGTCCAAAAATGTCTTAGGGAAATATCTGTTGATAAATTCCCGTCGGAAAGCTTCCCATTCAATCTCCACACCTGGCCTTTTCTGTTCTTCCATGGTCCACCAGTGACCAACACTCCCCTTGAGAAGATATACAACATGTCTAACCTTCTCAGCTTCTGGGATGTTCAGGATTCTAAAGGCCTTCTCTAATTTAGTTAACCACAAGTCGGCATCTGCTGGGTCAGCTGTTCCCGCATACTCTGTGGCTCCAACTCGGTGAAGTCGTTCAAACGTCTTGCCGGCTCCCTGTCCTTCGGGATGGGTAGGTGCCCTAGGTGTAGGTATAGGCATCCTATCAGTCATATGTGTCATGGCAGTCATGAACTGCCCAAACATGGCTTGGACGACTGGGTTCTCCATATCAGTTGGATTGAACTGGGGCGGTTCAGGCACATGTTCTTCTCTTTCTGGGTTTCTTGCACCTTCTCTAGGTGCAGGGACACTACTTTCTATAACGTGTTCCTCGTGCGGTCCAGACATCCTTAGTTTTATCTTCTCCTCCTGATGAGCAGAAGACACTATCAGATATACTAGAAGGCACTAGAACAGACTCAACATCCTAAGTCCTATGTCTCTGTAGACTCAGCGAACCTAGAGCTCTGATACCACTAAATTGTGATGTCTGTTTTTCGGAAAACAAGATCGACAAATGCGGAAGCGATTAGTTAGCAACGGAATTACTAAAAATCACAAAATTTTTGAACTTTTTGCACAAAGGTCCACAACCTATAAGACTCTTTCATAAAAGAACAAGATAAGTTATTTACAAGCTGATATATCAACACATCTCTGTAATATCATATCTCGAGAGTCACAACATCAATTTCCCTATTAACTATACAAGGCAAGATACAAAAAAAATCTCGAGGTATTACGCCAAAATCTCAGATCTATTTTAAAACATCTAAGGACTCCTAGGACCTGAGAGTACAGAGATGACACATAGGACATTCTATCTACAAGACTTGACAGATAATGTCTGCACCTGAGGATCACTGCTGTCCCTGATGTTGTTGCTGCTGCTATTGCTACTCACCCACTGAAGGGTTCCTTCGTCCTCGACATCTACCTAAAAAGTCGAATCCCACGGGGGTGAGACAATTGAATAATTGTCCCAGCGAGAGTTATAACTCTTCACCAGAAGCATTGTTATTGCAAAGACTAAGATAATAGTGAGCAGCAGAACTACAATTATTTAACAGCAGTCAATTCATTGATTAAACTAAGTAGAGCAGCATTCTCTAGGCAATCATTTCAATTATAACATGATTGAATGATAAGACATATTTCAATAAAGAATATGAAGCACATGTATACTAGTTATTCAACTAGAACACTATAAACAATGCATCATCAATCATTGTTTCTCGTAGTTCAACCTAAGCAATTATGTTGCACGGATGATTATGTTTTTCAAACATATTTATGCCCTGAGGAGATGAGTTACACCTCTCATACTCCAACCGACCATTACAAAATTGCAATTGGTACCATACATAGGTCATTAGAAGAGTCGGATTCCTATGACCTCATCATCCTCAGTCAGTGTGAGGAACAACATGCAGGACATCTTGTGTCTCTGCCATAATAGCTTTCCAGGGTATTCTTGCAACTTCTCTATTAGAGTTACAGTGGCATGCTGTACTCTCTTTGCCATCGAGGGATTTCTTGTTTATCTCTCATTGATGCGACATTAACAACATCATCGGGAGATTAGTGATACATCATCCCGACATAAACATATAATGAAGGATTGAGAGATTAAATGTACATCTCACATCAATTCCTACATTAGTACATAAGGATATTTGCATCCATAGCCCCCACATACTCAAAAGTATGCTCTCCAGGAGTTCCCTTAAGAAACGTTGTTTCACCATCATTTAACTTCTGACAATGATGGATCTATGGTCAAGGCTCTACATGATTTCATTATACTTGATTAATTACGTACATTATGGCATTCTTTTAGCATCAGACATGTTTTCAAACATAAACCAATAAGACAATTGCTATAAAGAAAGAGTAATAATTGTATTAAGTTCATTTCTCATCCAATTATCATTGGGATATCGATCCCTAGCCATCTCATTATTATGATTCAAGAATATGGGTATTCAAACCCTTAGATCATCAAAACACTTGTTACCAAGTAACACATTGCCATTAAATCATTTAACAATATAAATATTATTGTAGCAATGCAAGTATTTCTCATGGCTCATACAGCCTATCAATCTCATATGTTACCTCTCACTAGGCAACATGGCATATCATTATTTTCAAAGCTTATAAGTGCTTTCAATGAATATGACATCATAACCCTTACCTGGTTATGCTCACTTCTTTATAAAAACATGCATGACTAACACAATTGATAACATGCACATTATGTCTATATTAGCACAGTACAAATTATTTCCTAATTCAATCATAGAATTTCATGCTTAAAAGCATAACCAAGATTAACCCAGATTTAGGGTTCACAGTTCACATCATCACATTTCCCTATATTAGTGTTTACTATTCATCTTACATCACATTACCCTAGATTAGGGTTTACTATTCACATTACATCACATTACCCTAGATTAGGGTTTATTATTCATATTACATCACATTACCCTAGATTAGGGTTTACTATTCACATTACATCACATTACCCTAGATTAGGGTTTACTATTCACATTACATCACATTACCCTAGATTAGGGTTTATAATTCACATTACATCACATTACCCGAGATTAGGGTTTATTATTCACATTACATCACATTACCCAAGATTAGGGTTTATTATTCGCATTACCCTAGATTAGGGTTTACTATTCACATTACATCACATTACCCTAGATTTGGGTTTACTATTCACATTACATCACATTACCCTAGATTAGGTTAAGTCAAATCAACCTTGGCATCATGGTTATGTCATTATTAATGTGGTTATTAAGGCACACTTGATCAAAGGGTATTGGTCACTTTATCTCATCAAGGGTACTTTAGTAATGTTCACCACTTGATCATAACATGCATAAATCAGCTAATTACTTGACCCCTTAATCACTCTAGGTATCTATAAGGTTTAGGTTAATCAACCACTAAACCATCTTGACCACTAAGGCATCAAACGTTCTTAACCTTTTTAGACCTCAAACGGTCTTGTACACAAACTTCCCAAATGGTCTTGGATGGACCTTGAAACCATTTGGTGTTGTTGACCGTTTGGTTTAGTTGACTTTTTAAACCGTTTGATAAAGTGCACACTCAAGACCGTTTACCCAAGATGAGGTGAAGACTGTTTGGTCTTGTTGACCATTTGGTCAAGTTTGAATTTGAAACTGCATGAGCACCAAACGGTTTGGGATCGTTTGGTCCC
Source organism: Alisma plantago-aquatica (assembly GCA_963693085.1). Taxonomy (NCBI): domain Eukaryota; kingdom Viridiplantae; phylum Streptophyta; class Magnoliopsida; order Alismatales; family Alismataceae; genus Alisma; species Alisma plantago-aquatica. Next base: position 463,962,822 of record OY856414.1, read on the forward strand.
AAACGGTCTTGAGACCGTTTGGTCCAAACCACCTCAAAACCGCAAGGACCAAAAGTGTCTCAACCACTTTGATTGAGTTAGGGTTTCCAATGTTGAACCCTTCAATCATTCATGCACTTGTTAGCCACTCATCAATTGAGTTAATTAGGTCACCCCTAAACTGATTTGACACTCAATTGACCCTCAATTGATCATCTATTAGGGCTTGGATTGATTGGATTAGGGTTTGAAATCGATGGCCCTTCAACATATCTTAACATGAGTCTAATTGATTTGGAACCATTGAACCATTATTCAATTTGGTCATGACCTGACCCTAAACTATCTTGGGATCATTTGGATGACCTACAAATGGTCTTGAGACCGTTTACCCATTATTTCATCAAAAACCAAGTCATTTTCTTAAGGGTTGAACCCTAGATTTGATCACTAAATCAACACTTAATTGCTCAACAACTTGATATCATTGGACCCTCAATTAGTCAACCCTACTTAACCATAGATCTCCAAACGGTCTTGGGTGATCAACAAACGGTCTTGAGACCATTTGGGTGATCCCCAAATAGTTTTGAAACTGTTTGGGCCACTCAACCCAAACTTCAACATGATTGTATTATTGAAATCAGCAATAGATGCGATTAGGGTTTATGTGACTAATGGGCCTTCAATTGGTGATTCTCTTGGATTTACTTGATGATTTTTGGTGGGTAATTATTCCATATTGTTTACAACATACCTCCAAATGGTCAAAACCTGGTCAACGTATCCAAATGGTCTTGGATCGTTTGCTTCCATGCGTTCTTGGTTGAAAATGTTTGCATTCAAACAGTTTGAAACCGTTTGTTCCCAAATGGTTTGGGAAACCGTTTGAGCAAGGGGTTAGAGACTGTTTGCTAAAGAAAGTTTGTGGATAAACTTTGGAATTAACGTCATCATCTTCTACCTCAAGAACAGGGGCTGTTCTTCACGGAATTGCTTGCAAGAACACACAAAGGTGTCTAAAGAAGAAGAATCAGCAACATTTCTAAGAAAGAAGGATGCAATAACAAAACTTAAGGGTTAGAGTTATAAAACCCGCCTTTAGATCTGATCTAGAGCTCCAAGATTCGTATATTTAATGGTGGATGAACTTCCAAAGGGTGCCCAAGGTCCGTTCTTCAAGATTTGGATGGAGAAGATGGCTAGAAAGAAGAGTTGTGTAAGGAAAACTAACAAACCAACCTTGTATTAGGGTTTCCTCCAAGAATTCGAGCTAGGTGATGATCCACACTTACCAACTTAACTTGGTCATATTCCTCTATTCCAGAGCTCCCTCTTGGTCGGTCCAAAGCAAGAAGATGAGGAGAAAGAACTAAAGGAACGATCCTTTGCTTTGAGGAAAAAAGGTGCTTATATATATTTTTGGATACTATCAAGGCAAAGAAAAAGATAGTTATTTATTTTATTTCTTAAACCCATCCACTCATGATCGCTCCACACTTGGCCAAGTTTCTTCCTCCTTTTCACATTCAAAACCTCTCTCTTATCCAAGGTTAAAGGAAAAGAAACCATATATCTTAATAAGCTATATATATATATATGAAAGGCCATTTTGCTTAAAACTTGGTTATTTAGATATTAAGGTTATCTTTCTTCTTTGATCACTCAAATGAGGTGCCCTCCTCCTTTTCTTTGCTCTACTTGATGCTAAGAATCATGAAAGATACTCTAGAGGGTATATTTTACATGTTGCACCCTATGTTTTGGGTAAATTGCACTTTACAACAAAACTAGGTTTTAAAGCACAATGATTGCTCTACAAGCTATATCTTGGTGCTCAAGCTTGTGGAATCCATATCACTACATCATATGCATTTTTATGATGTCTCAACATCTGAGGAACATCTAAAAATGTGCAATTTTCAATTTAACCCCTCAACTTGGGTAATTTGCACTTTAGTCCATATTTAACAAAACAATATCACAACATTATTCAAAAAGGACTGAAATAGAAATATATGTTCCTCAGAAGCTTTAATTACATTACAAAGGATAAACACAAGCATTCAATCACTTAATTAAGCAAAACACCTAGGGTTAGTACATAACCCAGGTCAGAAATGTTACAATCCCCGCGAAAATTTTCACCCCTCTTTGGCTTCAGCTTTACTACGGTAACCGACGACTATGTTCATAATTCGAGAATATTTTTTTTGTCAACATATATAGATAGACGTCGGTTTTTCTAGTTGGAACCGACGACTATCATTAAACATGGGTGTTAGTTTTTGTATGATAACTGACGCCTAAAGTTTTAAGTGTCGGTTGTTTTGAATAACAGACGCCTATTGTTAACTTAATAGCACTTGCGCGAGCCAAACTCTTCTACTTTCTCTGTTTCATTCCCGATTTCAACTGTTCCCCATCCTCTAGCAAATCCAGCTGTTGCTACTCTGTTGTACTGCCGCCGCCACTTGTCACTGCTCTGCTGCTCTCCTACTGTCGCCCGCTACTGCTCACCTACTGCCGATCGCCGCTTCTATCCTTTGCTCCTCTACCACCGACCTAAGAAAGTAAGCTATAACCCTCCTTTTCTAAGATTAACCCCTCCTTATCCACTTGTATACCCCTCCTCTGCCGCCGACCTGAGTGGTACGAGTGCTCACCCTTGCCCAAGCGTTCACCTAGGGTCCCAAACCCAGGCGCCCAACCTAGTTAGGCCGCTGGGTGGCCTGGGCGGACAGGGCGGACGCTTGGGCAGCACCAAGGCACGCCTAGGCTGTTGTTGGGCATTTTTTTATTTTTAATTAATTTATTTACTGATTTTTGTTTATTTATGTACTGATTTTGTTATTATTTAATCATCTACTTATTTAACTTTATTTATCAACTGATTTAACTTTATTTATCAATTGATCTGTATTTATTCATCTACTATTTGTATTTATTTATGTACTAATTCAGCAATTAATTGATCATCTACTGATTATTAGTTTATCAACATATTTGTATTTATTCATGTACTTATTTGTATTTTTTGTCTACTATTTTTTATTTAGTTATCTACTCATTTGAATTTATTTGTGTACTGCTTTTCAAATTATATAATCATATGGTGATGTAACTTTATCAAAGGCTCATTATGAACCATTAGATCTAGCTCTTAGGGTATCTCTACCATCCTAACTATGAAATTGGTAACTTGTTTCCTTGTTGAGTATATTGGGAATCCTAATCACCCTTCTTGCTTAATGATGAACTATACTGCACTCATGTGACATGCTTGGAATGTAAATGATGAACTTTGCCCTAGAATGCCAATCATGCTTCTAAAGACATCAATAATCACCCTAACTTGAAGAACTAGGACATGAATGATGAAACTAGGATTGTAGGTATAAGAATGACAACATACATGTATTTGTTGGCCTAGAAACCCATCCAATATTTACTCATTAGGAGTAAATCTTGGATATTCCCCGGTTTGGGACTGTTCTTGAACACCTAATCTCACTTAGGATGTAAGTGTATAATGTGTATTTGGTTTTCAAGAAAATCTTAGTAGCATTTTCCCGTTTGTTCTCAAAGTACATATGTACTTGGAGAACAATAAGGAAATACTGTCGAAATTTTCTTGAAAGCCCAATACACATTATAAACTTACTAGTAAGATTAGGTGTTCAAGAATGGGATAGGTGGTACACATTTTTTATATATAAGACCTTAAATCCGAAAGTTTTAACCATAAACCCTAATCTTTTAACCCTAGACCCTAATCTTATTATAATATATACTTGTTTTCTCTTTGATTATAGAATGGATAGATCATGAATGTCCATTCCAAATCACTGCACCCCAGAGTTTATTTATGGTCTTGATCAGTTTATCAGATTTGGTGATGAAATCAAAAGTCATGTAATGTCCAACGGGATTGTACAAGGCTATACATAATGGCACTGGCATGGAGAGATTTCAAATCTAAAATTAGTGGATGTCGATAGTAGTGCTTGTGCGGAAGAAGAAATTGCCTTCGATGATGTAGATGTGAACGAACCAGTTCCAGCAGACATCGTTGATGCGATGTTGGATAGTTGTAGGGTAGAGCACACCGATCCACCTCCCATGTTTAGAAACATTGTGCATGATGCTGAGATACCATTATACACATGTTGTAAGTTTACGAAGCTTAGCACTGTGTTGAGATTGTATAAGCTGAAAGCTAACAATAGATGGAGCGACAAAAGCTTCACGTCATTGTTGTCTTTGTTGAAAGAAATTCTTCCTGAAGGAAATGAGCTGCCAATCTCAACATACCGGTTAAAGAAATTGTTGTTCCCAATGGGAATGGAGGCCAAGAAGATACACACATGCCCGAATGATCATCTATTATTTCAAAAGGACTATGTGGATTTGAAAGATTGTCCCAAATGTGGTGCATCAAGGTATAAATTGATGACTTCAGGGGAGTCCAAAACTGGTTCTCCTGTCAAGGTGATGTGGTATTTACCTATAATACCACAGTTTCAATGCTTGTTTGCCAATCCGATAGATGCGAAGAATTTGAAGTGGCATGCAGATATTAAGAAAAATAATGATGGGATCCTATGAGATGTGTCTGATTCCCCATAGTGGAAGAAGATTGATTTATTGTACCCTAAATTCGGTGAATAAGTCAGGAATCTAAGACTTGAGCTTTGTACAGATGGGATGAATCCGTACGGGACATTGAGCCGCCAACATAGCACTTGGCCAATTATGCTTGTTATATACAATCTTCCTCCCTGGTTCTGTATGAAAAATAAGTATGTCATGATGTCGTTGTTGATATCGGGCCCTAAACAACTTGGAAATGATATCGACGTTTATCTTGAACCTCTGATTAATGACTCGAAGAAAATCTGGGGTGAAGGTGTGATGACCTATGATGCTTCACGAAGAGAGACATTTTGTAACATCCCTGACCTGGGTTATGTTTTAACCCTAGGTGTTTTGCCTAATAAAGTTGATTAGATTCTTTCTCTTATCTTTTGAAAAGTAATTAAGGCTCTTGAGGAGCTTATATTTCAATTTTAGTCTTTTTGAATAATGTTGAAACATTGTTTTGTTAATATTGGACTAAAGTGCAAATTATCTAAGTTGAGGGGTTAACTTGCAAATTGCACATGACAAAATGTTCCTCTGATGTTGAGACACCATAAGAATGAATATTATGTAGTGGTATGGTTTACACAAGCTTGGGCATCAAGATAAAGCTTGTAGAGCAATCCTTGTGCATTAAATCCTAGTTTTGGTGTAATGTGAAAATTGCCCAAAACCTAGGCTTCAATAAGCAAAATACCACCTCTAGAGGGTCCCTCAAGTTTCTTGGCATTATGTGGAGCAAAGGAAATGAGAGGGGTTCCTCATTTGGATTATCTTGGAGGAGAGAAAATCTTGATATTAAAATAATCAAGATTTAAGCATAAATGGAACTTTAATTTAATTTAATGCAAAAAGAAATAAATTAATTAAGGAGCCCTTCAACCAAAAGTTGAAGGATGTGTTTGCAATAGTGTTGGACTAGCTTGTGCCTTTATATGGCACAAAAAGATCTTGGTTGAGTGGAAGCCACTCACATTAATATAATAAAAAGTAATATCCACTAAAAGGTTGGATATTAATATAAAATTCATTAAGGCGCTTAACTCCTTTTCCATTAATTCTTGGATAATGGAGAGGTTTTTCAAGAAAATGAAGGTGGCTTCGTGGACAAGGTATGGAGGGGAATTTGGTGGAAATAATTTTGGAATTAAAGAAAATAATTTTCTTTTTTCTCTTTCCTTGAAATCCTTATACATATCCATTTTTTCCAAACCACTTAAGGATCTTTTCCTTAGTTTTCTTTTCTCACCTTGCTTTGGCCGACCAAGGGAGAGATAAGGAGCAGGAGAGGGACGACCATAACCTGTTGGTAAGTTTTGATAATCTTCTACCTCAGATTCATGGTGAAAACCCTAAATCAATGCTTGATTATTGGTTTTCTTCACTCGATTTCCAATCCTAGCCAACTTGTTCATCCAAAAGCTCAAGAACGGACCTTGGGCAGTTTCTGGAACTCCATACACCATTAGAGACGTGGAGCTTGGAGCTTGGAATCAGATTTTGAGGCGGGTTTTATAACTCAAACCCTTAAACATTGATATTGCATTCTATTCTACAATAATCGTTGGTTATGTTTTTCTTTTTTATACTCTTTTGATTCCCTACTGTAATTCCCATGAAGAACGAATGCAGTTCTTGGATGAATGAAGGAAGAAGATGATGACATCATCTTAGATGCTTATCCAAAGAAAATCTCAGTCCAAACGGTTTCCATCAGTTGCTCAAACGGTTTCCTAAACCGTTTGAGGGGAAATGGTTTCACCAAACCGCATGAGGGCAAACAGTTTCAGACCATTTGGAGGTGTTGACCAGGGTTGACCATTTGGAAATTTGTTTCTAATAATGTTAGTTAATGATCCACTAAATATATTTGATTAGTTCCAATTGGTTCATGAGTTGAAGGTCCATCAATCACCAAACCCTAATCGGGTTAAGTGCTGATTTCCAAATTGTTTGAGTTAGAAACTTGGGTTGATTGACCCAAACAGTTTCAAAACTGTTTGGGGATCACCCAAAGGGTCTCAAGACCGTTTGGGGGTCTCCCAAGACCGTTTCGAGGTCTAGGGTTGAGTATGGTTAGGTGTTTGAAGATCCAAAGATACCAAGATGATTTGCAATCAAATGCTGATTTAGTGATCAATCCAATGATCCAAACCCTAATTTGATGACATGGATTTGGGTGATGAGATGGGAAAACGGTCTCAAGACCATTTGTAGGTCATCCAAACGACCTCAAGACCGTTTGGGGTCAGGTCATGTCCATTTTGGATGGTGGTCCAATAGTTTCACAATGATTAACATTGAAGGATCAACGATTCCAAACCCTAATCCAATTGAATCAAACCCTAATTGATGATCAATTGAGGGTCAAATTAGTTGAAGGATGACCTATTTAACTCAATTGAAGTATGATGTTAGGAACAATTGATGAGTGATAACATGATTTCAATTAATGAAGGAATCAATCTTGGAAACCCTAATTCAATTTGAGTGGTTGAGACCATATTTGGTCCATGCGGTTTTGAGGAGGTTTGGACCAAACGGTCTCAAGACCATTTGGGACCAAATGATCCCAAACCGGTTGAAGCTCAAATGATATCAAGACTACCTTTAGCAAATGGTTTCAAGTGTGCACCTTTAGCAAACGGTTTCAAGTGTGCACCTTTAGCAAACTATCTCAAGGGTTCACTTTGGCAAACAATTTCAACCTCAACTTTACTAAATGGTTTTAAGTATTCAACCAAGATTGTTTGAGGTCTAATTGGTCAAGAGCGTTTGAGGTCTAAGTGACCAAGATCACTTGGAAGGTAATTAATCAAATTGTATGAACACTTAAAGTGGTTGAAGGTTAATTGTTTAAGTGAACAATTACATGATGTAAACCAAGGGTGATTATAATAATGGTACCCTTAATAAGATAGGGTGATTAGTACCCTTTAAATAATTAAGCTTGAATGATCATGGTGATAATGACATAACTCATGGTGTCAATTCTTCTTCAAGTTGAGTTGACTTAGCTTAATCAAGACTCAAGTAAACATCATCCTATAGAGGATGAGAGAGAATAGACTTCCTACATGAATGATAATCATGTAGTGGACATTCAATATGAATAAATGTCTAATTAGGGTATGATCCTTAATAGTGAGATCATGGAACCCTAAAGGTTAATGAATCATAACCCTAATTGAGGGCATTGATAGGTGAAATCCTAATACATGATGATAGTATGATATTAATTCATGGTAATGATATGAGAACTCTAATCTAGGGTGATACAACGTGAATAGTAAACCCTAATCTAGGGTGATGCAATGTGAATAGTAAACCCTAATTGTGAATTGTTGAATATAAACCCTAAACTAGGGTGATGTGTAGTGAATAGTAAACCCTAATTCCAAATAAGGTGAAGGAATATGTGAAACCCTAATTTTGGCTCTAAGGTTGGATAATGAAATGATGAGTCATTAATCCTAATTGAGATAAGTTGATGATTAACCCTAATTGAATAGAAAAGGGAAACCCTAACCCTAGAAAGGGTATAGAGGTGTAACCCTTGAATAGTGATGTTATAATTTTTTTGCATTATGCTGGTATGAAATTGATGTATCTGTTATCATCTGTATTATCATGCAAGTTTTATGAGATATTGAACATAGCCAGGTATGAGCTATGATGCTTTGTTTATTGAAAGTACTTTATAAGCTTTGTAAGCAATGATATGCTATGTTGCCTAGTGAAAGGTAAAAAAAGAGATTGATAGGTTGTAAGAGCCATGTGAAATACCTGCACTGCAATTATCATGTTTACACTGTCAGATGACTTGATGGCAATAAATTACCTGTTAAAGTGGTAGCAAGTGTTTTGATGATCTAAGGGTTGAATACCCATATTCATGAATCATGATGATGAGATGATAAGGGATTGAGATCCCAATGTTTATAAAGTTGTGAAATGAACTTGATAAAAATAGTACTCTTTCTTTATAGCATTTGTTCTAATGGTTTATGTTTGAAAACATGCCTAATGCTAAAAGAATTTTGTAATGTACTTAAATAATCAAGTGAAATGATATCATGTAGATCCCTGACCATAGATCCATCATCGTCAGTAGTTTGGTGATGGTGAAATAGGTTTTCCTAAGGGAACTCCTGGAGAGCATACTTTTGAGTATGTGGGGGTTATGGGCGTGAATATCCTTACGCCCTAATGGAGGAATTGATGTGAGATAAACATTAAATCTCTCAATCCTTCATTATATATGTCGGGATGATGTATCACTAATCTCCCGATGATGATGTTAATACCGAATCGATGTGAGATAAATAAGAAATATCTCGATTGCGTAGAGAGTACAACATGCCACTGTAACTCTAATAGCGAAGTTGCCAACATACCCTGGAAAGCTATTTAGCAGATACACGAGATGTCCTACATGTTGTTCCTCACACTGACTGAGGAGGATGAGGTCATAGAAATCTGGCTCTTCTAATGACCTATGTATGGTACCGATTTTGATTTCACAATGGTCGGTTGGAGTATGAGTGGTATACCTCATCTCCTCAGGGCATAAGTATGTTTGTAAAATTTAATCAGTCGTGTAGCATATTTGCTTAGGGTTGAATTATGAGAATCAATGATTGATGATACATTGTCTATTATATCCTAGTCAGATAAATGCTATATATGTTCTTTATATTCCTTATTAAATAAATGACTTGCTGCTTAATCAAGTTACAACTGGCATGAACTGTATAGAGAATACTGCTCTATGTAGTTTAGTTATTTATTTATCTACTGTTAAACATTTATGATTCTTCTGCTCAGTGTTATTCTATTATCTGCAATAACAATGTTTCTGGCAGAGAGTTATCTCTCTCACTAGGGCAATTTTCAATTGTCTCACCCCCGTGGAATTAAATTTTTAGGTAGACACCGAGGAAAAGGTAGAAACCCTACAGAGGGTGAGCAGCAGCAACAACAACAACAATAAGGACATCAGTGAACCTCAGGTGGAGACATTGTCTATCAAGTCCTGTATATAGAGAGTCCTATGTGTCATCTTTGTACTCTCAGGTCCTAGGAGTCAGTAGATGGTTTAATATAAATATGAGATTTTTGGCTTGATGCCTCGAGATTCTTGTATACTGCTTATGTATAGTTTATTAGGGCAGTCAATGTTTGTAACTCTCGAGATGAAATGATACAGAGATGTACTGATGAATCAGAATGTAAATAACTTACTTTGGTTCTTTATGAAAGAGTTCTAAAGTTTGTGGACCTCATTGAAAAAAAATTTAATTTTTAGTGAATTTCAGTAATTCCGCTGCTAATAATTCACTTCTGCTTTAGTTAATCTCATTTTGTAAATCGTACGTCACAATTTAATTGGTATCAGAGCTCTAGGTTCGCTGAGTCTACAGAGACATAGGACTAGGGTTGTTGAGTCTGTTCTAGTGTCTTCCAGTCTATCTGATAGTGTCTTCTTCTCATATAGGAGGAGAAGAGAGAACTAAAGATGTCTGGATCACATGATGAACATATTGCTGAAAGTAGTGTCGCTGCACCCGGAGGAGGTGCAAGAGACCAAAGAAGGGAGGAACATGTGCCCGAACCACCCCAGTTCAATCAAGCTGACATGGGAAATCCAGCCTTCCAAGTCATGTTTGGGCAGTTTATGGTTGCCATGACACATATGACCTATAGGATGCCCATACCTGCACCTAGGGCACCTGCCCATAATGAAAGATAGGGAGCCAGCAAGACGTTTGAGCGACTTCGCCGGGTTGGAGCCACAGAATATGATGGGACAGCTGACCCAGCAGATGCTGACATGTGGCTAACTAAACTAGAGAAGGCATTTAGAATCCTGAACATCCCAGAAGCTGAGAAGGTTAGACATGTTGTGTACCTTCTTAAGGGGTGTGTTGGTCACTGGTGGACCATAGAGGAGGGGAAAAGGCCCGGTGTGGAGATCGAATGGGAAGTATTCTGAAGGGAATTTGTCAATAGATAAGTTCCTAAGCCATTCCTGGATGAGAAAATCTCTCAGTTTGAGAGGTTAAGATAAGGAACAATGAACATTAGCGAGTATGAGGCTAAGTTCATGGAACTCTTATGGTTCTGTCCGCATATGGTAACTATAGATGAAGAAAGGATTCAACATTTTGAGAAGGGATTAAATTCTAAGTTGACCACCCCCGTGTCTGCTTTGGAGAACAGGGAAAGATTTTCTACTTTTGTGGAGTCAGTCAGAAGGATAGAGAGGTTTGTGACTGAGAATCGACAAACAAAGAACAAGAAGGTGTACCCCCAGTTCCAAGGATCCTCATCCAAAAGTTTCAAGAAACCGAGGTTTTCTACACTAATGGCACCACCTAGATTCAATACCCAGACACAGTGGACGTCAAATAGGGGTAGAGGATGAAGTTTACCACCAGAAGGAGCCCATAGCTCAGCATCTGTGTCGGTTATAGGACCATCCAGACCACAGCCAGGGATCATAAGTTGTTTCATATGTGGAAAGATGGGGCATCTGATGAAGGATTGCAGAGCTAGAGAGGCAAGTGTGACTCAACCCCAGAGGCAGAGTCAGCAAGGTTCTCAAAAGAGACAGTTTCCAGGTGGTGCTAGATGACATGGATAAGCATCCCAAGATGGATCATCAGCACACAGTCATCAAGAACTGAATCAACCACATGCAATGACAAGATTCTATGCAATGAATCCACCCGATGCAGTGATCAACCCTCGGGTTAGGACAGGTCAGATGGAACTGTTTTATTTTGATATGTCTAAATCCTGCGTCGTATCTGTTTTAATTGATCCGGGTGCTATGCATTCCTTTGTCACTCGAAGAGTGATTCTTGACTGTAACATGACTACCAGTCATAGAGCAGATAGTCTGCTATTAGAAACTCCTTTGAAGGGATCTGCTATGTTGCGGGAGGTGTGTTCTCCCTGCATTCGTTTCTTTTCTGAGCATCGCATTAAAGTGGATCTTATACCACTTGAGATGCACGGGTTCGATATAATTCTTGGAATGGACACCCTAGAAAGGTACAAGGTTGTCTTGGATTGTGAGTCCAAGCAAGTTGTGTTCACAGATGAAAGTGACACATGGATCTTTCAAGGAGATAGAAAGATTCTTCCAACCTATCTTGTGTCTGCTATGGTAGCTGAGAAGCTGATGATGCAAGGATTTTTTGCATTCTTGGTGCATGTGGTAGATACCACCATGGACAGTTCTAATCCTACTGAAGTTCTAGTAGTCAGGGAATTTGAAGATGTGTTTCCTGGCTTAATCAACAAATGAGCCTTTTGGATTCATCAACTTATGAAGTTTCTTGCTTTTCAACATATGACTCTGAGATGATTAATGTATTTAGTAGGTTTTAATGGATGATTAAAGTTGATACTAACCTGTTAATTATAAAAAGGTATATTGAGAAAAAAAATGATGAACGTTGCACATAATTGTTTTAATTTAGAGTTTAATGTGCATAAATATGCTTTAATGGGCCTTGAAACCCTAATATTAGTAAATGTGACTCATAATGGTTTTAATTATTCAAAATCGTGAATAAAGTGGAGATATGATATCCAAGCTATTTAAAGTATAAAACTTCCTAATTGTGGATAAATACCCTTAATGTAGTAATTAGGGGTTTCTAATGGATAAAGGTAGAATTAATGAAAAATAAAGTTCATATGTGAATTAGACCATAATGAACTATGAATTGATGATAAATGATCATAATGATCTTGTCATGGATTAAAAGGACAAAAATGGTAGCTTTAATGTAAAGGGTCTACTTGTTAAGTGGGACCATCAGGTTATTAAGAGTTAGGGATTGGGCTACCTATGGGTAGTGCCATGCAACTCTTTAGCACACCATGAGTTAGAGATTGGGCTACCTATGGGTAGTGCCATGCAACTCAACCCTAGATATTGATCTACCTGCTAGGTAGGATCATGCAGGGTTTAATGGGGATCTACCATGAGGAAGGTAGCATCCATGTCCACTGTAGGGACAGCGCAGAGGCTAGGTTATGTATGGATTGAGCAGTTATTCTTAAAATGTAAAGTTGTCTGTTAAATCATAATTGACTGCATTATGTTGTTACAGTTAATTGCACGATTATTATTTCCCCCACATACCAGTATAATGCTTACCGATGTTTTGTTTGTCAATGTTTTAGGTTCAAGTGAAAAGAACAAATAGTAAAGTGGCATATGTGGAATTAAATGAGGATTAACGATCAAGGAGGGTTAGTTAGAATATTCTCTCATATGGATAGAAGTTTAGAAATCCAAGTTTTTCAAAGGTATGCAAAAAGTTAATTTTTTTTATTACAGCCTTGCAGTTTAGTTTACTAGAATTTGATAATTATTATGGATTATTTTTTGAACCTTTGATCTGGAAATTGGGATAACGGCTCTGACCTCTTGATCTCCCTTAATCAGGGGTTACTGGGAGGCGGGGTCGTTACATTTGGTATCAGATCATAAGTTCCTCATTTAATCTTTAATAATTATTAAATTTTACAAACTTTGTAGAACCCAAAGGAGTTATTAGAGGAATGTTTGAAAGACAGAGGTGTCTAGAAAAGGATCACATCCTGGGGTTGGCAAGATTTTCCTCCACACCGCTAGTCAGAATACGAGGACTCCCGGATTAGTGTGACTGCCTGGCCAATGTCTCAGGATTTGACTCGAAATAAGATACCTTTAGGACTCTCTCATCTTGTTCATCCCTTCTCAACTCAAATGTTGTTAAGGATTATAAGGATTAGGGTTTTCTCTCTTGTCCTCACCCTCTTGAGGTATGGGTAAGGTGATAAGGTTTAAGGAATCCTCCACCAAATTAATAAAAGCATGTAAATAAGATGTCATGGACATAAGCTTAATAGATTAAGCGTAAAAGAATAGATACATGCTTAGGTCGTATGACATAAGTTTTTATTCCCTCAGGAGAGACCTGAGGCTAGACCTTCTGGTCAGGAGGATAAGTAAAGAGAGTTCATCTTGGAGGTAGAGATCCCCATTACAAGTAGAGACCTGGCACATCCTCTGAGGATGATGTTCACCCTAACCCTAAGTGAAGGTTAGAGAGAGAGATGACATGATCAGTTAGATGTCTTGGTAGACCAGGTGTTTGGATAGACATGCCTTTCATATGCCATATGAGCCATGAGAGGTTGGATGACCTAGTACCTTTGGCAACCCAACCCTGGGAAGGGTCATGCATGTTAGAGTGAAGGATAGATCCTTCATTGATAAGGTTAGAAAAGAACCTATGGAAACCCCATGAGCTTATATGAGAATGGCATAGTAGGCACCCATAGTACGTCAGTCATGCTAAAACCCTGGCCAAGGGAGTATGTTGAAAAGATGATGAGATAAGCATAAAAGGCTAGGGGTAACCTTGAGAAAACATAACTTAGAACATAGGGTTCACCATGTAAGTGTATGTTTGTAAGCTTGATACATCTTCATGGATAAAGGACCTTTAGTATAAGGTTGGTTGTGGATTTAGATCTAGAGAGAGAGAGAGAGAGAGAGTAGGACCCAAGCAAGAAGGTTGGAAGCCTAGACTCTGAGATATGAGGAAAAGTGGGGAGTTGAGGATGATGCGACCTAAGTGGATGATAGTAGTTGCCTCATTCTTGATCCCTAGAGGTTGGTGGTATCTTGGTTGCCTTTAGAGGAACCAAACCCTAGAGAGAGGATGAGGCTTTTTGTACCTATGTGTCTATGGTATAGGTGTTTACCTCCTGAGATAGGAAGAAGAGTTCCTTAGACCTAGAGAGGTTTAGTAATAGGTTGTGAGGCATTGTACCTTGTTGGTTGTCCTTGAGGAGGACTCAACTCTGAAGTGTTTCTCGAGTAGAAGGATGACAGAAAGTGCATGCCATGCCTTATACATGCTTGATTCGTGGTTAAGAGGTTGAGCATGTACTTTGACACCCAAAAGTGAACCTAGGGTTCCTTGGCCTAAGAGGGAAAGTGGTGTACCTGATGCTCCTGAAGAGATTTGAGCATGGTACTCTTCACATTTAGAGGAAAAGGAAGCCCCTTAAGTTAAGGTATGTTTGATGAACCCCTCACAGCTAAGTTGATGACATGGGAAGGTATGATCTTGATCCAACATTGAGGAAAGAGAACAAGTATGACCTAGCATGGTTTAGTAGGTGGTCTGCTTGTGCCTTGGTAGTTGTTGGGTTAAGCATGTTCATGTGAATATAAACCCTAATTATGTTTGTTGTCAAGAATTGTAGTTTCCTCCCATCCTGGGAGAGGGACCCTTTGGTAGGGTGTATACCAGTTTGGTGGGTTTTGAGGAAACCTAAAGAGGTCTCATAGGATCTTGAGAAGCTAAGTGAAAAGTACATGGTATGAGAATGAACATGTATACCCGTAGATAACCATCTCTAAGTGCATGTGGATGTGTTACCATGGAGGTAACTGGTATGGGGCTTGACCAAGGTAGGCAGGTTGCCATGACCCCTATGAAAGGATGGAAGTCAACCATGAATGCAGAGAAAGAGATGATGAAGGCTTGCCTAAGGTTCTAAGTTGGACATGTACTATAATAGAATCCTAAGTCTATCCTAGGGTCAGGTAGGGATAAGACCGATGGAAGTAGGAGTTTCCTAATTCTCTAGTTGTATGTGACCATAGGGTCGGGAGTTAACAACTATCATTTTCTGAGGGCCATGGGTTAGGAGATTGATCACCTTCATGAACTCATGGGACCCAAAGGGCGGATGAGTAGGGCACTCTCTGGATGCATAAGGGAACATGGATGACCCCTAAAGTGTCAATACCCTATAGACATAGAGGAGATGACCAAGGAATGTGTGTGGACCCAAGTAAGTTTGATACTAGTTTTTCGCTGGAAGTAACTTTGATATCGAGATGATTGTGATGTAGAGACATATGTGGCACATTTCAACGTAGATTTAAAGGTGTACTGGCAAGGTGGGATGTACCATCTCTACTCTTGGAACTGGAAGAACTTTGTATTTGGACTACAGCCAAATGCTTATTTCCACTTGTTATGGGATTGAGAGATAGGACAGTACGCATGCCATACACCAAGGATAAAAATGATGTGAGTTGGAACGTTTCTACGAGGTATGAGGATAGGGATGATAACATACCCTGGTGGAGTGGATGATACATGGATGGTTTACAAATGCTAAGAGGAATAAGGTAGTCATCTTATGAGGATGTTTTTATCGTGAGGTATGAGTCATACAAGGTTGAGTTTGAAAAACTAAGAGAATAAGCTCAGAGTTTTCTTGATAAAGATAGACTTAGAGTTGAGATGAGATAACAAGTGGAATACATGGAGGTGTATGTCTTCAACTTTACCTAACACTTAAGGATGTGAAGTGGTAATGGATGCTCTGGATGAGATATAGTTGCCTAGTTTAGATGGAGGCTGGAAGAGGTTGTTAGGATAACCCTCAATTGGAAAAAGAGATAAGTTTGGCTAATTCTCAGCTGTAACAATATTGGTTGATCAAGTTAATGGTTGTTTGGTTAGCTAGCCTACTGCTTACCATGATGAAAGGATGGTTTTAGAACCTCAGATGCACTTCTCTGGAAAGGAAGGTGATGAAACCCCGATTAGAGTGGTTTAGGGTTTCCGAGGAATCAACCTTAACGAATCATGACAATACAAGAGATCATGATTGAAGACCACCATACACCATGGTACTACAAAGATAGTAAGTGACAGTGGTACTTTGGATGCTTAAGATGAAGTTTCATATGGTATGTTGCCATGCAAGCCAGAAGGTGAAGGACGAACACTAGTAACCCAGTGTATCAATATAGAGGATAAAAGAGTCCCTGAGAGGGAATGGGATTTCATAACTATGGATGTGTAGTAAGTTTCCCACAGACCAGAGAAGGTCAAGATGCAATTTGGGTTATGGTAGATCACCTTACCTAGATGACATGAGAAAGAGAGAATTCTATCAAGGGACAGATCCGGTTGAACTACATATGAGAGAGAGTTGGTTCAACTACACCATGATGTGAGTTCTTGAGTTTAATCTAAAGATTCACTTCCATAAGGTGGAAGTAGATACATGAAGAACTCGATGTTAGTACAGTTTATCACCCTAGCTAATGGTTAGTGTAATCCAGACTAGAGGGTCTGATGAGAGTATGTGTACTCATTCAGGGTGATACCTAGAGACAGTTCTTGTCCTCTGTAAGATGTGATGATAACCACCATAGCTAGTATCGGGATGTATAGAAGCTCTACAAGGGAGGTTGTGTCAGTCACCACTTCATTAAGATGATGTTGGTGAAGGGACCTCGCGAAGGTCAAGAAAGGACCACCATGTGTGCAGATGAAGTCGCTTTGATCGTCCAATGGCTAAAAGAGCCCAGAGACGACATGAGTTGTAAGCTGGTGCAAAGTAGACTGACATGCAGTTCACTATGGGGGAATATGTGACATGAAAATCCGACCCCTCTAAGCTTATAGATAAGAGAGATGATTCCCGTTGCATGGATTCTTTTGACAAGGTTTGGTGGAGAAAGTTAAGTTTGCCCTTACCCCTCAAGATAATATTATGTGTGATGAGTTCCATGTGTCCAATTTAGAGAACAATGAGAGGTACCTGGACCATGTGCAGAGCAATGAACCTAGTGAGCCCAAGGGAGGCTGAAATGACCTAGTCACTTTGGAAGCACCATGGATAAGGTAAAGATACATAGGGGCCAATGATGGACATGGAAAAGTCTTATCCTGAATTGTTTGTTTGCTTGTTGGAATTTTGAGGGCAAAATTCCTATAAGAGGGGAAGGATGTTACAACCCCAACTTTTGGGCTCATTTGGTGAGAAATGTAATTTCTCATATTAAAGATATTGGAACAAGTAATGATATAATTTGTCTTGGATAAATGAGTTTCGTTTACAATAGCCTTGTTGGTTGTTTTGTGGGCTTTATTGCCTATTGGGCCCAATATCAAGGAAAAGACAAAAGCAATTCCATTATTAATAAGAAATGGAGAAAAGAAAAATATAGAAACCTCTAGAAGGCAAAAGATTGCAATCCAAAGGTGGATTTTGTGCCTCTTGGGTTCCTTGGGTTCCAAGGAGTCCAAAGTTGCAAAGAGAATGCAATAAGAAAAGAAAAGATCAATTAAATATTTCTTTATTAAGAAAGAAATTAAAAACAATGATAAAATGTGGGAAATAAGAGGAAAGAGGTATAATTGAGTTATCCGTGGTGGATTTTCATATCCAAAGGATTCCTAATGTTAAATGGAATGCCAAGGAGGAAAATAAAAAGAAAGATAAAGAAAATCCTCAAAAAGAGATATTTTAATAAGAAATAGACAAGATAATGAGAAATAATGATTATAGATGCATCTAGAAGGATAATAAGTATAATTAAAAAGGAATTTCGAAATATTAGATTTTCTTGAGGTCCAAGGAGCCACAATGGAGAAAACAAAAGAGAAAATACCAATGATAGAAAATAAAAGAATAATATGATGCATAATGAATGAATTTTGTGGTATTGTTAAAGAGGTAGTATTTTCTATTAAAAGAAAATATAATTTCGTGACCAATGATTAAAAGGGCAAGTACTAAGAAAATAAAAGAGGTGATTTTCGAAATGCTAATATCTAAGGAGTAAAGAATATCAAAGAGTTTCTTTTTAGAGAGAGAAGATTTCTTCTTCATGAAGGAATCAGATTCCAAGTTGGAAAAGGACTTGGTTGCTTCGTGGGCAAGCAGTCTGGGGCATGGATACCCTCCCCTATATAAGGGGTAACAACCTTAGCTGAATCCAAGAGGATTATGTACATCCTTCTTTCTTCTTCTTCTTCTTGTTATTTGCATACAAACCCTAACCCTTGAGTGTGGCTCTATTCTGGAGCAACAAGGGGACTCATAGGAGGTGTGTTGGAAGCCCAATGCTCCCAAGACAACACCAGAAGAGTGAGGCCATCTTTCCGTGCACTGGAACTTGTGTCACATCCGCTAGATGGCTGCAAGTCATCCATAAGTTGCAGGTGTCATGTGCTTTAGTTAGACAGCTATGCTGCAAGCTGGGCAGTGCCCCAAGCGCGGTGGAGGGTGGCGGGGATAGGGCAACCTCTAGTGGCGGTCCTCGAGCCCCTAGGAAGGTAGGGCAGACCTCCAAAGTGCTACAGATCGTGGTGCTGCTAAGGTTGCGAGGAGGAAGATGACCCTTTGGGTCGATGGACGGGTTTGCCCCTCCGTGGGCTAAGAGAGACAACATCTTAAGTAAGGGCAGAATCATAAATTCGAAATGTTTTCAACAAAATCGAGAACGTTGCATGGCGCAGGACACTTGGCGTGCTCTGATTGGCTCTGGTAAGTAATATCTTGCAAAAATCGTATTTAAATATTGGTAGCTCAGATGGATATCCATAAAATATGAAAATTGCTTAGAAAAATGAGAGGAATTCATTATAAATGGTTTTAGAGGCCATTTCCTCTTGCTATTAGAAAAGTAGTGCAAGTTATCAACTTTAATGAATTAAAGATTAAGAAACCCTTTTTGGAGATGATTAATGTATTTAGTAGGGTTTAATGGATGATTAAAGTTGATATTAACCTATTAATTGTAAAAAGGTATATTGAGAACAAAAAAGATGAACTTTGCATGTAATTGGTTTAATTTAGAGTTTCATGTGCATAAATATGCTTTAATGGGCCTTGAAACCCTAATATTAGTAAATGTGACTCATAATGGTTTTAATTATTCAAAATCATGAACAAAGTTGAGATATGATAATTCCAAGCTATTTCAAGTATAAAAGTTCCTAAGGATAAATACCCTTAATGTAGTAATTAGGGTTTTCTAATGGATAAAGGTAGAATTAATGACAAATAAAGTTCATATGTGAATTAGACCATAATGAACTATGAATTGATGATAAATGAGCATAATGATCTTGTCATGGATTAGAAGGATAAAATGGTAGCTTTAATGTAAAAGAGGCTTAATGGACTTAATTGATGGTTGACTATGTTTTTTTTCTGAAATCAGGGTTATATGTTGTTAAAAGATAACCTTAATATCTTTGATGAAGAATAAATGAGATAATTAGGGTTTGTGGGTAATTGTATAACATTAGGGTTTAAAATAGTAAAAGATGAAGGAAAACCCTAATTGCAATAGAAACCCTAAAAGTGGACTAGAAACCCTAGGAAGCGAGCTAGGTTTAATAGATCTTGATGGCATGATTAATAATAGGAAATTGTATGCATATTTCAGGATCTCATGATGTGCTTTCTTTCCTATTTGGATTTCTTGATTGGATCATTCTATCTCAAATCAGCCTGACATGTATGTGGTTACGCTTATGGTTAATCACTTTAGTTTCACGGCAATTCCCAGTTTTTTATCAGTTTCCTAAAAATAACTGCTTGGATGACTTTTATTTCATGCAACTATAAAGTGACTATGACTATCACCATAAGTATGTATATATGACTGGCTCAGATCCTGGTCCTCCTATGTGTCTTTGCTAATTATGAAAAGGGTAACCTGGTAAAGGGTCTACTTGTTAAGTGGGACCATCAGGTTATTAAGAGTTAGGGATTGGGCTACCTATGGGTAGTGCCATGCGACTCTTTAGCACACCATGAGTTAGGGATTAGGCAACCTATGGGTAGTTCCATGTGACTCAACCCTAGATATTGATCTACCTGTTAGGTAGCATCATGCGGGGTTTAATGGGGATCTACCATGAGGAAGGTGGCATCCAGGTCCACTGTAGGGACAACGCAGAGGCTAGGGTATGTATGGATTGAGCATCTATGATTAAAATGTAAAGTTGTCTGTTAAATCATAATTGACTGCATTATGTTGTTACAGTTAATTGCACGATTATTGTTTCTCCCACATACCAGTATAATGCTGACTGACGCTTTGTTTGTCGACGTTTTAGGTTCAAGTGAAAAGAACAAATAGTAAAGTGACATATGTGGAATTAAATGAGGATTAACGATCAAGGAGGGTTAGTTAGAATATTCTCTCATATGAATAGAAGTTTAGAAATCCAAGTTTTTCAAAGGTATGCAAAAAGTTAATTTTTTTATTACAGCCTTTCTGTTTAGTTTAGTAGAATTTGATAATTATTATGGATTATTTGTCGAACCTTTGATTCGGAAATTGGGATAACGACTCTGACCTATTGGTCTCCCTTAATTGGGGGTTAGTGGGAGGTGGGGTCGTTACATTTGGCATCAGAGCGTAGGTTCCTCATTTAATCTTTAATAATTATTAAATTTTACAAACTCTGTAGAACCCAAGGGAGTTATTAGAGGAATTTTCGAAAGATAGAGGTGTCTAGAAAAGGATCACATTCGGGGGCTGGCAAGATTTTCCTCTGCACTACTAGTCGGAATACGAGGACTCTCGAATTAGTGTGACTGCCTGGCCAATGTCTCAGGATTTGACTCGAAATAAGATACCTTTATGACTCTCTCATCTTGTTCATCCCTTCTCAACTCAAATGCTATTAAGGATTATAAGGATTAGGGTTTTCTCTCTTTTCCTCACCCTCTTGAGGTATGGGTAAGGTTGATAAGGTTTAAGGAATCCTCCACCAAATTAATAAAAAGCATGTAAATAAGATGTAATGGACATAAGCTTAATAGATTAAGCATAAAAGAATAGATACATGCTTAGGTCATATGACATAAGTTGTCATGCCCTCAGGAGAGACCTGAGGCTAGAACTTTTGGTCAGGAGGATAAGTAAAGAGAGTTCGTCTTGGAGGTAGAGATCCCCATTACAAGTAGAGACCTGGCACATCCTCTGAGGATGATGTTAACCCTAACCCTAAGTGAAGGTTAGAGAGAGAGATGACATGATGAGTTAGATGTCTTAGTAGACCAGGTGTTTGGATAGACATGCATTTGGGATGCCATATGAGCCATGAGAGGTTGGATGACCTAGTACCTTTGGCAACCCAACCCTGGGAAGGGTCATGCATGTTAGAGTGAAGGATAGCTCCTTCATTGATAAGGTTAGAAAAGAACCTATCGAAACCCCATGAGCTTATATGAGCATGTCATAGTAGGCACCCATAGTACATCAATTGTGCTAAAACCCTGGCCAAGGGAGTATGTTGGAAAGTTGATGAGATAAGCATAAAAGGCTAGGGGTAACCTTGAGCAAACATAAGTTGGAACATAGGCTTCACCATGTAAGGGTATGCTTGTAAGCTTGATCCATCTTCATGGAGAAAGGACCTTTAGTATAAGGCTGGTTGTGGAGTTAGCTCTAGAGAGAGAGAGCATGACCCAAGCAAGAAGGTTGGAAGCCTAGAATCCGAGATATGAGGAAAAGTGGGGAGTTGAGGATGATGCGACCTAAGTGGATGATAGTAGTTGACTCATGCTTGATCCCTGGAGGCTGGTGGTGTCTTGGTTGCCTTTACAGGAACCAAACCCTAGAGAGAGGATGAGGCTTCTGGTACCTATGTGCCTATGGTATAGGTGTTTACCTTCTGAGATAGGAAGAAGAGTTCCTTATACCTGGAGAGGTTTAGTAACAGGTTGTGAGGCCTTGTACCTTGTTGGTTGTCCTTGAGAAGGACTCAACTCTGAAGTGTTGCTCGAGTAGAAGAATGACAGGAAGTGCATGTCATGCCTTATACATGCTTGATTCGTGGTTAAGAGGTTGAGCATGCACTTTGACACCCAAAAGTGAACCTAGGGTTCCTAGGCCTAAGAGGGGAAGTGGTGTACCTGATGCTCCTGACGAGATTTGAGCATGGTACTCTTCATGTTTAGAGGAAAAGGAAACCCCTTAAGTTAAGGTATGTTTGATGAACCCCTCACAGCTAAGTTGATGACATGGGAAGGTATGATCTTGATCCAGCGTTGAGGAAAGAGAACAAGTATGACCTAGCATGGTTTAGTAGGTGGTCTGCTTGTGCCTTCACTACTACAGAAATGGCTTATAATGTCACATTTACAGGTGTCGGTTGTATACAAAAACTGATGCCTAAACCATACAACGTCGGGCAAATAATGAAACTGATATATATCTGTGAAGGGCGACCAGACACGGGTATCACTTTTTATTTAGTGTCGGTTCCTAAATTAGAAACCGACGCTAAAAATTGACCGCTAAATCCAATTTTTTGAGAGAAAAAAATTACCTCCAAAATTTAACATACAACGTCGGTTATTAACCAAGAAACCGACGACTAAAGGACAGAAATTTGACCAATTTGTGTCGTCAGTTGTCTTATAGTAACTGACGTCGATGTGTTTTCGCGCGTTTAACTGTGAAAATTTTCACCACCATATAGCGTCGGTTTTTTGTTGGTAATCGACGTCTATAGTTTGAAGCATCAGTTGTTTCTAATAACCGACACCTATTGTTAACTTAACAACACCAGCGTGAGCCAGACTCTTCCCCTTTCTCTGTTTCATTCATCTCGATTGAGGGTTTAGGGTCCGGCGACGATTCCTCTGCTCACCGCTCCTGTGCCACCGCTCGCCTCCACCATCGCTGTTTGCTGGTCCTCCGACCACTGCGCTCCAGTCCGGCCGCCGCCTCGAAGGCCCACTCTACTTGCTGGTCATCGCCCTAGCTCAATCAGGTGCTCGCCCCCCTCTCTGCTCACCATGCCTTCTCTGCACCTACTGGTCGGCGTTGCCGCTCTCTGGAGGTCCTCGCCTGCTCGCTGCTCTTGCACCTATTGGTCGCCGCCGCCGTTTGAGGTACCTTCTTCCTCCTCTTCTCCCTCATGGTGGTGAGCTGACTTGACGATGGTGGGGAGCATTTTTGCTGTGTCACTATTGTTGCTACTGTTTCTTCTTATTGTGATGTTCACAGTGGTAGGGTGTGAGCAAATTCATTTATTAAGTCAATCCTTAAACCGCTAGTAGATCAGATATGTATACGAGTGTGCTCATCGAAATAGTAGGATTTTTAAAGGGAGTGGTTTTTTAGATTAAATGACTGCAGAAGACATAATATTAACTCTAGCATAATCTCATGCGTAGGTGATATTAATCTTTGAGATATTAATTTTTGCTCAGACCCAGGTGATATTTTGTTTGATTTAAACATGATTGGGCATTATTATGACTAATATTTTCCCATAATGAGGCAATTTTTACAATACCTTGCTCTTGTTCCAATTGTTGGACAATTCATATACTCTCAATTGGGAAATATTATTACTCTTCTAAAATTATTCTTATAATTTTGAATCGGGTCAATAACCACACCTGCTATTGTGCCTGAATTATGCCATGTATGTTTGTAAAAAGTGAATCTTATCGCTCTAATTGTGAATTATTGCATGTTTGAAACTATTGAATTCTTGATTTATTATTTAATAATGCTCTAATTGTGAGTGATGCAATGTAAGTGAGCAAATACATGTAGTGGATATGTACTCATTAGCCTAGAAACACATCCAAGATTTACTCATTAGGAGTAAATCTGAGATAGTCCCCAGTTTGGGACTGTTCTTGAACACCTAATCTCACTTAGGATGTAAGTGTATAATGTGTATTGGGTTTTCAAGAAAAGTTCAGTAGCATTTCCCCGTTTGTTCTCTAAGTACATATGCACTTGGAGAACAGCGGGTAAATGATGCCGAAATTTTTTTGAAAACCCAATACACATTATACACTTACTAGTGAGATTAGGTGTTCAAAAATGGGATAGGTGGTACACATTTATTATATATAAGAATGACAACACATGTATTTGTTGGCCTAAACTTTTAACCATGCATAAACTCTAATTTATTAACCCTAGACCCTAATCTTGTTGTAATATATACTTGTTTTCTCTTTGATCATAGAATGGATAGATCATGGATGTCCATTCGCAATCACTGCACCCCAGAGTTTATTTCTGGTCTTGACCAGTTTATTAGATTTGCCGAGGAACATAGGAAACAATCTGGAGATAGTTTCTATTGTCCATGTAGGCATTTCGTTAACAACTTGAAAGTCAGCACAGGTGACAAAATCAAAAGTCATATCATGTGCAACGGGATTGTACAAGGGTATATAGAATGGCACTGGCATGGAGAGATTTCAAACCCGAAACCATTGGATGTCGATAGTAGTGCTTGTGTGGAAGAAGAAATTGCCTTTGATGACGTAGATGTGAATGAACCAGTTCCAGTAGACATCGTTGATGTGATGTTGGATAGTTGTGGGGTAGAGCACACTGATCCACCTCCCATGTTTAGAAACATTGTGCTTGATGCTGAGATACCGTTATACACAGGTTGTACTAAGTTTATGAAGCTTAGCGCTGTGTTGAGATTGTATAAGATGAAAGCTAATAATAGATGGAGCAAAAAAAGCTTCACGTCATTGTTGTCTTTGTTGAAAGAAATGCTTCCTGAAGGAAACGAGCTACGAATCTCAACATACCAGGTAAAGAAATTGTTGTGCCCAATGGGAATGGAGGCCAAGAAGATGCATGTATGCCTGAATGATTGTGTATTATTTCAAAAGGACTATGTGGATTTGAAAGATTGTCCAAAATGTGGTGCGTCACGGTATAAATTGACGACTTCGGGGGAGTCCAAAACTGGTTCTCCTGCCAAGGTGATGTGGTATCTACCTATAATATCACAGTTTCAACACTTGTTTGCAAATCCAATAGATGCGAAGAATTTGAGGTGGCATGCTGATGTTAAGAAAAATAATGATGGGATCCTACGACATGCGTCTGATTCCCCACAGTGGAAGAAGATTGATCTATTATACTCCAAATTTGGTGAAGAATAAAGGAATCTAAGACTTGGGCTTTGTACAGATGGGATGAATCTGTACGAGACATTGAGAAGCCAACATAGCACTTGGCCAGTCATGCTTGTTATATACAATCTTCCTCCCTGGATGTGTATGAAAAATAAGTATGTAATGCTGTCATTGTTGATATCGGGCCCTAAACAACCTGGAAATGATATCGATGTTTATCTTGAACCTCTGATTGATGACTTAAAGAAACTCTGGGGTGAAGGTGTGATGACCTATGATGCTTCACATAGAGAGACATTTCGTTTGCATGCTATGATGTTTTGCACTATTAATGACTTTCCAACATATGGGAATTTGTCTGGATATAGTGTCAAAGTAGCCAAAGTGTGTCCTATATGTGAAGAGAACACTGATTCAACAAGACTAAAACATGGCGGTAAGACTGTATATCTCGGTCATTGAAGGTTTCTTACAAAATTCCATCCATATCAAAGGAAGCGCAAAGCATTTAATGGATGGAATGAGGAACGGAGTGCACCTAAACCTATACCAGGGGAGGTTGTTTAAGAAAGAGTAAAAGATGTTGTCAATGAATTTGGTAAGAGATCACAATGTACTATGGCCACACAAAGTGACAAATCTTTATTCAAGAAGAAGTCAATATTTTGGGATCTTCCTTATTGGAGTTCTTTGACAGTCAGGCATTGTACCGATGTCATGCACGTTGAGAAAAATGTATGTGATAGTGTCATTAGTACTTTGTTGAATATACCAGGTAAGACTAAAGATGGGATAAAATCCAGACTGGACCTATGTGAAATGGGAATAAGGTCAGAATTAACAGAAATACGTGAAATGGGAAATCGGAGAACATGTTTACCTCCCTCTTATTACACATTGTCTACAAAGGAGAAGAAAGCTTGTTGTGAATGTTTGGTAAATGTTAAGGTGCCACTGGGTTACTCATCCAACATCCGTAGATTGGTATCAATGAAAGATCTGAAGTTGATATGTCTTAAATCTCATGATTGTCACATTCTAATGCAACAAATATTGCTTGTGGCTATTCGATCTATATTTCTGAAGCATGTAAGGTTTGCAATCACCAGACTTTGTTTCTTTTTCAACAGTCTCTGTAGCAAAGTTATTGACCCTGATACTCTCGATAATTTGCAAAGAGAAGTGGTTGTTACCCTATGTCAGCTTGAGATGTATTTTCCTCCTTCGTTCTTTGATATCATGGTACATCTGGTTGTCCACGTGACTAGGGAATTGAAAATGTCGGGACCAGTTTTCTTGCATTGGATATATCCCTTTGAATGATACATGAGCGTTTTTAAAAGTGATGTTCGAAACCGTTATCGGCTTGAAGGGAGTATTATTGAGGGTTATGTGGCGAGAGAGGTTATGTATTTTTGTAATGACTTTCTCAGTGGTAATGACACTCCTGGTAATGACAAGAATATTGAGGAGCAATTTGGCAAAGGAATTTTGGGATCACGGGTGAAAGTAATCAATCGTGAGTAGTTGGAACAAGGTCACTTGTATATTTTACACAACATGGATGAAGTGAGTGTTTATATCGAGGAACATACCAATTTCATCAAGAGACAATATACTCGAGCCAATACAATGTGGCTTGCTAGAGATCATAACAAGACATTTATTAAGTGGTTTGAAGATAAAGTCTTACATCAACTATCTCAAACACCAGATGACAGTACTGAAACTATTAAATTCCTCGCCTTTAAACCAAAATTGAATGTTATGTCTTATGAAGGGTATCACATTAATGGATTCACATATTACACAAAGTGCCAAGATGATAAGAGAGTGTGAGGAACAACAAGAAGGACATCTCGTGTCTCTGCTAAATAGCTTTCCAGGGTATGCTGGCAACTTCGCTATTAGAGTTATAGTGGCATGTTGTACTCTCTACGCAATCAAGAGATTTCTTGTTTATCTCACATCGATTCAGTATTAACATCATCATCGGGAGATTTGTGATACATCATCCCATCATATATAATGAAGGATTGAGAGATTTAATGTTTATCTCACATCAATTCCTCCATTAGGGCGTAAGGATATTTGCTCCCATAACCCCCACATACTCAAAAGTATGCTCTCCAGGAGTTCCCTTAGGAAAACTTGTTTCACCATCACCAAACTACTGACGATGATGGATCTATGGTCAGGGCTCTACATGATATCATTTCACTTGATTATTTAAGTACATTACAACATTCTTTTAGCATCAGGCATGTTTTCAAACATAAACCATTAGAACAAATGGTATAAAGAAAGAGTACTATTTTTATCAAGTTCATTTCACAGCTTTATAAACATTGGGATCTCAATCCCTTATCATCTCATCATCATGATTCATGAATATGGGTATTCAACCCTTAGATCATCAAAACACTTGCTACCACTTTAACAGGTAATTTATTGCCATCAAGTCATCTGACAGTGTAAACATGATAATTGCAGTGCAGGTATTTCACATGGCTCTTACATCCTATCAATCTCTTTTGTTACCTTTCACTAGGCAACATAACATATCATTGCTTACAAAGCTTATAAAGTACTTTCAATAAACAAAGCATCATAGATCATACCTGGCTATGTTCAATATCTCATAAAACCTGCATGATAATACATATGATAACAGATACATCAATTTCATACCAACATAATACAAAACAATTATAACATCACTATTCAAGGGTTACACCTATATACCCTTTCTAGGGTTAGGGTTTCCCTTTTCAATTAAATTAGGGTTAATCATCCCCTTAGCTCAATTAGTATTAATGACTCATCATTTCATTATCCAACCTTAGAGCTTCATGTTATAAGGTATAACCCAGAATTAGGGTTTCACATATTCCTTCACCTTATTTGGAATTAAGGTTTACTATTCACTACACATCACCCTAGTTTAGGGTTTATATTCAACAATTCACAATTAGGGTTTACTATTCACATTGCATCACCCTAGATTAGGGTTTACTATTCACTTTGTATCACCCTAGATTAGAGTTCTCATATCATTACCATGAATTAAGATCATACTATCATCATGTATTAGGATTTCACCTTTCAATGCCCTCAATTAGGGTTATGATTCATTAACCTTTAGGGTTCCATGATCTCACTATTCAGGATCATACCCTAATTAGACATTTATTCATATTGAAAGTCCACTACATGATTATCATTCATGTAGGAAGTCTTTTCTCTCTCATCCTCTATAGGATGATGTTTACTTCAGTCTTGATTAAGCTTAGTCAACTCAACTTGAAGAAGAATTGACACCATGAGTTATGTCATTATCACCATGATCATTAAAGATTAATTATTTAAAGGGTACTAATCACCCTATCTCACTAAGGGTACCATTATTATAATCACCCTTGGTTTACATCATGTAATTGTTCACTTAAACAATTAACCTTCAACCACTTTGAGTGTTCATACAATTTGATTAATTACCTTCCAAGTGATCTTGGTCACTTAGACCTCAAACGGTCTTGACCAATCAGACCTCAAACGGTCTTGGTTGAATACTTAAAACTGTTTAGTAAAGTTGAGGTTGAAACCGTTTTCGAAAGTGAACCCTTGAGATCGTTTGCTAAAGGTGCATACTTGAAACCATTTGATAAAGGTAGTCTTGAGATCATTTGAGCTTCAACCGGTTTGGGATTGTTTGGTCCCAAACGGTCTTGAGACCGTTTGGTCTAAACCTCCTCAAAACCACATGGACCAAATATGGTCTCAACCACTCAAATTGAATTAGGGTTTCCAAGATTGACTCCTTTATTAATTGTAATCATGTTATCACTCATCAATTGGTCCTAACATCATACTTCAATAGAGTTAAATAGGTCATCCTTCAACTGATTTGACCCTCAATTGATCATCAATTAGGGTTTGATTCAATTGGATTTGGGTTTGGAATTGATGATCCTTCAATGTTAATCATTGTGAAACTAATTACTTTGAAACTATTGGACCACCATACAAAATGGACATGACCTGACCCGAAACGGTCTTGAGGTCATTTGGATGACCTACAAAAGGTCTTGAGATAGTATTCCCATCTCATCACCCAAATCCATGTCATCCAATTAGGGTTTGGATCATTGGATTGATCACCAAATAAGCATTTGATTGCAAATCATCTTGGTATCTTTGGATCTTCAAACACCTAACCATACTCAACCCTAGACCTCCAAACGGTCTTTGGAGACCCCCAAACGGTCTTGAGACCATTTGGGTGGTCCCCAAACAGTTTTGAAACCATTTGGGTCAATCAACCCAAGTTTCTAACTCAAACAATTTGGAAATCAGCACTTAACCCGATTAGGGTTTGGTGATTGATGGACCTTCAACTCATGAACCAATTGGAACTAATCAATTATATTTAGTTGATCATTAACCAACATTATTAGCAACAAATTGCCAAATGTTCAACCCTGGTCAACACCTCCAAATGGTCTAAAACTATTTTCCCTCTTGTGGTTTGGTGAAATTGTTTCCCCTCAAACGGTTTGAAACCGTTTGCTCCCAAACGGTTTGGGAAACCATTTGAGCAACTGATGGAAACCGTTTGGACTGAGATTTTCTTTGGATAAGCATATAAGATGATGTCATCATCTTCTTCCTTCGTTCATCCAAGAACTACAGTCGTTCTTCATGGGAATAACAATAGGGAATCAAAAGAGGATCAAAAAGAAAAACATAACCAACGATTATTGTAGAATAGAATGCAATATCAATGTTTAAAGGTTTGAGTTATAAAACCCACCTCAAAATCTGATTCCAAGCTCCAAGATACACGTCTCTAATGGTGGATGGAGTTCCAGCAACTGCCCAAGGTCCGTTCTTGAGCTTTTGGATGAACAAGTTGGCTACGATTGGAAATCGAGTGAAGAAAACCAATAATCAAGCATTGATTTAGGGTTTTCACCATGAATCCGAGGTAGAAGATGATCAAAACTTATCAAAAGGTTATGGTCATCCCTCTCCTACTCCTAAGCTCTCCCTTGGTCGGCCAAAGCAAGGTCAGAAAATAAAACTAAGGAAAAGATCCTTAAGTGGTTTGGAAAAATGGATATGTATAAGGATTTCAAGGAAAGAGAAAAAAGAAAATTATTTTCTTTAATTCCAAAATTATTTCCAACAAATCCCCCGCCATACCTTGGCCACAAAGCCACCTTAATTTTCTTGCAAAACCTCTTCATTATCCAATAATTAATGGAAAAGGAGTTAAGCGCCTTAATGAATTTTATATTAATATCCAACCTTTTAGTGGATATTACTTTTTATTATATTAATGTGAGTGGCTTCCACTCAACCAAGATCTTTTTGTGCCATAGAAAGGCACAAGATCGTCCAACACTATTGCAAAAACATCCTTCAACTTTTGGTTGAAGGGCTCCTTAATTAATTTATTTCTTTTTGCATTAAATTAAATTAAAGTTCCATTTATGCTTAAATCTTGATTATTTTAATATCAAGATTCTCTCTCCTCCAAGATAATCCAAATGAGGCACCCCTCTCATTTTCTTTGCTCCACGTAATTCCAAGAAACATGAGGGACCCTCTAGAGGTGGTATTTTGCTTATTGAACCCTAGGTTTTGGGTAATTTACACATTACACCAAAACTAGGATTTAATGCACAAGGATTGCTCTACAAGCTTTATCTTGATGGCCAAGCTTGTGGAAACCATAACACTACATAATATTCATTATTATGGTGTCTCAACATCATAGGAACATTTTATCATGTGCAATTTGCAAGTTAACCCCTCAACTTGGGTAATTTGGACTTTAGTCCAATATTAACAAAACAATGTTTCAACATTATTCAAAAAGGATTGAAATTGAAATATAAGTTCCTCAAGAGCCTTAATTACTTTTCAAAAGATAAGATAAAGCATCTAATCAACTTTATTAGGCAAAACACCTAGGGTTAAAACATAACCCAGGTCAGGGATGTTACAAATTATCCACCCCTTACAAGGATTTCGTCCCCGAAATCATCAACAAAACATTAAGAGAAAAGAGTAGGGTACTTCCTCCTCATTTCTTCCTCTAGTTCCCATGTAGCTTCTTCAATGCCACGATGATTCCAGAGGAATTTTACAAGACTAATGTCTTTCTTTTTTAGCTTCTTGATCCTTCTGTCAAGAATCAACATAGGTCCTTCAACATAAGATATATCATCATTTAATTCTATTTCCATAGGCTGCAGAACTGATTTTGTGTCAGGATGACATTTCCTTAGCATGGAAATGTGGAAAACTGGGTGCAACTTGTACAACGCAGGTGGTAACTCCAGCTTATAAGCTACCTTTCCAATCCGTTCAATGATCCCCATAAATCTAGGAGCTAACTTTCCTTTCCTTACAAATCTAAGAACTCCTTTCCAGGGTGAGATCTTGAGGTACACTCTATCTCCAACCTGGAATTCTAAAGGTCTATGATGCTTATCAACGTAATATTTCTACCTATCATGTGCAGTCTTTAACTGTTGTTGTATTATTTTAATCTTCTCGGTGGTCTACTGCACAAGATCAGGACCCAAAAGTTGATATTCACCAGTTTCATACCAACATAGGGGATATCTACAACGTATACCATACAAGGCTTCATATGGTGCCATGTCAATGCTGTGTTGATAGCTATTGCTGTAGGCAAACTCTATCAAGCTTAGATGTAGATCCCAACTTCCTGTAAACTGGAGGACACATGCCCTAAGCAATTCCTCCAAGGTTTGTATAGTCCTTTCAGACTGTCCATCTGTCTGAGGATGAAAGGATGTACTAAACCTTAACTGTGTGCCTAAAGATTTATGAAGTCGTTCCCAAAAATGACTAGTAAACTGGGGACCTCTATTAGAAATAATGGTAACTGGGATCCCATGCAGCCGCACTATCTCATCCACATATAACTGTGCCAGCTTCTCCGATGAATAGGTTGTTTTGACAGGTAAGAAATGTGTTGTCTTTGTCAACCTATCGACTATTACCCAAATGGAATCATGACCTTTGGCTGTTCTAAGCAAACCAACTACGAAGTCCATGGTTACATGATCCCACTTCCACTGTGGTATAGGCAAAGGCTGCAGTGTTCTTGCGGGATACTGGTGTTCAACTTTAACTTGCTGACACATTGGACACCGCATAACAAACTCAGCAACATCCTTCTTCAAACCAGGCCTCCAATGCATATCTTTCAAGTTATGGTACATCTTGGTGCTTCCTGGATGCATAGCATACATTGAAGAATGAGCTTCTTCCATGACTAATTTCCTTAAGTTATCAACATCTGGTACTATCATTATATCATGATAATAGGCTACCTGATCATCTAAATCATGGAAATTGTCTCGTTTCTCACTGCCATACTCTGATCTGATCTGCTGAACTGCAGCATCAGCTTGCTGTGCCTCCTTAATCTGTTGTCTTAGAGTAGGTTTTATGTGCATCTCAGCTAACAACCCAGATAACAATGATACTTTTAACTGTACATTACTGAGGAGGATGAGGTCATAGAAATTTAGCTCTTCTAATGACCTATGTATGGTACCGATTTCAATTTCGTAATGGTTAGTTGGAGTATGAGCGGTATACCTCATCTCCTTAGGGCATAAGTATGTTTGTAAAATGTAATTAGCCATGTAGCATATTTGCTTAGGGTTGAATTATGAGAATCAATGATTGATGATACATTGTCTATTATATCCTAGTCAGATAAATGTTATACATGTTCTTCATATTCCTTATTGAATAAATGACTTGCTTCTTAATCAAGTTACAACTGGAATGAACTGTATAGAGAATACTGCTCTACATAGTTTAGTTAATTATTTATTTGCTGTTGAACATTTATGATTCTTCTGCTCAGTGTTATTCTATTATCTGCAATAACAATGTTTATGGCGGAGAGTTATATCTCTCGCTGGGGTAATTTTCAATTGTCTCACCCCCGTGGGATTAAAATTTTAGGTAGACAGTGAGGAAAAGGTAGAAGCCCTATAGAGGGCGAGCAGCAGCAGCAACAACAACAACAACAAGGACAGCAGTGAACCTTAGGTGGAGACACTGTCTGTCAAGTCTTGTATATAGAGAGTCCTATGTGTCATCTCTGTACTCTCAGGTCCTAGGAGTCATTAGATGGTTTAATATAAATCTGAGATTTTTGGCTTGATGCCTCGAGATTCTTGTATACTACTTATGTATAGTTTAATAGGGCAGTCAATGTTTGTAACTCTCGAGATGAAATGATACAGAGATGTACTGATGAATCAAAATGTAAATAACTTACTTTGGTTCTTTATGAAAGAGTTCTAAAGTTTGTGGACCTCATTGCAAAAAGTTTTAATTTTTAGTGAATTTTAGTAATTCCGCTTCTAATAATTCGCTTCCTCTTTAGTTAATCTCATTTTGTAAATCGTACGTCACACATTTCATTTGCACGCTATGTTGTTTTTCACTGTGAATGACTTTCCAGCATATGGGAATTTGTATGGATATAGTGTCAAAGGATCTAAAGTGTGTCCTATGTCTGAAGAGAACACTGATTCAATACGACTAAAACACGGAGGCAAGACTTTATATCTTGGTCATCAAAGGTTTCTTCCAAAATTCCATCCGTATCGTAGGTTGCATAAAGCATTCAATGGACGGAATGAGGAATGGAGTGAAACTAAACCTATACCAGGGGAGGATGTTTATGAAAGAGTACAAGACTTTGCCAATGAATTTGGTAAGAGATCACAATGTACGATGGACAAACAGAGTGAAAAATCTTTATTCAAGAAGAAGTAATTATTTTGGGATCTTCCTTACTGGAGTTCTTTGGTAGTCAGGCATTGTATCGATGTCATGCACATTGAGAAAAATGTTTGTGATAGCGTCATCAGTACTCTGTTGAATATACCAGGTAAGACTAAAGATGGGTTAAAATCTAGAATGGACCTACGTGAAATGAGAATAAGGACAAAATTAATAGAAGTAGTTAGTAGTGATCATAGAACATACTTACCTCCCGCTTGTTATACGTTGTCGAGAAAGGAGAAGAAAGTTTTTTGTGAATGCTTGGTAAATATTAAGGTTCCACAGGGTTACTCATCCAACATTCGTACATTGGTATCAATGAAAGATCTAAAATTGATAGGACTTAAATGTCATGATTGTAACACTCTAATGCAACAAATATTGCCCATGGAAATTCGATCTATATTGTCGAAGTATGTAAGGTTTGCAATCACCAGACTTTGTTTTGTTTTTAACAATTTATGCTTACTGATCAAATCAATGTTCTTACTAGCAAGGCTATCAGCGATGCTCAAAGAGAAAGGCGTGCACTGAATGTGCATGACGACACAATGGGTCCAAGAGGCTATCAGGCATTCACCAAAGACTACAGGTTGAGTCTACTGCTCAGTCTGCTGCTACTCAGGAGACTGTAGAGTCCTCTACTATTGGTCCCACACCTCTGCCTCACCATGCTATGTGGATAGCTGGGAGGCAAAAGAAGAAAGGATATATAACAAAGCCCGCAACTGCTGAGGCGACTACAAAAATGGTAAAATTCAACTCTTAGAGCAATCGATCGATATTGATTATTATTATGTTTACTTACCAATTTCTGTTGATGGCGATTAGCGGGAGCTGCACGAGTAGAGGAAGGAAGGAAAGTTCATCCCTAAGGGAACAAGGGAGGAATTGACAGTTGCTCTGGGTAACCCAGAGCATCCTGGATGTGTTAGGGGTGAAGGCACTGGTGTGGGCATCAAAGCATTCTTTGGGCCATCACAACGCAAACCAGTCCCAAAAGTGAGACTTTCACAAGCTGAGGTAACTTATTATTTTTTTAGAATGTTATTGCAAAAGAGAATTCAATAATCAGATGCTAGCATTTATTTTGTCCATGTATAGGTAGATCAGTTAATTGATAGGAGATTCGAGGAAGCACTTGATAGGAGAGTCGAGGAAATACTTGATAAGAGACTCAATGAAGCAATTAGCAAGTGGCAGGCATCTCAGGATTCCACTCAGATAATACCTGCAATGGGCCACCCTTCTCCTACTGCAGAGGTTGGGAGTAATCATGTAGACCCACCACCTAGCATGTCCGCTGTAAGTATTTTTATGACATATATAGTAGCTAGTCTTTTCAAGATGATATGTTTATGTATATATGTATATAACATTCTTTACGTAAATTTGTAGGGGTTGAAGCCATGCCGTCTAAAAAGTCAAGAATATATATAATTGCAGAGGCACATGCTTACCCACCCCTTCCAGGGGAGATGTTTCATGGGACTCCAGTACCAGCTGGTGCGGTTCGTGTGAGCTCGATACATATACTCCCCGATTGGAGGGATCTTCCACTTCCATATGCCCACCTAGATTCTGAAATGCTCGGTGAGGCAGAAGGCAGAGTGATAATGTGGCCCAAATAAGATGTCGTCTATACTAATATTGTATGGTAAATTTACATTACGTTAATTTGTTAGTGTATATATATGAGTCAATTGATCTGAAATTATATATACAAGTCAAAAGGAAGACACCTGCTACATCTCAGCCTCCACCTCTACCTCCTAAAGTACCAAGTTGGCTTCCAAGGGACCTACACGCCTCGTTAGGTCCTAATTGTAAGGGTATGGAAGTATGGATAGGCGAACATTATTGAAATTGTCCTATAAATGTTACTATTTTGGAGGATGATGCACGTCAATCATACGATAACAATCTATTTATACAAGTTTTGCATACATATTAATGCATACGTAATACAAGTTTTGCATACAAATTAATGCATATGTATTAATGCAGGTCAATCATACGATAACAAGCTATTTATACAAGATATTTTGGAGTTGTTTCGTTATGGTTAGTTGAACACATCTATGATAGAGTTGTGGATATGGTGAGATCTTGTTTATACATCCATATACCTTGTTTCATATACGGTGATCTGGTTTCTTATATATTAATGAATATGTAATACATGTTTTGAAGCCACTTACATACTATATGTACAGATTTTGCATTTTCCCATGTGGGATTTTTGGTTCCATCTTTGATTAGTCTTGTAGATACAGACTCTTCTTCAGTTACTTCATACTACTGTGCTGCTTTTGAATATTTTGGTAAAAATAAGAAGACGGTGATAATAGCTCCATTCAATGTCGAGTAAGTTTACTTTTAACTTTCTTACCTGTAGTGGTAGGCATTGGGAGTTACTAGTTATTTACCCCAAGATGTTCACTGTCTATTATCTAGATCTTGCGGGGAAGGAATTGAATACATTATATGGACACACAATGAAAAGGCCATTATTCTCGTGAGAAATATTTTATATTTTTATATCCGTTAACATCTGTTATTACATTACTATTTAATTATACAATTTAATGTGTTACATTAACATGTAGGGCTTTACAAGAGTTCAAAAAAGCTACAGGAAAGGTCCCCAGGAAAAAGAATCAGCCACTAATTTGGGAGAATGTGAAAGTAATTTCCCGACTCCAATGTATATATTATTTATGTGAACTATGCTTATTTGTATTTTTGAATATTTTTTATCTTTTAATTTATAGTGTGCTACACAAGACAATGGTTGGGCATGTGCCTACTATGTGATGTGATTTATGGACCTAATCATCAAACATGACGTAATGGAAATCGATACTATACATAAGGTATTATATATAGTCTCATTAGATAATATGAAATATATCAATCTTATTATATATTATTAATTATATATATACGTCATTCTCTTTGCAGGTGTTTAAAACTGACTTCAGTATTGGTGGAAAGTTATTAGATGTACATACTCCCTATACGAGGGAGGAATTAGATGTTGTAAGAGAAGAATGGGCAAAAACCCTACAAGTAGTGGGAGTTTTTAAATATAATTGGGGTTCTGATGACAATGATGACGATGATGAATAAAGAATGATATTTCTAAACTTTGTTCTCAGAATTAATTTTGTGTGAATGTGAATGAATTTTTTTGATCAATTACATGAATGTTTCTACATGTGTCTGAATGTAAAAAGAGATGAAATGAATGGAACTAAATGTGAATGTAAATGACTTTGCAGGTTTCTACATGTATCTGATCAATGCATGTGTCTGAATGTGAATGACTTTGTAGGTTTGTGTCCTATTGTTGGTTGATATCAATGGATGTTATAAACCTATAGTTCACAACTAAACTACAGGTTCTACATCCTACTGACCAGCCTTAGAACAGGCTTGCAAACTGATAAGAAAAAAAATCAAAACATAGGCGTCGGTTATTTGTATAAAACTGACACCAAAGACATACGACATCGGTTATTAGCAAAAAACTGACATCTTTGTGCCCTCGCTGGCTTGGTGGCAGGAAGGGTAATGACGTCAATTTTTGTTTAATTAGTGACGTCTTTAACTATGATATAGTGTCAGTTTTCTTTAATAACCGACACCTATAGTTCCCTTGTTGGAGCATTTTCAGTGGAGGGAAGGGTTATGGCATCGGTTTTTATTTAATAACTGACGTCTTTAACCATGATATAGTGTTAGTTTTCTTTAATAACTGACGCCTATAGTTCCCTTGTTGGCGCGTGTTCAATGGCGGGAAGCGTTATGGCATCGGTTAGAAACTGACGCTGAAGGTGTCCACTTTTAGCGGTGCCCACTTAGGTATCATTTGGAAACTGATGCTAAAGGCTCTACATAACCGATGCCAAAGGCCTTTTCTATAATAGTGCTATAAGTTAGGAAGTGTACATGTTTATACCAACACATGGCTATTTTATGTGCCACTCCTCCAAATGAAATGTACAAACTTTCATAACAGTCACATCCAACATACATGGGGCACAAGTACACAAATACAATAATTTCTTTATATTATGAAACTTGCCATTTATTAGAAAACATGTCGCTATTAAATGATTGGCCCACAACTGCACCCTTAAGATCATTTTTGTATATCTAATCTAAATCATAGTCACCAAATTGATATGATTAGGATAATATATTACAGAGTTTCAAAGTTGCAAAATAAAAGAAAGTTAGACACAAGCTACATGTATGTAGTCATGTACAAAGAAATTTAGGAAGTGAAGCATATCCAAAAGGTATAAAGAAGAACCTCTCTCAAAAACTCCCATTGATGAATGTCTTTATGAATACACACTAGATACTAACTTAACATACAAAATTTTCCATCCTCCTTTATAGTCTTCGAGATATCATAAATATAGTCAAATTTTATTGAATGTATGTACAATCATCATTTACTTACTTACAAATGATATAAAAGTGATGTGCTACACGATTTCAACCTCAACAAACTTTAAAATGTATCCTATCCAAATGTTAAGTTTCTTGTCTATAATGTTGGATAATGTGAAGAGTTTGTGATGATGGAGATTGAAAATGGGTTCATAATTTACCTATTCATAGGCATATAGTCTCTTCGAGACACACATACGTATCCATATATAGGTTATAATTATGTATGTGAGTACACATACCTGATATGTACCATCTTGTGAATGATTACAATATTACACTACATAATCAATCTAAGACCTAACCCAAATTTAGTCATTAATCTATACTTTGTGTTTAAGTATATAATATAATTTTATTGATATCAAATTATAATAATATAAGATCTAAGAGTCTTATATTTAATTTCCCCTAAGTTAGTGTTTGGTAGAGCAAAACCCTAGTATCAGTGAAAGCCTTGTCCTAGGGCGGTTCTCCTAATAATTTAAAGAAAAATGGCTGATTGTACACACCTTACGTTGTCCATGTAATGGGGGTAACATTTTATTAGAATTTGAACCTCAATAGAGGTTTGATAGAGCCTTATGTTTTTTGTCAAGGTTTTGGAAGGTCACTATAGGAAGAAATTCTATTTTTAGTTGTGTCCAAGGTACTAGTCAACAAACTTACATATTTAGTTGATCAACATATCTCACTATTGAAGGTGGTCCCCAATAGCAATGTTTTTATGGTGGTTGTCTGACCTGTTGGGAAATATGGTATCAGATATGGAAGCAAAAACAAAAATTTTAGTTTCCGCATTCTCCATTGAACAGTAGATTGTGTCAAAAACTATGAGATGGGAAAGAGGGTTGTAAGGTTATATCTGGTCCTGGAGCAAGTCCAACGACAATTCCCTTGAAGTAGCATGAACCTTTCTTTAAGTCGCACCTCTACAGTTGTCGTTGTCGATCTTGTGGTTGTACACCATGGACAGTGGTTGACGATATTTTCCTAGCAGGGCAAGTGTCTCTCGTCTCTAGAATAGTCTACGTGGACCTCTGGGAACTCCTGTCATTCTATATGAATGACATGAAGGAGTTTTCCCTTCTAGTTGACATGCTAGCATCAACTTACCATCTCACAATTGTCTCTCCCTTATTGTTCCTCCCTTTGATAGGTAGAACTTGCTTAGACTCTCTTGGTTACCACAACCAGAGAAGAAAACAATTATCATAGCTTCTTATTGTGTCTGAGAAGTCCCCTGTACCCCTCTATTTATAGGAGGGTCGGGGTTAAGATTTCCAATCGATCTGGGAGTTGAAGAGATGGAATGTCGTGAATTTTCCAGAACCTATGAATGTCCAACCTGTTAGTTTACCTATGAACCGATTAGTTCACACATGTGACGATTAGGTAACCACTTGAATCGGTCATTTCACCATGTTCCCTATTCAAATTTGTTTTGGTAATTAATATTTGATTAATGCACAACATGACGTCAACATCAATCCTTGATCTAATCTCATTGATCTACCGAAAGGTCAGTTCACAACCTAAGTCGATCAATTCATGCACCTGAGTTGATCAGTTCACTTGTTGAACCATTTGTTTAAGAGTGCATGTTACCAATGTTGTTTAAATTGAATACTTAAGACTTTAAGAATAAATGTTAAACATTATTAATGAATAAACTCCTATTCCAAGTGCATTCCTATGCGTGTGACAGTATAGGCCCCAAGTTACATTAGTAGTGAATGTCCATAACTAATGTATGACATCATAAACAAAGATTGGTATCTAGCAACACATCATTGCTACCCAAGTATTTGGAAGAGTTGGAGAACAACTTCAACCTACAATCCGTGATTGGTATTACAATGATTGTATAGTCCCTTTGTCTCTGATATCCAGAAAAAACTCGAGGCATGGAATCATCATCCACTTCAATGTTCAATCCATGTTCCTTGAACTCGATTAGACTGTTTAAGATATGTGTAAGCTCAATATAACGTATTGAATCACACCAACATGGCCATGTATTTCTCAATCTTGCTTATCTAGTGGCCAGGATATCAAACTCTTATAGGAGGGAAAAATCCCATATACATCACTCACATTCATTCCTCATGTATTATAATGCATTTGTGAATCACCTTTATGGAAACCCTTATTCAAGGTCACGTATGTTGATGACAAAGTACATCAAACAACATCTAATGAGTGTAGTGATTTCAGGTCTAAGAACCACAATCACCACCATCACTATCAGAGTTGATTCTGACTACCATTATATGGTTTCCATGTATCACTCTCAAGGTGGGTTTGTCTGATACACTATTCCCTAACAAGTATCTATATGTTTTTTTTGATATCATATATCACTACTAATGCGATTATGCCATCAACCAACACACACTCTAGTCTTAAGTGTTATTATTGTCTATTAGACTTCTACAATACCAACCGACTAGGGACATAACAATGATGTATATACTCTTAGAATCCACATGATATCATCCTCAGGTCCTAAACCCTAAGAGACAAGTCATTGAGTAATTTCATTATCTCAACATTTATTGTGTACATCATTATCTCATAACTAAATAAAATACAATAAATTGGAAGATTGCCTTTATTATTAATCAAATCATTTATAAGTTATGTCAATACAATCATCATATGATTGGCTCTCTAGCCATACATACCAATAGACTCCCACTTGCACTTAGAGTTAATCACCCATGAACTTAATACCAAGTGATCTAACATGACTATCATGCTTGTGATGTGATAGTGCTTTTGTCAAGGGGTCATCAATATTGTTTTCAGTTGGCATTCTAAAAAATCTTTACATCTCTTCACTATATGATCTCTCGTATGAGATGGAACCTCATTTCTATGTATATAGAACATTGATGTAATCTAGATTCCTTAGCTTGTGCAACAGCTCCATTATTGTTACAATATAGCTCAGTCACGTTGTTGATGCTTGGAACCACCCCAAGTTCAAAAATCAACTTCTCGATCCATACAACTTCCTTAGTTGCATTGGATGTAGCAATATACTCGGCCTGTACTGTAGAATCTGCAATAGTCTCTTGCTTGGAACTCTACCAACTTACAGAACCGTTATTGAAGCAAAACACAAATCTTGATTGTGATTGATAATCATCTTTATCAATTTGGAAGCTTGCATCCATGTATCCTTCTACCACCAACTGTTCCTCACCACCATATATAAGGAATTGATCATGAGTTGTTCTCAAGTACATAAAGATGTTCTTTATGAAAGTCCAGTGGGCATCATTGAGATTTGACTAATATCTACTCATCATGCTCAAGGCATATGAGACATCGAGACAAGTACATAGCAATGCATACATGATAGATCCAGTAGTAGATGCATATGGAGTTTGATTCATAAGCTCCCTTTCTTAACAAGATTTGGGACATTTAGCTCTAGATATAGTAATGCCATGAGACATGGGCAGGTTTCCTCTCATTGAGTTCTCCATGTCGAACCCCTTCAACACTTTGTCAATATATGGTCTCTGACTTAGTCCAAGAAGCCTTCTAGATCTATCTCTATAGATATTGATATCTAAAATATATGATGCTTCACCTAAGTCCTTCACAGAGAATGTATTTACCATCTGTAAAGCAGGGATGACATTCCCCATCAATAGTATGTCATCCACATACAATATGAGAAATACAATCATGCTCCCACTAACCTTTTTGTAAACACCTAAATTATCTTCATTTTGACTAAAGTCAAACTCTTTGACTATTTTGTCAAAATGGAGATTCCATCTCTGAGATGCTTGCTTAAATCCATAGATTAACCTTTATCTATTATAGACTTTATTTGCATTCTTGGATTTATAAAACCCTCAAGTTTTTTCATATACACATCCTCAAGAAGATTCCCATTTAGGAATGTGTTTTAACATCCATCTGCCAAATCTCATAGTCATGACAAGCTACAATGGCAAGCATGATCCTGATGGACTTAACCATGACAACTGGAGAAAAGGTTTCATCATAGTCAACACCTTGAACTTGTTTGAAACCCTTCACAACCAATCATCCTTTGTAAGTTTGTACATTATCATCCATGCCAGTTTTCTTCTTGAAGACCCATTTGTACTCTATGGTTTTTACCCCTTCATGTGGATCCACCAAGGTCCATACCTTGTTGGTGTACATGGATTCCATCTCAGGTCTCATGGCTTCTAGCCACTTCTCAGATTTTGGTCCCTTAATAGCTTCTAGGTAGGTAACTGGCTCATCATCAATGACCAATTCATTTCCTTCTTGAGTCACAAGATAACCAAATCTTTCTAGCTCAAGGTGTCTCCTACTAGATCTGTGAGGTTCCTGGGTTATTTGAGGAATTTGAGATTACACAATGGTATGTGACTCACTATGTTCCTCTTGTACCTCTACAGGTTAATGCCTTCTTGTTTTTCTCAAACCTTTTCCAGTTCTCTTTCCTCCAATTGATTCCATTGGAAATGAATTTGTTTTCTAGGAATGCAGCATCCCTGGCAACGAACACTTTGTTGTCAAATGGAGTATAAAAGTAGTATCCTTTGTTTTCGTTAGGATACCCAACAAAATAACATTTATCATTTTTGGGTTCAAGCTTTTAAAAAAACTGCTTTCTCACATAAGCTTCACAACCCCAAATCTTCATGAAAGACACATTGGGACGCTTCCCATACCATATCCCATATGGTGTCTTTTGAACAGATTTAGATGGTACACAATTTAGTCTAGACATGGTGGTTTCAAGATCATATCCCCAGAAGGAAGTTGGAAGATCAACAAAACTCATCATTGACCACACCATTTCAAGCAATGTGTGATCCTTGTTTCAGATACACCATTGTTTTGTGGTGTTCCAGGTGGAGTCCATTGTGATACGATACCATGGGCTCACAGAAAGTCCTCAAACTCATGGGTTAAGTATTCTCCACCCTTCTCAGAAGGAAGTGTTTTGATACTCTTGCCAAGTTGGTTTTGTACTTCACTTGTGAAGTCCTTGAAATTTTCAAGAGTTTCTGACTTATGTTTCATCAAGTAAGCATAAACATACCTACTAAAATCATCAGTGAAGGTAAGGAAGTACTGATACCCACCTCTAGTATTATTTCTAAAAATGTGTTTCACTATCATAGTATACAAGATTACTCAAAACAACAACATGCAATCAATTACTAAACAACCATATAACTAGAAAAGAGGGTAATTAAAACCGATTTAAACATTACCATCATGTTCATAAATATTTACATAAAGGTCCAACAACTTGCACATCAATGCATACCCTATCAGGTATTTACATTTATGCCTGGTGGTTGAGGCCACAACGTGATTACAAAATATATTGCTCCACATATACAAGCCATATACAAACATCGATGTACTTCCGTAAACTCGACTCAATGTACATATCATCTACAAAACATCCCCTGCTTGGACCTGAGAGTATAGGGACAACTCTAGGACACCACTAACTACTGACCAACCTACTGCTCCTACTATTCTTCAAGCTTCTCTTCCTCACCACCACGATCTTGATGACATCGTTGACGACAACCTAAAAAGCTATGGTGACCCATGAGGTGAGACCAATCTCCCAGTAAGAGATATAACTCTCAATGATAGTTATTGGATATAGCAACTTATATTATTATGTAGATTTAGCAGATTAAAATAGATTAAGTAAGTTAAGTAGGTAAACATAACAACAGGAAATGAATGATAAGTATATAAAAGTAACAAATAAAAATATTATTTACTTGCATTATGTAACAAATAAGTAGTATAAGAGCAAGGCAAGGTTTAACACCCAATGCGAATCATATTTAACCCTAAACATATATGCTACACATCTAGATTATGTCTTTTATAAAGCACTGGGGAATTTGAGGTATACCACTCAGATTCTAACTGACCATTGGTAAGTCAAAATCGGTTCCATACAATATCTTGGAGAGCTAAAATCATAAGATCTCATCCACCCTCAGTTAGTACAATTTAGCCATAGTGACAAATATAGTCAAGCTGCAAAACAGCCTAGTCGGAGAACCTTGAGACTAAACCGGATCATGTACGAGATCCTATTGGTAATGGGAAGATCTAAGATGGGTGGCCAACCTCCTAGAGAGAGCAATGTGCATGGACCAGGTAGTAGGGATGCAGCTCCATGAATCGTGCCCTTG
Organism: Alisma plantago-aquatica; assembly: GCA_963693085.1. NCBI lineage: Eukaryota > Viridiplantae > Streptophyta > Magnoliopsida > Alismatales > Alismataceae > Alisma > Alisma plantago-aquatica. The sequence goes on from OY856414.1 coordinate 464,007,731, forward strand.
GTATATAGGTCATGAAACTAGTAACCAGGTTATGTGAAACTCAAACATCTAAGGTAGAACCATGGTTGTCCTCAATCATATCACATATATTGAGTCATGATCACCTGATATATGACCTTGACCATTATCCTGCCTAGGTATGACCACAACCATCTTAAAAAACATGCATATACTCAACAATATATGACTCTGAGCTTCCATTAAAGGAATACTCATTTCAACATCCAACAAGTCCTGACACTAGAATTGATCTATGACATAGGGCACTACATAATTAGGGTTTCACTTGATTAGTTAATGTCAATTGGGTGATTTAAGGCTACATCAATCAAGTTACATAAAACCCTAAAAGAGTTCTAGAAAGACATGGGTAGATTGCAACTTAGATATAAAACATACAAAATATAATGTTAATCACATCATCACATGGTATTCTTTCATTGCCATACATGAGACCATAATCATCATCATACCATCATTGGATACAAATCCTTGTCACATCATGAAGAGGATAACACCTCATTAAGGGATCACCCATGCCCAAAGGTTACCAAGACCATCACATCATTCCCTATAAGAGTAGGATAACACCTCACTAAGGATTCAACCATGCCCAAAGGTTACCAAGACCATCACATCATTCCCTATAAGAAAATCATTGCCTTTCCATGCCTTAACAAAGGCTTTTTACAAACTATAACCACACATGTGACATATAAGTTCAACATAACATTGCATATACTTATGATGTTCATGTGGTAACAAATTAGGGTTACGAAAAAATAGAGAGAGTTTTCTTCACTACACTAATCACTCATGAAGTTAAGCATGATCATCACTTACTTTAACTAGGATTAGGCTTAGCAAGATGAGTTTAATTAAGGTTAAAAAACATCACTCAAGGATAAACCCTAATTATTAGCATCACTATTAACACAAAAGCACAAGTTCAAATACGACCATGACCATAGGATCAGGGAATTTCATCAACCACTAGGTCAATGAAACATAGCAACCGCATAGGTTAGAGACACCTTAGAAACCTATAAGGTTAGGTGCCTTTGGGAACAATAGGGTTCAAGATCATAGTGAATAGAATGGATCAAAACTTCATTGACCACTAAGTTCTAAAAAGTCAATGACCGCCAAGGGTCAAGAAGGTTGGCGACCACTAGGGTTAGCCACTTCAGCGACTACTATGGTTAGGTGACATTGGAGACTGATGAAGACATAAAACGTGGTGACCGATTGAAATAACAACACATGGTGACCATGCAGAGACTAAAATATCATCTACCACTAGAGTCCAAAATAGGTTTGTTACCACAAAGAATCTAAAAAGTCATCAAGTTGCATCACATTGAGAAAGATCAGCTCAAAACCCTAATTAACCATCATTTGAGAGAACACAAATCATTGTTTCCACAAGCATGCAAGTACAAAAACTTCCATTATCAAACAAGATTCGTGTAAAAGGTTTAAGGTTCACACAAGAAGATACACTACTCAAGAATCACCATATAAACATGAAACCTAGGTAAAGATACATCTTCCTACTTGGAACAACGTTTTAGGACAAGATCATGCACATGCAATGTAAGAGTAAACAATAATCATGAAGAAAGTTATATAATTCACCTTAGAGATGATGTAGAAACTCCAAACAACAAGGTACCTTGAAGGAAAGGGGCAATAAACCCTAGCTTGGACACTCCTCTAGGCCAAACTAGCTTGTCCTCCAATAAGGAAGCAACCCTAGGTCAAGGAAGCATGAAAGAAGATGTTTTAAACCACTAGCCCAAGCTTCACCACAGATCTGACCAAAAAGAGGGAAGAAGGGGGGTATAGAAAGTAAAAAGAATATAAAGGGGGAGATATCACTTGACAAGGTCAAGAAACCAAGCAACAAAGCACCAAACGACCTCAACTAGGGTAGATCCAAACCCTAGGCACACATGTAAGCAAAATCGACCTCCTTCTTCAACCTTGAGCTCCTCCATCACCACCAAGAAAGAGGGGAAGAGATCTAAGAGCAAGAAGAGAGAAAGAGGGTCCAAAAAGTTTGGTTGAATGAGAGCAAGGAGGTATATGTAGCTATGGGTGAGAGAGGAAAGTAGGTACATATGTCCAACCAAGTTAGCCATGTGTTCAAGGTCGAAGCATCTCGTCCATGCAAGCAACTCATACATGCAACTAAGTCAAACACAAACTAAAAGACCCCACCAAAGAAACCCATCGAAAAAGGGGCATCAGAAAACATAGCGATCAAGGTGATAAAAAAAGATACCGAGCACTATGAATCCTTAGCGACCAATATGGTTAGAAAAGCAAATGATCGCTAACCCTAATATTGTTGGTGACAAAGAGAGGTACAAATCTCATCGACCGCCAACCCTAAGTTTCTCACTAGAAACTTTTGGTAAACACCAACCCTAAAGCCACATCCTTGGCGAGTGCCAACACTAGGTGGTCAACACCCAAGCTCAACCATGAGTTAGCGCATCCATGCAAACCCTAATCTCAATAGAAGGTGTCGCCACTCAAACCAAGGAGTGACAAGGCACCCCCGAATTGCAACTATATCAAAAGTGATATTAAAACATGTGAAGAAAAACAAGAACATGACAAATTTCTAGAAAAAACCTAGATATGGGTAAATTGCATAAAAGTCTTAAACAAGCACATATATGCATAACTTGTTCAAATAGTGTCCAAATTGGACCAAACTTGAAACTTAAGCATGTAACATTATATGAAAGCACATCTTAGGTTTTATTAAGATTTTAAACATAAAATTATGATAAGAAAGCATGTTCAACCATACATCAAGGTCAGGGGACTTGCAAAAAGGGTAGCATACAATTGGGATTTAGGTGAGGGAGAAGGCAGTGGAAACAACAATTTTCTCTCATTACAAAACCATAACCACGGATCACATAAACGACTATGAAATAGGAAGGATAGTTTTGGCAAGGTGTACCTAGTCTTGAGGCTTGCTCAATGATAATACCTTACAACTATTGTGGTCTTCAACCATCTAGTCTTCGACGGTGTCTGTACAGCTCCTGGTCCTGACCCAGACTACAGTTGATAGTCGTCGTCCTGAGCGGAAGAAACCTCCCGCCTCTATAGATAATCCACATAGACCATCGAGAACTCTAGTCGTCCTATACTATAGGATACTAGAAGGAGTTGTCCCCCTCTGTCAGCGTACTAGTCACTGACACACTCTCCCATAACCAGTTGTTGTCCTGTAGTTGTCTCTTCCTCACTATTCTTCCCTGGACGGGTAGAACATGCTTGGGCTCTCTCAGTTACCACAACCAGAGAAGACAACAACTTTGTAGAGAAAATGATGTTCTATGTTGTGTTATCTGGGAATCCCCATGTACCCCTCTATTTAAAGTAGAGGGTAGGGTCAAGGTTCCCAATCTATGTGGGAGTAGAAGGGTCCATAATTTCCATGAACAGATTACACTACAAAAGTTGAACCAGTCATTTCACAAACACATCGGTCGGTTGGCAGTGTGAGTCGATCACTTCACTAGTTGAACTGGTCATTTCACATTCCTGACTCACCCTTAATTGACTTTTCTCTTTCATTTCCTACTAATCCAAAGATTAATTCTTGTCCCAATCGAATTGTACAAGTGAAATGAAAAAAAAAAATTTCTCACAAATCGGGACAACCCAACCTTGCTCGTTTGGTCCAGTCAAATAGATCGGTTCACCAAGTGAATTGGTCATCTCACAAACCATGAGCCAATCAGTTCACCCAGTGAACAGGTCGGTTGGTGGTTCAAATAGTGCAGAACACAGTCAATGCAGTTCTCAATCAATCCAACACTCAAATCAATTAGTTCAATACTTGAACTTGATGATTCTGAGTCAAGTCAATTAATTGAATGTTTGACTGAGTACCTAAACACCTTTAGTAATCAATCCAAATATCATTCATGGATAAACTCCTCTTCCAGGTAAATCCTTTGTGTGTGACCCTATAGGTCCCATTTCACGTTGGCAGTGAATGTCCATAACTAGCTTATGACATAACAAGCAAAGAATGATGCCTAGTCACACATCAGTGCTACCCAAGTGAAAAGGAAAGTTGGAGAACAACTTTCAATCCTACAGTCTATGATTAGTGTTCCAGTGAATGTATAAATCCTTTATCTCTGATATCCTGAATGAACTCAAGGCATGGAGCTGTCATCCTTTCAACGTTCATTCATGTTCCTTGATCCAAAGTAGATTGTCTGAGATATGTGTGCCATCAATATCACAAATTGACTCACATATGCATGCACATGCCTGTCTCAGTCTCGCTTATCAAGTGGATATCGACATCATACGCCCTCAGGAGGGACAAATCCCATATCTATCACTCACAGTCAAAACCCCATCTGTCAAAGTCATCCAATCATCACCTTTATAACAATCCATATTTCAGAACCGCGTTTAATGATGTCAAAGTGTACCCAACGACATGTGATGAGTGTAGTGATTTCAGCTAACAATCACAATCACCACCATCACTATGAGAGCTGACTGTGACTACCATGTCATGGTTCCATGTGTCACTCTCATGGTGGGTTTGTCTGATACACTATTCTCTAACATGTGTCTATGTTCTTGGTTTGATATCACATATCATGACTAATGAGACTCTATCATCAACCAACACACACTCTAGTGTTTCTGTGTCATTGTTGTCTATCAACCTTCAACAATGACATCCGACTAGGGACAAAACAAGAATGTAAAAACTCTTAGCATCCGTATGATCTCATTGTTCATGTCCTTAACCTGAAGACATACGTCATTGAGTACTATCATTCTCTAGACATTCATTCTGCTCTATCATTATCTCATAACTGATTCAACCAGAATGAATTGGAAGCTTGCCTTTGATATTTATCAAATCAATCATAATGTATCCCAATCCAAATAATCATATGGTTGGCTCTTAGGGCATACATGCCAATAGAGTCCCACTGGAACTGCAAGCCAATCACCTTTGAATCATATTCTTAGTGATCTCCAAACATGTCCCACATGTTTCTACTGCTCCAGTGCTAACGCAATGAGTTTGCAACACTTTGCTTTAGTTGGTATATTGTATATTTCACATCTCTTCGTTGTACGACATTCACATGAGATGGAGTTGTCGTAATAAGCGATCTGATATTCCTTGCATAACACTTAGCTCCATTGTTTGACTCAGTATTAATACTTGTCATCAATGGTTGGAATATCTATAAGTTCATCTTTCTTTTAGATCCATATAGTATCCTCTGTTGTTCATAATACAAGGATAATCGACATTCCCTTTTAGAATTAAATGGATTTTAAATCAAAATGTTTCCATTTATCAACTCATATTCACTTTTATATTTTATATTTTGCGATCATTTTCTATCATTTTGGAAGCTTACATCAGTGTAACTCTGTAATTACACCAAACTCTTCCTTATATTACCATAGAACTAGTACTTCATAAGTACCAAACAAGTTCTTCATGGTATTCCAGTGACCCTCACTGGAAGTAGACATACATCCACCCATCACACGAGTTAATAGGATGAGCATATCATATTGTCATGTCCAATACATATAGGATGATGAATGCATATTTTCTTGTCATGTCTAATACATACAAGATAATGGGATGATTACATACATGATATATCCAAATCTATCAATGTGTTCCTATTCTTTGTAAGAATTTGGGACACTTGGCTTCTAAGATACTAACTCCATGTAACATGGACAAGTTTTCTCCCACTGAATCTATGCATACTGAACCCTTCAATGCAGATTGCCAATGTATGGTCTCTTTTTACCAGGTCAAGAGGTTTTTGATAACTATCTCTATAGATCTCTATTCCTATCACATAGGACATTTCTCTGTCTTCCCTTAAAGAAGGTATTTCCACACCAATTTCCATTTTGGAACATTTCATTCCTCATCATCATGTGGAATGTGAATATGCTCCCACTAAATCTTTGTAATCACATATCCCTTCTTTATTTTGATATATCAGTCAAGCCTTTTGAATATATAATCAAAGTAAAGACTTCTAATTCTGAGTTTCTTGTATTTAATCAATCATATTGATTAATCCCTTGTAACTTATAGACTACATTTGCATTAATGGATTCATAAAACCCTTTAGGTTGTGTCACATACACAACCTTATCTTATTCCTGCCTGGAATGCGGTTTTAATATCCATATGCCAAATTTCATAGTCTTTCAAGTTCCAACATCAAGCATGATCCTTTCTCTAAATGCCATCCATGTTAGTCTTAACTCTTAAGACCCAATTGCACTTATGGGCTTTATCCCAATCAAGTGCTACCATAAGGTCATACCTTAATTGGTTCACATGGAAGTCATTTTTGATCTTATGGCCTCAAGCTATGACTCAAAATCGGGTCCCTCAACATCATCTAGATTATTGGTTCATCATATGACTAATTCATCACCTAGATATATGAGATGTATCTATTACATAAGGAACTTTGAGAATCCACAACACTTGTGATTCTTAATCTCCTTTATTTTAGTGTTAAGCATGTTCTTTTAGAAGAATCCTAGAAGATTAGTTATTTGATGAATATGCTCTAACTCTTTAGAGTATGATTCCTTCTTTGATTTAGACATCACTATGCATTAATCATGAGTTCTCTATGATACACTATTATAATTACTCACAATGTCCTCAACATTTGGTTTTCATTGATCACATCAAGGAGTTAATACGTATACCAATTTTGTACTTCATTTATGATATTCTTGAACACTTCAAGATATTCTTATTGGTATTTAAATAAACACCATCTGAATCATTAGCATTTATTCCAATAGGTATATAAATACATCATTATGCATTATACCCAATAGAATAGTCATTCTCCCACTCCATCTAGTGAAGATTGACTTGTTATCATGCCCAAGACATTCATATCTCTTAATGGTTTACTAACTAAAAGAGTCTAGATCTATCCATGAACATGGGAACTAGAGATGAATTTCTCATGATAATGCTAATTGAGTCATCAATAACTTTTATGTATCATTTTATTTTATGCATACCAAGTACCACAAGATAAATAAGGCATTGCCACAAAAGATCATATCTTTAAAATTGAAACATCAACTTTATTGATAGGCATACTTGTCATTACAAGATGTAGAAATAAAGTGTTTCTATTTATTGGGAAAATGAAATAGTAGTTCATAACTCTAATGCATGCCCTTTGGTCTGAAATAAACTAAAAGGTACTCCTATCTATGGTAGCAACACTTGCTCCAATGATGAGTGCTCCTTCTTGGTCCTTTCATTAAGTCCATCACTTCATTTCTGATCTTGCATATCATATATGTCAGATCTATGTCTTGGTATCATATACCTCATATAAAGAAGTGTTTCAAGTTTATTTCATGATACCTGAGGTGGAGACTTTCATGCCCTCCTTCTTCTTCTTTTGTTCATCTAGATAGAGAGGGTAATTTCTCCTCCAATGTCCTAGATCTTGATAATGGTGACATTTGCCTCCCTTGTTCACCCCTCCTTTGGCCTTGAGAGCTAAAGATGACTTGGGCTGCTATCTAGCACTACGAAAAATATGGTCTTTAACTACAAAAAAAAATTGTAGTGAAAACCCCAAAATTTGTAGCTAAAAGCTTCAGCTACATTTATCCTTACATTTATAATATATAGCTAATACCCGTGTAGCTAATTGTTTAGGCTACATTTTTTAAAGTTGTAGTTAGTTATTCCTCTCGCTACAAATTCATATGTAACCCTAATTGTAGGTAAAAATTTCCTTACACATAAACATGTAGTTTCAATTGTAGCCAAATGTATGACTACAATTCAATTTGTACCTATGATATGTAGGGAGAGATGACATTGGTTACAATTTGTATTTGTGGTTCATGTATAGCAAAAATTAGCACTTGCTACACATGAATATTAATCAAGATCGAGTTGTGTTTACAATGTCACCAATGATACTTTTATTTATATTTTAACAATGAGTACACATGGGGAGGACATTAACCTGGCCCCTGTTTTACAATATGCATGGAAAAAAGATACATGTATACAATATCTTCTTCTGACTACATCTATCCACTGCAGACTACAAAGCACAATATAAAGAGGGCTCATATCCCTTAGTTTCTCCACCTAATTCACAGTGAGTTTAACAGCCCTATGAATCTCAGCTTTAGTGGTGAATCTTCCAATCCCAAACATGATAGAGGTATGTGTCATGCCCTCATCAACTCCTAGAGCTCGAGTTGCAGCCTTTCCTGTTGGCAACTCATGTAGAGGTTCATGTATGGTTAGTATTGGTTGGTGAATCCCCTGGATCAGAACATATTGACATTTCTTCTCATAATCTATACGTTATGTACTTTTGCATTTGTGGATTAAGCACCATCAAGTTGATGTTAGCATCCACTTTGTGCGAACCACCATGGATACCTACAAAGAAACATACAGGTTTTGAGATATAGCTCACGAAAGAAACAAGAAAGCATAGTTTCTCCTACTCATAACTTTCCTATTCCATAAGCTTTCTTCTCCCAATGCATTTAAGAATAAGCTCCTACCTATACATGATGATCTCTATATTACATTTTGTCATTCTCATTGATCTGCAGAATGCTACCAAGCTGATGGCTGGACCTGTTTTCACTATTTACCCAAGGTTTCCCCATTGACTGTAGTATAAATTTTGTAAGGAAGACCGCTGAGGCAGCTATTAACAATGGAGCATAAGAAAGAAAACTGTACTCCAAGAGTGTCAACTCTGCTATATAAATAGCTAAGAATTGAAGTTGCAGAGAAGGAACCTGCAACAAAAAAATGGATAAATACTTAAAAACCTGCACTATATTTAAAAGGTGACAACAATGAGAACTAGACGCTTACCCCTTCTGATTGTTGAGCTACACGGACGAATCTCCTATAATTAGTTCAGAGAACCAGAGTATGAACCATTCAAGTTGATCAATTATAATGCTTAATTTTGGGTAGTATGTTAAATTGTCTCGTGTACCTATTGTCTTGCTGGTTCCATAGTGACGATTTCCATGTTGTAGGTCGTAGAGGAGTTTGGAATCTGTAGTAGCTACATCTGGAATCATGTGAATCACAGGCCCATCATCAATAGGTACCTCACCAGCAGACAGTGGCTAAATAATCTTTTTGTATCATTCTCACTTAAGAAACATACCTCACCTAGTTGTTGTATAGCTGACCATAATTCTTGGCTTGTTGTGCAGCTGGGAGTTTCTGGTCTCAAGAATCATAGTTGCATGTCATGATCATGCTGGTGCACTTAGAAAGTGATAGGGAATTCCCTAATTTTCAGTTTGGCAATTATCCCGCCTACTACATCTTGACCCATCCAGCAAGTAGCATGATTTTGCATGTTGTAAGGTTCCTCGAGCATCATTCTCTGCATATCCTCAAATGGGTTGAGTTGTCAACAACATAGCAGATCCATCGTCATGGGTAGACTGTATGGAATTCATTGAGAAGATTAGATGGCCAAATCATATCTCAGGTAATTTTCTTTACCTCATTTTGTATGCAATTTTTTGTCTAATCCCATCTAATATTGTATCATAGCAACACACTCAAATGTCGGAAGGGGAGAATGTCTGAGTTGGATAACTACTTGGCAACTTCCTCTTAGCGTGGGCACTTCATCGATTGGACAATCCAAATGAAAATAAATGGTGATTCTCTCTTAGAAGGTAAAACAACCACACAAACATCATGCTGAAGGTGTCGTCGCTCCCTGTTGCCTGTCTGTTTCCATTGGTTCGTTGGTGGCACTGCTATCAGCATCTGCTGAGTTCGGCTCCTGTTTACCCTCTGGATTTCCTGGCTGCTGCTGTTGATCTTGCTCGCTTTGCTGAGGTGTCTGGGGCGACTCAGTAGGAGGCGGGGTTTGTGGCTTGGGAGGTGCAAGTTTCGGTTTGGTCATGATAGGCTTGCATAATCTGCAATTAAAGATAACCAGAAGCAAAATTTAGTCCACAATAACAAGGTAGAAAATACCATAATTATAATAGGAACACCAGAGAACCAAATAGACAAAAAAGACTCAGAGCAGATGGGCTGACCCAATGCAGCTACACGGTCAAAATTCAAAGTACTCCGCACATCATTGTCTACTGGAAAATCCAAAAAGATGCGATCTGGCTCCATATTGGCATACCTGTCTAGGGCCTCAGTCTTCCTTCTTACATCAGTAGAGAAGAGAACTGGAGCAGCATGTTTGGGAAGCACATCCTGCTGCTGCTTTTTCTCCATAAGCCATGATTCCGCTTGTCCACATTCAATAATGACCTGAGCAAACCAGCCAAAAAAAAAATCAGCTTAATTGTATAAGATGTCCGATTCTCAGTTCTTTGAAATCGTTTAACAACCAATGTCCCGAAAAGGGGGCCACGATAACCACAATAAGGTAACAAATTAGTAACAAAGAAGAACTCCCACACTACCTGAACGTTAAGAAAAGAAACAAACAAGTAAAAGAAAAATTGTAAGCACCTTCTCCTTCTCTTGCTTATCGATGTGATCAAACCTAGGATCTTGAGACTGTGCAGCGTCCCTGAAGCTGCGAAGACAGTATATAAGTTGATCGATTGCAGGTCCTCTTTCCAGAGACTCCCTGTGTCGCTCCTCAATGGGATCACCAATCTGAAGTTTTCCAAGGTCAAAAATAATGAGACCATGGAACTAGAACAGAAACAGAAAAATGGAAGAAGAAGATTAAGAGGCACATACCTTTTTCAATTCCTGTAGTTTATTTATATAGACACATTTGGTCTCGTCCTCACCTTCATCATAAAGCCAATCTTCAGTTTCCTGCAGCTTTTAAGAAAATGCTTCTCTGTCCGACTCAGTAACAAATTCCTGGTAGTTCTAACGGAAGACACCAAGATGGTTAGACACTCGGTTTGTTAGTGAGAGGTCCCAGGATCGAGCCCAGGCCACGGGATGAATAGAATGGCCAATTTTAAAAAAAAAAAAGCAACTGCAATTCAAATAATAGGGTAAGCCAACTCTCCTTTACAATTCATTAAAGGGAATTGTAAACAAGAAGAATCAAACAGGAAACACCACCTTGCTTCTCATTGCATAAACATAGGATTCAACTGCATTTTTCCTATCCTTTGTATCTTCCATCACTTTGTCTTGGAGGGCCATTTCGCCCTCTTTTTCAATAGCTGATTGCAAGTCATTCTGGGACCATCCACCATAAATCTGACCAGCTGTCGGGACATTGGTTTTCTTCACCTTCTTTTTTGGTGCATCAGCCTACAAAAAGTCACTTACATTAGAAACAATCGTACACTGTTTGACAGAACGTAAACAAAAAATAATTACCCCTCGATTAGGGGAGAGGAAACCCAATATAACTGAAAGAAAATGATCAAACTCATCATACATATCTTACGAATGACCATATTACTGGAATTAATCTTGTCAATCAAGTTATCAGTTTTGTTACTTTATTGACCATTCGGCTGCCAATATACTTTACTTTTCAAGTTACACAACCAGAGGCACCTATTGTCCAAGGACACGTTAGCACTCGTCAACATTAGTCAGCCAGCTGGGTGCCAATTTAGCGATCCTGCCATTTCACACTCAGTTGCTGCTAGAGCATGCATGCGGTGTGTTCAAAAGGTTTCAGCTCCTTTTTAACTACCAATGAAATTATTCACAATTTCAAACATTCTTATGAACAGTATATCCCGCCCTAGACAAACAAATATAAAGGTATGAATTGTATAATAGTATATGAAGTCGGTACCTGGCACCAAAGAGCCGGGGGGGAGTCCAATATAATTTGGAGACTCCTACTTGTAAGCTCAATCTATCTTCCAACTATCTACACACAGAATTCTCGGAAATTACATATGAATTACCCCCTAAGAGATGAGGGAAGAGATCCATCACAACTGCATTACACAATTTACTCATGGCTGTCAAAATGGTATTGATAACGGATACCCCATTCCTTACTATCAACAGTGTTAGAAGCCATGAAGAATGCACACATGAAAATTAAGAAGGCACTGAGCATACATGCAGGCAAGAAGGAATAACATCAACAATAATGAGAAGCTCACATGAAGCAATGAAGAACCCACAATAAAGGTGAGAAGAAAATCTAATTGGGTAACATGAATTTCAGGATGTAGCTTTAGATCCATATGCATACCAATTAACAAATAGAGTTGGGAGAATCTGACCGATGTGGAATCTAAAATTTTGTAGGATACTTTCTGATGGATGTCTAGTTCACAAGGGGGCTAATTAATCAGGTAGGAAAATCTGGATTGATACGTGTGGTGATATCTACGAATCTAGCAATGCATATTCTTTTTGTTTACCTTTAAGAACCCTCTGTAGGCAGCTGCTACTTGTTGTCCTTGGTAGCTATCCCATCCATGCCGGTGATGATCCCCACTATGGAGAATCCAAGGAACATCCTACGCTCCCCCGCTCTTATTATCATGAGCAGCTCACTAGTCACGCCATCAATCTTAGCCTTGATCTGCTCATCAAAGGACAAGCCCACGATGTAATTGGGGTTCTCAGTCTAGAAAGACATAGTTTTCTCTTCCCCTCTAGGTCTTTTACTGGTCGCTATCCTCGTCTTGGACTTACAGCCTAGAAACTTCCGCCAATGCGCTCCAGGAATTTGGTCTCATCAACAATGAAAACAGTGATTCGGTTGTCCCCCTCGGTCATCTCTACCGGAGTGGCGAACCCACACGTCCCTTGATAAAGTTGAGGCAAAGTACTGCCTCAAAGGAGCCCTAAACGGAAAGTCAGTGGCTTGTTAATCCTCTGTGAACTGCAGCGTCAATTTAAACGTCCCTCCATCCCAAGGTGTGTCATCGGGCCAAAATATCACGACGTTCTATAGCATGATGTTGTTGTCCTGAGGTGCGCCGCTGATTCCCGCAGGCGGGTCCTGCTGCAGGCGCTTGAAATCCCGCATCAGCCTTTTCCTCGCCGGGGTCGACATCCTTCGTCCCCGCCGTTAATAGAAACAGCGATTCCTCCCCACCGGAGAAAGAGAGGAATACTTCTCCCCGCGCTGGCGAGTGAGAATTCCTGGCTCGTCGCAAGATGACAAGATGGATGCCAAGATCCATGAGCGGGATGCTTAGGGAGAGAGAAAGGGCCTTGGTCGTCATAGATGTGGGTATCCTGACTACATCGCATAGCTAAACTGCGGAGGATCTGTGGGCGGTTAAGGAGGAGGCGGTATACCTCTACAACATAGGATTGGGACGAAAGGGATAAGTTTAAGAGCCTAAGATGGGGTTATAGTTCGTATTTGCAATTTGTTGAAATTAGGAAGAAGAGCATCACATTTTGGTGGCGGAAACCAAAAAAGCATTTGGTAATTGGGGGAGACGGAAAGAGATGGCGCAATAATTGAAAATTTCTCCCGCCACTCGAGATGTTTGAATATAACTTGTAATTCAGAATTGTATCTCGTTCAAAAATTGTAGCCAATTATATTAATTGTAGCCGGTTTGTAGTCAACTAAATAATATACTATCAACTACATTAGTTTTATCTACATATGTAAAATTTGTAAGGAAAGAGGTATTTTAACTACATAAAAGGTATATATAGGTAGAAGAATTGTAGCTAAAACAACTTTTTCTTGTAGTGTAGCATCAGAACCCTTCTTTGCTTTGCCCTTTCCCTTCTTTTTGTTGATAAACATCATAGATTTGGGTTTGTCTTTCTTCATCTGTGCCTTAGCTATCTGCAACATGCCCAACAATTCTGTCAATGGCTTGTCAAAGTTGTTCATGTTTTAGTTCATCACAAACTGACTGTAAGATTCTGGCAACGATTGCGGTATCACATAAGTAGCCAACTCTTGGCTCAGAGGGAATCCCAATCTTGTTTGGTTCTCCACATACCCAATCATCATGAGTGTGTGAGGACCAACTAGATCTCCTTCTGTCATGACACACTTGAACAACACCCTGGTGACATCATATCTCTCTTCCCTTGCTTGGTCTTGATACATGTTCTTGAGATGTTGAACCATCTCAATGACGTCCATGTTCTCATGTTGCCTCTGCAACTCATAGTTCATTGACCAAAACAACAATTATTTTTAATTAATGGCATCTTCAGTATGCTTCCTATAAGCATCCCTTTCTGCCTTTGGTACGGTGGGAGCGGGTTCCTCTGGCACTGGTGTATCTAGGACATAGAGCTTTCACTCTTGAGTGAGAAAAAATCTCAATGTCCTAAACCAGTCATGGAAATTAGTCCCATTCATCTTGTCCTTCTCAAGGACCAATCACAATGAAAACTGGTTATTGTTGATAGGCATTTATTCTACTAAAAGAAAATTTGCAATTTTTAGTCCAAAACTCTTTTTACTTAATTTGATTGATTTGAAAATTTTTGATGATATAATTAGGCCTTCAATTAATTATTGCTCCCACTATTTTTTTGTTCAAATTGATAGCCCTCACCATAAATTTAGAAGATTGCAGTGTACAACCTTCTAATGAGAAACATCTTGATTTCATCTAAGCCATGGACCAGCTAGGGCTGTCACCCACAACTAGAATCTTTCAGGTAGACAACTTTTGCCATTTGCATCATACAACTCTTGATAGATGTCATGCACAACTCATTGCCATGTTCATCTCTATGCCTCAAGGTGCTTGATCTGATCAAGGTAACCTTGATAAGTCCAACCCAAATGCCAACACGATGAATATGCACCCTACTAGGGAAGACCCACATATTCACCTTCACACTTCCACGAGATAGACGACGCACCACGCTAGGGCATGCCCACACTTCGTCGATCAAGCTTTTCATGTGTGTTGCTTTTGGAAGGCATCTTAAACTTAATATTTTGTTGAGTGGTTTTAATATGCTCATATATGCATATAAGTATCCAATCACCACATATATAGTATGTATCATATACGTGTTATATCCCATAAATGAAAACATGCAATAATGATAAAGCGATGATTATGGCCATCCTATTGTAATTCCTTGAACCACAAGGAATTACGGTCATCTAGGTTTACATCACATGAAACCTGTTGTTGATGAAGATCTTATGCTTAGGCCGTTTCGGGTTTGATTATCTCATCACACGACTGATCGGATTGCCTCCTAGGCGGTCGGTTGGTTGTCTCCACCTGATTGTATGGCTCCTCTAGAAGGTCAATTCGTCAGGTCGTCTTCTCCTCATTAGGCCTCCAGTTGCACCATCAGCCGGTCCTCTCGGTCCACCAGCCCATCGGTTGGCACATCCAGCTGATTGTCTCACACTCCAGCCGCTCACCTGGGTGCCCGCTAGTCTTCGATGTAATAGGAAATAAACTATCCTACTTGTACATATCTCATTGGGAAACCCCGAGTTACATTCGGGGGGAACAAAGGTAGAAGAGAATCTTGAGTTATCCCAAGTTACATCAAGAAAAGAAGAAGAAGGCTTGGTGCAAAAACTGAGATGCAAACAACCACAATCAAACAAGCACACATAGTGATTTATAGGCCATAACCATGCTACACATCCACAATCAAAACTGTTTTGAGCGACATGTATCATTTGCATATATATACCATATCATATATGTCAAATATTTAGTTTGTGATCATGTGGTGTTAATCAGATATTCACATTTAGCCAGTTAAATATTCACATAATATGAAAGAAATAAAAGGAAGTAAAACCAAAAATTGATCATATCGATTAATCCTAAAACATAGTACGTTGACATGGCTCTGATACCACTGTTGGGTTTTAGGTGAGGGAGAAGGCTGCGGAAACAAAAATTTTCTCTAATCACAAAACCATAACCACGGATTGCATCAATGACTGTGAAATAGGAAGGATAGTTTTGGCAAGGTGTACCTGGTCCTGAGACTTCCTTAGTGATAATACCTCACAACTAGTGCAGTCTTCAACCACCTAGTCTTTGACGGCATATGTGCAGCTCCTGGTCCTGACCCGGACTGTGGTTGACAGTCGTCCTCCTGAGCGGAAAAAACCTCCCACCTCTATAGATAGTCCACACAGACCACTGGGAACTCTAGTCATCCTATACTACATGATACTAGAAGGAGTCATCCCCCTCTGTTGGCATACTAGTCACTGACACACTCTCCTACAACCATTTCTGTCCTGCAGTTGTCATTCCCTCGTTGTTCCTCCCTGGACGAGTAGAATTTGCTTGGGCTCTCTCGATTACCACAACTAGAGAGGACAACAACTTTGTAGAGCAACTGATGTTTTGAGTTGTGATATCTGGGAAGCCCCCTGTACCCCTCTAGTTATAGTATAGGGTAGGTCAGGTTTCCCAATATGTGGGGGAGTAGAAGGGTCCAGAATTTCCATGAACTGATTGCGCTACGGCAGCCGAACCGGTCATTTCACAAATGAAATGGTAAGTTGGGAGTGTGAGTCGATCGATTCACTAGTTGAACTAGTCATTTCACATTCCTGACTCACCCCCAATTGACTTTCCTCTTTTGTTTCCTTCCAATCCAAAGATTAATTCTTGTACCAATCGAATTGTACAAGTGAAATGAAAAAATCTTTTCTCACAAATCGGGACAACCCAACCTTGCTTGTTTGGTCCATCCAAACCGATCGGTTCACCAAGTGAATCGATCATCTCACTGACCATGAGCCAATCAGTTCACCCAGTGAATCAGTCAGTTGGTGGTCCAGATTGTGTAGAACACAATCAATACAATTCTCAATCAATCTGACACTTAAATCAGTTAATTCAACACTTGAACTTGATGATTCTGAGTCAAGTCAATTAATTGAATGTTTGATTGAGTACCCAAACACCTTTAATAATCAATACAAACATCATTCATGGATAAACTCCTCTTCTAGGTAAATCCTTTTTGTGTGACCCTATAGGTCCCATTTCACATTGGCAGTAAATGTCCATAACTAACTTATGACATCACAAGCAAAGAGTGGTGCCTAGTCACACATTAGTGCTACCCATGTGAAAAGGAATGTTGGAGTCTGATATCCTGAATGAACTTAAGGCATGGATCTATCATCCTTTCAACGTTCATTCATATTCCTTGATCCAAAGTAGACAGTCTGAGATATGTGTGCCATCAATATCACATATTGACTCACACGTTCATGCACAGGCCTTTCTCAATCTCACTTATCAAGTGGCCATGGACATCATACTTCCTCAGGAGGGACAAATCCCATATCTATCACTCACAGTCAAAATCCCATGTGTCAAAGTCACCCAATCATCACTTTTATAACAATCCATATTTCAGGTCTGCTTTTGATGATGTCAAAGTGTACCCAATGACATGTGATGAGTGCAGTGATTTTAGGTCTAAGAATCACAATCACCACCATCATTGTGACAGCTGACTGTGACTACCATGTCATGGTTCCATGTGTCACTCTTGTGGTGGGTCTGTCTGATACACTATTTTATAACATGTATCTATGAGCTTGGTTTGATATCACATATCATGATTAATGAGACTCTATCATCAACCAACACACACTCTAGTCTTTATGTGTCATTTTTGTATATCAACCTTCCACAATGACATCCAACTAGGGACAAAACAAGAATGTACAACCTCTTAGCAGCCGTATGATCTCATTGTTCAGGTCCTTCAGCTGAAGACATACGTCATTGAGTACTGTCACTCTCTAGACATTCATTCTGCTCTATCATTATCTCATAACTGATTGAACTAGAATGAATTGGAATCTTGCCTTTGATATTTATCAAATCAATCATAATGCATCCCTATCCAGATCATCATATGATTGGCTCTCAGGGCATACATACCAACACATACATAAATATGTATGAGTCTTAATAGATCATTAGCTCTCTGACTGTTTCCAGTGAAGGGAGTCTTGGTCATCTTACCAAACAAATAAGATTCACAAGTCTCTATTTATTCAAAATCAAAAGAGTCTAAATAACCATCCTTATGGAGTCTAGATATGAGATTCTCATTGATGTTCTCTAGACAACACTACCAAAGATATGCTTTGTTTGAGTTATCGAGTTTTAGACTTTTGGTATTTATGTTATAAACATTTTTCTTATGATCTAACAAATAAAGACCATAAGACATTGGGGCACTACCATAAAATATCTCATCTTTTGAAATAGAACATTGACTATTCTTTATATGAAATTCATATCCATCCTTGTCCATACAAGATACAAAAATATATTTTTATCTATGGAAGTACAAAATAGTAGTTCTTTAACTCTATTACAAGCCTCAAAGGTGGAGATAAACTATATGTTCCAACTATAGTAGCAACAACTCTTGCTCCATTTGCAAATCATAGTTTGACCTCGCCCTTTAGTAAAGGCTTACTTCATTTCAGATCATGCATATTCAAACATATGTGAGATCCACATTTGGTATCTAGTACCCAAGATGAAGAGGTATATAGATTTATCTCAATAACCTTCTTCTTCCTTGGTTCCTCTAGATAGAGAGGAAAATTTCTCTTCCAATGTCCAGGCTGGTGACAGTGGTGACAATTACCTCCCTTGTTCACCTCTCCCTTTTCTTTGACTGTAGAAGACTTGAGCTTTTGACTAGCTTTAGAACTCTTCTTAGCCTTGACTTTGCCCTTGGACTTCCCTTTTTCTTTGTTGATCATCATCACAGACTTGGGCTTGTCTTTCTTCATTTGTGCTTCAGTTGTTCTCAACATGCCAAGTAATTCTGAGAACGAATTTTCAAAAAAAATTATGTTGTAGTTCATAACAAACTGATTGTATGACTCTGTAAGTGACTGTAGAATCACATCAGTGTCCAAGTCTTGTCCCAAGGGAAATTCTAATTTCACAAGGTTATCCACACACCCAATAAGCTTGAGCACATGGGCACCTATTGGATCTCCTTATGTCATGTTGCACTTGAACAACACCTTGGACACATCATATTTGTCTTGTCTTGCCTGATCTTGGTACATGTTCTTAAGATGTATTTCATCATAATCACATCCACATTCTCATGCGTTTGCAACTCATAGTTCATAGACTACAAGATCAGGCATTTGACATCTACATCATCCTCAGAGTGCTTCTTGTAAGAATCTTTGTCAACCTTAGGCACACTGGGAGCAGTTTCATTTGGCTCTAGTGTTTCTAGGACATAGAGCTTGCACTCTTGCATGAGAACAATTCTAAACATCTTGAACCAATCATGGAAATTATTTCAATTCAACTTTTCCTTCTCAAGGACCAATCACAAAGAAAACATGTTGTTTTTCATTATTTGATTCCATAAGAAAAAATTGCAATTTAGTCAAAACACTTTAGATTTAATTTGATCAACATAAAGTTCGATGATATTTAATTAGGCCTTTAATTAACTATTGCTCCCACTATTTTATTCAAATTGATAACCCTCACATATCAATTCCAAAGATTGCACCGTACAATCTTCTAGTGAGTCTAGACCCAAAACAATTGAATTATTACTGTAATAACCCTGACCTGGGTTATGAGGTAACCCTATTTGTTTTGTCAAATTAATTTGCTTAGAAATTCAATATAATCCTCTAAGGTGTTTTTTTTATCATGTGACACACTTATGTTCCAAGTTTGGTCTTGATTAAATGTTATTTGAGCAATGTACCTTTGTTTTGGACCAAAGTGAAATTTACCCAAGATGAGGGGCTATATTGCAAAATGTGACATGTTGAACATGCCTTAAGTTTTTTATCATCAAAATATAGAGAACGATGCTAATTGGTCGCTTGTGGAAAGCTTAAATTCCAAGTTGGAACATGTTTGAATGATGCTAGTACCTTGTGCACCAATTTCGGTACACATTGTAATTTACCCAAAATGTAGTGTTGATATGCAAATTACCACCTCTAGAGTGTCCCTACTTCCTCTATGTATCATTTATAGGATATATAATGAATGAGACACCATGTTTGAATCAATTATGAGTGATGGTATTCTTGGTTATGAAAAGACCAAGAAAGGGGTTGAATGGAAACCCTAATTTGAGCTTGTATTAAGTGTATCGGGTTGTAGTGATTAAATGGGAGTCCCTATCGGCTGAGGAGCCAAATAGGATACCCCCATATCATGTTTTTAACTCTTTGACTCTTCAAAAATGAGCTAAGCACCTCAATAAATTAATGGTTATCGGCTTGCAACTTTCTTTGGAAAAGGTTGCATTGAATTTGTGAATATAATAATGTGAGTGGAAGTGGCTTGTCCTAGAAGATAACAAAAGGGGGCCGACCCTTATCCCTTGCATTGTCCTCAAGTTTTTATTTTTCATATCAAGATAAATATGGAGTGCATGAAAGTACATGTGTCAACCATGCATGGACACGTGGCACCTAGTAGCTCAAATAGATGACACCTCATTTTCACACTTCTTCATAAACAACAAGTATATATACCCCATCTTTCACCCCTTAGTGAACTTTTTCGAATCCTACCACATCCTTGCTCTTAGATATCATGCATGGAGCCTTTGTGTCGTGCATAGGTGATTTGGTATCGTGCATAGGCCTTGGGTATTGGCCTTAGCAAGTTGATATCGTCCTAGCAAGGTGATATCGGCCATAATGGAGTGTTATTGGACACAAGTGAAGGGGATATCGGCCACAAGTGATGTCATATCGTGCAAGGGTAGTCAAGTATCGTGTAAGGTGATAAGGAGAAAGAGGGAGCTCAGTACTTAACCCTAAGGTGAGGCCATGATCATCTTCAACCTTGGATTGAAGCATGATTTTAGGGTTATGATCTTCCTTTCTTTTCTTCTTCACCAATTGCTCATCCTTGGTGATTCCTTGTATATGAAGGAGTTGTTAATGAGCCTTGGACTTTTGATAAGTCATCTTCAACCTTAGGAACGTGAATCTTTGGAGCTTGGAGCTTTGAATCTATTCTTAAGGCGGGTTATATAACTTGAACTCAACCATGTTACTATTCATCACCTAAATTGAGATACTTAATGATCTACTTTTAATTCCGAAATTTTCAGAAATAGTTGATGACATTATGAGTTCTAGTAGTTGCTTAGACCTGTTGCCATGAACTATAACAGTTAGAAAGAAGGTCTAGAGCTTGAAGAAGGTGGTATCACCTTATAAAGTGATATCAGGTTCAAGCACACAAGCAAGCGCCTCTAACCCGATATGGTGATGCACCTACTTCACTAAA
The DNA here is from genome assembly GCA_963693085.1 of Alisma plantago-aquatica. Classification (NCBI taxonomy): domain Eukaryota; kingdom Viridiplantae; phylum Streptophyta; class Magnoliopsida; order Alismatales; family Alismataceae; genus Alisma; species Alisma plantago-aquatica. The sequence continues at coordinate 464,029,004 of OY856414.1, forward strand.
ACAATATGGATATAGTTTTATACTTTCTTGAACGATATGGTAGTGTAGTATACACCTCTTGCACGATATGAGGTCAAGCATACACCTCAAAAATGATATTGAGTTAAGCACACACCTCTTTGCCCGATATGGTTTGAAGCACACACACACCTCTTTTCCTGATATGGTGTGAAGCACACACACCCCTCTTAGCCCGATACAGTGTGAAGCACACACACACCTCTTTTCCCGATATGGTGTGAAACACACATACACCTCTAAAGTGATATGGTGAGCAAGAACACACCTCTTTGCCCAATATGGTGTGAAGCACACATACACCTCATTGCCCGATATGGTGTGAAGCATACACACACCTCTCTACCCGATATGGTAAGCACACATACACTGTGACGACCATCTCACGAAAACAAGATCAAAAAATTTAAATTAATGCGGAAGCGTTTCATTAGCAGTGGAATTATTGAAAATCACAAAATTTTAAAACTTTTTATAAAGAGATCTACAAACTGTGAAAATCTTTTATAAAGAAACAAGATAAGTTGTTTACAACTGATTCACCATTACACATCTGTAATATCACATCTCGAGAGTCACAACATCAACTACCATGGTAACTGTACAAGGCAAGATATAAAAACCTTAAGGCATTATGCCAAAATCTCAGATCTATATAAAACATCTAAAGACTCCTAGGACCTAAGAGTACAGAGATGACACATAGGACATTCTATCTACAAGACTTGACAGATAGTGTCTCCACCTGAGGATCACTATTGTCCCAGATGTTGCTGCTGCTACTGTTGTTCACCCACTTATGGGTTCCTTCGTCCTCGGCGTCTACCTAAAAAATCAAATACCATGGGGGTGAGACAATTGAATAATTGTCCCAGCGAGAGTTATAACTCTATGCCAAAAGCATTGTTATTGCAAAGATTAAGATAACAATGAGTAACAGAACTATAATTGTTTAACAGCAGGCAATTCATTGATTAAACTAAATAGAGTAGTATTCTCTAAGAAATCATTTCAATTATAACTTGATTGAATGACAAGACATATTTCAATAAGGAATATGAAAAACATGTATACTAGTTATTCAACTAGAACACTATAAACAATGTATCATCAATCATTGTTTCTCGTATTTCAACCTAAGCAATTATGCTACACGACTGTTTACATTTTACAAACATAATTATGCCCTAAGGAGATGAGGTATACCACTCATTCTCCAACCGACCATTACTAAATCGCAATCGGTACCATACATAGGTCATCAGAAGAGCCGGATTCCTATGACCTCATCTTCCTCAGTCAGTGTGAGGTACAACATGCATGACAACTTGTGTCTCTGCTATAATAGCTTTCCAGGGAATTCTGGCAACTTCACCATTAGAGTTACAGTGGCATGTTGTACTCTCTTCGCCATCGAGGGATTTCTTGTTTATCTCACATCGATGCGGCATAAACAACATCACCGGGAGATTAGTGATACATCATCCCGACATACACATATAATTAAGGATTGAGAGATTAAATGTACATCTCACATCAAATCCTACATTAGGATGTAAGGATATTCATGTCCATAACCCCCACATACTCAAAAGTATGCTCTCTAGGAGTTCCCTTAGGAAAACATGTTTCACCATCATTTAGTTTCTGACAATGATGGATCTATGGTCAGGGCTCTACATGATATCATTATACTTGATTATTTAAGTACTTTATAGAATTCTTTTATCATCAAGCATGTTTTCAAAAATAGACCAATAAGACAATTGCTATAAATAAAGATTACTACTTGTATCAAGTTTATTTCACATCTTGTTATCATTGGGATATCAATCCCTAACCGTCTTATCATAATGTTTCAGGATTATGGGTGTTCAAACCCTTAAATCATCAAAACACTTATTATCAAGTAACATATTGCCATCAAGTCTTTTAACAATATGAACATGATTGTAGCAATGTAGATATTTCTCATGGCTCAGACAGCCTATCAAACTCATATGTTACCTCTTACTAGGCCACATAGCATGTCATTACTTTCAAAGCTTATAAAGTGCTTTCAATGAATATGGCATCATAACTCTTACCTGGCTATGTTCACCATTTCATAAAAACCTGCATAATTAATACATTTGATAATAGGCAAATTATCTCTATATCAGCACATTACCCTAGATTAGGGTTTACTATTCACATTACATCACATTACCCTAGATTAGGGTTTACTATTCACATCACATCTCATTACCCTAGATTAGGGTTTACTATTCACATTACATCACATTACCCTAGATTAGGGTTTACTAATCACATTATAATGAATTAAGATAATACTATAATCATATATGAGGATTATTTCCATTAATGCCCTCAAATTAGGGTTAAAATTCATTAACCATCATAATTAGGGTTTCCATGATCTCACTATGAAGGATCATACCCTAATTAGATATATTCATTCATATTGGAGGTTTATTACTTGATTTTCATTCATATAAGGAGTCTTCTCTCTCCTCTTTCTATCAGATGATGTTTACATCATCCTTGATTTAGGTTAAGTCAAATCAACCTTGGCATCATGGGCTATGTCATTACTAATGTGGTCATTAAGGCTCACTTGATCAAAGGGTATTGGTCACTCTATCTCATCGAGGGTAATTTAGTAATGTTCACCACTTGATCATAACATACATTAATCAACGAATTACTTGATCCCTTAATCACTTTAGGTATCTATAAGATTTAGGTTAATCAAACACTAAACCATCTTGACCACTAAGGCATCAAACGTTCTTTACCTTTTTAGACCTCAAACGGTCTTGCACACAAACTCCGCAAATGGTCTTGGACAGACCTTGAAACCATTTGGTGTTGTTTACCATTTGGTCTAGTTTGACTTTTGAAACCATTTGATAAAGTGCACACTCAAGACCGTTTGCTCAAGATGGGGTGAAGACCGTTTGGTCTTGTTGACTTTGAAACCGCATGGACATAACTGACCTTGAAACCGCATGAGCACCAAATGGTTTGGGAGTGTTTGGTCCCAAACGGTCTTGAGACTGTTTGGTCCCAAATGGTCTTGAGATCGTTTGGACCTAAACGGTCTTGAGACCATTTGGACCCAAACCACCTCCAAAACCGCATGGACCAAAAAGTGTCTCAACCACTTCAATTGAGTTAGGGTTTCCAATGTTGAACCCCTCAATTAACCATGCACTTGTTAGCCACTTATCAATTGAGTCAATTAGGTCAACCCTCAAATGATTTGACACTCAATTGTCCCTCAATTGATCATCAATTAGGGCTTGGATCAATTGAATTAGGGTTTTCAATCGATTATCCTTCAACATGATTCAACATGAGTCTAATTGATTTAAAATCATTGAACCTTCATTCAATTTGGTCATGACCTGACCCCAAACGGTCTTGGGATCGTTTGGATGACCTGCAAATGGTCTTGAGACTGTTTTCTCAAGTCCACACCAAAAACTAACTCAATTAATTAGGGTTTAGCTCATTGATTTGATCATTAGGTCACTAATCAATTGTACTTCAACTTAAAGCCTTTGGTTATTCAACCACTTTACCATAGTCAACCCTAGACCTCCAAACGGTCTTGGGTGACCCCCAAACGGTCTTGGGTGACCCCCAAACGGTCTTGGGGTCGTTTGGATACCCTCCAAACGGTCTTGAAACCGTTTTCCCATTATTTTATCAAAAACCAAGTCATTCACTTAAGGTTTGAACCCTAGGTTTGGTCACCAAATCAACATTCGAATATCCATCAACTTGATATCTTTGGGTCCTCAATTGGTCAACCCTACTTAACCATAGACCTAAAAATGGTCTTGGGTGATCACCAAACAGTCTTGAGACCGTTTTGGTGATCCCCAAATGGTTTTGAAACCGTTTGGGTCATTTACCCAAACTTCAACTTAATTCAATTATTGAAATCAGCAACTAACCCGATTAGGGTTTAGGTGACTAATGGGCCTTCAATTGGTGATTTACTTGGAACTAATTGATGATCTTTGGTAAGTGATTAGTCTAAATAATTCACAACAGACCTCCAAATGATCAACGGTTGGTCAATGCCTCCAAACGGTCTTGGACCGTTTGCTTCCATGCGTTCTTGGTTGAAACCGTTTGCATTCAAACGGTTTGAAACCGTTTGCTCCCAAATGGTTTGGGAAACCGTTTGAGCAAGGGGGTTAGAGACCGTTTGCTAAAGTAAGTTTGTAGGTAAACTTTGGAATTAACGTCATCATCTTATTCCTCAAGAACAGAGGTTGTTCTTCACGGAATTGCTAGCAAGAACACCCAAAGGTGTCTAAAGAAGAAGCATAAGCAACGATTCTAAGAAAGAAGAATGCAAAAGCAAAGCTTAAGGGTTAGAGTTATAAAACCCACATTTAAAGTCTGATCTAGAGATCCAAGCTTCGTGGCTTTAATGGTGGCTTGAGCTCCAGTGGTTGTCCAAGCTTCGTAGCTTTCAGTTTTGGATGGAGAAGATAGCTAGAAAGAAGGGTTGTGTAAAGAAAACCAACAAACCAACCTTGTATTAGGATTTCCACCATGGATTCGAGATAGGTGATGATCAAAGCTTACCCAAACCAGATTGGTCGTCCTTCGTCTGTTCCATAGCTCCTCTAGGTCGGTCCAAAGCAAGAAGATAAGAAAAGGACTAAGGGAAACAATCCCTTGCTTGTTGATAATAATCCTTATATACTTTTGGATATTTTCAAGGCAAAGGAAAAGATAGTTATCTCTTTTATTTCCTAACAAATCCACCAAGGCTTGTTCCATCCTTGGCCACGTATCTTCCTCCTAATAACATGCAAAACTCCTCCCTTATCTAAGGTTAAAAAGAAAATAAACCAATTACCTTATTAAGTTATATATATATTAAAGGGCCATTTGCTTAAGTCTTGATTATTTTAATATCAATATTATCTTTCCTTCTATGATCCTTCAAATGAGGCGCCCTTCTCATTCTCTTTGCTCTACTTGATGTCAAGAAACATGAGTGATACTCTAGAGGGAATATTTTACATGTTGGATCCTAGGTTTTGGGTAAATTGCACATCACACCAAAACTAGGTTTTAAAGCACAAGGATTGCTCTACAAGCTGTATCTTGGTGTTCAAGCTTAGGGAATTCTTACCACCAAATCATATTCATTGTTATGATGTTTCAACATCATAGGAACATCTTAACATGTGAAATTTGCAAGTTAACCCCTCAACTTGGGTAATTTTCAATTTAGTCCATATTTAACAAAACAATGTTTCAACACTATTCAAAAAGGACTGAAATGGAAATATAAGTTCCTCAAAAGCTTTAATTACATTTCATAAGATAACCACAAGCATCTAATCACATATTTAAGCAAAACACCTAGGGTTAGTTCATAACTCAGGTCAGGGATGTTACAAATTATCCACCCCTTACAAGGATTTCGTCCCCGAAATTATTACAAAATATATTAAGAGAAAAGAGCAGGGAATTTCCTTCTCATCTCTTCCTCTAGTTCCCACGTGGCTTCTTCAACACCACGGTGACTCCAGAGGACTTTCACAAGACTTATGTCTTTCTTTTTCAACTTTTTAATTCTTCTATCAAGGATCGACACAGGTCCTTCTTCATAAGATACATCATCATTCAACTCTATATCCATAGGTTGTAGAACTGATTCTATATCAGGATGACATTTCCTTAACATGGAAATGTGGAACACTGGGTGTAACTTCTGTAACTCTGGTGGTAACTCTATCTGATAAGCTACTTTTCCAATTCGTTCAATTATTGGATAAGGCCCCATAAACCTAGGATCTAACTTTCCTTTCCTTCCAAATCTAAGAACTCCTTTCCAAGGTGAGACTTTGAGGTACACTCTGTCTCCAACCTAGAATTCTAAAGGTCTACGACACTTATCAGCATAAAATTTTTGCCTATCCTGTGCAGTCTTTAACTGCTGTTGTATGATCTTAATCTTCTCGGTGGTCTGATGTACAAGATCAGGACCTAAAAGTTGATATTCACCGGTTTCATACCAACATAAAGGTGATCTACAACGTATACCATACAAAGCTTCATAAGGTGTCATATCAATGTTATGTTTATAGCTATTGTTGTAGGAAAACTCCATCAAGCATAGATGTAGATCCCAACTTCCTGTAAACTGGAGAACACATGCTCTGAGCAAGTCCTCCAAAGTCTGTATAGTCCTTTCTGATTGTCCATCAGTCTATGGATGAAAGGTTGTACTAAACCTTAACTATGTGCCTAAGGATTTATGAAGTCGCTCCCAAAAATGACTCGTAAACTGGGGACCTCTGTCAGAAACAATGGTAACTGGAACTCCATGCAGTCGTACTATCTCATATACATACAACTATGCCAGCTTCTCAATAGAATAGGTTGTTTTGATAGGTAAGAAATGTGCTATCTTTGTCAACCTATCAACTATTACCCAGATGGAATCATGACCTTTGACTGTTCTAGGTAAACCAACCACAAAATCCATGGTCACATGATCCCACTTCCATTGTGGTATGGGTAAAGGTTGCATTGTTCCTGCAGGCTTCTGGTGTTCAGCTTTAACTTGCTGACACACAGGACACCGCATAATAAACTCAGAAACTTCTTTCTTCAAACCATGCCACCAATACATATCTTTCAAATTTCAATACATCTTGGTGCTTCTTAGATGCATAGTATACATTGAAGAATGAGCTTCCTCCAGGACTAACTTTCTCAAGTTATTCACATGTGGTACTATCATCCTACCATGATAACAATCTACTTGATCATATGAGTCATGGAAACCTTCTCATTTCTCACTACCATATTATGATCTAATCAGTTGAACTGTAGCATCAACTTGTTGTACCTCCTTAATCTGTTGTCTCAGGGTAGGTTTTATGTGCATCTCAGCTAACAACCCTGATAACAATGATACTCTCAATTGTACATTGTCTTGTCTTAAGGAGATAAGCATATCCCTTCTAGAACATACCAAGGAATTCAACTGTGCTCTATCTAGGGCTGGTGTTGCTTATTTCCTACTCAAAGCATCAGCAACTACATTGGCCTTCCCTGGATGGTAATCAATTGTACAATCATAGTCCTTGATTAACTCCATCCAGCGACGTTGCCTCATGTTAAGCTCATGCTGAGAAAAGATATACTTAAGGTTCTTATGGTCTATAAAAATATGGAATGTCTCTCCATAAAGATAATGTCTCCAGATCTTCAAGGCATGAACCACATCAGCTAGTTCTAGATCGTGTGTCGAATAATTTTCCTTGTGTTTCTTATGCTGTCGAGAAGCAAAAGAAATCACTTATTTATCCTGCATCAACACACATCCTAGTCCATTCTTAGAGGCATCACAGAAAACTATATATCCTTTTCCTTGTTCAGGTAATACCAGCACAGGTGCACTTGTCAATCTTTCCTTTAACAGCTGGAAAGATTGCTGACACTTGTCATTCCAGGTAAAAGGAACATCCTTCCTGGTCAACTTAGTCAAGGGTAAAGCTATAGAACTGAAGTTCTTAATGAACCTTCGATAATAGCCTGCCAACCCTAAGAAACTACGGATCTCTGTCGGTGTCTTCGACTGCTCCCATTGTAGGACAAATTCTACCTTTTTAGGGTCAACACGTATACCTAAAGTAGATATCACATGTCCAAGAAAAGAAACTTCTGGTAACCAAAACTCACACTTGCTAAACTTAGAATATAATTTATGCTCTCTCAGCAAAGTTAGAGCCTGACGAAGATGATGTTCATGTTGCTGAGCATCTCTACTATAGATCAAGATGTCATCTATAAAGACAACAACACATTGATCGAGAAAAGGTCAAAAGATTCTATTCATGAGTTCCATAAATGTAGCTAGTGCATTAGTTAGTCCAAATGACATAACTGTGAACTCATAGTGACCATACCTTGTCCTAAAGGCAGACTTAGGTATGTCACCTTCCTTAATACGTAGCTGGTGATATCCCGACCTCAAATCTATCTTTGAAAAGATAGTTTCACCACACAACTGATCAAAGAGATCATCAATCCTCGGCAAAGGATACTTATTCTTTATTGTTACTTTATTTAATTTCCTGTAATCAATGCACAATCGCATTGACCCATCTTTCTTTTTAACAAAGAGGACCGGAGCACCCTAGGGTGAAGTACTCGGTCGGATGAAACCCTTCTCAAGCAACTCTTGTAGTTGTTTCTTGAGTTCTGCCATCTCAGAAGGCACCATCCTATACGGTGTTTGTGCTATAGGTTGTATATATGGGATTATATTATTCTCAAAATCAATTTCCCGAGGCGGTGGTACACCTGGAAGTTCTTCAGGAAATACATCTTAAAATTCCTTGACTATAGGAACTTTAGTAGGTTTAGGACTCTCCATGGTAGTATCTACCACATGGGCTAAGAATGCATAACATCCTTGCCTCATCACCTTCTCAGAAACCATAGCTGACACAAGATAGGTTGGTAGAATCTTTCTCTCTCCTTGAAAGATCCATGTGTTACTTTCATCAGTGAACACAGCCAGTTTGGACTCACAATCCAAGACAACCTTATACCTTTCTAAGGTATCCATCCCAAGGATTACATCATATTCATGCATCTCAAGTGGTATAAGATCCACTTGAATGCGATGTTCAGAAAGAAGAGGTTGCAGGGAGAACATACTTCTTACAACACAGCAGATCCGATCAACAGAGTTTATAATAACAAACTATCTGCTCTATGACTTGTAGTCAAGTTGTAGTCAAGAATCACTCTTTGAGTGATAAAGGAGTGTGTAGCACCCGGATCAATTAAAACAGATACAATGCAAGATGTAGACATATCAGAATATAACAATTCCATCTGACCTGCCACAACTCGAGGGTTGATCACTGTATTAGGTGGATCTATTGCGTAGAATCTTGTCGTTGCCTGTGGTTGATTTGGTGCTCGTTGACTTGGTGTCGATGATCCAGCTTGGGATGCTTGTCCACGTCCTCTAGCTCCTCTTGGAAACTGTCTTCTTTGAGATCCTTGCTGACTCTGCCTCTGAGGTTGAGTTACACTCACTTCTCTGGCTCTGGAATCTTTCATCAGATGTCCCATCTTTCCACATATATAACAACTTTTATTCAGTTGTTGTGGTCTGGGTGGTCCTGTAACTGACATAGATGCTGAGCTACAAGCTCCTTCTAGTGGTAGGCTTCGTCCTCTACCCCTATTTGACGTCCACTGCGTCTGGGTACTAAATCTAGGTGGTGGTGTAGGTGCAGAAAACCTTGGTTTCTTGAAATCTTTGGATGAATATCCTTAGAACTGGGGTTACATCCTCTTGTTCTGGGTCTATCTTTTCTCTACCACAGACCTCTCTATTCTCCTGACCGACTCCACAAAGGTATAAAACCTTTCCCTATTCTCCATAGCAGACATAGGGGTGGTCAACTCAGCATTTAACCCCTTCTCAAAACGCCTAATCCTTTCTTCATCTGTAGCTACCATATGCAGACAGAACCGCAACAACTCCATGAACTTAGCCTCGTATTCGCTAATGTTCATAGGTCCCTGCCTTAATCTCTCAAACTGAGAGATTTTCTCATCTAAGAATGTCTTAGGAAAGTATCTGTTGATAAATTCCCGTCGGAAAACTTCCCATGCAATCTCCACACCTGGCCTTTTCTATTCTTCCATGGTCCACCAGTGGCCAACACTCCCCTTGAGAAGATACACAGCATGTCTAAACTTCTCAGCTTCTGGGATGTTCAGGATTCTAAAGGCTTTCTCTAGTTCAGTTAACCACAAGTCAGCATCTGCAGGGTCAGCTGTTACCGCATACTTTGTGGCTCCAACTCGGCGAAGTCATTCAAATGTCTTTCCGACTCCTTGTCCTTCAGGATGGGTAGGTGCCTTAGGTGCAGGTATAGGCATCCTATCAGTCATATGTGTCATGGCAGTCATAAACTGCCCAAACATGGCTTGGACGGTTGGGTTCCCCATGTCAGTTGGATTGAACTGGGGTGGTTTAGGTATAGGTTCTTCCCTTTCTTAGTTTCTTGCACCTTCTCTAGGTGCAACAACACTACTTTAAGCAACATGTTCCTCATGTGGTCCAGACATTTTTAATTTTATCCCCTCCTCTTGATGAGAAAAAGACACTATCAGATATACTGGAAAACACTGGAACAGACTCAACAACCTAAGTCCTATGTCTCTGTAGACTCAACGAACCTAGAGCTCTAATACCACTAAACTTGTGACGACCGTCTCGCGAAAACAAGATCAACGAATTTAAACTAATGCGGAAGCGTTTCGTTAGCAGAGGAATTATTGAAAATCACAAAATTTTAAAACTTTTTATAAAGAGATCTACAAACTGTGAAACTCTTTTATAAAGAAACAAGATAAGTTGTTTACAACTAATTCACCATTACATCTCTATAATATCACATCTCGAGAGTCACAACATCAACTGCCTTGTTAACTATACAAGGCAATATACAAAAACCTTGAGGCATTATGCCAAAATCTCATATCTATATAAAACATCTAAAGACTCCTAGGACCTAAGAGTACAGAGACGACACATAGGACATTCTATCCACAAGACTTGACAGACAGTGTCTCCACCTGAGGATCACTGATGTCCCGGATGTTGCTGCTGCTACTTTTATTCACCCACTGATGGGTTCCTTCGTCCTCGGCGTCTACCTAAAAAGTCAAATCCCACAGGGGTGAGACAATTGAATAATTGTCCCAGCGAGAGTTATAACTCTATGCCAGAAGCATTGTTATTGCAAAGATTAAGATAACAATGAGTAACAGAACTATAATTGTTTAACAACAGGAAATTCATTCATTAAACTAAATAGATCAGTATTCTCTACGAAATCATTTCAATTATAACTTGATTGAATGACAAGACATATTTCAATAAGGAATATGAAAAACATGTATACTAGTTATTCAACTAGAACACTATAAACAATGTATCATCAATCATTGTTTCTCGTATTTCAACCTAAGCAATTATGCTACACGACTGTTTACATTTTACAAACATAATTATGCCATGAGGAAATGAGGTATACCACTCATTCTCCAACCGACCATTACTAAATCGCAATCGGTATCATACATAGGTCATCAGAAGAGCCGTATTCCTATGACCTCATCTTCCTCAGTCAGTGTGAGGTACAACATGCATGATATCTTGTGTCTCTACTATAATAGCTTTCCAGGGTATTCTGGCAACTTCTCTAGTAGAGTTATAGTGGCATGTTGTACTCTCTTCTCCATCGAGGGATTTCTTTTTTATCTCACATCGATGCGGCATAAACAACATCATCGGGAGATTAGTGATACATCATCCTGACATACACATATAATGAAGGATTGAGAGATTAAATGTACATATCACATCAAATCCTACATTAGGACGTAAGGATATTCGCTTCCATAACCCCCAAATACTCAAAAGTATGCTCTCCAGGAGTTCCCTTAGGAAAACCTGTTTCACCATCATTTAGTTTCTGACAATGATTGATCTATGGTCAGGGCTCTACATGATATCATTATACTTGATTATTTAAGTACTTTATAGCATTCTTTTATCATCAGGCATGTTTTCAAACATAGACCAATAAGACAATTTCTATAAATAAAGAGTACTACTTGTATCAAGTTTATTTCACATCTTGTTATCATTGGGATATCAATCCCTAACCGTCTTATCATAATGTTTCAAGATTATGGGTGTTCAAACCCTTAAATCATCAAAACACTTGTTATCAAGTAACATATTTCCATCAAGTCTTTTAACAGTATGAACATGATTGTAGCAATGCAAATATTTCTCATGGCTCAGACAGCCTATCAAACTCATATGTTACCTCTTACTAGGCAACATAGCATGTCATTACTTTCAAAGCTTATAAAGTGCTTTCAATGAATATGGCATCATAACTCTTACCTGGCTATGTTCACAATTTCATAAAAACCTACATAATTAATACATTTGATAATAGGCAAATTATCTCTATATCAGCACATTACCCTAGATTAGGGTTTACTATTCACATTACCCTAGATTAGGGTTTACTATTCACATCACATCTCATTACCCTAGATTAGGGTTTACTATTCACATTACATCACATTACCCTAGATTAGGGTTTACTAATCACATTATAATGAATTAAGATCATACTATAATCATATATGAGGATTATTTCCATTAATTCCCTCAAATTAGGGTTAAAATTCATTAACCATCATAATTAGGGTTTCCATGATCTCACTATGAAGGATCATACCCTAATTAGATATATTCATTCATATTTGAGGTTTATTACTTGATTTTCATTCATATAAGGAGTCTTCTCTCTCCTTTTTCTATCAGATGATGTTTACATCATCCTTGATTTAGGTTAAGTCAAATCAACCTTGGCATCATGGGCTATGTCATTACTAATGTGGTCATTAAGGCTCACTTGATCAAAGGGTATTGGTCACTCTATCTCATCAAGGGTACTTTAGTAATGTTCACCACTTGATCATAACATACATTAATCAACTAATTACTTGATACCTTAATCACTTTAGGTATCTATAAGGTTTAGGTTAATCAACCACTAAACCATCTTGACCACTAAGGCATCAAACGTTCTTAACCTTTTTAGACCTCAAACGGTCTTGCACACAAACTCCCCAAACGGTCTTGGACAGACCTTGAAACCGTTTGGTGTTGTTGACTGTTTGGTCTAGTTTGACTTTTGAAACTGTTTGATAAAGTGCAAACTCAAGACAGTTTTCCAAAGATGGGGTGAAGACCATTTGGTCATGAAGACCGTTTGGTCTTGTTGACTTTGAAACCGCATGGACATAACCGACCTTGAAACCACATGAGCACCAAACGGTTTGGGATCGTTTGGTCCCAAACAGTCTTGAGACCGTTTGGTCCCAAACAGTCTTGGGACCGTTTGGACTCAAACGTTCTTGAGACCGTTTGGTCCAAACCACCTCAAAACCGCATGGACCAAAAAGTGTCTCAACCACTTCAATTGAGTTAGGGTTTCCAATGTTGAACCTCTCAATTAACCTTGCACTTGTTAGCCACTTATCAATTGAGTCAATTAGGTCAACCCTCAACTGATTTGACACTCAATTTTCCCTCAATTGATCATCAATTAGGGCTTGGATCAATTGAATTAGGGTTTTGAATAGATTATCCATCAACATGTTTCAACATGAGTCTAATTGATTTAAAATCATTGAACCTTCATTCAATTTGGTCATGACCTGACCCCAAACGGTCTTGGGATCATTTGGATGACCTCCAAACGGTCTTGATACCGTTTTCTCAAGTCCACACCAAAAACTAACTCAATTAATTAGGGTTTAGCTCATTGATTTGATCATTAGGTCACTAATCAATTGTACTTCAACTTAGAGCCTTTGGTTATTCAACCACTTTACCATAGTCAACCCTAGACCTCCAAACGGTCTTGGGTGACCCCCAAACGGTCTTGGGATAGTTTGGATACCCTACAAACGGTCTTGAAACCATTTTCCCATTATTTTGTCAAAAACCAAGTCATTCACTTAAGGTTTGAACCCTAGGTTTGGTCACCAAATCAGCATTCGAATATCCATCAACTTGATATCTTTCGGTCCTCAATTGGTCAATCCTACTTAACCCTAGACCTCCAAACGGTCTTGGGTGATCACCAAACGGTCTTGAGACCGTTTGGGTGATCCCCAAATGGTTTTGAAACCGTTTGGGTCACTCAACCCAAACTTCAACTTAATTCAATTATTGAAATCAACAACTAACCCGATTAGGGTTTAGGTGACTAATGGGCCTTCAATTGGTGATTTACTTGGAATTAATTGATGATATTTGGTAAGTGATTAGTCTACATCATTCACAACAGACCTCCAAATGGTCAAAGACTCCAAACGGTCTTGGACCATTTGCTTCCATGCGTTCTTGGTTGAAACCGTTTGCATTCAAACGGTTTGAAACCGTTTGAGCAAGGGGGTTAGAGACCGTTTGCTAAAGTAAGTTTGTGGATAAACTTTGGAATTAACGTCATCATCTTCTACCTCAAGAATAGAGGATGTTCTTCATGGAATTTCTAGCAAGAACACCCAAAGGTGTCTAAAGAAGAAGTATAAGCAACAATTCTAAGAAAGAAGAATGCAAAAGCAAAGCTTAAGGGTTAGAGTTATAAAACCCGCCTTTAAAGTCTGATCTAGAGATCCAAGCTTCGAGGCTTTAATGGTGTCTTGAGCTCCAGTGGTTGTCCAAGATTCGTAGCTTTATGTTTTGGATGGAGAAGATATCTAGAAAGATGGGTTGTGTAAAGAAAACCAACAAACCAACCTTGTATTAGGATTGCCACCATGGATTTGAGATAGGTGATGATCAAAGCTTACCCAAACCAGCTTGGTCGTCCTTCCTATGTTCTAGAGCTCCTCTAGGTCGGTCCAAAGCAAGAAGATAAGAAAAGGACTAAGGGAAATGATCCCTTGCTTATTGATAAGAATCCTTATATACTTTTGGATATTTTCAAGGCAAAGGAAAAGATAGTTATCTCTTTTATTTCCTAAAAAATCCACCAAGGCTTGTTCCATCCTTGGCCACGTCTCTTACTCCTAATCACATGCAAAACTCCCCCCTTATATAAGGTTAAAAGGAAAATAAACCAATTACCTTATTAAGTTATATATATATATTAAAGGGCCATTTGCTTAAGACTTGATTATTTTAATATCAAGATTATCTTTCCTTCTATGATCCTTCAAATGAGGTGCCCTTCTCATTATATTTGCTCTACTTGATGTCAAGAAACATGAACGATACTCTAGAGGGCATATTTTACATGTTGGACCCTAGGTTTTGGGTAAATTACACATCACACCAAAACTAGGTTTTAAAGCACAAGGATTGCTCTACAAGCTGTATCTTGGTGTTCAAGCTTAGGGAATTCTTACCACCACATCATATTCATTGTTATGATGTTTCAACATCAGAGGAATATCTTAACAAGTGAAATTTGCAAGTTAAACCCTCAACTTGGGTAATTTGCACCTTAGTCCATATTTAACAAAATAATGTTTCAACATTATTCAAAAAGGACTGAAATGGAAATATAAGTTCCTCAAAAGCTTTAATTACATTTCATAAGATAACCACAAGCATATAATCACATATTTAAGAAAAACACCTAGGGTTAGTTCATAACCACAAACATCTAATCACATATTTAAGAAAAACACCTAGGGTTAGAAAAACACCTTGGGTAATTTGCATGAGTTCCTTAATACGTAGTTGGTGATATCCCGACCTCAAATCTATCTTTGAAAAGATAGTTTCACCACGCAACTGATCAAATAGATCATCAATCCTCGGCAAAGGATACTTATTCATTATTGTTACTTTATTTAATTGCCTGTAATCAATGCAACTCTCGTAGTTGTTTCTTGAGTTCTTCCATCTCAGCAGGCGCCATCCTATACGGTGTTTGTGCTATAGGTTGCGCATCTGGTATTAGATTGATCTCAAAATCAACTTCCCAAGGTAGTGGTACACATAGAATTTCTTTAGAAAATACATCTTCAAATTCCCTGACTATAGGAACTTCAGTAGGGTTAGGACTATCCATGGTAGTATCTACCACATGGGCTAAGAATGCATAACATCCTTGCCTCATCACCTTCTCAGCAACCATAGCTGACACAAGACAGGTTGGTAGAATCTTTCTCTCTCCTTGAAAGATCCATGTGTTACTTTCATCAGTGAACACAGCCTATTTGGACTCACAATCCAAGACAACCTTATACCTTTCTAAGGTATCCATCCCAAGGATTACATCAAATCCTTGCATCTCAAGTGGTATAAGATCCACTTGAATGCGATGTTCAGAAAAGAAGAGGTTGCAGGGAGAACATACTTCTTGCAACACAGCAAATCCCATCAATGGAGTTTCTAGCAACAAACTATCTGCTCTATGACTTGTAGTCAAGTTGTAGTCAAGAATCACTCTTCGAGTGATAAAGGAGTGCGTAGCACCCAGATCAATTAAAACAGATACAATGCAAGATGTAGACATATCAGAAACTAACAATTCCATCTGACCTGCCACAACCCGAGGGTTGATCACTGCATCAAGTGGATTTATTGCGTAGAATCTTGCCGTTGCCTGTGGTTGATTCAGTGCTCATTGACCTGGTGCCGATGATCCAACTTGGGATGCTTGTACACATACTCTAGCTCCTCCTGGAAACTATCTTCTTTGAGATCCTTGCTGACTCTGCCTCTGAGGTTGAGTTACACTCACTTCTGTCTCTACAATCTTTCATCAGATGTCCCATCTTTCCACATATATAACAACTTTTATTCAGTTGTTGTGGTCTGGGTGGTCCTGTATCTGACATAGATGTTGAGCTATGAGCTCCTTCTAGTGGTAAGCTTCGTCCTCTACCCCTATTTGACATCCACTGCGTCTGGGTACTGAATCTAGGTGGTGGTGTAGGTGCAGAAAACCTTGGTTTCTTGAAATCTTTGGATGAAGATCCTTGGAACTGGGGATACATCCTCTTGTTCTGGGTCGGTCTTGTCTCTGCCACAAACCTCTCTATTCTCCTGACTGACTCCATAAAGGTAGCAAACCTTTCCTTGTTCTCCAGAGCAGACATAGGGGTGGTCAACTCAGCATTTAACCCCTTCTCAAAACACCTAATCCTTTCTTCATCTGTAGCTGCCATATGCGGACAGAACCACAACAACTCCATGAACTTAGCCTCGTATTCGCTAATGTTCATAGGTCCCTGCCTTAACCTCTCAAACTGAGAGCTTTTCTCATCCAAGAACATCTTAGGAAAGTATATGTTGATAAATTCTCGTCGGAAAACTTTCCATGCAATCTCCACACCTGGCCTTTTCTGTTCTTCCATGGTCCACCAGTGACCAGCACTCCCCTTGAGAAGATACACAGCATGTCTAACCTTCTCATCTTCTGGGATGTTCAGGATTCTAAAGGCTTTCTCTAGTTCAGTTAACCACAAGTCAGCATCTGTAGGGTCATCTGTTCCCGCATACTTTGTGGCTCCAACTCGGCGAAGTCGTTCAAATGTCTTGCCGACTCCTTGTCCTTTAGGATGGGTAGGTGCCCTAGGTCCAGGTATAGGCATCCTATCAGTCATATGTGTCATGGAAGTCATAAACTGCCAAAACATGGCTTGGACGGCTGGGTTTCCCATGTCAGTTGGATTGAACTGTGGTGGTTCAGGTATAGGTTCTTCCCTTTCTTGGTTTCTTGCACCTTCTCTAGGTGCAACAACACTACTTTCAGCAATGTGTTCCTCGTGTGGTCCAGACATCTTTAATTTTATCTCCTCCTCCTGATAAGCAGAAGACACTATCAAATATACTGGAAAACACTGGAATAGACTCAACAACCTAAGTCCTATGTCTCTGTAGACTCAACAAATGTAGAGCTATGATACCACTAAACTTGTGACGACCGTCTCGTGAAAACAAGACCAACGATTTAAACTAATGCGGAAGCTTTTCATTAGCAGTGACATTATTGAAAATCACAAAATTTTAAAACTTTTTATAAAGAGATCTACAAACTATGAAACTCTTTTATAAAGAAACAAGATAAGTTGTTTACAACTGATTCACCATTACATCTATGTAATATCACATCTCGAGAGTCACAACATCAACTTCCATGTTAACTGTACAAGGAAAGATACAAAAACCTCGAGGCATTATGCCAAAATCTCATATCTACATAAAACATCTAAAGACTCCTAGGACCTGAGAGTATAGAGACGACACATAGGACATTCTATCTACAAGACTTGAAAGATAGTGTCTCCACCTGAGGATCACTGTTGTCCCAGATGTTGCTACCCCAAACGGTCTTGGACAGACCTTGAAACCATTTGGTGTTGTTGACCATTTGGTCTAGTTTGAATTTTGAAACCATTTGATAAAGTGCACACTCAAGACCATTTGCCCAAGATGGGGTGAAGACCGTTTGGCCATGAAGACCGTTTGGTCTTGTTGACTTTGAAACCGCATGGACATAACCGACCTTGAAACCGCATGAGCACCAAACGGTTTGGGAGTGTTTGGTCCCAAACGGTCTTGAGACCATTTGGTCCCAAATGGTCTTGAGACCGTTTGGACACAAACCACCTCCAAAACCGCATGGACCAAAAAGTGTCTCAACCACTTCAATTGAGTTAGGGTTTCCAATGTTGAACCCCTCAATTAACCATGCACTTGTTAGCCACTTATCAATTGAGTCAATTAGGTCAACCCTCAACTGATTTGACACTCAATTGTCCCTCAATTGATCATCAATTAGGGCTTGGATCAATTGAATTAGGATTTTGAATCAATTATCCTTCAACATGTTTCAACATGAGTCTAATTGATTTAAAATCATTGAACCTTCATTCAATTTGGTCATGACCTGACCCCAAACGGTCTTGGGATAACCGACCTTGAAACCTCATGAGCACCAAACGGTTTGGGAGTGTCTGGTCCCAAACGGTCTTGAGACCATTTGGTCCCAAATGGTCTTGAGACCGTTTGGACCCAAACCACATCCAAAACTACATGGACCAAAAAGTGTCTCAACCACTTCAATTGAGTTAGGGTTTCCAATGTTGAACCCCTCAATTAACCATGCACTTGTTAGCCACTTATCAATTGAGTCAATTAGGTCAACCCTCAACTAATTTGACACTCAATTGTCCCTCAATTGATCATCAATTAGGGCTTGGATCAATTGAATTAGGATTTTGAATCAATTATCCTTCAACATGTTTCAACATGAGTCTAATTGATTTAAAATCATTGAACCTTCATTCAATTTGGTCATGACCTGACCCCAAACGGTCTTGGGATCGTTTGGATGACCTCCAAATGGTCTTGAGACCGTTTTCTCATGTCCACACCAAAAACTAACTCAATTAATTAGGGTTTAGCTCATTGATTTGATCATTAGGTCACTAATCAATTGTACTTCAAATTAGAGCCTTTGGTTATTCAACCACATTACCATAGTCAACCCTAGACCTCCAAACGGTCTTGGGTGACCCCCAAATGGTCTTGGGATCGTTTGGATACCCTCCAAACGGTCTTGAAACCGTATTCCCATTATTGTATCAAAAACCAAGTCATTCACTTACGGTTTGAACCCTAGGTTTGGTCACCAAATCAGCATTCAAATATCCATCAACTTGATATCTTTGGGTCCTCAATTGGTCAACCCTACTTAACCCTAGACCTCCAAACCATCTTGGGTGATCAACAAACGGTCTTGAGTCCGTTTGGGTGATCCCCAAATGGTTTTGAAACCGTTTGGGTCACTCAACCCAAACTTCAACTTAATTCAATTATTGAAATCAGAAACTAACCCGATTACGGTTTAGGTGACTAATGGGCCTTCAATTGGTGATTTACTTGGAATTAATTGATGATATTTGGTAAGTGATTAGTCTACATCATTCACAACAGACCTCCAAACAGTCAACGCTTGGTCAACGCCTCCAAACAGTCTTGGACTGTTTGCTTCCATGCGTTCTTGGTTGAAACCGTTTGCATTCAAACAGTTTGAAACTGTTTTCTCCCAAACGGTTTGGGAAAACGTTTGAGCAAGGGGGTTAGAGACCATTTGCTAAAGTAAATTTGTGGATAAACTTTGGAATTAACGTCATCATCTTCTACCTCAACAACAGAGGTTGTTCTTCACGGAATTGCTAGCAAGAACACCCAAAGGTGTCTAAAGAAGAAGTATAAGCAACGATTCTAAGAAAGAAGAATGCAAAAGCAAAGCTTAAGGGTTAGAGTTATGAAATCCGCCTTTAAAGTCTGATCTAGATCTTCAAGCTTCGTGGCTTTAATGGTGGCTCGAGCTCCAGTGGTTGTCCAAGCTTCGTAGCATTAAGTTTTGGATGGAGAAGATAGCTAGAAAGAAGGGTTGTGTAAAGAAAACCAACAAACCTACCTTATATTAGGATTTCCACCATGGATTCGAGATAGGTGATGATCAAAGCTTACCCAAATCATCTTGGTCGTCCTTCCTCTGTTCTAGAGATCCTGTAGGTCGGTCCAAAGCCAGAAGATAAGAAAAGGACTAAGGGAAATGATCCCTTGCTTGTTGATAAGAATCCTTATATACTTTTGGATATTTTCAAGGCAAAGGAAAAGATAGTTATCTCTTTTATTTCCTAACAAATCCACCAAGGCTTGTTCCATCCTTGTCCACGTCTCTTCCTCCTAATCACATGCAAAACTCCTCCCTTATCTAAGGTTAAAAGGAAAAGAAACCAATTACCTTATTAAGGTATATATATATTAAAGGGCCATTTGCTTAAGTCTTGATTATCTTAATATCAAGATTATCTTTCCTTCTATGATACTTCAAATGAGGCGCCCTTCTCATTCTCTTTGCTCTACTTGATGTCAAGAAACATGAGAGATACTCTAGAGGGCATATTTTACATGTTGGACCCTAGGTTTTGGGTAAATTGCACATTACACCAAAACTAGGTTTTAAAGCACAAGGATTGCTCTACAAGCTGTATCTTGGTGTTCAAGCTTAGGGAATTCTTACCTCCACATCATATTCATTCTTATGATTTTTCAACATCATATGAACATCTTAACATGTGGAATTTGCAAGTTAACCCCTCAACTTGGGTAATTTGCACTTTAGTCCATATTTAACAAAACAATGTTTCAACACTATTAAAAAAGGACTGAAATGGAAATATAAGTTCCTCAAAAGATTTAAATACATTTCATAAGATAACCACAAGCATATAATCACATATTTAAGCAAAACACCTAGGGTTAGTTCATAACCCAGGTCAGGGATGTTACATACACCTCTAAAGTGATATGGGTAGCAAGCACACACCTCATACCCGATACGGTGGAAGCACCTCAAAACCCATATGAAGGAAAGCACCTTAGATGCAATGTACTTGATGAAGTAACACATGAAGTGTCTTATATCAAGTCATACATTAAGAGGTATGTAGTTTAATGCATATCGATTAAGTAGACTAATGAACCTTGAAGGAAAGGTTGAACCAACTTAATAAAGTATGAAGCAATCAACATCCTAGTAAGGAAGAGAGAGAAGCTCATACATCTATGATAATCATGAAATGAGCATACATTGATAGTCCTAATATGTGTGGAAACTAAATTAGGGTTTGATTCTTGATATATGTACTTAAAAACCCTATATGGTTTTATAAGAGAAACCTTAACCCTAATGAATGGTAATGATAAGAGTTGAAATTATAATGGGTTAATAAAGGGGAAACCTTAACCATATTAAAACCATGCTGGCAACATGAGATAATGATCATAGCTAAGTATGAGCTATGATGTTACATATAATACAATTTAATGGGCCTTGTGAGCCATGTGATTAGTTGTTGCCTAGTGAGAGGTGACAAGATGTTGTTTAATGGGACTTGTGAGCCATGTGATTAGTTGTTACCTAGTGATAGGTGAAAAGATGTTTAATGGGCCTTGTGAGCTATGAGAATAGTTGTTTCCTAGTGAGAGGTAACAAGATGTTTATAAAAGTCTCATGTAAGAAATGATAATGTTCAAATAAACTAGGAAATGGAAACTTAGTAACATAATAATAATAATAAATGGATACAATAATAATAATGAAATCTTAATCATACATGCTATATGCTTCTAGCCAAATAAGGGCTATAGTGTTTTGAATATGCTTAAAGGAGATAAGAGGAATACTTGTATTATATAAAGGACGTGAATAAGTATGATGGCTTGGCTAAGGTATAATGCCTAGTAAAGGTGATGTGGTATTCAATGATGAGATGCACATGATTGGCATAGTCCAATGCCTGGAATAGATGCACAAGATTGGCATAGTCCAATGACTGGAATAGTATCACAGGATTGGTAGAGTCCAATGTCTGGCTGTTAATCACAAGATTAGTAATAACCTAATTCCTGGCTATTAATCACAGGACTGGTAGAGTCCAATACTTGGTTATTAATCACAGGATTGGTAATAACCCAATGCCTGGTTGTTAATCACATGATTGGTAGAGTCCAATGCCTAGATGTTAATCACAGGATTGGTAATAACCCAATACCTAGTTGTTAATCATAGGATTGGTAATAACCCAATGCCTGGTTTTTAATCACAAGATTGATAATAACCCCATACTTGGTTGTTAATCACATGATTGGTAGAGTCCAATACCTGGCTGTTAATCACAAGATTGGTAATAACCCAATACTTAGTTGTTAATCACAAGATTGGTAGAGTCCAATGCTTGGCTGTTAATCACGGGATTGATAATAACCCAATGTCTGGCTGCTAATTACAGGATTGGTAGAGTCCAATGCCTGGATGTTAATCACAGGATTGGTAATAACCCAATACCTGGCTGTTAATCACAGGATTGGAAATAACCCAATGCCTGGCTATTAATCATAGGATTGGTAGAGTCTTGTACCTGGCTATTAATCACAGGATTGGTAATAACCCAATGCCTGACTATTAATGATAGGATTGGTAGAGTCCAATTCCTGGCTGTTAATCATACGATTGGTAGAGTCCAATACCTGGCTATTAATTACAAGATTGGTAATGACCCAATGCCTAGCAGTTAATCACAGGATTGGTGGAGTCCAATACCTGGTTGTTAATCACATGATTGGTAATAACCCAATGTCTGACTGTTAATAACAGGATTGGTAGAGTCTAATACCTAGTTGTTAATCATAGGATTGGTAATAACCCAATGCCTGGTTGTTAATCACAGGATTGGTAGAGTCCAATACCTGGCTGTTAATCATAGGATTGGTAATAACCAAATGCTTGGTTGTTAATAACAGGACTGGTAATAACCCAATGCCTGGTTGTTAATCTCACAGGATTGGCATAGTCCAATACCTAGAATAGTTGCATAGGATTGGCATAGTCCAATACCTGGACAGAATATGATGATGTATATTCACATGACTGGTACAATCCAACACCTGGCTAGCAAATTGGCAGAGGCCAACAGATAGAAATGAGAATGATTCATGGATGACATACCATGATAATGAGCATCATAGGATATGCTTGAGATGTTGATATAGTATGATGGGTAACTGATATACATGCTCTTCATATTCCTTATAGAGTAAATAGGTGATTTACTGTTCTATCATAAATAGTTGCAATGCTTTAAAATATGAGAATATTCTAAACTGCTTATCTTCTGCTCAATATAATACTATTTAACTGTGATAATAACATTGTTGGCTGAGAGTTATATCTCTCGCTGGGACAATTGTATCACCCCGTGGGATCCACATTTTTTTTGGTGGACGTGCACGAGGGGGGGTTGAGACTGTACTGCAGAGAAAGAACAACAGCAGTAGGGACAGAAGTGACAACTCAGGTTGAGTGTACTGTCTGTCATGTCTTGTAGATAGAAGTCCTATGTGTCATCTCTGTACTCTCAGGTCCTTGGAGTTGGTTCGTACTGGTTTCATGAATGATCTGAGATTTTGGCTAGAATGCCTCGAGGTTTTATGTTGCTCTAGTACATGTTTTGATAGAGCAACTGTTATATGTTGTCCTCAAGATGAGATGTTGTACAATGTAATCATGATATGTATGAGTTTTGGATCTTTTAGTAAGAGTTTTCTAGAAAAGGATCTCCTTGCAAAATGGTTTTAAATTTTAGTGATTTTTGTTAATCTGCTTATTATGTTTATTCTGCTTAATTAGTAACGATTGGTTTGTCGGTTTGATGACGGTCGTTACAAGTTTGGTATCAAAGCTTAAGGTTTGATGAGTCTACAAAGACATAGGACTAAGGTGTTGAGTATGTATTAGTGTCCTCCAGTATACCCCATAGTGACTTTCGTTTATGCAGAAGAAAGGGTAAAGTTTATAAATGACTGGAGAACACGAGGAACACATTGCCGAGGGCAATGTTGTTGCACTAGGAAAGGGTGCAAGGGATCAGGTAAGAGATGAATGAGTGCCTGAGAATTCCCATCATAATACGATCAGGATAAAGAATCCTATGTTTATGTTCTTGATAGGAAGGTTAAGACAACAATGATACATATAGCATATTGGATACTAGCATTACAACCTAGGTTACCAGTTGTTAATGCAAGAAAAACTTTGAGCTTTAAAAAGGGTTCCTGAATGACATGGTCATGTTGGAATAGTGGAAATGTGGGAAGGATTAACATATGACAAGAAAATAGACTCTGCCCTAAGTATAGACAGATAGTACATATGTGATGGTAATTCCTTAGAAGAGGCAATAAGTTGAGAATTAAGGTAAGGTCTCTATAATTTTAGAGACATTTGACTAGTTGTTCTAAAAATCCAAAGTTTTTGGTGCCATCAGTGCAATAAATGCCTAGTGCACCAGGGCAGTAGTCGTTAAGTAAAGGAAAAAGTCCTAACTTTCCACCTATAAGAACCCATGGCTGAGTTCTTACATCAGTAATAAGACTGATAAGACCATGGTACGAGGGTAAGACATATTATAGGTATGGACATGTTGAGCATACTAAACTCTTTTCTTTGAAAAGAAGGGAGGAAATGACTCAACAACTGAGGTAGACTCGGCAGGGCTTACGAAAGTTACAACCCAATAGTGTAAAAAGGCAAGAGCAACAACATGAAATAACTAGACTCTATGTGTTGAGTCAACCTAAAGTGGTAGATGACCACGAGGGGTAACAGTCAGATTGTAAAGAAGTGAAACCACTCCTCTACCAGAAAGAAAATATCACATCCCTTACAAGCAAACACCACGTAAATTTTTTCACAAAAGGGATGAAGATCAATTCATTCAACATGTACGTATCATTACACAATGAGTAGCAGCGGAAAAGAAATATTATCTAACCATTTACAAAGCTTTATACAACTCTTCACCACAAAAGGTGTTCTAAAGGAAAACTAAACATATCGCCAAGGACAAGCTGAGGGTCATCTAACCACCTCTTCAAGCCTCCCAAAGATCAGATACAAGGTTGTTGTTGAAGCTACTTTCCTCGATTTAACCTGGGGTTGGAAGCATACCCCACCAAGAAGAAACAAAAAGGAGACAATCAGCAAAAAGCTGGTATGTGTATACTAAAATAATCTTTGAGCCATTTAAGAATTAAGGACTACAAATGTAAAATGCTTCCCATACAAGAGATAGGGACTACCCACATGGGCATAAAAGATTGAGATCATAACAAAAGAGAATACTTGCCATAAAAAATAAAATTTGGTGCAACAAAAGCACATGGATAGGTAGTAGGGCACACACCCCACAACCAATCATCAAACCTGCATGCATGTGAGATAAACATAGTCCTAGAAAAATATAAAATACAAAGGCGGCCAAGGCTTCACATCCTTGAAAACCTGATAGAGAATGACTCACCGTCAAACTCCCAAATATATATAAGTTGAGCCAAGGCTTCACATCCTTGAAACTCGGGTATGGGGCACCACCACCACCATCCCATAAACAAAATGGGCACACACCCAAAAACCAAAGTAATTTACATTATTCTAGTGCTACTCATTCACATTGCAAGTAAATATAGAGGCAAGTAGAAAAGTATAGTCAGAATTATCAAGGTTGCCATCACACAATGGACAACTCAAACATATAAGCAATTCCACATCAAATGTGGCACATAACAATATAAGAGATCAACATGCACCAAGGCACCATATATGATATCAAGAAATTATCTGAGTTCATAAAAAGTAAGATAGTTCATACGAACCATGATAACAAGAGATAAGAAATTTTGTGTAGGCAAAAGTCAAAAGAATGATAAAGTAGGTGAATTGCTCAACATGGATGAATAGGGGATACAACATACATAAGAGAGAAGAATTGCTCAAAATGAATAATCGGAGATACAAACATACCTCAAATAAAAGTCCAACAGGTCCAAAGCACTTCTGGATCCAAAACTAGGTCACCAAAGAGCCTAATAAACACATATACCGATTTTATGTCAATTTCATATTTATGAACCAAACCCTAAAAACTACCTATTTTATATATTTGTGAATTAGGTTTCCAAAACGTTTCCATATTTTAGATTATATTTTCCTAAGTTCAAAACATATTTTATGATATTTTTCTGACTTATAAATATTTAGTTATGAATTTTAGAAGTTAATTCATTATTAATTAGATCCATTAAAATCACTCCTTTAAATCATCAGATCCGGGAATCAAAACCAATACCAAACGAAAGCTTGCATTTTTCTGAATCCAACGAATATTTTTCCATAATTTTCTGATCATCCGATAATTAGTTATCAATTTTTAACTACAGACCAATCAGATAATTACAACTAATTCGATCGCAGATACAAAGCAGAGAAAATCCACGTGGACCTGAACAGGCCAATCAGGGCCGCCCATGTCAGGGAATCACTTAAGCCAAGTCAGCGGAATAAATCGCAAAGCAAAAAGGAAGAGGAAGGTGCGAAAAGACCAAAATACCCCTGGTCGAAAAACTGAAACAAAGGTCGCCTACAGGGGTAGAGAAGGAAAAACACAGGAAAGCAGGTTCCCCAATGATGAACTTGCGACACAGGAGAAGATCAGAAGAATCGTCGATCTCTCAATTGCAAACCAAGACGATCCAGGCAAAAGTGCCAACATCAAATTTGTTCTGCAAGCTCTGAAAAACCCAAGGAGCAAGCTCACACCAGAAACGGTCAAGTACATGCCGAGAAAGGTGTGCCACCAAAACCAGGTAAAACTAAACATTGTGGGTAGAAGAAAGGGGCCCATGAGAGACCAAACTGACAACAGGAAGAGATTCGTCGAGCAAAACTGAGACAGGAAGAAAAGAAAACTAGGTAGAAAGCGATATGCCGCTCAACAATTCGTGAGATGATCCAAATCAAAGGAAAAGAGGGAAAACCAAGATACCTGTCGAATAGATGAATTGAAGGCCCTTGAAGCTTGCCCACACCCTCACGACGCGAAACCAACTGGAAACGAGCTCCGCCGACGTCCTAAATCCCCAGACAAACTCACCGTCGTCAACACAGGTAGATGGAGTAGGGATATGGAGTTGAGGGGTGACTGAGGCCAATGTGTCTACTCTAGCAGGTTATCGGAGGTTTAAGGTTTGTGGGGGAGGCCCCATATATAGGAGTGGAGTTGGGGTTCCACGGGAAAACTGTGCGGAGAAAGAAACAGGGGAGATCAGGGAAGCTTCTCGTCGACCGGGCGATTGAGAAAAGGATTCCCCAACAAAGTAGGGATCTCCAAAACGGGAAAGAAGCGAGGATCGCAAAAAGAAAGCCAGCAATCCATGGGAAGAAAAGGGGAAAGAGATCTAAGTCACGGAAAATCGCCTGTCGCAAACGCAGAAATCCGAGTTTGAGTCGGACTAGGCGGGCGAAGGAGGATGGTCCAGAGCCGTTGATCGAATCCGTGAAATCCAAGATTAAAAGGGAGTCGTTCGATCAGGCCGAAATAAGAGGAAATAAAATCCAAGCCGCGTGACAGCTTATAGTTTGGAAACTATAGTCCAAATGTGTTTAGGATTGCAATTAATGTATTTTTTTATCTTACCTCTTTTAGGGGTCCAAAACTTATCCAAATAAAACCAAACTTGACACACAAGTTAAGTTAATCATGTAGATTCCGAATATCCAATTAGTTTTGCCTTTTGGAAACCTTTACGGGGTTAAATAAATCAATTATCATTTTCTCTTTCTTTCTTCATTTATGGCTGTAGGATTATCCAAATTTTATGAAACTTAACACATAAGTCATAATTAATGTGTTGGATACGAATTTGTTTTTATTTCCAACTTTTGGTGTCATGATAAACATCTATTTATTAATTACACCTTTTAGGCATTTTCTCTCTCCAAAATTACCTAATAATCAAACATTATCTAAATTAGTTGCAAACTTGCCCAAAGGCTTAATTTTATATTTATATTATGAATTTGGAATTAGTTTTCCAATTTGAGGGCATTAACTATTTTATTTCACTTTATTGGCCTAATTCCTATTTTCTTTAGATAAGGACATTAATATATACAATTATCTTCCACTTTAAATGTTACTTGGTCCATAAGTTACTTTTTGGTTAAGTAAACGAAATTGAGTATCAAATTATCCTAATGGGTTTCCAAATATAATTTTGGTACAATATCTTTCTCATTAACCTCTTTCATCCATTAAATTCCATATTGCATTTACCTTCTCCTTTTTATAAAAATTCAGATATTCTCTTATTTCTCTTATCCTAGAAAGTTCTAGAAGCTCTAAGATGAATTATTTTATTCTTTTCTATTACTTAGTGACAATTTATACTTCAACTCTACATTAAGATTATATGAGGAGGTATTATCCAACTAAGTTCTTTAATTATTATTATCACCTAAATGAGTTATTATTAAGCACAAAGTATTTTGTATTCTCTTAATTACATGTATTAGTTTATTCTTGTTTGGCTAAGACAAAAGGGTAAAACTACTAGGATAGGGTTCTAATTCTACTATGTTACACAGATAGAGCTTTTTCATTTTGATATGCCTTATCTTGATGTTATCTGATAATCATAAAAAGGATTGTTGTTATAGATTTCCCTATTGATTGTCCTATGGGGACATAGGGAAGAAATGATGAGAACTAGAATTTATATTCTATTCAGTTTTCTTTTAAATATTCTATAATTGCTCTTATCTGTGTGAAAGAGGATGAGATATAGAAGTGATGCCTGGAGAAAATCAAGGAATGTTAAATCATGTGTTTGTGATGATACGAAAAGTAAGGAATATGATTGTAAACAAAGTGCATACTACCTAATCTTAGTACTTGTATACCCTGGTCAGGTATTCAACTATTGAAGATAAGGTGCATATGGAACTCTTAGATTGTTATCTTTCTAATTACCCTGATCAAGTAATCATTTTGAGACAATCTAGTGAGCATAATGAAACTAGAAATATGGCATGGATATTTTTATGGCATCCTAAGTGCAATAAAATGGAATTTAAGATGATCTCAGATCAATCTGTGTGTATGAGGAAGTAAAAAGTATAATCCTCATGATAAAAGAATGAGAACAAGGGAGATGATCCCTGTCTGATAAAGCTTGTGTGGATAGTAAAGATCTTTTCCCATGATGTGAAAATGGGAAATGTAATAAAATCACAAACTGTTCATGAACATGTTAGACAATAACAAAGAAAGGAGTGATGACATGTAATCAACCTTATAATTCCTATGTTGATGGCAAGGAAACTAGGATGAAACAAGAGTAAATGGCTCGTAAACAATTGAAAGTTCATGCTATAATCAGAGGAGATGATAATCTCTTCTCTTTGATAAACAACCCTGGGTGATGATGGGGTGATAAGAGGAATATGTTTCTTTGTGTTCTCTCCTTTTAGGGACATGTCAATCAAGTGAGTACTATTACACTTGATGTTCATGGATTAGAAATAATCCATTGATGGATACTTAGAAAAGTATCCGTTCATCTTGGACTTTGGTTCTAAGATAAAGATATGTGTAATAAATAATGTCCCAAAGATAATAGAAAGGTCCTTTATATGTGTGGTTTGGTAATAACAACAGAGGGATGGAAATGATGAGGATGTGATGTGTTTTTGACACATGATACCAAAGGAATTTTGGTATCTAAGAAATATCAGGTGGTATGGGAAAGTGAGAACATAACTCCTAATCAGATGATTTATGTTGGTTACCTGGGATGGCCAACTGTGAAATCAGTCTAGTTATATAAAATAGTATGGACATCATATGTTAGGGGTTTATGCTCTGCATAAACATAACATCGATAAGAATGTACTAATTGAAGAAACAATTGTAAAATCATTGTGGGAAAATCTTTTCAAGCTAAACATAATTCCTTAGAATACCCTTATCTAGATCTATTAAGGCAACTTATACATAGCATCTAAAGATACCTCTAAGATAAGTTCTTAATTGATAAGTAACCTCCCCTTATGACAAGAGAATGTACAACTAATGTAATATTTGGTACAAGTTTTAAGAAAGTTTAGTGTTATTTCAGCAAATTAAATGGCACAACGGATTTATGATAAGACATATGGTCCCAAGTGGGTGACTGAACGTAACTCTGATCTTTCCTTGAAAGTGAAATGCTAAACTAAATGAGGAGTATGGAAGACTCCCCAGAATTCAAGAATCTTGTCACATAAAGTTGTAAGTTGAGGAAGGTGACAAATCAGTGAGGATTGATACCTGAGTTAAATAGGGTATGTATAATGATTCTCTGACCAAGAAAAGTGTTACTTGACACAGAGTTGACTCTACAGTCAATAATGAAAAAGATAGTGGAGTATGTGTCCTGTGTGACAAATTCTATGATAACCCTGTGTGGAAGAACTTTGTGTTGATCAAAGTTCTATGGTATCTCCATGACATTAAGATGTTATGTGGAGACTCGATGATATGATGAATGAATAATATTTGTCTTCCTTTACCTGGGATTTTGGGGACGAAATCCTTGTTAGGGGTTTATAACTTGTAATGACCCTAACATGGGTTATGAGGTAACCATATTTGTTGTGCCTAAGTAAGTTGCTTAGAAATTCAATATAATCCTCTAAGGTGTTTTTTATCATGTGACACACTTATTTTCCAAGTTTGGTCCTGATTGAATGTTGTTTGAGCAATGTTCCTTTGTTTTGGACCAAAGTCCAATTTACCCAAGATGAGGGGCTATATTGAAAAATGTCACATGTTGAACATGCCTTAAGTTTTTTAACATCATAATAGAGAGAATGAAGCTAAGCGGTGGCTTGTGGAAAGACTAAATTCCAAGTTTGAACATGTTTGAATGATGTGAGTACCTTGTGCACCAATTTTGGTACACATTGTAATTTACCCAAAATGTAGGGTTGATATGCAAATTACCACCTCTAGAGTATCCCTACTTCCTCTATGTATCATTTAGAGGATATATAATGAATGAGACACCATGTTTGAATGAATTATGAGTGATGGTATTCTTGGTGATGAAAAGACCAAGGAAGGGGTTGAATGGAAACCCTAATTTGAGCTTGTATTAAGTGTATTGGGTTGTAGTGATTAAATGGGAGTCCCTATCGGCCAAGGAGTCAAATAGGAGACCCCCACATTGTGTTTTTAAATCTTTTAATTTTCAAAAACGAGCTAAGAACCTCAATAAAGCAATGGTTATCAGCTTGTAACTTTCCTTTGAAAAAGGTTGCATTGAATTTGTGAATATAATAATGTGAGTGGAAGTGGCTTGTCCTAGAAGATAACCAAAGGGGGCCAAACCTTATACCTTGAATTATCCTCAAGTTTTTATTTTACATGACAAGATAAAGATGGAGTGCATGCAAGTACATGTGTCAACCATGCATGGACACGTGGCACCTATTAGCTCAAATTGATGACACCTCATTTTCACACTTCTTCATGAACAACAATTATATATACCCCTTCTTTCTTCCCTTAGTGAACTTTTTCAAATCCTACCACCTCCTTTTTCTTAGATATCATGCATCGAGCCTTTGTGTCGTGTATAGGTGACGTGGTATCGTGCATAGGCCTTGGGTATTGGCCTTAGCAAGTTGACATCGGCCTAGCAAGGTGATATCGGCCTAGCAAGGTGATATCAGCCATAGTGGAGTGTTATTGGCCACAAGTGAAGGAGATATCGGCCACAAGTGATGGCATATCGTGCAAGGTTAGTTAGGTATCATGTAGGGTGCTAAGGAGCAAATGGGAGCTCAATAATTAACCCTAAGGTGAGGCCATGATCATCTTCAACCTTGGATTGAAGCATGATTTTAGGGTTATGATCTTCCTTTCTTTTCTTCTTCACCAACTACTCATCCTTGATGATTCCTTTTATATGAAGGAGTTGTGAATGATCCTTGGACTTTTGATAAGTCATCTTCAACCTTAGGAATGTGAAGCTTTGGAGCTTGGAGCTTTGAAGCTGTTCTTAAGGCGGGTTATATAACTTGAACTCAACCATGTTATTATTCATCACCTAAATTGATATACTTAATGATCTACTTTTAATTCCAAAATTTTCTGAAATAGTTGATGACATTATGAGTTCTAGTATTTTCTTAGACCTGTTTCCATGAACTATAATAGTTAGAACTAAGGTCTAGATCTTGAAGAAGATGGTATCACCTTATAAAGTGATATCGGATTCAAGCACACAAGCAAGCACCTCTAACCCGATGCACCTACTTCACTAAAACAATATGGATATAGTTTTATACTTTCTTGCATGATATGGTGGTGTAGTATACACCTCTTGCACAATATGAGGTCAAGCATACACCTCAAAATGATATTGGGTTAAGCATACACCTCTTTGCCCACACACCTCTTTGCCCGATATGGTGTGAAGCACACACACACCTCTTTGCCCGATATGGTGTGAAGCACACATACACCTCTAAAGTGATATGGTGAGAACACACACACCTCTTTGCCCGATATGGTGTGAAGCACACATACACCTCATTGCCCGATATGGTGTGAAGCATACACACACCTCTACCCGATATGGTAAGCACACATACACCTATAAAGTGATATGGGTAGCAAGCAAACACCTCATACCCGATATGGTGGAAGCACCTCAAAACTCATATGAAGGAAAGCACCTTAGATGCAGTGTACTTGATGAAGTAACACATGAAGTGTCTTATATAAAGTCATACATTAAGAGGTATGGAGCATAATGAATATTGATTAAGTAGACTAATGAACCTTTAAGGAAAGGTTGAGCCAACTTAATAAAGTATGAAGTAATCAACATCCTAGTAAGGATGAGAGAGAAACTCATACTTCTATGATAATTATGAAATGAGCATACATTAACACTCCTAATATGTGTGGAGACTAAATTAGGGTTTGATTCTTGATAAATGTACATAAGAACCCTAGATGGTTTTATAAGAGAAACCTTAACCCTAATGAAGGGTAATGATTAGATTTGAAATTATAATTGGTTAATAAAGGGGAAACCTTAACCATATTAAAACCATGCTGGTAGCATGAGATAATGAGCATAGCTAAGTATGAGCTATGATGTTACACATAATACAATTTAATGGGCCTTGTGAGCCATGTGATTAGTTGTTTCCTAGTGAGAGGTGACAAGATGTTTAATGGGCCATGTGAGCCATGTGATTAGTTGTTTCCTAGTGAGAGGTGACAAGATGTTTAATGGGCATTGTGAGCCATGTGATTAGTTGTTGCCTTGTGAGAGGTGACAAGATGTTTAATGGGCCTTGTGTGTAACATCCCTAACCTGGGTTATGAACTAACCCTAGGTGTTTTGCTTAAATATGTGATTATATGCTTGTGGTTATCTTATGAAATGTAATTAAATCTTTTGAGGAACTTATATTTCCATTTCAGTCCTTTTTGAATAGTGTTGAAACATTGTTTTGTTAAATATGGACTAAAGTGAAAATTACCCAAGTTGAGGGGTTAACTTGCAAATTCCACATGTTAAGATGTTCCTCTTATGTTTAAACATCATAAGAATGAATATGATGTGGTGGTAAGAATTCCCTAAGCTTGAACACCAAGATACAACTTGTAGAGCAATCCTTGTGCTTTAAAATCTAGTTTCGGTGTAATGTGCAATTTACCCAAAACCTAGGGTCCAACATGTAAAATATGCCCTCTAGAGTATCTCTCATGTTTCTTGACATCAAGTAGAGCAAATATAATGAGAAGTGCGCCTCATTTGAAGGATCATAGAAGGAAAGATAATCTTGATATTAAGATAATCAAGACTTAAGCAAATGGCCCTTTAATATATATATAACTTAATAAGGTAATTGGTTTCTTTTCCTTTTAACTTTAGATAAGGGAGGAGTTTTGCATGTGATTAGGAGGAAGAGACGTGGCCAAGGATGTAACAAGCCTTGGTGCATTTTCTAGGAAATAAAAGAGATAACTATCTTTTCCTTTGCCTTGAAAATATCCAAAAGTATATAAGGATTCTTATCAACAAACAAGGGATCGTTTCCCTTAGTCCTTTTCTTATCTTCTTTCTTTGGACCGACCTAGAGGAGATCTGGAATAGAGGAAGGATGACCAAGCTGGTTTGGGTAAGCTTTGATAATCACCTAACTTGAATCCATGGTGGAAATCCTAATACAAGGTTGGTTTGTTGGTTTTCTTTACACAACCCTTCTTTCTAGCTATCTTCTCCATCCAAAACTTAAAGCTACGAAGCTTGGACAACCACTGGATCTCAAGACACCATTAAAGCCACGAAGCTTGGAGCTCTAGATCAGACTTTAAAGGCAGGTTTTATAACTCTAACCCTTAAGCTTTGCTTTTGCATTCTTGTTTCTTTGAATCGTTGCTTATACTTCTTCTTTAGACACCTTTGGGTGTTCTTGCTAGCAATTCCATGAAGAACAACCTCTGTTGTTGTGGTAGACAATGATGATGTTAATTCCAAAGTTTATCCACAAACTTACTTTAGCAAACGGTCTCTAACCCCCTTGCTCAAACGGTTTCCCAAACTGTTTGGGAGCAAACAGTTTCAAACCGTTTGAATGCAAACGGTTTCAACCAAGAACGCATGGAAGAAAATGGTCCAAGACCATTTGGAGGCGTTGACCAACCGTTGACCATTTTGAGGTATGTTGTGAATGATGTAGACTAATCACTTACCAACTATCATCAATTAATTCCAAGTAAATCACCAATTGAAGGCCTATTAGTCACCTAAACCCTAATCGGGTTAGTTGCTGATTTCAATAATTGAATTAAGTTGAAGTTTGGGTTGAGTGACCCAAACGGTTTCAAAACTGTTTGGGGATCACCCAAACAGTCTCAAGACCGTTTGGTGATCACCCAAGACCATTTGGATGTCTAGGGTTAAGTAGGGTTGACCAATTGAGGACCCAATGATATCAAGTTGATGGATATTCGAATGCTGATTTGGTGACCAAACCTAGGGTTCAAACCTTAAGTGAATGACTTGGTTTTTGATAAAATAATGGGAAAATGGTTTCAAGACCGTTTGGAGGGTATCCAAGCAATCCCAAGACCGTTTAGGGGTCACCCAAGACCGTTTGGAGGTCTAGGGTTGACTATGGTAAAGTGGTTGAATAACCAAAGGCTCTAAGTTGAAGTACAATTGATTAGTGACCTAATGATCAAATCAATGAGCTAAACCCTAATTAATTGAGTTAGTTTTTGGTGTGGACTTGAGAAAACGGTCTCAAGACCGTTTTGAGGTCATCCAAATGATCCCAAGACCGTTTGGGGTCAGGTCATGACCAAATTGAATGAAGGTTCAATGATTTTAAATCAATTAAACTCATGTTGAAACATGTTGAAGGATAATCGATTCAAAACCCTAATTCAATTGATCCAAGCCCTAATTGATGATCAATTGAGGGACAATTGAGTGTCAAATCAGTTGAGGGTTGACCTAATTGACTCAATTGATAAGTGGCTAACAAGTGCATGGTTAATTGAGGGGTTCAACATTTGAAATCCTAGCTCAATTGAAGTGGTTGAGACACTTTTTGGTCCATGCGGTTTTGAGCTGGTTTTGACTAAACGGTCTCCATACCGTTTGGGTCCAAATGGTCTCAAGACCGTTTGGGACCAAACGATCCCAAACCGTTTGGTGCTCATGCGGTTTCAAGGTCGGTTATGTCCATGCGGTTTCAAAGTCAACATGACCAAACGATCTTCATGACCAAACGGTCTTCACCCCATCTTGGGCAAGCGGTCTTGAGTGTGCACTTTATCAAACAGTTTCAAAAGTCAAACTATACCAAACGGTCAACAACACTAAATGGTTTCAAGGTATCTCCAAGACCGTTTGGGGAGTTTGTATGCAAGACCGTTTGAGTTCTAAAAAGGTTAAGAACGTTTGATGCCTTAGTGGTCAAGATGGTTTAGTGGTTGATTAACCTAAACCTTATAGATACCTAAAGTGATTAAGGTATCAAGTAATTAGTTGACTAATGTATGTTATGATCAAGTGGTGAACATTACTAAAGTACCCTTGATGAGATAGAGTGACCAATACCCTTTGATCAAGTGAGCCTTAATGACCACATTAGTAATGACATAGCCCATGATGCCAAGGTTGATTTGACTTAACCTAAATCAAGGATGATGTAAACATCATCTGATAGAAAGAGGAGAGAGAAGACTCCTTATATGAATGAAAATCAAGTAATAAACCTCCATTAT
The DNA here is from genome assembly GCA_963693085.1 of Alisma plantago-aquatica. Classification (NCBI taxonomy): domain Eukaryota; kingdom Viridiplantae; phylum Streptophyta; class Magnoliopsida; order Alismatales; family Alismataceae; genus Alisma; species Alisma plantago-aquatica. The sequence goes on from OY856414.1 coordinate 464,065,364, forward strand.
GAATGAACATATCTAATTATGGTATGATCCTTCATAGTGAGATCATGGAAACCCTAATTATGATGGTTAATGAATTTTAACCCTAATTTGAGGGCATTAATGGAAATAATCCTCATATATGATTATAGTATGATCTTAATTCATTATAATGTGATTAGTAAACCTAATCTAGGGTAATGTGATGTAATGTGAATAGTAAACCCTAATCTAGGGTAATGAGATGTGATGTGAATAGTAAACCCTAATCTAGGGTAATGTGCTGATATAGAGATAATTTGCCTATTATCAAATGTATTAATTATGCTAGTTTTTATGAAATGGTGAACATAGCCAGGTAAGAGTTATGATGCCATATTCATTGAAAACACTTTATAAGCTTTGAAAGTAATGACATGCTATGTTGCCTAGTAAGAGGTAACATATGAGTTTGATAGGCTGTCTGAGCCATGAGAAATATCTGTATTGCTACAATCATGTTCATAATGTTAAAAGACTTGATGGCAATATCTTACTTGATAACAAGTGTTTTGATGATTTAAGGGTTTGAACACCCATAATCCTGAAACATTATGATAAGACTGTTAGGGATTGATATCCCAATGATAACAAGATGTGAAATAAACTTAATACAAGTAGTACTCTTTATTTATAGCAATTGTCTTATTGGTCTATGTTTGAAAACATGTCTGATGATAAACGAATGCTATAAAGTACTTAAATAATCAATTATAATTATATCATGTAGAGCCCTGACCATAGATCAATCATTGTCAGAAACTAAATGATGGTGAAACAGGTTTTCCTAAGGGAACTCCTATAGAGCATACTTTTGAGTATGTGGGGGTTATGGGTGCGAATATCCTTATGTCCTAATGTAGGATTTGATGTGAGATGTACATTTAATCTCTCAATCCTTCATTATATGTGTATGTCGGGATGATGTATCACTAATCTCCCGATGATGACGTTTATTCCGTATCGATGTGAGATAAACAAGAAATCCCTCGATGGCGAAGAGAATACAGCATGCCACTGTAACTCTAATAGAGAAGTTGCCAGAATACCCTGGAAAGCTATTATAGCAGAGACACAAGATGTCCTTCATGTTGTACCTCACACTGACTGAGGAAGATGAGGTCATAGGAATCTGGCTCTTCTGATGACCTATGTATGGTACCAATTGCGATTTAGTAATGGTCGTTTCGAGAATGAGTGGTATACCTCATCTCCTCAGGGCATAATTATGTTTGTAAATTGTAAACAGCCTTGTAGCATAATTGCTTAGGTTGAACTACAAGAAAGAATGATTGATGATACATTGTTTATAGTGTTCTAGTTGAATAACTAGTATACATGTTTTTCATATTCCTTATTGAAATATGTCTTGTCATTCAATCAAGTTATAATTGAAATGATTGCTTAGAGAATACTGCTCTATTTAGTTTAATGAATGAATTGCCTGCTGTTAAACAATTATAGTTTTGTTACTCATTGTTATCTTAATCATTGCAATAATAATGCTTCTGGCGTAGAGTTATAACTCTCGCTGGGACAATTATTTAATTGTCTCACCCCTGTTGGATTCGACTTTTTGGTAGATGCCGAGGACGAAGGAACCCATCAGTGGGTGAACAACAGCAGCAGCAGCAACATCCGGAACAACAGTGATCCTCAGGTGGAGACACTGTCTGTCAAGTCTTGTCGATAGAATGTCCTATGTGTCATCTCTGTACTCTCAGGTCCTAGGAGTCTTTAGATGTTTTATATAGATCTGAGATTTTGGCATAATGCCTCGAGGTTTTTGTATCTTGCCTTGTACAGTTAACAGAGCAGTTGATGTTGTGACTCTCGAGATGTGATATTATAGAGATGTAATGGTGAATCAGTTGTAAACAACTTATCTTGTTTCTTTATAAAAGTCTTTCACAATTTGTAGATCTCTTTATAAAAAGTTTTAAAATTTTGTGATTTTTAATAATTCCACTGCTAACGAAACGCTTCCGCATTAGTTTAAATTTGTTGATCTTGTTTTCACGAGACGGTCGTCACAAGTTTAGTGGTATTAGATCTCTAGGTTTTTTGAGTCTACAGAGACATAGGACTTAGGTTGTCGAGTATGTTCCAGTGTTTTCCAGTATATCTGATAGTGTCTTCTGCTCATCAAGAGGAGGAGATAAAATTAAAGATGTTTGGACCACATGAGGAGCACATTGCTGAAAGTAGTGTTGCTGCACCTAGAGAAGGTGCAAGAAACCAAGAAAGGGAAGAACCTATACCTGAACCACCCAGTTCAATCCAACTGACATGGGGAACCCAACCGTCCAATCCATGTTTGGGTAGTTTATGACTGCCATGACACATATGACTGATAGGATGCCTATACCTGCACCTAGGGCACCTGCCCATCCTGAAGGACAAGGAGTCGACAAGATGTTTGAACGACTTCGCCGAGTTGGAGCCACAGAGTATGCGAGAACAGCTGACCCTGCAGATGGTGACTTGTGGTTAACTGAACTAGAGAAAGCCTTTAGAATCATGAACATCCCAGAAGTTGAGAAGGTTAGACATGTTGTGTATCTTCTCAAGGGGAGTGATGGTTACTGGTGGACCATGGAAGAACAGAAAAGGCCAGGTGTGGAGATTGCATGGGAAGTTTTCCGATGGGAAGTTATCAATAGATACTTTCCTAAGACGTTCTTGGATGAGAAAATCTCTCAGTTTGAGAGGTTAAGGCAAGGACCTATGAACATTAGTGAATACGAGGCTAAGTTCATGGAGTTGTTGTGGTTCTGTCCACATATGGCAGCTACAGATGAAGAAAGGATTAGGCATTTTGAGAAGGGGTTAAAACGCTGAGTTGACCACCCCTGTGTCTGCTCTGGAGAATAGGGAAAGGTTTGCTACCTTTGTGGATTCGGTCAGGAGAATAGAGAGGTCTGTGGCAGAGAAAAGACAGACCCAGAACAAGAGGATGTATCCCCAGTTCCAAGAATCTTCATCCAAATATTTCAAGAAAGCAAGGTTTTCTACACCTACACCACCACCTAGATTCAGTACCCAGACGCAGTGGACGTCAAATAGGGGTAGAGGATGAAGCTTACCACTAGAAGGAGCTCGTAGCTCAGCATCTATGTCAGTTACAGGACCACCCAGACCAGAACAACTGAATAAAAGTTGTTATATATGTGGAAAGATGGGACATCTAATGAAAGATTGCAGAGCCAGAGAAGCGAGTGTAACTCAACCTCAGAGGTAGAGTCAGCAAGGATCTCAAAGAAGACAAATTCTAGGAGGAGCTAGAGGATGTGGACAAGCATCCCAAGTTGGATCATCGGCACCAAGTCAACGAGCACCGAATCAACCACAGGCAACGACAAGATTCTACCCAATAAATCCACCTGATGTAGTGATCAACCCTCAGGTTGTGGCAGGTCATATGGAATTGTTATATTTTGATATGTCTACATCTTGCGTTGTATCTATTTTAATTGATCTGGATGCTACGCACTCCTTTATCACTCTAAGAGTGATTCTTGACTGCAACTTGACTACAAGTCATAGAGCAGATCGTTTGTTGCTAGAAACTCCGTTGATGGGATCTGCTGTTTTGCAGGAAGTATGTTCTCCCTGCAACCTCTTCTTTTCTGAACATCGCATTCAAGTGGATCTTATACCACTTGAGATGCATGGATTCGATGTAATCCTTGGGATGGATACCTTAGAAAGGTATAAGGTTGTCTTGGATTGTGAGTCCAAACAGGCTGTGTTCACTGATGAAAGTAACACATGGATCTTTCAAGGAGAGAGAAAGATTCTACCAACCTGTCTTGTATCAGCTATGGTTGCTGAGAAGCTGATGAGGCAAGGATGTTATGCATTCTTAGCCCATGTGGTAGATACTACCATGGAGAGTCCTAACCCTACTGAAGTTCCTATAGTCAGGGAATTTGAAGATGTATTTCCTGAACAACTTCCAGGTGTACCACCACCTCGGGAAATTGATTTTGAGATCAATATAATCCCAGATACGCAACCTATAGTACAAACACAATATAGGATGGCGCCCTCTGAGATGGAAGAACTCAAGAAACAACTATAAGAGTTGCTTGAGAAGGGTTTCATCTGACCGAGTACTTCACCCTGGGGTGCTCCGGTCCTCTTTGTTAAAAAGAAAGATGGGTCAACGTGATTGTGCATTGATTACAGGCAATTAAATAAAATAACAATAAAGAATAAGTATCCTTTGTCAAGGATTGATGATCTCTTTGATCATTTGCATGGTGCAACTGTCTTTTCAAAGACAGATTTGAGGTCGGGATATCACCAGCTACGTATTAAGGAAGGTGACATACCTAAGTCTGCCTTTAGGAAAAGGTATGGTCACTATGAGTTCACAGTTATGTCGTTTGGACTAACTAATGTACCAGCTACATTTATGGAACTCATGAATAGAATCTTCTGACCTTTTCTCGATCAGTGTGTTGTTGTCTTTATAGATGACATCCTGATCTATAGTAGAGATGCTCAACAACATGAGCAACATCTTCGTCAGGCTCTAACTTTGCTGAGAGAGCATAAATTATATGCTAAGTTTAGCAAGTGTGAGTTTTGGTTACCAAAAGTTTCTTTTCTTGGACACGTGATATCTGCTTTAGGTATATGTGTTGACCCTAAAAAGGTAGAGTCTGTCCTGCAATGGGAGCAGCCAAAGACACCGATAGAGATTCGTAGTTCCTTAGGGTTGGAAGACTATTATGGGAGGTTCATTAAGAACTTCAGTTCTATAGCTTTACCCTTGACTAAGTTGACCAGGAAGGATGTTCCTTTTACCTGGAATGACAAGTGTCAGCAATCTTTCCAGTTGTTAAAGGAAAGATTGACAAGTGCACCTGTGTTGGTATTACCTGAACAAGGAAAAGGATATATAGTTTTCTGTGATGCCTCTAAGAATGGACTAGGATGCGTGTTGATGCAAGATAAACAAGTGATTTCTTTTGCTTCTCGACAACTTAAGAAACACGAGGAAAATTATCTGACACACGATCTAGAACTAGCTGATGTGGTTCATGCCTTGAAGATCTGGAGACATTATCTTTATGGAGAGACATTCCAAATTTTTACATACCATAAGAACCTTAAGTATATCTTTTCTCAGCATGATCTTAACATGAGGCAACGCCGCTCGATGGAGTTAATCAAGGACTACGATTGTACAATTGATTACCATCCAGGGAAGGCCAATGTAGTTGCTGATGCTTTGAGTAGGAAATCAGCAACACCAGCCCTAGATAGAGCACAGATGAATTCCTTGGTATGTTCTAGAAGGGATATGCTTATCTCCTTAAGACAAGACAATGTACAGCTGAGAGTATCGTTGTTATTAGGGTTGTTAGCTGAGATGCACATAAAACCTACCCTGAGACAGCAGATTAAGGAGGCACAACAAGTTGATGCTACAGTTCAACTGATTAGATTAGAATATGGTAGTGAGAAACAAGAAGGTTTCCATGACTCAGATGATCAATTAGCTTGTTATCATAGTAGGATGATAGTACCGGATGTGGATAACTTCAGAAAGTTAATCCTGGAGGAAGCTCATTCTTTGATCTATGATATGCATCCAGGAAGCACCAAGATGTATCGAAATTTGAAAGATATGTATTGGTAGCCTGGTTTGAAGAAAGGCGTTGATGAGTTTGTTACGCGGTGTCCTGTGTGTCAGCAAGTTAAAGCTGAACACCAGAAGCCTGCAGGAACAATGCAACCTTTACCCATACCACAATGGAAGTGGGATCATGTGACCATGGATTTTGTGATTGGTTTACCTAGAACAGTCAAAGGTCATGATTCCATCTGGGTAATAGCTGATAGGTTGACAAAGACATCACATTTCTTACCTGTCAAAACAACCTATTCTGCTGAGAAGCTGGCACAGTTGTATGTAGATGAGATAGTACGACTGCATGGAGTTCCAATTACCATTGTTTCTGTTAGAGGTCCCCAGTTTACGAGTTGTTTTTGGGAGCGACTTCATAAAGCCTTAGGCACACAATTAAGGTTTAGTACAACCTTTCATCCACAGATTGATGGACAATCAGAAAGGACAATACAGACTTTGGAGGACTTGCTCAGAACATGTGTTCTCCAATTTACAGGAAGTTGGGATCTACATCTAAGCTTAATGGAGTTTGCTTACAACAATAGCTATCAACATAGCATTGATATGGCACCTTATGAAGCTTTGTATGGTAGACGTTGTAGATCACCTTTATGTTGGTATAAAACCGGTGAATATCAAGTTTTAGGTCCTGATCTTGTACAACAGACCACCGAGAAGATTAAGATCATACAATAGCAGTTAAAGACTGCACATGATAGGCAAAAATCTTATGCTGATAAGTGTCGTAGACCTTTAGAATTCTAGGTTGGAGACAGAGTGTACCTCAATGTCTCACCTTGGAAAGGAGTTCTTATATTTGGAAGGAAAGGAAAGTTAGCTCCTAGGTTTATGGGGCCTTATCCAATCATTGAAGAATTGGAAAGGTACCTTATAAGCTAGAGTTACCACTAGAGTTACAGAAGTTACACCCAGTGTTCCACATTTCCATGTTAAGGAAATGGCATCCTAATACATAATCAGTTCTGCAACCTATGGATATAGAGTTGAATGATGATGTATCTTATGAAGAAGGACCTGTGTCGATCCTTGATAGAAGAATTAAAAAGTTGAAAAAGAAAGACATAAGTCTTGTGAAAGTCCTCTGGAGTCACCGTGGTTTTGAAGAAGCCACGTGGGCTAGAGGAAGAGATGAGAAGGAAATACCCTGCTCTTTTCTCTTAATATATTTTGTAATGATTTTGGGGACGAAATCCTTGTAAGGGGAGGATAATTTGTAACATCCCTGACCTGGGTTATGAACTAACCCTAGGTGTTTTTCTTAAATATGTGATTAGATGCTTGTGGTTATCTTATGAAATGTAATTAAAGCTTTTGAGGAACTTATATTTCCATTTTAGTCCTTTTTGAATAGTGTTGAAACATTGTTTTGTTAAATATGGACTAAAGTGCAAATTACCCAATTTGAGGGGTTAACTTGCAAATTGCACATGTTAAGATGTTCCTATGATGTTGAAACAACATAAGAATGAATATGATGTGGTGGTAAAAATTCCCTAAGCTTGAACACCAAGATACATCTTGTAGAGCAATCCTTGTGCTTTAAAACCTAGTTTTGGTGTAATGTGCAATTTACCCAAAACCTAGGGTCCAACATGTAAAATATGCCCTCTACAGTATCTCTCATGTTTCTTGACATCAAGTAGAGCAACAAGAATGAGAAGGGTGCCTCATTTTAAGGATAATAGAAGGAAAGATAATCTTGATATTAAAATAATCAAGACTTAAGCAAATGGCCCTTTAATATATATATAACTTAATAAGGTAATTGGTTTCTTTACCTTTTAACCTTAGATAAGGGAGGAGTTTTTCATGTGATTAGGAGGAAGAGACATTGCCAAGGATGGAACAAGCCTTGGTGGATTTGTTAGGAAATAAAAGAGATAACTATCTTTTCCTTTTCCTTGAAAATATCCAAAAGTATATAAGGATTCTTATCAACAAGCAAGGGATCGTTTCCCTTAGTCCTTTTCTTATCTTCTTGCTTTGGACCGACCTAGAGGAGCTCTAGAATAGAGGAAGGACGACCAAGTTGGGTAAGCTTTGATCATCACCTATCTCAAATCCATGGTGGAAATCCTAATACAAGGTTGGTTTGTTGGTTTTCTTTACACAACCCTTCTTTCTAGCTATCTTCTCCATCCAAAACTTAAAGCTACGAAGCTTGGACAACCACTGGAGCTCAAGCCACCATTAAAGACACGAAGCTTGGAGCTATAGATCAGACTTTAAAGGTGGGTTTTATAACTCTAACCCTTAAGCTTTGCTTTTGCCTTCTTTTTTCTTAGAATCGTTGTTTATACTTCTTCTTTAGACACCTTTGGGTGTTCTTGCTAGCAATTCCGTGAAGAACAACCTCTATTCTTGAGGTAGAAGATGATGATGTTAATTCCAAATTTTATCCACAAACTTACTTTAGCAAACAGTCTCTAACCCCCTTGCTCAAACGGTTTCCCAAACCATTTGGGAGCAAACGATTTCAAACCATTTGGGAGCAAACAATTTCAAACGGTTTGAATGCAAACGGTTTCAACCAAGAATGCTTGGAAGCTAACGATCCAAGACCCTTTGGAGGCATTGACCAAGCATTGACCGTTTGTAGGTCAGTTGTGAATGATGTAGACTAATCACTTACCAAAGAACATCAATTAATTCCAAGTAAATCACCAATTGAAGGCCCATTAGTCACTTAAACCCTAATCGGGTTAGTTGTTGATTTCAATAATTGAATTAAGTTGAAGTTTGGGTTGAGTGACCCAAACGGTTTCAAAAGCATTTGGGGATCACCTAAACGGTCTCAAGACCATTTGGTGATCACCCAAGACCGTTTGGAGGTCTAGGGTTAAGTAGGGTTGACCAATTCAGGACCCAAAGATATCAAGTTGATGGATACTCGAATGCTGATTTGGTGACCAAACCTAGGGTTCAAACCTTAAGTGAATGACTTGGTTTTTGATAAAATAATGGGAAAACGGTTTCAAGACCATTTGGAGGGTATCCAAACGATCCCAAGACCGTTTGGAGGTTAGGGTTGACTATGGTAAAGTGGCTGAATAACCAAAAGCTCTAAGTTGAAGTACAATTGATTAGTGACTTAATGATCAAATCAATGAGCTAAACCCTAATTAATTGAGTTAGTTTTTGGTGTAGACTTGAGAAAACGGTCTCAAGACCCTTTGGAGTTCATCCAAATGATCCCAAGACCGTTTGGGTTCAGGTCATGACCAAATTGAATGAAGGTTCAATGATTTTAAATCAATTAGACTCATGTTGAAACATGTTGAAGGATAATCAATTCAAAACCCTAATTCAATTGATCTAAGCCCGAATTGATGATCAATTGAGGGACAATTGAGTGTCAAATCAGTTGAGGGTTGACCTAATTGACTCAATTGATAAGTGGCTAACAAGTGCATGGTTAATTGATGTGTTCAACATTGGAAACCCTAACTCAATTGAAGTGGTTGAGACACTTTTTGGTCCATGTGGTTTTGAGGTGGTTTGGACAAAATGGTCTCAAGACTGTTTGGGACCAAACGGTCCCAAACCGTTTGGTGCTCATGCGGTTTCAAGGTCAGTTATGTCCATGCGGTTTCAAAGTCAACAAGACCAAACGGTCTTCATGACCAAACAATCTTCACCCCATCTTGGGAAAACGGTCTTGAGTGTGCACTTTATCAAATAGTTTCAAAAGTCAAACTAGACCAAATGGTCAACAACACCAAACGGTTTCAAGGTCTGTCCAAGACCATTTGGGGAGTTTGTATGCAAGACCGTTTGAGGTCTAAAAAGGTTAAGAATGTTTGATGCCTTAGTGGTCAAGATGGTTTAATGGTTGATTAACCTAAACCTTATAGATACCTAAAGTGATTAAGGGATCAAGTAATTAGTTGATTAATGTATGTTATGATCAAGTGGTGAACATTACTAAAGTACCCTTGATGAGATATAGTGACCAATACCCTTTGATCAAGTGAGCCTTAATGACCACATTAGTAATGACATAGCCCATGATGCCAAGGTTGATTTGACTTAATCTAAATCAAGGATGATGTAAACATCATCTGATAGAAAGAGGAGAGAGAAGACTCCTTATATGAATGAAAATCAAGTAATAAACCTCCAATATGAATGAATATATCTAATTAGGTTATGATCCTTCATAGTGAGATCATGGAAACCCTAATTATGATGGTTAATGAATTTTAACCCTAATTTGAGGGCATTAATGGAAATAATCCTCATATATGATTATAGTATGATCTTAATTCATTATAATGTGATTAGTAAACCCTAATATAGGGTAATGTGATGTAATGTGAATAGTAAACCCTAATCTAGGGTAATGAGATGTGATGTGAATAGTAAACCCTAATCTAGGGTAATGTGATGTAATGTGAATAGTAAACCCTAATCTAGGGTAATGTGCTGATATAGAGATAATTTTCCTATTATCAAATGTATTAATTATGCAAGTTTTTATGAAATGGTGAACATAGCTAGGTAAGAGTTATGATGCCATATTCATTGAAAGCACTTTATAAGCTTTGAAAGTAATGACATGCTATGTTGCCTAGTAAGAGGTAACATATGAGTTTGATAGGTTGTCTGAGCCATGAGAAATATCAGCATTGCTACAATCATGTTCATACTGTTAAAAGACTTGATGGAAATATGTTACTTGATAACAAGTGTTTTGATGATTTAAGGGTTTGAACACCCATAATCCTGAAACATTATGATAAGACGGTTAGGGATTGATATCCCAATGATAACAAGATGTGAAATAAACTTGATACAAGTAGTACTCTTTATTTATAGCAATTGTCTTATTGGTCTATGTTTGAAAACATGCCTGATGATAAAAGAATGCTGTAAAGTACTTAAATAATCAAGTGTAATGATATCATGTAGAGCCCTAACCATAGATCCATCATTGTCAGAAACTAAATGATGGTGAAACAGGTTTTCCTAAGGGAACTCCTGGAGAGCATACTTTTGAGTATGTGGGGGTTATGGATGCGAATATCCTTAAGTCATAATGTCGGATTTGATGTGAGATGTACATTTAATCTCTCAATCCTTCATTATATATGTATGTCGGGATGATGTATCACTAATCCTCCGATGATGTTTATTATGCCGCATCGATATGAGATAAATAAGAAATCCCTCGATGGCGAAGAGAGTACAACATGCCACTGTAACTCTAAGAGTGAAGTTGCCAGAATACCCTGGAAAGCTATTATAGCAGAGACACAAGATGTCCTGCATGTTGTACCTCACACTGGCTAAGGAAGATGAGGTCATAGGAATTCGGCTCTTCTGATGACCTATGTATGGTACCGATTGTGATTTAGTAATGGTCGGTTGGAGAATGAGTGGTATACCTCATCTCCTCAGGGCATAAATATGTTTGTAAAATGTAAACAGCCGTGTAGCATAATTTCTTAGGTTGAACTACGAGAAACAATGATTGATGATACATTGTTTATAGTGTTCTAGTTGAATAACTAGTATACATGTTTTTCATATTCCTTATGGAAATATGTCTTGTCAATCAATCAAGTTATAATTGAAATGATTGCTTAGAGAATACTTCTCTATTTAGTTTAATGAATGAATTGCCTGTTGTTAAACAATTATAGTTATGTTACTCATTGTTATCTTAATCTTTGCAATAACAATGCTTCTGGCATAGAGTTATAACTCTCAGTGGTACAATTATTCAATTGTCTCACCCCCGTGGGATTCGACTTTTTAGGTAGACGCCGAGGACGAAGGAACCCATCACTGGGTGAACAACAGCAGCAGCAGCAACATCCGGGATAGAAGTGATCCTCAAGTGGAGACACTGTCTGTCAAGTCTTGTAGATAGAATATCCTATGTGTCGTCTATGTACTCTCAGGTCCTAGGAGTCTTTAGATGTTTTATATATATCTGAGATTTTGGCATAATGCCTCGAGGTTTTTGTATCTTGCCTTGTACAGTTAACAGGGCAGTTGATGTTGTGACTCTCGAGATGTGATATTATAGAGATGTAATGGTGAATCAGTTGTAAACAACTTATCTTGTTTTTTTATAAAAGAGTTTCACATTTTGTAGATCTCTTTATAAAAAGTTTTAAAATTTTGTGATTTTCAATAATTCCGTTGCTAGCGAAACGCTTCCGCATTAGTTTAAATTTGTTGATCTTGTTTTTGCGAGACGGTCGTCACATTGTGAGACATGAGAATAGTTGTTGCCTAGTGAGAGGTAACAAGATGTTTATAAAAATCTCATGTAAGAAATAATAATGTTCAAATAAACTAGGAAATGGAAACTTAGTAACATAATAATAATAATAAATTGATACAATAATAATAGTGAAATCTTAATCATACATGCTTTATGCTTATAGCCAAATAATGTCTTTAGTGTTTTGAATATGCTTAAAGGAGATAAGAGGAATACTTTTATTATATAAAGGATGTGAATAAGTATGATGGCTTGGCCAAGGTATAAAGCCTAGTAAAGGTGATGTGGTATTCAGTGATGAGATGCACAAGATTGGAATAGTCGAATGCCTGGAATAGATGCACATGATTGGAATAGTCCAATGCCTGGAATAGTATCACATGATTGGTGATAACCCAATGCCTGGCTGTTAATCACAGGATGGGTAGAGTCCACTACCTGGTTGTTAATCACATGATTGGTAATAACCCAATGCCTAGCTATTAATCATAAGATTGGTAGAGTCCAATACCTAGGTATTAATCACATGATTGGTAATAACCTAGTACTTGGTTGTTAATCATAGGATTGTTAGAGTCCAATGCCTGACTGTTAATCACAGGATTGGTAATAACCCAATACCTGACTGTTAATTACAGGATTGGTAGAGTCCAATACCTGGTTGTTAATCACAGGATTGGTAATAACCCAATACCTGGTTGTTAATCACAGGATTGGTAGATTCCAATGCCTGGCTATTAATCACATGATTGGTAACAACCCAATGCCTAGCTGTTAATTACAGGATTGGTAGAGTCCAATGTTTGGCTGTTAATCATAGGATTGGTAATAACCCAATACACGGTTGTTAATCATAGGATTGGTAATAACCCAATGCCTGGATGTTAATCATAGGATTGGTAGAGTCCAATACCTGGATGTTAATCACAGGATTGGTAATAACCCAATGCCTAGCTATTAATCACATGATTGGTAGAGTCCAATGTCTGGTTGTTAATCACAGGATTGGTAATAACCCAATGCTTGGCTGTTAATCACAGGATTGGTAGAGTCCAATACCTGACTGTTAATAACATGATTGGTAATAACCCAATGCCTGGTTGTTAATCATAGGATTGGTAGAGTCCAATACTTGACTGTTAATCATAGGATTGGTAATAACCCATTGCCTGGCTGTTAATCATAGGATTGGTAGAGTCCAATACCTGGATGTTAATCACAGGATTGGTAATAACCCAATGTATGGATGTTAATAATAGGATTGGTAGAGTCCAATACCTGGTTGTTAATTACAGGATTGTTAATAACCCAATGCCTGGCTATTAATCATAGGATTGGTAATAACCCAATGCATGGCTGTTAATCTAACAAGATTGGCATAGTCTAATACCTGGAATAGCTGCACAGGATTGGCATAGTCCAATACCTGGATAGAATGTGATGATGTATATTCACATGACTGGTACAATCCAATACCTGTCTAGCAGATTGGCTGAGGCCAATAGATATAAATGAGAATGATTCATGGATGACATACCATGATAATGAGCATCACAAGATAAGCTTGAGATGTTGATATAGTATGATGGGTAACTGATATACATGCTCTTCTTATTCCTTATAAAGTGAATAGATGATTTACTACTCTATCATGGATAGTTGTAATTCTTTAAAAGATGAAAATATTATAAACTACATATCCTCTACTCAGTATAATACTATTTAACTGTGATAATAACATTGTTGGCAGAGAGTTATATCTCTCGCTGGGACAATTGTCTCACCCCGTGGGATCCAATTTTATTAAGGTGGATGTGCACGAGGGGGGGTTGAGACCGTACTACAGAGAAAGAACAACAACAACAGGGACAACAGTGACAACTCAGGTTGAGTGTACTGTCTGTCATGTCTTGTAGATAGAAGTCCTATGTGTCATTTCTGTACTCTCAGGTCCTTGGAGTTGGTTTGTACTGGTTTCATGAATGATATGAGATTTTGGCTTGAATGCCTCAGGTTTTATGTTGCTCTAGTATGTGTTTTGATAGAGCAACTGTTATATGTCATCCTCAAGATGAGATGTTGTATAATGTAATCATGATATGTATGAGTTTTGGATCTTTAAGTAAGAGTTTTTTTGGAAAAGGATCTCCTTGCAAAACGGTTTTAAATTTTAGTGATTTTTGTTAATCTGCTTATTATGTTTATTCCACTTAATTAGTAACGATTTGTTTGTCGATTTGATGAAGGTCGTTACAACTACATGGCGAATGCCAATGTCCATAACTAGTTATTATGGTTGGAAAGTTTTGTGAATTGCATCTTATGAAATTTTTGGATAGATGGTATGCACAACTCTTTGTCATAGACATTTGCATGCTTCTAGGTACTTAATCTCATTAAGATCACCTAGTTAAGTCTGACCCAAAATTCAACACGATACTAGTTCACTCCTCTTAGTAGGCCAACATAACTATCGTCACACTTCCATGAGATAGACAGTGCACCATGCTTGGAGTTCTTACACATACTCAATCAAGTTTTTCATGTGTGTTTCTAATGGAAATTATCTAGGACTTAATATGTTTGATGAGGGATTTTCTATTAATAAATATATATACACATATCCAACTTCCACATATTTATAGTATGTACCATATACATGTTACGACCACAATGAAAACATGCAATAATAAACATAAGCAATGGTTATGACCATCCTATTATAATTCCTTAGAGCCACAAGGAATTACTACCACCTAAGGTCCACATCATATGTAGCAACCTATTTTCTATGACAATCTATGCTAGATCTAGTCTGGGTCGATTGATTCAACCTGAAGCGGTCGCCTGGCCTCCTGGTCGGTTGGTTGGTATCGTGGATCGATCGTATGACCTCTAGTCCTTGTGAGGTCTAGACTCCTCCAGCCGATCGGTTGGGCCACCAGCCAATCAGTTTCCTTCTCCTATCATCCGCCTTATTGGTCCTCTAGCAAATCAGTTCGTCTCCTGAACTGGTTGGTTCACCTGGTGTAGAATGTCCTCTTTGACATAATAGGAAATAAAATCTATCATAATCATATTTACCATATTACATTGTAATTGGGAAACCTTGAGTTATATTTGAGGGGAGCATAGGAAGGAAAGAAATTATATTTTTATATATGAAAAGAAGAGAGATGCTCGATATGCAAACTGAGATATAAATAAGAACAAGCAACCATCCAATGAAGGATAAAAGGTCTAGAATTATAGGCCATAATCACACTTCCAATCACCATCAAAATGATTTTTCAGGATACACTTATTGCATATATATAATATATAGGGATCATATGTGTGATTTATTTGGATATGTACATTAATCATTTTAAGCAATCACAATGTTATACAATAAATGAATGATAAAATAGACATCTGATCATTTTGATTAAATGCCAAAGCATAGTAAATTGACGTGGCTCTAATACCATGGGAAATATAGTATTAGATATGGTAGCAGAAACAAAAATTTTACTTGTCATATTCCCCATTGAATAGTATATCATGTCAAAAACTATGAGATGGGAAATAGGACTGCAAGGTTATACCTAGTCCTGGAGCAAGTCCAGTGAAATTCCCTTACAGTAGCGTGCACCTTTGTTCAAGTCACACTTGGATGGTTGTTGTTGTTAGCCTCTTAGTCGTACACCAGGACAGTGGTTGATGATGTCCTCCTATAGGGACAAGTTCCTCTCACCTTTAGAATAGTCTACGCAGACCACTGAGAACTCCTATCTTTCTAGATGGGTAGTCAGGAAGGATTTGTCTCTTCTAGTTGATGTGCTAGCATCAACTTGCTCTCCCACAATTGTCTCTTCCTTGTTGTTCCTCCATCTGACGGGTAGAACTTTCTCGGGCTCTGTTCGTTACCACAACTAGAGAAGACAACAATTGTCAGAGCCTATTGTTGTGTATGGGAAGCCCCAGTACCCTCTATTTATAGAAGGGTCAAGGGTTAGGGTTTCCAATCAGTCTGTAAGTTGAAGAGATAGAATTTCATGAATTTTCCAAAGCATGTGAACATTGAACCGGTCGTTTCACCTATGAACTGGATAGCTCACACATGAGATAATCATTTCAACACTTGAATTGGTCATTTCACCATGTTTCTTGTTTGCAATTGTTTTGGCAATTAATATTTGATTAATGCACAACATGGCATCAACATCAATCCTTGATCCAATCTCATAGATCTACCAAATGGCTAATTAATGACCTGAGTTGATCGGTTCATGCACCTGAGCCGATCAGTTCACTTGCTAAACTAGTCATTTCAAAGTGTAGATTTCCAATGTTGTTTAAATTGAATGCCTAACACTTTAGTAATCAATGTTAAACATCATTCATGAATAAATGCCTATTCAAGGTGCATTCCTATGCATGTGACCCTATAGGTCCCAAGTTACATTGGTAGTGAATGTCTATAACTAATTTATGACATCACAAACAAATATTGGTATCTAGCAAGACATCATTGCTACCCAAGTAATTCTGAAAGTTGAAGAACAACTTCAACCTACATTCCTTGATTGGGGTTATTGTGATTGAATAGTCCTCTGTCTCTGATATCCAAATTGAACTTGAGAAATAGAATAGTCATCCTCTTCAACAATTAATACATGTTCCTTGAACTCAAGCAGACTATCTAAGATATGTTTCAGCTCAATATCAAATATTGACTCACACCTGCATGGCCATGCATTTCTCAGTCTCTCTTATCAAGTGGCCAGGATATCAAACTCCTATAGGAAGGACAAATCCCATCTGCATCACTCACAGTCATTCCCCAGGTGCCAGAATGCATTTGAGCATTATTTTTATAGAGACCCTTATTAAAGGTCACATTTGATGATGACAAAGTACAAAAATCAACATATGATGAGTGTAGTGATTTTAGATCTAAAAACCACAAACACCACCATCACTATGAGAGTTGATTTTCACTACTATTCTATGGTTTCCATTGTATCACTCTCAAAGTGAGTATGTATGATAAACTATTCTGTAACAAGTATCTATGTGTTTGGTTTGATATCATGTATCATGATTAATGAGATTTTGTCATCAACAAACACACACTCTAGTCTTCAATGTTATTGTTGTCTATTAGCCTTCCCCAATACTAACTGACCAGGGACATAACAAGACTGTATATACTATTAACATTTGCATCATCTCATTATTCAGGTCCTCAACCCGAAGAAATACATCATTGAGTAATATTATTCTTTAGATATTTATTATGTACCATAACTAAATAAAATAGAATAAATTGGAAGATTGCCTTTATTATTAATTAAATCGTTTATAAGGTATACCAATACAATCATCATATGATTGACGCTATGGGAATACATACCAACTTCACCCATCTTTACAACCACCAACTAAAGTGGGAAACTCACTAGTGGAAGATTGACCTTTGTTCTTCATTTTACAACCCAACCAAGTGATTTAGATGACATACTAAGAGGGTTATGAGACCCTAATCTCAATTTTTAGATGCTTAGCGTGAAATTGATATCAAATATAGATGTACATGATCCTTATTCAGATATATAGTAATATTCAATTTTATTAGATGTCTTAATACAACACTTTTGGCTTTTTGAATCTCAAAGTACTAATTATGATACCATATCAATAAAAAATGTGATGAGAAATTAAGTGATAAGGATAGTAGTGATATGTATGATTTGTAGTATTTATTGGTACCTTAAATAATTCTAGAAATTGGATTTATGCTAGATACTTGTCACATGATTATCTCTTAAAATGTTTAGAATATTTTGTTAAGTGATGCACTTGTTTATCAACTGAGTTTTATCAGCAAATATTCAGCCAGACATACTAAAATATCGAAACCTTATCATTTTAGTAATTGATTTTAATTATTTTACTGATAAGTTCTAATTGAGTAATATTTTTATTGTAGGTCTATCCATGAATTTTAGACATCATACTAAATTTTCAGAATTTTTTGATATCATTTAAAGGTAAAATATTTAACATATCATTAACTTGTCTGACTAGAAAATTCTTCATAAATAAAATAAAATATAATATTGGTGGTTTATTTGCAATTGATCCAAGAACCTTAATCGATCTATATCAATAACCTTACACTTATCTCTCATATTTCCTAATTCATATCAGAGAAACAAAATCCTAGAGAGAGAGGGAGAGTTAGGATTTGGAGAAGGAAAGGAGTAAAGATGTTGATCTTTGATTCTATCTTCCTAAAAGTGATGAAATCGAGTAAGTTAATGTTATTTAGATAGATATTCATGGTGAATATTCTCTCCTATGTATAAATTATGTCCCTTGTCTGATTTGAATCAAAAGGATATGAAATCATGATATTTTCTCTTTCTTTATCCATAATCTCCATTTCTAGGATTCTTGAGTGGAAAGGAGGAAAATGACTGAATTCTCAAAGTTTGAATTGGATTTAGGGATATCAGTTCTTGGGCTACATTTTTGAGGTGTTTAACACTTGATATGAGTAGGTAAAAGGATATTTTAGTCAATTTCACTTAATTAGATTATTCTAGTTGATGTTCTCAATTTCTCTCTAGAAGAAAGTAAACAAAAAGTTATTGTTCTTGAATTCAGTTTATAGAATATTTCAATCCATGTTCTAAATATGATATGAGAATTTTCTGTGATGAAATAGATATATAAATCATGGACTTGAATATTAGATAATTAAGAAATTTATTTGAGAATTTTCTGGAAATATGAATTTCTAACTTATTTGAATGTCTGAACAACAATCTAGCTAAAATTTAGATTAATGCTTATATGGTCTCGCTTAAATTATAATAAAAACCCACTAGATAGAGATAAACTATAGGTTCCTACATTTTTTGCAACAACTATTGGTCCATTAGCTACTTGTAGATCCTCCTATCCCTTCAGTAAGCATTTACTTCTTATCAAATTCTACATATTAGAGCATATGTGAGATCTACATCTGGTATCCAATACACAATGTGAAGAAGTAGATAAGTGTATCTCTATAACATATACACCTAAAGTGGAGATCTCTATCCCCTATTATTCTTTAGTTCCTAAAAGTAAAGAGGATGATTTCTTTTCTGATGTCCAGACTAGTGACGATTGTCTTCCTTGTATAATCCTATTTTAGGTTTAGTGCATAACACTTGGACGTTTATCTAGCTTTAGATAGTTTTTTAGATCTTCTCTTACCCTTTGACTTTTTCTTTAATTTGTTGACCATCAACATGGACTTTGTCTTGTCTTTTTTCATTTGTGTGTCAGCAATTTTTGACACACCAATCAACTCTAACAATGTTCAAATAAAGTTAATTGTGTTGTAGTTCATCACAAACTAAATGTTTGATTCTCACAATGATTGGAAAATTACATCAGTAGCCAGCTCTTGGCTAAAGGGGAATTATAGTCTTTCAAGGCTTTCCACATACCCAATCATCTTTAGTACATGTGGCCCTACTGAATCCCATTCTTACATGTTGCACATAAACAAGATCTTGAAGACATCGTACCTTTGTTGCATGGCTTGCTCTTGGAACGCATTCATGAGATGTGTGGAAAAATCTATATTTCACATGATCTCATGTTGCCTTTCAAGGTCATGATTCATGGAGCATATCATGAGGCACTTGACATCAATAGCGTAACCAATATGCTCATTATAAGCTTCCCTTTCCATTCTAGGCACGTTTAGAGTTGGTTCCACTGGTTCCACTGTTTCTAGGACGAACAAGTTATGTTCGTGAGTGAGAATAATTCTCAATGTCCTACACCAATTGTGAAAGTTATTCCCATTCATATTTTACTTCTCAAGGACTGACCATAATGCTAAGTTGTTTTGTGTGTTTGTCATTAACTATACAAAGAAAATATTGGCATGATTCAACAATTTGATTTGAAAATTGATTTGATTTTACAATATTAAGTTCACTTTTAATCAATGACACTCCCACTATTTCGATCAAATTAACATCCCTCATTATGAATTCTAAATATTACGATGATCATCCCTCTATTGAGTCAAGCTATGAAATACATTAAGTTATGAGTCAACTTTGGGTGACTACTCACAGCTTAACAATTAAGGTAGGTAACAACTATCAGTTGCATCTAATGCAAATTTTGGATAGATGTTGCACAACTCCTTGACATAAATCACCTTAAGAACTATATGCCATATTTATACCTCTAGGTCCTTAATCCACTTTATATCACCTAGTCACGTCCAACCCAAAGGCCAATAGCATAAGCTATGCATCCTTTTTAGCAGACTTAAATACTTATTATTGCACTTTCACAAGATAGATGGTGCACCATGCTTTGGCATTCACGTACTTAGTCGATCAAGGTATTTATGAATATTTCACAAAGGAAGGAATCATAAATATTGATATTCAATCGAGGGGTGTTGGTATCATAATCATATGTATTTAATCACCATTATGTACACATTATTATATGTATCATATACTACAATAATTGCTACAAGAAATAAAATTGGATATGGCAACTGGTATAACCTCTTGAGCCAATAATAGTCATAGAAATACAACAAAGAGACTCACATCCAATTTAACCCTTAAGTTTCCTTTATATGATTGTCAATAGATCCACTGGAAAACTAGTCTCCTGATTGGATTCCATGTTTGGGTTGTTCTTTAGTTGTTGATGAAGTTGTCATTTTGTCTTCATCAGAATCCCTTCATGGACCTTTCTTTTTGGTTTTCGAGCATCTGATCGTATCCTCCTATCCATCATAGTCCATTGGTGATGTCAATATATCATCCTATTCTAATTGTAATAAGTAAACTTAACATGGAGAGTATAGAGAGATGCATGGCATGCAAGCAATATACATATTGTATTTTTTTATTGTAGTCAAAATAAAAAATCACATGTTTCATATCACAAGCATTCACCATAGAAACTTAGTTTCCATATCCATATCTACCAAATAGAATGATTTTCATGGCATCACATTGTCTTACGTAATATCAATATATTGCATCCTATATGATAGTTGATGATTAATATAGATACACATTGCATATTGTTTGTCGAATGAATTGTTTGCGGTTCAAAATCCAATTTGTCTTTAGCCTCATACAACATTAGCTTTGATACCATTACAAAGTTTTAGTGGAAGGGGTGAAATGGAAACCCAATGTGTGTATCTCCCTTTGGACATCTATCCTTATATGTAGAAGTGTCATGGGATTGGATGTCCTAAAAATCAAATAGTGTTCCTGTTCACAATTAAAAATAGCACATAAACTCAAAATGTTGTAAGAAATTTAATTCTATCAATTAATCAACTAGTGAATAGAGTGGGACTAAATTTATCATCTATTCGACCCATTAGTTTATATTTGACTTACTGGCCAGTCCATGTTTAGTTTCAATTGATCAATTCAATTTCAAATCAAATAGACCACATATTCCTTGGAATTTCCTAATTTCAATCTAGTCGACTGATGAATGAATATTCATCATGACTCACCTTCATTTCTTAGACAAATTTTGCACCTCAAGTTAGTACTTTATTAATTAATTAACTTCATTTTGCCTTTTGGTTCCATAATTCTTAGTAAATCAATTTTGCATCGCTTTTGACAATTTAAAAGTTTTTTGTTGTAGTTGGAATTCTTAATGATTCGGTCATGATTGTAGCATTTTGACAATGTAAAACATTTGTATTTTTAGAGGAAACTAAGCATTCATGAATGGCCTTGTCATGGCTGTCATTTCATGAGTAGGTCACATTAACCTCTAGTCAAGTGATCAAGTCAAAGTTGCTCAATCCTTCAATTGAGGCATTCTTTATTCCAAATCTATTGAGACAATTAATTGAGAACATTGCAATCGTACATTTTATTAAGGCAAACATATCAATTTCATTATTGAAGCACCATATGGCATCTACATCATGGGGAGAATGCACCAGAAGAACAGATATAGATCAAGAATAGAGCCAAGGCATTATTGAAGTTCATATTAGAATGTTAATAAAACACTTGTACATAGATCCATCCCCAACAAGGTTGACTACAACAACTTTTCATGAGGAATACCAATAACCTAGACGTGTAAGACTACACTTGAATCTTGCTCCAGTTGGAAACTAACTCTTCACAACAAACCATTGGGGAACAAAATCAATAGAAATTAAATGTGACATATAACAACATATAGAACCTCATCACTCTCACAAAGGAAAGTATGTTGATGTGTGTCATTTACATACCAAATCACTAGAAGGGAAATCCTAGAGTTTAACCTTTGAATGGTTAATAACTCCCAAGTGAGTTAATATTAGTACATAAAGGTATCAATCCCAAAGTATGACAACTTTAACCATTAATTCCAAACCAAACGTGATAAATAGAAAGTAAATATCAGTCTAAGAGTGGTTTATTAAAACTAGATCCTAAATTAAGAGTACAAAAATAAAACTAGTTAATAAAATGATAAAATATAATGGGGGTTCGTGGGATCAATGATCAGCCTCAAAAGTGAGTCGGAACTTTTAATTTATAACCTGAATCCTTTGAGGACGCCCACAACTTTTATTATGGGGTCGAAGTAGATATAAGGGGTCAAACACAGGGACGTGGTGATGTTTAGGATGCCACAAATTTCGTTCCTTAGTCAGATAAGCCAAAATGATAGTCGATGAAAATATGTGCTAGAACTAGTCTAGCGAGTTGTCACAAAAAAAACAAAACAAAGAAATGAAAAGAAAAGAAAATAAAAGAAAATAGAGTATGCAAGATTCTACTAATAAGAGAGGAGGAGTTCTTGGCTATGTAACCACAAGTTGGGAAGTCTATGCACCCATTCTCAGGCATAGACAACCCTTGAATGCCTAAGCAAGCAATCAATATCCAAACATAGCACTCACTGTGGTATCTATTCCTGTGGGTTGTCTCACTCGCTCTCGCAAAGTGTGACTAAAACCCATCTATGATTGTGCCATGAAACCTCTCTCAAGGATGACACATCAACATCTCAACATATTCTAGAGGTCCTCTCGGGTCAACAATGTGCTGAGATGTTAGGAACAGACAACCGTTAGACCATACTCCTCTCAGACTCTGGTCCAAACTACCTTCTCGCGCCTATTCCTACACGGATCTCATGATACAGGTAGAAACAATAGTTCAAACAAGGAAGAGATCAACCAAACTAGCAATCACAACTAGAGAGAGAAGATAGAACAAGCAAACATACTAGATCTAAAATAAATCTACTTGCTTAAGGAAAAAGTACAAAAACATGCCCAAAATGGGCTACATTGCCAAGAAGGAGCTCAACTAGCCATGGACAAACATAGTTGGCACCAAACATAGATGGAAGAATATCATTGTACAAGAAACCAAGGAACACAATAGAAGAAAGGGGAAGAAGATAAGATTTATCCCATGGAGGAGAGGTGTCTCTCACTCCTTTGCCTCTGTATAGGTTGGATCTCGTCTTTTGGTCCTCCTCCTTGATCAAATCTAGACTCCTTGGTCCTCTCTCTCTAGATCTACCCCAAACAACGGCTCAGTGGATGAACAGAGGTGCCAATGATCCAGATCTGGGTTTCCACTACATATCTGGGTGGAAATAGGTGGATGGATGGAGAGAGAATGGAAGCCTACTGTAGAGGGCAACGCGGAGTGAGCACCATAGTATTCTCAGACCTCCATGCTCTCACACAGGACTCCGGGTCGAGGTCCTCCTTGGGCTGGATGCAAGCGGGAAGCCTTCCGGTCTAGCCTTGATCCCCTCCCCTTAGATCTGGAGTGGGGTATTTATAGGCAATGGATCGGGGGTCCTATTGTTGGACCTCGGTCGATGTGTGTAAGCCTACTCTAGTCATGGTCTTGTTTCACCCCTGCTGGACCTTGGGCGCGACTACAATTGACCGCGGTCACGGTCTGTAATGATGCTCGTGGTTGACAACGTGGAGAAGGAGAAGCAATGGCATGAGGAGGACAACAACAAAGGTGGCGGACGTAGGGAAGAGTTGCTTCCGCGAGGTGGTTCGATGACTGTCGTTGATCGTGGTCGTAGAGATGAAGACGTGAGGTGAGGTCGCAGATGGGAGAGGAGGAACTGCAATCGCGGTTGTTGGAATAACCGCGGTCGCGATTGCTAGGGTTGCAGAGGAAGGTGTGATGAAGAGGGGGGGTGAGGCCACAGTTTAGGTGGAGGACAGAGTGTTGCAGATGTTGATGGTGGTAGGCACTGTAAGCAGAGGGGAGTGGGTCGCAGTGTATGGCAATATCTATTACCATGGTTGCGGTTTTGTGGGTAGGTCACGGTTGTTGATGATACGTGGAGGTCACAGTTCGGTGGAGGAGGAGAAACCACAGGCGTGGTTTTGAGTAGGTGTTGCAGGTGGTCGCGGTGTGCATGAGGCAAGTCGCAAATGTACAGTGGAGAGGTCATGATCAGGGAAGTAGTTGCGGCATGTATGTGTCTCATCGAGAAGCATGTGATGGCGGGAGGTGCAGGCGCTGGAGGTCGCAGTTGCAGCTGGAGGAGACCGTGATCACGGATGAGGAGTTGGTGAGGTTGCAGTCTGGTGTTGGTGAAGACCGAAGACAGCTGGATGAGCGGCGAAGAAACTGCGGGTGAGAGAGGAGAGGATCACAGTCTGGTGTTGTGAGGCTAGGAAACCACGATCACGGTTAGGGTTAGAGATAGGGGGGTCGTGTTCGGACGAAGAAGAAGTCGACCGAGAGGCTGCTAGTAGTGTGTGAATAAGGATCGTCCATTGTGGTGAATGGGCTTGGATATTGGGCCCATGTACTGCAATTTAGTCTGCACAAATAGAAAAATATCCTAATTAAAAATAGAGATTGAATCAATTAGGTTATAAGGGTGTATAAGTAGGTTTAGGCAAATGAAAGCGATAGATCAGAGCAAGACTGAGCCCAAGATGGCGAGCTAAACCTAGATGAGTAGTCATTCATCATTAGAAGATAAAGAAAATAACACTGTTTCAGTGGGCCTCAGAGAGAGAGAAAACATGGACAAAGATGTCATCACAAGTTTGGTGCCTGCTGGTCCCAAAACTGGCTATATTAGCTACTTTATTGGCTATTTTAGCTACTTTACGTATGACAAGATAAAAGGTACTAAAACATGAGCATTAGAGGGCATATTAAGGCCAAAGTGGCACAAAACCATAGATAAATGGCATAGAGAATATGTGCTAATTTGGGTGTTATCAACTACCCCAATCTTAAAACTTGCTTGTCCTCAAGCAAGACTGTGCTCAAAGAACAAAAAGATAACATCCAAATTAAGCTTGGCAATAGATGCTAAGGCTAATAAAAAAAGTTTAAAGCATCAATTCTCCAGATTCATGTCATTTTAGAACAAATCCCCACCAATCAACCACAAGCCTACCAAAGCAAGATCAAAGAGTTTCCAGGCAAGATTAAGCAAATTCACTACAACCTGTCGATATTCATGAGGGTTTGAATCATAATTATTAGTCATGAAAGAATTGTCACATAGGTGATCATACGAGTGATGAGAAATGAGACATCACCATGAATCCATGCATACCAATCAGGAACAACACACCTCTCACTTATTCATGTCCTAAGAAACAAAGAAAATGACTCTAATGAATTCTGAGGATTCCGATCCGCGTCAGGTTGGTCCATGTTACGAGCAATAGTCCCTGCAGTCCAAGCCAGTTGGCCCAAAGTAGTGAGATGAACTCCTCGTACTGTGCTCGAACCAACCCTGCTACTGAGATGATCTCATAGGTCTCCTAGGGGTTCCTAGGGACTCTCTAATGAGCTTATGGAGTGATACTACAGGCATGACATACCCGTGTTCATGAGCGCAGTCATACACCAACTAGGCACCATCCTCAACTCTCCTAAAAGAGAAAATAAGCGCTCATTTATTCGCACTCATGCTTTTATTCTCTGCATTCTATTTTGTAGGCTTGGGTGAGAACTATATAAATATTTTGGGATTTTGTGGGCGGCCAAGCCTCTTTTGCAACGTTTTATATTTTTCATCTTTTTGACTCAATATAATGTGAGAAGGCACGTAGTCCATCAAGGAAAACATTTCATCTTGTTTATAGATCAAAGCCCATCATGATCCGCTTGACACCTGTGTGAAAAGTTGCAATTATGATTCAAGAATCCTTAGAATAGAGGCAAGCTCTTGAAACCACAACTAGGATTCTTTGATCATGTTTTAGCTCATTCCATCGGTCCTTTACCTTGGATTTGTCATTCACAACATAGATCAAGGGAATAAAGCTTTAATCTATGAAAAAGGAACATAACCTTAGATTTATTACCAAACTCAAGGAAAGAGTCAAAGAGCAAGTTGAGCGAAAGTTCAAGCAATTTTAAGATGAAAACTGTGCATTTAGGCATAAAGTCAAGCATTTATCTATTAGATTCGCACCATATGGCCATATTTGCAAAGCTAAAAAACTGATTTTTTTTTTAAAATTTAAAACTAAATGCAGGAAGTAAACATGCATGCATGAAGAATGAAGAGATAGAAGGGTGAATAGCCCTACCACCCCAAGCTTAAAATTTTTCTCGTCTTCGAGCAAGATCTAAGCTTAGGATAATAGGGTGGGAATGCATGGAAGTTAGGGATAATATTTGAGCCCCTTCTTTCTCTTTAACACCTTTTCACGATACCTCACTACTCATGCACGATATTCCCTCACTTGTGGCCGATATACCCTTCACTTGTGGCTAATATAACTCCGTTGTGACCGATATCAACTTGCTATGGCCAATATCACTTGTTATGGCCGATATCACTTGCTATGGCTGATACCAAGGCCTTATGAATGATACCACTTCACCCATGCACTATACCAAGACTCCACGCATGATATCTAAGAGAAAGGAGGTGTTAGGATTTGAAAAAGTTCACTTAGGGGAGAAAAGGAAGGGTATATATACTTGAGGTTCATGAAAAAGTGTGTATATGAGGTGTCATCAATTTACTACTAGTAGGTGCCACATGGACATGCATGGATTGACACATGTACTTGCATGCAATACATCTTTATCTTGCCATGAAAAATAAAAACTTGAGTATAATGCAAGGGATAAAGGTCGGGCCCCTTTGGTTGTCTTCTAGGACAAGCCACTTCCACTCACATTATTATATTCTCAATTCAATGCAACCTTTCCCAAGGAAAGTTGCAAGCCAATATCCATTGCTTTATAAGGTGCTTAGATCGTTTTTGAAAAGTCAAAGATTTAACAACATGATATGGGGGTCTCCTCTTTGGCTCCTTGGCCGATGGGGACTCCCATTTAACACTATAACCCGATACACCTAATAAAAGTTCAAATTAGGGTTTCCATTCAAACCCCTTTCTTGGTCTTTTCATCACCAATAATACCATCACTCATAATTGATTCAAACATGGTGCCTCATTATTTATATATCCTCTAAATGATACTACTAGGGAGTAGGGACACTCTATAGGTGGTAATTTTCATATCAACCCTATATTTTGGGTAAATTACAACTTGCACCAAAATTGGTACACAAGTCACCAGCATTATTCAAACAAGTTCAAACTTGGAATTTAGGCTTTCCACAAGCCACCACCTTGCATAATTCTTTCTATAATGATGATAAAACACTTAGGGAACATTCAACATGTGACAAATTGCAATATAAACCCTCATCTTGGGTAAATTACATTTTGGTCCAAAACATGAGAACATTGCTCAAACATTATTCAAACAAGACCAAATTTGAAACATAAGTTTGTTACCTAATAGAAAAACACTTTAGAGGATTATATTAAAGTTATCAGAAAGTTACTTAGCCAAAAAAATAGGGTTACCTCATAACCCAGGTCAGGGTCATCATGTTTATGCGGGCATAAACCCCTAACATATGGTATCCATACTACAATATGTAACTAGACAAATTTCAAAGGTGGCCCTTCTAGGTAACCAAACATTATTCATCTTATCAGGAGTCATTTTCCCATCTTCTCATATCATTGAAAGTCCTTGGATACTAGGATTCTTTACCTTGGTATCCATTATATGTGCAAAAAACACATCACATCATCATCCTTTCCATCCGTTGTTGTTATTACTAAAACTAAACATATAATAGGACCTTTCTTTAATATTGGGATATTACTTAACACATATACTTTGTCTTGGAACTAAGATCCAAGACTATATGATACTTTTCAAAGTATCCATCTATAGATTTCTTCTAATCCATGCACATCAAGTGTCATAAGACTTACTTGACTGTCATGTCCCGAAAGGGAAAAAGCACAAGGAATCATAGTCCTTTTTATCACCCCACCATTATTCAAGGTTGTTTATTTAAAGAAAAGAGATTATCACCTTCATCGAGTATTACATGAACTTTTAATTATTCATGTGTCATTCAATCTTATTTCCTCTTAGGTTCCTTACCTTTAGCATAGGACTTATAGAGATGATTACATGTCACCACCTCTCAGTATTATCATCATCATGATTACTAGATCTGGGTATTCAAACCCTCAGTTCATCACTAAACATTTTTACCTCTCATCAGGTAACTGTTACCTCTAGGTTCTCAGACCAAGGTATACATTATACGAAACATCTTCTTTTGTTTATAAGTTGATCTATGATTAACTCAGATTTCTCCATATATCAATTAGGATGTGGTAGAAATATCCATGCCACATATTTTACTTCATTATGCTCTTTAGATTTTCTCAAAATGACTACTTGATCAGAGTAATCAGAAAGATAGCAATCTAAGAGTTCCATACTTTCCGTGCCTTTAATAGATGAATACCTGGCTAGGGTATTCAAGAACTAAAATTAGGTAGTATGCATTTGTTTTATATTATGTTTCATCTCTTTAAATTTTTACTACTTAGTATCCCAAATTTTCTCTGGGTGTTTCTTTTACATCTCTTCCCTTTCTTCATGAAGAGAGAAATTTCAAAACATATAAGAGAATATTAATCTGAATATAATTTCTCATCCTTCTTATCTCTTCCTCATGTCCTCATAGGACTCATTAAAGGAAGCTCAACAACAACTACCTTCTTATGATTATCAGATAAAATCAAGAGAAGACATATTAGAATGAAAAAAAGCTCTATATGACTGTCACCCCTCGCGATCATTTACCACTTTCAGTTGACTCAAACATAGAGTCTAGTTGTTTCATGTTGTTACTTTTTCCTTTTTACACTATTGGCCTGTAACTTTTGTAAGACCTACCGAGTCTGCCTCGGTAGTTGGGTCATCCTCCCTTTTGAAGAAACAGGTTTAGTATGCTCAACAAGTCCATATCTATAACATGTCTTGTCCTCGTACCATAGTTTTATCGGTCTTATTACCGATATAAAGGCTAAGTCAGGAGTTCTTACAGGTGGAAAGTTAGGACTTTTGCCTCTACTTAGTGACTACTGCCCTGGTGCACTAGGCATTTATTGCACTGTTGTCACAAAAACTTTGTCTTTTTGGACAACTAGGAAAATGTCTCTAGAATTATAGAGACCTTTCCTTAATTCTCAACTTATTTCCCCTCCTTGGGCATTGCCATCACATATGTACTATCTGTCTATACTTATGGTAGAGTCCATTTTCTTGCCATATGTTAATCCTTCCTACATTTTCTACTGTTCCAACATGACTATGTCATTCAGGAACCCATTCAAAACCCAAAATTTCTGCATTGAGGACTAGTAACCTAGGTTGTATTGCTAATATAAAATCCACTATATTCATCACTATGGTCCTAACATGTCCAACAAGAGTATAAAATGCAGGATTATCTATCATGATTGGGTGAAGATGGGAATTCTCAGGCACTCGTTCTTCTCTTTCTTGATCCCTTGCACCTTCTCTTGGTGCAACAACATTGCTCTTAGCAACGTGTTCCTCATGTTCTCCAGTCATTTTTAAACTTCACCCTTTCTTCTGCATAAGCAGAAGTCACTATAAGATATATTGGAGGACACTATAACAGACTCAACACCTTAGTCCTATGTCTCTATAGATTCAAAAAACCTTAAGATCTGATACCAAACTTGAAATTACTGCCATCAAACCGACAAAAAAATCATTACTAATTAAGAGGAATCAACATAAATAATGCATTAACAAAAATCACAAAAATTTAAAACCATTTTGCAAAGAGATCCTTGTCCAAAAAACTTTTACTAAAAGATCCAAAACTCATACATATCATGATTCACATTGTACAACATTGCTTCATCTTATCTCGAGGACAACATATAACAGTTGCTCTATCAAAACACATACTGGAGCAACATAAAACATCGAGGCATTCAAGTCAAAATCTCGTATCATTCATGAAACCAGTACGAACCAACTCCAAGGACCTGGGAGTACAGAGATGACACATAGGACTACTATCTACAAAGCACGACAAATAGTACACTCAACCTAAGTTGTCACTGATGTCCCTGCTACTGTTGTTCTTTCTCAGCAGTACGATCTCAATCCCCCTCGTGCATGTTCACCTAAAAAAATGTGGATTCCACAGGGTGAGACAATTGTCCCAGCGAGAGATATAACTCTCTGCCAAAAATGTTATTATCATAGTTAAATAGTATTAAACTGAGAAAAGGATAAGCAGTTTAGAACATTCACATATTTTAAAGCATTGCAACTATCTATGATAGAGCAGTAAATCATTTATTCTCTTTATAAGGAATAGGAAGAACATGTATATCATTTACCCATCATACTATAACAACATATCAATCTTATCTTGTGATACTCATTATCATGGTATGACATCCATGAATCATTCTCATTTCTATCTGTTGGCCTCAGCCAATCTAAAAATCAGATATTGAATTGTACCAGACATGTGAATATACATCATCATCATATGTCTAGGTATCAGCTTTGCCAATTGTAATGACCCTGACCTGGGTTATGAGGTAACCCTATTTTTTTGGCTAATTAAGTTTTTTAGTAATTTAATATA
Organism: Alisma plantago-aquatica; assembly: GCA_963693085.1. Taxonomy (NCBI): domain Eukaryota; kingdom Viridiplantae; phylum Streptophyta; class Magnoliopsida; order Alismatales; family Alismataceae; genus Alisma; species Alisma plantago-aquatica. The sequence goes on from OY856414.1 coordinate 464,096,326, forward strand.
ATCCTCTAAGGTGTTTTTTTATCATGTAACACACTTATGTTCCAAGTTTGGTCCTGATTTAATGTTGTTTGAGCAATGTTCCTTTGTTTTGGACCAAAGTGCAATTTACCCAAGATGAGGGGTTATATTGTAATATGTCACATGTTGAATGTGCATTAAGTTCTTTAGCATCATAAGAGAGAGAATGGTGCTAAGTGGTGGCTTGTGAAAAGCCTAAATTCCATGTTTGAACTTCTTTGAATAATGCTAGTACCTTGTGCACCAATTTTGGTACAAATTGTAATTTACCCAAAATGTGGGGTTGATATGAGAATTATCACCTATAGAGTGTTATTACTTCCTCTATGTATCATTTATAGGAGAGAGAAAGAAGGAGACACCATGTTTGAATCAATTATGAGTGATGGTAATCTCGGTGATGAAATGACCAAGAAAAGGGTTGAATATGAAACCTTAACTTGAGTTGTATCAAGTTGAAAAGCTTATATATGAGTGCCTATCGGCCAAGGAGCCATAGGAGGAGACTCATATCGGTTTTAAGACTCTTGGAAAAATCCATGACGTGCAAAGAACCTGAAGGAGGTGAAGGGTATCGGTTTACAACTTCCTTAGAAAAGTTGTATCGGGTTGTGAATAAACTGGTGATTTTGTTGACATATTTTATTCAAAGAGATAAGTAACGGGAGAAATTTCATCCCTAGTTTATCCTCAAGTGTTTTGCATGTCAATAGAAATGTTAATGCATGCATGTACACGTGTCACCCATGCATGGACACGTGGCACCTAGTAGCTCAAATTGATGACACGTCATTTACACACTTTTTCATGAACCTCAAGTATATATACCCTTCCTTTCAACCCTACGTGAAAATTTTTGAATCCTACCACCTCCTTGCTCTTGGATATCGTGCATGGAGACTTTTTGTCGTGCATATGTGATGTGGTATCATGCATAGGCCTTGGGTATCGGCCATAGCAAGTAATGTCGGCCATAGCATGTTGATATCAGCCATAGCAAGTCGATATCGGCCAAGTGAAGTGTTTTTGGCCACAAGTGAGGGGGATATCAGCCAAAAGTGATGGAATATAGTGCAAGGGTAGTGATATATCACGAAAAGGTGCTAAGGATCAAGAATGAGCTCAATACTTAACCCTAAGGTGAGGCCATGATCATCTTCAACCTTGGATTGAAGCATGATTTTAGGATTATGATCTTCCTTTCTTTTCTTCTTCACCAATTGCTTATCCATGGTGATTCCTTGTATATGAAGGATTTGTGAACGAGCCTTAGACTTTTTATAAGTCATCTTCAACCTTAGGAACGTGGATCTTTGGATCTTGTAGCTTTGAAGTTGTTCTTAAGGAAGGTTATATAACATGAACTCTATCATGTTATTATTCATCACCTAAATTGCTATACTTAATGATCTACTTTTAACTCCAAAATTTTCAGAAATAGTTGATGAAATTATGAGTTCTAGTAGTTTCTTAGACCTGTTTCCATGAACTATAATAGTTAGAACGAAGGTCTAGAGCTTGAAGAAGATGGTATCACCTTATAAAGTGATATCGGGTTCAAGCACACAAGCAAGCACCTCTAACCCGATATGGTGATGCACCTACTTCACTAAAACGATATGGATATGATTTAATAATTTATTACATGATATGGTGGTGTAGTATACACCTATTGAACGATATGAGGTCAAGCAAACAGCTCAAAAATGATATTGGTCTAAGCACACACCTCTTTGCCTGATATGGTGTGAAGCAAGCGCACACCTCTTTGCCTGATATGGTGTGAAGCACAAACACACCTCTTTGCCAGATATGGTGTGAAGCACACATACACCTCTAAAGTGATATGGTGAGCAGGCACACACCTCTTTGCCCAATATGGTGTGAAGCAAGAACACACTTCTTTGCCCGATATGGTGTGAAGCACACACACACCTCTTTGCCTGATATGGTGTGAAGCACACACACACCTCTTTGCCAGATATGGTGTGAAGCACACATACACCTCTAAAGTGATATGGTGAGCAATCACACACCTATTTTCTCGATATGGTGTGAAGCAAGCACACACCTCTTTTCCCGATATGGTGTGAAGGACACACACACCTCTTTGTCCGATATGGTGTGAAGCACACATACAACTCTAAAGTGATATGATGAGAAAGCACACACCTCTTTGCCCGATATGGTGTGAAGAACACACACACCTCTTTGCTCGATATGGTGTGAAGCGCACACACACCTCAAAATTGATATGGATTCATACATACACCTCAAGGGTGATATGGTAATCACACATACACCTCAAACCTGATATGGAAGCATACATACACCTCAAGAGTGATATGGAAGCACACATACACCTCAAACCCGATATGGAAGCAGACATACACCTCAAGGTCGATATGGTAAGCACACATACACCTCTAGGTGATATGGGTAGCAAGTATACACCTTTTAAATAGATATTGGGTTAAGCATACACCTTTTTGGACGATATGGTGTTGAGCACCTATCTCTAAAATGAGATGGAAGGTAACCCAATACACTAGATGACATGAGTGGCAAGGTGGTTAGTACCCTAGTGCATGTGATGGCCAATACACTAAAGTAGGGTGTGGCCAATATATTCAAGTGAGGTGAGGATGTTACACCCATGAAGGGTGAAGTTGATACACATTATGAATGGTAAGGTTGATACCTTAATGGGTAAGGGTATGAGGGATATGATGATGCCTAGATCGATATACACCTAACCCAATACATATGTTCAACTTGACATACATGATTCAACCCTATACACCTTGTAAACGTGAGGGCAAGACACTCTTAGGAGTGATGAGTATAATACCAAGTAATGGTGTGGCTAATACCTTGATAGGTGAAGCACCAAAAGTGATTAATAATGGTCAATCCTATATCAACAATGTCTTAACCTGAGATGAGTTCATATCACTTGATGATAGTTGGGTAATTCAAGTGTGTGACTTATGGCCAATACATTACAGGATAAATGTGATGGGCTAGTGCATAAAGTATTAGGATGGGAAATACCCTAATACAAGATAAGTTGATGAACTTAAGTAAGTTAAAAGTGATGAGGGAAGTGATACACCAAGGCATGATAAATATCACATCCAACACCTTAAGGTTGATACACCTTGATGCACCTTAAATCCAATATAGATGGATGAGTAACACATGAAGTGTGTCATGTCAATTATTACATTGAGATGTAATGAGATTAATGCACTTTGATAAGTGTAGGCTAACAGGCCTTGAGAAAAAAGGCGAAGCCAAGTTCATAAAGTATGATGTAATCAATATCCCAGTGAGGATGAGAGAGAAACTCATACTTTGTGTTGATTATCATTTAATGATAAATGATGAGAATAAATAAATATGATTGAATACTTATGATATCAATGTATGCTCCTAGATGTGTGGAGCAATGAATTAGGGTTTGAATTAAAAAAATGAACTTGAAATCCTAACCCTAATAATGGGAAGGTTGTATTTCTCTTATTGCATAAGCCTTGTAAGGCATGTTAAATACTTGTGTAACAAGTATAATAATTAATGGCCTTGTGAGCCATGTGAATAGTTGTTGCCTAGTGAGAGGTGACAAGATGTGTAATGGCCTTGTGAGACATGTGAATAAGTTGTTGCCTAGTGAGAGGTGACAAGATGTGTAATGGCCTTGTGAGCCATGTGAATAAGTTGTTGGCTAGTGAGAGGTGACAAGATGTGCAATGGCCTTGTGAGCCATGTGAATACTTGAACAACAAGTAAAACGAATACCTTGGTCTGAGGAGCTAGAGGTAATAGTTACCTAATAAGTGGTAACAATGTTCAATGATGATCTAAGGGTTTGAATACCTAGATCTAGTAATCATGATGATGATAGTGTTGAGGGATGAGAATTCCCAGTAATGAGATAAGGGATTGAAATCCTAAATGACATATGTGTTCTAAAGATTTGAAAAGTACTTGATAGATGAATTGCACTTTTCTTTGTAGTATCTTTTATAATAATTCATGTTTGAAACTTGATTGATGCTAAAAGACATTGTAATGTACCTAATTAATCAAGTGGAATTTCATCATGTAGTGCCCTGACCATAGATCCATCATCGTTAGTAGCTGGTGATGGTAAAATAGGTTTTCCCACAGGATGTCCTGGAGAGTGCATATTTTTTAATATGTGGGGGTGATGGGTGCGAATATCCTTACGCACTAATGAGGGATTGATGTTAGATCTCCTTCATTATAAATGTCGGGTTGGATGTATCAAATATCTCCCGATGATGATGAATGTCGGGATTGATGGTAGATAAAAATGAGATCTCTCAGTCCCAAAGAGAGTGCAGTTGCCGCTATAGCTCTATAGCGAAGTTGCCAGTATACCCTGGAAAGCTATGTAGCAGTTGACACAAGATGTCCTGCTTGTGGTCTCGCACTGACCGAGACGGCAGAGATCAAGGCAGCCAACTCTCCCATTGACCTTGTATGGTACCAATTTTGACTTCGTAGTGATCGGTTAGAGTGTGAGCGATATACCTCATCTCCTCAGGGCATAAGTGTGATTGTAAAATGTAATCAGCCGTGTAGTGTATTTGCTTAAGGATGGAATATAGAAATCATTGGTTGATGTTACATTTCTTATTGCATCTTAAATGGATAGATGTTATACATGTTCTTCATATCCCTTATAAAATGAATAGTTGAATTACTGCTGTATCATATATATAGCTGCAATGTTTCAAAAGATGATATTGCTCTATTATACTTAAATAGAGATTAAATCCTGCCTATTAACATAAAAAGAACCTCTGCTCAGTTTATAAATGCTTAATATATGATAATAATATGGTCGACGGAGAGTTATATCTCTCACTGGGACAATTGTCTCTCCCCCCTGGGATCCACATTTTTTTAGTGGGCATGCACGAGGTGGTGAAGATCTTTCTATAGAGGAGGAATAACAATTGAGGTAGTAGTGATAGCTCAGGTTGAGTGTACTTTCTGTCGTGTCTTTTAGATAGAATTCCTATGTGTCGTCTCTGTACTCTCGGGTCCTTGGAGTTGGTTCATAATGGTTTCATGAATGATCTGAGATTTTGGCTTGAATGCCTCAAGGTTTTATGTTGCTCCAGTATGTGTTTTGATAGAACAACTGTTATATGATGTCCTTGAGATGAAATGGAACAATGGTGTACAATGTAAATTATGATATGTATGAGTTTTGGATCTTTCAGTAAAAGTTTTATGGACAAGGATCTCTTTGAAAAATGGTTTTAAATTTTAGTAATTTTTGTTAATTTGTTGTTTATGTTTATTCCACAATTATTTACTGGTGACAGTTTGATTTGTTTTCGGATTGTCACACCAATCCTGTGAGGTTATTCCAGGCATTGGACTATGCCAGTCCTGTGCAACTATTCCAGGTATTGGACTACGTCAATCCTGTGATATTACAACCAGGTATTGGGTTATTACCAATCATGTGATTAACAGTCAGGCATTGGGTTATTGCCAATCATGTGATTAACAACCAGGCTTTGGGTTATTACCAATCTTGTGATTAATAGCCAGACATTAGGTTATTACCAATCATGTGATTAACAACCAGGCATTGGGTTATTACCAATCCTGTGATTAACAACCAGATATTGGGTTATTACCAATCTTGTGATTAACAACCACGCATTGGGTTATTACCAATCATGTGCTTAACAGCTAGGCATTGGGTTATTACCAATCATGTGATTAATAGTTAGGCATTGGGTTATTACCAATCCTATGATTAACAACCAGGCATTGGGTTATTACCAATCCTGTGATTAACAGCCAAACATTGGGTTATTACCAATCCTGTGATTAACAACCAGGCATTGGGTTATTACCAATCATGTGATTAATAGCCAGGCATTGGGTTATTACCAATTTTGTGATTAACAGCCAGGCATTGGGTTATTACCAATCTTGTAATGAACATCTTGTTACCTCTTACTAGTCAACAACTATTCTCATGGCTCACAAGGCCCATTAAACATCTTATCACATCTCACTAGGCAACAACTAATCACATGGCTCACAAGGCCCATTAAACATCTTGTCACCTCTCACTAGGCAACAACTAATCACATGGCTCACAAGGCCCATTAAACATCTTGTCACCTCTCACTAGGTAACAACTAATCATATGGCTTACAAGGCCCATTAAACATCTTGTCACCTCTCACTAGGAAACAACTAATCACATGGTTCACAAGGCTCATTAAATTTTATTATATGTAACATCATAGCGCATACTTAGCTATGATCATTATCTCATGCTACCAGCATGGTTTAAATATGGTTAAGGTTTCCCCTTTATTAACCAATTATAATTTCAACTCTTGTCATTACCCTTCATTAGAGTTAAGGTTTCTCTTATAAAACCATCTAGGGTTTTCAAGTACATTTATCAAGAATCAAACCCTAATTCAGTCTCCACACATATTAGGAGTATGAATGTATGCTCATTTCATGATTATCACAGAAGTATGAGTTTCTTTCTCATCCTTACTAGGATGTTGATTACTTCATACTTTATTAAGTTGACTCAAACTTTCCTTCAAGGTTCATTAACCTACTTAATCAATATTCATTAAACTCCATACCTCTTAATGTATGACTTGATTTAAGACACTTCACGTGTTACTCCATCAGATACATTGCATCTAAGGTGCTTTCCTTCATATGGGTTTCCACCATATCAGGTATGAGGTTTATGTGTGCTTACCATAACACCCTTGAGGTGTATGTGTGCTTACCATCTTAGGTTTGAGGTGTATACTTTCTTCCATATCACTTTAGAGGTGTATGTGTGCTTCACACCATATCGGACAGAGAGGTGTGTGTGTTCTTCATGCCATATCAGGAAGAGAGGTGTGTGTGTGCTTCATACTATATCGGGCAAAGAGGTGTGTGTGCGCTTCACGCCATATCGGGCAAAGAGGTGTGTGTGTGCTTCACGCCATATCGGGCAAAGAGGTGTGTGTGTGCTTCATACCATATCGAGAAAAGAGGTGTGTGTGTGATTCACACCATATCGGGCAAAGTGGTGTGTGTGTGCTTCACACCATATCGGGAAAAGAGGTGTGTGTGTGTGTGCTTCACACCATATCGGGCAAAGAGGTGTGTGTGCGCGCTTCAGACCATATCGGGCAAAGAGGTGTGTGTGTGCTTCACACCATATCGGGTAAAGATGTGTGTGCTTAACCCAATATCATTTTTTAGGTGTATGCTTGACCTCATATCGTCCATGAGGTGTATACTACCTTACCATATCGTGCAGGAAAGTATACACTCATATCCATATCGTTTTAGTGGAGTAGGTGCATCACCATATCGAGTTAGAGGTGCTTGCTTGTGAGCTTGAACCCAATATCACTTTATAAGGTGATATCATCATCTTCAAGCTCTAGACCTTCATTCTACTTGTTCTAGTACAAGGATAACAGGTCTAAGAAACTACTAGAACTCATAATTTCATCAACCATTTCAGAATATTTCGGAATTTAAAGTAGTTCATTTAAGCATAGCAATATAGGTGATGAATAATAACATGGTTGAGTTCAAGTTATATAACCCGCCTTGTGAACAACTTCAAATCTCCAAGCTCCAAAGCTTCACATCGTAAGGTTGAAGAAGAAATTATCCAAGGTCCAGGGCTCGTTCACAACTCCTCCATAGACAAGAAATCACCATAGTTAAGCACTTGGTGAAGAAGGAAAGAAAGAAAGATCATAACCCTATATCCATGCTTCAATCCAAGGTTGAAGATGATCATGGCTTTACCTTAGGGTTAAGATTTGAGATCCTTCTTGCTCTTTATCACCTTTTCATGATACCTCACTACTCATGCACGATATGCCCTCGCTTGTGGTCGATATCCCCTTCACTTGTGGCCAATATAACTCCACTATGGCCGATATCAACTTGCTATAGCCAATATCACTTGCTATGGCTGATATCATTTGCTATGGCCGATACCAAGGCCTTATGAATGATACCACTTCGCCCATGAATGATACCAAGACTCCATGCACGATATCTAAGAGCAAGGAGGTGTTAGGATTCGAAAAAGTTCACTTAGGGGTGAAAGGAAGGGTATATATACTTGAGTTTCATGAAAAAGTGTGTATATGAGGTGTCATCAAAATACTACTTGTAGGTGCCATATGGCCATGCATGGATTGACACATGAACTTGCATGCAATACATCTTTATCTTGCTATGAAAAATAAAAACTTGAGGATAATTCAAGGGATAAGGGTCTCCCCCCTTTGGTTATCTTCTAGGACAAGCCACTTCCACTCACATTATTATATTCTCAATTCAATGCAACCTTTCCCAAGGAAAGTTGCAAGCCGATATCCATTGCTTTATTGAGGTGCTTAGCTCATTTGAAAATTCAAAGAGTTAAAAACACGATATGGGGGTCTCCTCTTTGGCTCCTGGGTCGGTAGGGACTCCCATTTAACACTATAACCCGATACACCTAATACAAGTTCAAATTAGGGTTTCCATTCAAACCCCTTTCTTGGTCTTTTCATCACCAAGAATACCATCACTCATAATTGATGCAAACATGGTTCCTTATTATTTATATCTCCTTTAAAGGATGATATGAGGGAGTAGGGACACTCTATAGGTGGTAATTTTCATATCAACCCTATATTTTGGGTAAATTACAACTTGCACCAAAATTGGTACATAAGTCACCAACATTATTCAAACAAGTTCAAACTTGGAATTTAGGCTTTCCAAAAGACACCACCTTGCATCATTCTTTCTATAATGATGCTAAAACACTTAGGGAACATTCAAAATGTGAAAAATTGTAATATAACCCCTCATATTGGGTAATTTTCATTTTGGTCCAAAACATGAGAACATTGCTCAAAACATTATTCAAATAGGACCAAATTTGAAACATAAGTTTGTTACCTAATAGAAAAACACTTTAGAGGATTATATTAAAGTTCTAAGAAACTTAATTAGCCAAAAAAAATAGGGTTACCTCAAAACCCAGGTCAAGGTCATTACAGTTTAAAATAGAAAGAGTATCATCTTAAATCAAGGAGTGGGGGCATGCAAACATTTCCTAAAGTGAGTGTCTCCCCATCTAGACCAGCTGTATATGAAATGAAAATTAGTTTTGGTGGAGTGTAAGTCTCTTGATGAGGAAGTATTTCTCCAAAAAAATCCACTTATTCATCATTCGGGGGTGGTGGCTCATTATCGAGAATGGGTTCAGCTAAGGCTGATTATTCATTGATAACAACTGGATTTATGTCAATAGTTGGAGTTGTTGGAGTTTCAGGATCTATAGAAAAAGAAGCACAACTTCTTGGCATGGATTTTCATACTCAAGTAATAATGTCTCTAATAGAAGGGTCGGAATACCGAGTTACTCATCATATAATGATTGCAACTCCTTAGTATGTGGTATTTCTATTGAATTGGATATAGTTGACATGATGATGGTATTATCATCATTTTCATAAAACTTAATCATCCTAGGTTGCTCTAACTTCCTTGGGGCATTATTTGATTGGGCCTCTAATAAAGTATCTAGCAAGGCTTGTTGATTTTCTAGAATTACCTATTATTCTTCTACTATCCTCTCTAGGACTCTAAGTCACTTCTCTTGTTGAGGTGTACATTGATTTTCACAATAAGGTTAATGCCTCCCAAAACTTTGCTGATCACATTCACCATAACCCCCCAAATATTATTGGTCATGACCCTCTTCATTAGAATATTGACATGTGTAGCATGGTTTCTGATAATAGCCTTCATAAAAATGTCGATTATAGTTTGCCTCACACTCACCAGGATTAGAAGACTCAGTACTATAAGGTGCTAGAGTAATCTAAGGAGGAACATTTGGATAGTTTAGTGATGTATGGTTGTAATAACCACACAATTGACACTGTAATGGATATTATGCCAAAAATTCCATTTAATTTAGTTATGAGAAATATGTCTATAACACTCAGGAAAAGGATTATTTTGCAAAAAAATAGAATTATGGGATGAAAATAAAAATTACAAAAGTAAGCTAAAATTTCAAAAATATGCTAAGAAATTAATTAAACTAAGAATAAAAAAAGAAACTATGCAACTTACTTCCTTTTGACCCACCATGACCTAAAATCGTTCATATATGTACTTAAATGAAGTAACTTGATCTTAGGGAAGTCATGGACCTAATTTCTCTCTATGATATGGTTGAATCTCGAAATTGGTAACCTCTCCTTTGCCATGTGACACAATGAACTAAGATCCCATGCTAAGTAGTCCATGTTTGACTCATGATGCCCCAAGTGCCTATTATGTGCTTTAAATTGACCAAATAGACTTAGTTTGCTTCCATGAGATGAAATATGACCTTTATGCTAATATCATGCTCTTTATTACTCAAAATAGTAAAGTTGTCATTCTTGCAACACTAAATACTAGATTGATCGATCTTATGATTTTCTATGATCATAAGACTTGGATATATTATGCTAGTGCTTGAAGTGGATCTTATATAACTAAATGTGATCTTGCATGATTAGACTTTGTTGATTATCAAATTATCATACTTCCTAATTTCCAAATCAGACTTACCTCAATCTTGTCATTTATAATGCGGGTGGTTCACCTAGACCTAGGCCTTAATGTTAATACTTGTGCTATGTTGAATCAATACATGCATGTTTGGAACTTTGGGAATTATGTTTGATCTTTTTGAAACCTAGGTTTAAGAGAACATCCAAATGACTCATAAGATGTTTAGGTTAGCAAAACCTTATTGATCTAAGACCCTCTATTATGTCTTTTTATGTCCTAGGTCCCCTATGGACTGGAGCTACTCTAGAATGTACTCATGGATCATAAAGTGTACTCTACTCACAAGGAACACTTAATCTATTGATCCTACAATGATATTTTCTTATTTGTATGTATGCTCATATGAATGCTTGGCTAGATAAATACTTGTTTGTGATATTGTTCCCTATGAATACTACTTTCATGTTGATTATAGTATGCTGACAAACCTTGAACATAATTTAGATAAATCCATTATATATCCTGGTGCAACTGCCTAAAGTTTTGGGGTAAGGACACTAGGTTGGGCGCCTTACTTGAGATGTCAAGATAAGGTGGACCATTAAGATACAAGGGTTAGCTCTTGGAGATGTCCTTGAGGTCCCTTAAGAATAGGGTTTGCATGTTAGCACCCTTATAGACTCTTCCAATGGGAAGTTAGTCAAAAGGCCTATAGTTGATATAATGGATAAATGAACCTAAAACATGCTTTGTATAAAACAACATCATTAGGTGTTCTTGCCTTGTTTCTTCTTCTTTATGAATATGATGTTTCTTGCCAAGCAACATTTATAGTACTTTTAAATTATGGTTACATGTTTTTCGTTGCGTACTCACAAGGAGTAAAGCTACTGATTTGCATCTGCATAGGGTTAGAGATCATTAAACATACATATTCAGCATGGTAGATATTGATTAAACCCTAAAACGTCATAAAGGAGACATTTTTAATAAAATCAGAGAATATGATACAAAATTAGTAGAATATAATAGAATGATGAGAAAGATGGCATTTTTCTGATCGAAATGATAAATTAAAATATAGGTTTTGGTTATGGGACCAAGGAGATATAGATATTTGAAGCTTAACCCTTGATTATGGTTTTTGGGAGGTTCTTACCTATGCTACGACCAGAACATGCTGCCTGGGAGGTGGGCTTCATGCCTTTTGAGCTTGTACAGGAGAGGCGGAGTGGTGGATGGGTTCATGGTTACATGGTAGTCCCTAGGGGTCAGCAACACGTGCTAGCATCTTGCGTCGTCCACAGCGGATGGCCAGTGGCTGGGTGTGTGTCGCCTCACATGGTAGAGGGGTCATGCTTGGCGCCTTTCACACCTTGAGGGGGATGATGCGCATGTAGGGTATGAGTCTAAGCAAAGAGGTAGAGAGGGGAGTAGTGCGTGAAGTAGTGTAGACCCAAGCCAACATGGCATGTTGCAATTCGGTAATTAGGCACCTACATGGAAGAGATAGGGAGCATGAGATAGGGAGCATGAGAGAGAGAGGGAGCACATGCAAAGGGGTAGAGGAGGGGAATCAATGCTCATGTGCCATGATCTAGGTCATTGGTTGTCGATCCAACGCCCTACGATTCATCCCCTTCATCACTCTATGGTTTCCAAACCCTAGGGAAGGTGGAGGAGGCTCCAAATGGGCAGGCTATAGATGGTTTTAGGGTTTGGATGAAGAACAAAAGATCAAGAGGAAGGGGCAGTGAGTGAGTGTGGAAGCATCTAGGATTGTATAAAGGTTTGCCAATGTCCAGGGAAAGAAAAAGGGGTAGGCCATAGCCTCCCAATTCCAACTCGAGCCTCTCCCTTCCCCATTGGGCTAGGCGGTGGGTCAAGGGGGGAAATGACATACACAAAGGAGAAGGGGTTTAGAGAAAAGGGCATAGGAGGTAGGTGTTGAGAGCAGCAAAGTTGTTGCATTTTGCACTAGTTGATGTGAGGTCGGGGATGGTCTCATGACCATTGGATGGGGCATGATCCCTAGTTGTTGGATCCAAGGGTTAGATCCATAGCACAAGAAAAACCCAACTTGCTATTGGTCTTAAAGTTTTGAACTGGGTTGCCAAGGAAAGGAGGGCAGCAAATGGGTCGTTCGCTCCAAATTGGGCACCAAAAGGCCGGCCCAAGAAGCATCCAAAGAGGAAAAGAACGTAAATTCAGTTTTCAAAACAAGGAACTTCAATAATGCATATCTGGTGGATCTCTCTCCCTCCTCTTTTCGTCTTTGGTGAAATTACAGGTACCTTCAAATTCGGAATCTTGTGCCCTTTCTTTTGCATGCTTGTATGAAGATTTTCGTAGAGAATTGCATATTCACCCAAAATCCCCAAGCAAGCAACAACTTGCTCTCACCGCCATGGCGCAGGGTGTGTTGGGGGAGATAACCCCATGCATTTTTGTGCTTATCCCCCTACTCACTTCTTTCTTCCTTCTCTGTGTTTGTGTGATGGCATTACTGACTTTTGTCTTTGTTTTGACTTGGTTTGACCCATCTTTGACTGGTGCTCTCTCTACAGCTAGTGAGGTATGGGACACTGACTTGGCTCACTGTGATTGGGCCAAGTCACGGACCCAACCCCACCCTCACTCTCGCTCTCTGTTTGAAACGAATTGCCTACGTGGCACCTTCTGATTGGTTAGAATTCAATAATTCATATCTTTTAAATCGTGCATCCAAAAATAAAAATAAAATATGTTCTGAACTCAAACAAATGTGACATTTTTAATAAAAATATTTCCAAGGGTTGATTTTGAGTTTTTTCAGAGGTGATTTTCTAGAAAATGGATTAATTAGTTAAAAATCACCAAAAATGCATCTAAAAGTCCATATATTCAAAATACATAATATTATATGTTATTTTGATCAAAAAAACCTAATTAAGACAATGGTGATAGTTTTAGAATCAAAATCAAGGTTTTGTTTGAAAAGTACAAAAGTAGGATTTTCATTACATTAATGTACATAATAAACCCTAATACATGTTAATACATTGAAAATAGGAAAAGTGGAACTTGGAATCAATTAAATTGGTGCAAGTTGATAATTGAAATCAATATGAAAGGTACATGCATCTAACACCTTAGTTGGGATATTTTTTCCTTAACCTAATATTCTCTAATGAAGCTGAATTGAACCTAACTCTTTTCTTGAGACCCTAATTTATTGTGCCTCAATTTATATCATATCTTCTTATTATTTGGGTTTTAAACCCCACTGCCATGCTTATTGATTCATATGATTATTCTTGCCATGAATACTTTTTCTAGCATGTAGATTTATGTTCTATTTAATGTTAAGTAGCGGCACTTATGTACAACCACCCACAGAGGGCATGTATTTATTCTCCCTGGGGAATGTTTTATTCTCCCCATATGATTGTAGGTGATTGGGAATGTCTTATTCTCCCCTCACCTAAGGTTAGAGGTTCGGTAGGTGCCTCAAACCTACTTAGTTGCGTAGACATAATTATCTTACATGCAAACCCCTTTTAATAAAATTATTAATGGCAAGTTTCTTTTGATATCACTTCATTCTCTTGTTATCTTCATCATATGATGATCACTAGCCTATTTTACATGCTTTACATTTCTTGTTATCCTAGACTAGTTTTTGTGACACGTACTTGTTTTTTCTTTCCCTCTTGCTAGGTGCTTTCCCAACCACCCAGGTGCTAAGCAAGGTGATTGATATGCACCGCTTAGCACACCAATCACTAAGATTGTTAATCCTAGAGTTTAAACCTTTTTTCACTTTCCTGTTAAGGTTAGTATAGAAAGGATCGATCCCACAAAAAAACTTTTTAAGATTTTTTCTTCTTGACCCAATTGTTTAAAGAACTTATTTATTTGTTTTTTGTATTTTAAGATTTGGAACGAGAATGTAAAAGTCAGTTTGGGTGATGATTGATTACACTAAGAATGAAAATTATGGAAATTAAATTGCACTAAACAAAATATTATTTGCACTATAAAAGGTAAACAAAGATTGTTGTTAGCACAAAAAGCAATTATGAATTAAAAAAACTAATAATTAAAGAAAACAAAAATGGTCGGGGATTGAAATCTAAGGGAGAGAATCGAGGATTTCGGGGTTTTCACCACCTTAGCCTAGGCAAACAATTAATCCTTAAATGACAGATTCGATGAAGGAAAGTAAATTAAAAATCCACTAAATATGATCTCCAAATGAGCCCATTGGTCCTTGTGCTTATCTTTCTTAGTTCATCATCCTAAAAAGAGAAAATCCACAGTCATTTCAAAACTCTTATGAAATTGAGATTGTCATTCTAAACTCAAATTTCCAAGGTCATATCCATTCAGATTAACTTTTGATATTATCAATTAATTACTTAGATATATCAACTAGTTATCAATCTCAAAGGACATCTAGAATCGTTAAGGAAAAGCTGAAAGCCTTGGCTAAGGGGTTATTCCCCTTGCCTCGATAAAAGACTACTCACTCATGGAGAAGGAGCAAGTCGAGATAGAGGAAGGAAGTGATCTAGCCATATTCGAGTCTTATGACAACTGATCCTCAGTTAGAGACAATGAAGATGGATGTCTCTTCCTACCTTGCTCGATTGCTCAAGAGAGGGGAGGATGAGATAATAAAGAACTAGATCTAAAAACAATGGAAATAACGGAATTGAAAATAACACTTAACAGAGATGAAATGCTACTTTATTGCTTAAGAATGAGATTACAAAAATAAACTTCTCTAGAAATCCTTCGTACAAAAAGTGATGCCCCAAGGAGGAGGAAGTGCCCCTCCTTTTATAGGAGGAGGGGGCAAAGTTACACTTAGGGTTTAGATAATGGTGGCTGGAGGCTGGGTTTTTGGGCTATCTACTAGGTGCCAACCGATCAGTTCACGGCCGAGCCGATCGGCTGGCGGTTGCGGGAAAATGACAGCGAAAGGAACAGTTGCCAACCATAATTAGGGTGGTGGCACGGGCAACACCTGTTTGAATGGGATGGATTTTGTCCCATTTTTAGGGCTTTGTCTGAGTGTTTAATCTTTGGAAGTAATTCGCTCTGGCCGGTCGTCTGACAAGTGCGACGATCGGTGCTGGTCATTGAAACGATCAGTTGGACATATGAGACGATCATTTTGAATATATGAAATGATCGGTTGGAGAGATAAGATGATCGTCTCATGCTCCGATCCTGAGAAAAATGCATACAATTATCAAAATCAAGGATATTTGTGAAAAATGTGAAAATATGGATTTGTGTAATTTCAGGGGATGAAATAAATATCTTTGTTTGGCAGGCTTAAATAATTGCATAAAAAGGGTGCTAAAATAGCACACATCAAAATACCGCGGACTTAAAGCTTTGCTTGTCCTCAAGCAATATCAAAGATTTTGAAATAACAAGTTCATCCTCCCTGGATTAGCAATTCTTCTATCCTTTTCACGTCCAAGTGACCCATCTCCTAGAACCACAAATTGCAAGCACTATGTTTCTTATGAAAACATTTTTCATAACTTATTTTTTAAAACTTATACTTTGTAGAAATAGTCTTAATCTGACTTGCGCTTCGACACTCAATTTTTTTTATGTGTTAATTATTGCACGAGAATAGAGAAAATTGAGGTGTGAAGGAAGAATCCCTCCTCTATTTGATTTGGGATATATTTTTTATGGACTTGTGGTTACATTGACCGCAATTTTTTCATGTGCTCTTTTTTTGGCATCTTTTGGCAGTACACCCCAATTACATTTATGAGGGGTATGGAAGAAGAAGAAAAGGGAGAATGCCACCTTGGACTTTGGGTTTGGTGTGTGAATTCTTTTTCCCGTGCAATAAAAAAAAATTAGTGACATTGCACAAGTTAGAAAAGACATGTAGCTACATTATATGAGAGTAAAAAGGATAAGTTAATCTAATGCTAAAAAATAAGAAAATTTGCATTTGATTCTATTTGATACTCTAAGGCTTGCCATCATTTCCAAGAATTACTATCATGATCATAGGGAACTTGATATTTCAAAGCATTTCAATAATTTTGAGAATGAAAAGGTTTTAACTAATTTCATTTTTGAAAATAAAATACAACATTTGGCCGACTAGATAATGGCCTATGTCTGAAAGGAAAAATAATGTGATACAATGTAAAATGCAGAAAAGAAATTCTAAAAAGGGAAGATAGAGGGTGGATCACATACCACCCACCCCCACCCCAGACTTAGAATTTTTCTCATCTCGAACAAACTCTTAGACAAAGATGGAGGGAAGAAGATCACTACGATGGAGGGTGTTGTTGGTGGAACGAGTAGTAGTTTCCCCAATAAGGGGATTCGGGACCTGGATAGCTCTAGTGGGCTCCGTACTCTTCATATGATGGTCGGATGGGGGCATAGTGACCACAGTCCACATGCCAGGACTCCTGCGAATGCTGCATTAGGTACATGTGATTGAGTTGGCGGCGATGTCTCTGCTGCTCATGCTGGATCTCATCTAGCTGGGTTTGGACCTCGTAGAAGCCGTAAGGGTCGGCATCATCATTTGGTCACTGCCTGGTGTGGCATCTGGAAGGTGGCGACGGTGTTCCAGTGTCCTCATTGTGTGCCTATAAAGAGAGGCTCCTCATGTGGGGTTGAGGCTCGGGGACTGTGTCTAGATCTGGATGCTCTAGACTGAATCTCTAGATATGGCCATGTAGATCAGTCAGCTCATAGATGTAGTTTGTTGTCGCAAACCATGCATGTAAAGGGAGTTGGAGGACCACCTGTCCTTGAACAAAAGATAATAAATGCCCTTGGTACCCAAGTGGGTGAACCTACTATTCTTCAAATAGTGAGTGTGGATGAGGTGGTTTTTGAGCTCAAGTGGTGGAAAGGTGATGTGGGTGTAGCCCAAAAGGATGTTGAGTTGGGTGACATAGTGGCTGATGTGGAAAGAAGAGGAAGTGGTGCAGCTGGCTTGGGTACCAAAGTGCTCAAGGATAGCATTGCCCCTGTTAAAGGGCTCTTCATGTAAAAAAACACCAGAGAGCATAAAGTTCTACCTGTGTGATTGCTCCCTGAGTACCTTCCCGACTAAAAATGGTGCAGGCTAGGATGCGGTGAAGGTAACTGACCCCTAGGTTGTGGATACACGAGGCCTTGGGCCCACTAGGAAGTTGGGGTAGAAGCCTGGTGATCTCAGCCTAGAACTTATCTCTATCATAGTGGATGGGTAGGAGTCATGAGAATGCTCCATGCAGCATTCTAGCCAATAGTCATCTCTACCATCAAGGATGAGAGAAGTGATTTGCCTGACAGAGATCTCTAGATTTTCCCCAAAAATTCAGAATTTGCAACTCAAGTTTCTGAAAGAATAGTGGAACATGCAGAAAGATCTCAAAAGCTCGACGGTGAGATCACAATAAACGGAGGTGACACGATAGGGAAAGATAAGGATGTGGTTTCTATGGAGGATGTTGTTGGTAGCTTCACAGATTCCTAATGCATCGAGGTAGTGTTGCATGCCCAACATGGAAGGAAAATGTCGATCGTGTACATATCCTCATAATGTTGGCGATGGTTCGTGCTGGTGAACTAGACGTAGCTACCCATAATGGGGGCTATGCGGGATGAATGAGGGGTGGTGGAATCTGGGTCATTGGTGGCCTTCTGAGTGCCCTCCATATCGCGGAGAAGATCATCCACCTCATTGATGTCACAACGCATCTCTTCGGGCATGTCAGGTGAAGACTCGCCGGTGGGGGAGGGTGTGCAGAAATGAACTCTAGGGTGAGAGATGGAACGTCAAGGAGCATCCCTGGAGGAAGATGTGATGGCCTTTCCCTTGCCCTTCCGAAACCGGCCAAACATGTCTGTTGTAGGGGATGAGACGGTCATTTGGCAAGCAAACTGATCGGTTGGTGAGGCTAAGTTGAGCGTCTCGACCCTGAGATGAGCATCTGGGTAAGGTGAATTGGGCATCTGGTATCTTAGACGGTCAGCTCTGGGCGACAGTAGGTGATTCTTGTCATGGTCTGATCATGGAAAAGCAGGCGAGGGGAAGCGACACAATCGGCATCTCATCAGGAAAATGAGTGGCATGTGGAGTAGGCTGATCAACCATCTCGCATGGCAGATGGTCGTCTGATCGAGTAGACATGCGTTGGTGGTGGTGAGGTGGGCGGCTGGTGTGTGAGAGAAGCGGAAGCTGGAAGGAACGACGAGAACGAGCCGGATGGCGTCAGAGCTCGTAGAGCAGTCGCTATTTCAAGCGAGCAGCTGAGGATAGGGTCGAGCGGTGGAAGAGCAGGCATAGCCGAGCACCTAATGCTCCAGGTGAGCGGCTGCAACAGCGGTGGGTGTCAAGGTGGATGGGGTGAAGCGAGCGGCGAAGAGCAGGGCCGATCGATGGGATAAGCTAGGCGACTGACAGAGTCCAGTGCAGATCGCCATGAGCATGAGGTGAGCTAATCTGAAGCTAGCGTGAGGGTACAAGAGTGAGATCTCATGAGGGTGGGGTGATGGCTAGGGTTAGAGAGTGAGTTGGGTGGGTTCATCTCACCTTGGAAGGAGTGTTATAGCAAAGTGAATCGTCTTTTCCGATCGGCTGGTGTCTGAGCCGATCGAATCATGTGCCTTGTGTGTTGGCCAAGGTCAAGTAAAGAGGGTCCACCTCAATTAAAGGGAGAAGAGGGGTGGCTGTATTGTGGGAATTGTGACAAGGTTGGGACCCGAGCCGAGTGGTTGGATGCTAAGCCAATCGGCTGAGCTATCAAGAAGGCCCAACAGTGATGGTTGAATGGATCGATTGGTGAATGGATCGACTATTGAATGGAACCGGTTGGCTCGCTACCCAGACTGGAAGGAAAAAAAAATTAAAACAACAAAAATTAGGGGAAAGAAATGAAAAGGGAAGATAGTGTTGGGTTGCCTACCAATTAGTGCCTTGTTTTATGTCGTGGCCTGACAAGATGGATCGATCTATTTGGATTCTGGGGGAGTTTTGGGGTCGGTTAGGTTTAGGTCTTCTAAAGGTGAACATTTGGTTGAATCTGAAGTGACAAGGTCTTCAGTGGTGATTCATCTTTTATGTCAGTGCCCATTAACCTTAAATTCACCCAAAACTTTATCCCAAAGAAGAAAGGTGCCATGTGGATAGGCACACTTGACAATGTAGGGGCCATACCATCTTGACTTGAGTTTTCCAAGAAAAAGTCATAATCTTGAATGAAAAACAAAAACCTGATCCCCTTCTCTAATGTCTTTACGCTTGATGTGACCATCATGCCACATTTTCATCCAGTCTGTGTAGATTCGAGAATTTTTCTAGGCACTCATTCTAAGTTCATCAAGCTCAATTATTTGGAGAAGACATTTTTCTCCAGCCACAGAAAGGTCAAAATTTTAACTTTTGATGTCCTAGTTGGCCTTGTGCTATAATTCTATTGGCAAGTGACATGACTTATAGTAGATCAGTCTAAAGGGGATTAGTACCAATGGGTGTTTTGTAAGCAGTACAGTATTCCCACAGAGCGTCATTGATTTTCAACGCCTAATCTTTCCTAGTGCGGCCAACAATTTTCTCTAAAATGAATTTGATTTGTCTATTGGATACTTCAACCTACCCACTGGTCTGAGGATGGTAAGGAGTGGCGACTTTGTGGTAAACCCCATATATTTTCAATAGAGCCTCAAAACTTTTCTCCAAAAAATGGGACCCCCCGTCTGAAATGACGGTGTGAGGGACTCCAAATCTAGGGAAAATAATGTCTTTAAAGATATTCTTAATAGGTTTGGAGTCATAGGTTTTAGTGGGTATGACTTCAACCCATTTTGACATGTAATCGACTATGACTAAGATGTAAGCAAACCCATATGAAGAAGGAAATGGGCCCATGTAGTCGATCCCCCAGACGTCGAAAATTTCTAATTCCTACCAAGAGGTCAGGGGCATTTGGTCACGCTTGTAAATGTTACCCATCCTTTGACATTGGTCACATGAGAGCACATGATCATATGAGTCTTTGAAGATGGTGGGCCAAAAAAATCCGCAATGCAGGACCTTTCTAGCTATTTTTTGGGAACTCATATGTCCATCATAGGGGCCAGAGTGACATTGTTCCAGAATGTCAATGCTTTCTTCGTGGGATACACAGCGAAGATACAAACCATCGGAACAAAGTCTAAAAAGATAAGGTTCATCCCAATAATAATTGTTGACGTCATGTAAAAACTTAGCTTTAGAGTTTCCCGTATATTCGGGGTGCAATATACCTACAGCTAAATAGTTCACAAAATCGGCAAACCAAGGGAATTGGGAGTCTACCTTGAGCAATTGGTCATCGGGTAAAGATTCATATATGGGAATTTCATCAATTGGGCTATAGCTAAGTCAACTTAGGTGGTCATCCATGACATTTTCAGACCCTTTTTTGTCTAGAATTTCTAGATCAAACTCCTACAATAACAAAATCCATCTTATGAGTCTAGGCTTGACATCCTTCTTGGTCATGAGATAGAAAATGGCTCCATGATTAGTGTAAACAATAACTTTTGAACCAACAAGGTATGAGTGAAATTTATCAAATGCATAAACAATGGCTAGCATTTCTTTTTCAGTGATGGTGTAATTTCGTTGAGCCTCATCTAAGGTCTTAGATGCATAATAAATGACTTGGTGTTTCTTGTCAATTCGCTGTCCTAAAATGGCACCTACATCATAGTCACTAGCATCACACATGATTTCAAAGGGAAGGGCCCAGTCTGGTGCATGAATGATTGGAGTGTTTGTGAGAGCATTTTTCAAACATAGAAAGCTCTCCATGCATGCCTTATTAAAATGGAAAGGCACCTCCTTTTGAAGAAGATTGGTGAGAGGTTTTGTGATTTTGGAAAAGTCACGGATGAATCACCGATAGAATCTGACATGTCCTAAGAAGGCTGAGATGTCTTTGATTGAGGTTGGGGGAGGAAGCTTGGTGATGACCTCAATCTTATCTTTGTCCACTTCAATGCCTTGATTGCTCACCTTATGGCCTAAAACAATACCCTCCTTAACCAAGAAGTGACACTTCTCCCAATTAAGGACTAAGTGTGAATCAATACATCTATCAAGGATAAGGGAGAGGTTTTTAAGGAAAGAATCAAAACTATCTCCATAGATGGAGAAATCATCCATGAACACTTCCATGATTGTTTCAGTTAATCCTGAAAAAATGGCAGACATACATCTTTGGAAAGTGGTTGGCGCATTGCACAAGCCAAAGGGCATTCGTCTAAAAGTGTATGTACCAAAGGGACATATGAAGGTGGTTTTCTATTGATCCTCATGATGGATAGGAATCTAATAAAATCCTGAGTAGCCATCTAGATAACAGAAGTATTGCTGATGGGCTAAGCGTTCAATAACTTGGTCTAGGAAGGGAAGTGGGAAGTGGTCTTTCCTAGTTGCTTTGTTGAGCTTCCTGTAGTTAATGCACATTCTCCACCCTGTGACTGTGTGAGTGGGAATGAGATCATTCTTCTCATTTCGAATGATAGTAGTCCCTCCCTTTTTGGGAACAACTTGAACTAGGATGACCCATGGGGAGTCAGAGACGGGATAGATGATTCCTGTAGTTAAAAGTTAAATCACCTCTAGATGGAATACTTCCTTCATGTTTGGGTTGAGTTTTCATTGCAGATATCGAGAAGGTCTGTGGTGGTCTATTATAGGGATTTTGTGGATGCAGATAGATTGATCTATGCCAACTAGATTTGCCATTTTGTACCCCAAGGCAACTCCTTTTTTCCTAAGTTCACCCATAAGTTTGTTTTCTTGTTCGAGGGGAAGGGCGGAATTTATGATAATAGGGAACAGTTCTAGCTTATTAAGAAAGACATATTTTAGGCCTATGGGAAGAGTCTTCATTTCTGGGGCCTTTGGCGGTTCATGTTTTTCTTCTATGGTGGAAATCATCTTAAGGTCCTCAATTGCAACATCGGGGATCTCATCAAAGTTATCTAAATGAGCTTTACATTGATCGAATTGTTCATTTTCAAAATCACATTCAGAGGGGGTGGTGAGGGATGTGTGTAGGGGGTCATCAACTAACTCCCATTCCTACCTTAGTTGGGATAATTTGTTAATGCAATCAAGGAGGTAGACCTCTTCCTCGAGACTAGGCCCCTTCATGCTTTCAAACATCCTAAACTCTAGGGTTTGCTTCCCTAATCGTAATAGAGTGGTACCAGCCTCAACATCAATCAAAGATCGGGCGGTGGCTAAGAAGGGACGTCCAAAAATGAGAGGGTAGCATAGATCTTCCATTATGTCCATTATCACAAAATCACAAGGAATATAGGCATCTTTTCCAACCTTAACTAGAATGTCCTCTATGATTCCCATGGGTTTGGTCATGGATGAGTCTGCCAGTTGGATAGTCATGGCTGTGGGTAACATGTCATGGAATCCTAGTCTTTTGCAAAGGCTGTAGAGCATGATGGTTATACTTGCTGCTAAATCAGCTAGGCCCTTTCTACAAGCATTGTAACCTAAGTAGCTTCCTATTCCAAAAGAACCTAGATCCTTTTGTTTTTTAGGCATCTTACTTATGATTATATCTGAAGTGGTCCTAGAAAGTTTAGTAGTCTCATATTCTCTAGTGTCATACTTCCTAGTCAAGAGGGATTTCATGTATTTGGACCAGGTGGGCATGTCTGCCAAAGCATCAAGGAAAGGGATGTCGACATGTAGTTTTTTCATATCATCCCTAAATTTCATGAAGCGGGCGTCAAGTCTTGTTTGTTTGAGGCGGCCTTGGTAGGGAGGTTGGGGTTTGTAGATGGGTTCTTCATCTTCTACCTGAGGGGTTTCAGGGACAAATTGTTTAGGTGTAGCTTCAGGTTCAACAACTACCATGTCCTCATCCTCGAATTCTAGAGGTGGGTCTGAAGGTTTTTCTAGAGGGGGAGGGGAGTGCCCCTTTCTCGAACGAGTGGAGACAACCTTGAGTTGTTCGGGATATTTGGTGTTGTTTTCAGGCTGCCCTGTAAAAGTTCTGGCAGGGGGTTTCTATTAGGCTAACAAACGAGCTAGTTGGGCGCCAGTCGCCTTTTGATGGGTTTGGGCTTGTTGGGCAACGATGATTTGCCCCAAGGTAGCTATCCTTTCATCAACTGAGGGGGTGGGGGTAGGAACATTTGGTGGCGGTTGAGGAGATGACTGATTGATATTTTGAGGTGGAAGGTTTAAGTTGTGGAATTGTTGTCCTTGATACGGTGGTTGGGTTGGATGATTTCCTCGGTAGTTTCCTTTGGTTCCAAAGTTCCTTTGGTTTTTGCCTTGAGGGTAGGGAGGCCTTTGTTGGGATTGGAGTTGGCTAGATATTTCACCGCCTACATGGTTCCCATATTGGAAACTAAGGTGGTTTCTAGTCTGGTTGGGGTTGTAGTAACCTTGGCCTGGTATGGTATGGATTGAATTGAGGTCTTCTAGTTGTTATCCCATGTCTGGCTGCATGGGGGTGTTGTATAGGTATTGACAGTGTAGGGTGGTGTGATCGTATCCTTGGAAAATGCCACAAAGAGAGTCCATAAATTTTATTTGTTGGGGTGACTCCCTAAGGGTGTTTAGGGATGACTCTAATTGATCATATTTTAAGGCAATTAATTTGAGGCTTTCTACTATGCTTTAGATATCATGATTAACTTTTGCCTTGGCTACCTTAAGGATTCCACCAATTCACCTTCTAGCCCTTGTTTTAGAAGCCCGTTTGATTACCTCCCATGCACTAGTCAAGCTTGGTGCATGAAATTTCCTCCAGATGAGGAATCGAGAAAGAATTTGGTATCAAAATCAACACCATAATAGAAGATCTCTATGAGTTGGGCTTGATAAATATCATGGTGAGGGCACTTCCTAAGTAAGTCTTTGAACCTTTTCCAGGCTTCTCCTAAATATTATCTTGGGTACATGGAAAAGTGAGTGATTTGTCCCCTGAGTTCATAACTAAGAGAAGGGGGGTAAAATTTCTCAAGAAACTTGTTTTGTAGAACTTCCCAAGTTGTGACATGTTCTTCACTCTCCATAGTGTTGTACCAGCTACTAGCTTGCCGGATAAGGAATACTTGAACAATCTAAGGAGGATGGTATCTTTAGAGATGCATGGGAGTTTGTTCAGAGAGCAAAGGTCAATGAACCTTTGAAGGTGATCTTGGCAACTTTCCCCATTGTTTTCAGAGAAGGGATTGGCTTGCATCATGGTTATCCATTGGGTTCGGATCTCGAATTGGGGAGCAATGATGTCAGGAGGCATGACCGGATGTTGTGCATAGGCAGTTTTGGGAATAGAATAATCCTTTAGTTGTTTTTTGCCTTTCGGCTTCCCTCCTATTGACCTCTATGGTTTCTTGTTTAGCCTTATAGGCTGCTCGTAAAGTGGCTTCTCTTTCCTCTTGTTTGACTTGAATGATCTCTCTTTGAGCTGCGAGAGCTTGGTTGATCCTACGGGTAACTTCTTCTTGGTTCATTTTTGTTTGATTTTGGCGGTTTAAGCGATGAAAAGTTCTCTCTATTTCTGGATCAAACGTTCGAAAATCAGCATTCGGACGTCACATGCACAAATTAAGAAGTTATTCGTGTGCAGTAAAAATGGACTTCCGAAATGGAAACTCAGCAGAAGGAGGAGTAGCACTTCCGGAATGTTACTCGAAAGGCATAAAAAAAGGAAAAAAAGTTTTTCAAAAGTTTTGGGGTTCGAAAAAAACAAATTTGTTGTCCCCGACAACAACACCAAATTGATATGCATCACTTAGCACACCAATCACTAAGATTGTTAATCCTAGAGTTTAAACCTTTTTTTTTTACTTTTCGGTTAAGTTTAGTATAGAAAGGATCGATCCCACAGGACAACTTTTTAAGATTGTTTCTTCTTAACCCAATTGTTTGAAGAACTTATTTATTTGTTTTTGGTATTTTTAGATTTGGAACGAGAATGTAAAAGTTAGTTTGGGTGATGATTGAATACACTAAGAATGAAAATTGCAAAAGTTAAATTGCACTAAACAAAATATTATTTGCCTTGTAAAAGGTAAACAAAGATTGTTGTTAGCACAAAAAGGAATTATGACTTAAAAAGACTAATAATTAAAAGCAAACAAAAATGGTCAGTGATTGAAATCAAAGGGAGAGAATCGAGGCTTTAGGGGTTTTCACCACCTTAGCCTAGTCAAACAATTAATCCTTAAATGACGGATTTGATGAAGGCAAGTGAATTAAAAATCCACTAAAGATGATCTCCACATGAGCCCATTAGTGATGGTGCTCATGTTTCTTAGTTTATCATCCTAAAAAGAGAAAATCCACAATCATTTCGAAAGTCTTATGCAATTGAAATTGTCATTCTAAACCCAAATTTCTAAGGTCATATCCATTCAGATTAACATTTGATATTATCAATTAATTACTCTGATATATCAACTAGTTATCAATCTCAAAGGCCATCTAGAATCATTAAGGAAAAGACAAAACCCATGGCTAAGGGGTTATTCCCCTTGCCTCGATAAAAGACTTCTCACTCATGGAGAAGGAGAAAGTAGAGACGGAGGAAGGAAGTGATCTAGCCATATTCGAGTCTTAGGACTACTGATCCTCAGTTAGAGACAATGAAGATGGTTGTCTCTTCCTACCTTGCTTGATTGCTCAAGAGAGGGGAGGAGGAGATAATGAAGAACTAGATCTAAACACAACAAAAATAAAGAAATTGAAAATAACACTTAACAGAGATGAAATGTTACTTTATTGCTTAAGAATGAGATTATAGAAATAAACTTCTCCAGAAATCCTTCATACAAAAAGTGATGCCCCAAGGAGGAGGAAGTGCCCCTCCTTTTATAGGAGAAGGAGGGGCAAAGTTACACTTAGGGTTTAGAGAATGGTGGATGGTGGTTGGGTTTTTGGGCTATCTATAAGGCACTAGCCAATCGGTTCACGGTCGAGCCGATCGGATGGCGGCTGGGGGAAAACGGCAGCCAAAGGAACAGTCACCAATCCTAATTAGGGTGGCAGCACGAGCAACACCTGATTGGCTGGGATGGATTTTTTCCCATTTTTAGGGTTTCGTCTGAGCGTTTAATCTTGGGAAGTAATTTGCTCTGGCCAGTCATCTGACAAGTGCGGCGATCGGTGTTGGTCGGTGAAACGATCAGTTGGACAGATGAGACTATCGTTTTGAAGAGGTGAAACGATCAGTTGGAGAGATAAGATGATCGACTCACGCTCCGATCCTGAGAAAAATGCACAAAATTATCCGAATCAAGAATATTTGTGAAAAATGTGAAAATATGGATTTTTGCAAATATCAGGGATGAAATAAATATATTTTTTTGACAAGGTTATATAATTGCAAAGAAGAGAGCAAAGTTACACTTAGGGTTTAGAGAATGGTGGCTGGCGGCTAGGTTTTTGGGCTATCTGCGAGGCACCAACCAATCGGTTCATGGCCGAACCGATCGGCTGGCGGCTGGGGGAAAATGATAGCCAAAGGAACAGTCGCAAACCCTAATTAGGGTGGCGGCGCGAGCAACACCTGATCGACTGGGATGGATTTTCTCCCATTTTTAGGGCTTTGTTCAAGCATTTAAACTTGGGAAGTAATTCGCTCTAGCTGATTGTCTGACAAGTGCGACGATTGGTGCTAGTCGGTGAAATGATCGGTTGGACAGATGAGACGATCATTTTGAAGAGATGAAATGATTGGTTGGAGAGATAAGACAACCGGCTTATGCTCCGATCCTGAGAAAAATGCACAAAATTATTAGAATCAAGGATATTTGAAAAAAATGTGAAAATATGGATTTGTGCAATTTCAGGGGATGAAATAAATATCTTTGTTTGACAACCTTAAATAATTGCAAAGAATAGGGTGCTAAAATAGCACGCATCAGTGATGGGTAAGGCAAGAAGATCTTGGCTTTTGACTTGGACATGCTTGATGGAGATGTTTCTTTGGAGACAAGATTGTACTAAGTTAGACTTCCCTCTATCTAGATCTTAATTGTGTATCTTTATGTAAACCCTAATGGGAGAATTTGATGTATTTTTTAATCCTTTATATGAAATTGAATATAGTCAGTAATTTTTATGCTGCTGCTTTCCAATGGTGTTTTGTATACCAATGTTTAATAAATTTGGAAAGTTATGTCCATTCCATCATACCTTTGAGTGTGTTTGGAATGGATGTCAAATCTTCAAATTTTTATGAAAGGGGTGATTTCACTCTTTTACATAGGATGTCAGTGGCACCGAGTTGTCGATCGAATTGAAACCCTCGAACTGTGTTGGTACTACCAACAAATGTGTCGATAGCACTGAGTTGCTTTCTATGAGTTTTGATTTGATTTGAGTGCTAAAGTTTGTACCACTGACTGGTGTGTCGGTGGCACCAATACAATTAAACTCAAATACTAATTCTCTCTAGATGGTGAGTCAGTAGAACCAACATGTAGCTTTAGTAACATCAACTTCTAACTCGGTAGCACCAAGAGTTGTCTCGATAGCACCGAGACTTTGATATTCCCTCATTGAAACTTTGTCTCCTGTTAGTACCATCGAGCTATCATATAAGTGCTCGATTTACCTGAAACAAGGGGAAAATAACATAATTCCATATTATAATTGAAATGTTACATGATTTGGTAGAAATACTTAATATTTGATGCAATAATGATTCACATGCTAATGAGAAACAATGCACAACATATCTAAAAAATGAATAAATATGCAATAGATGCATGCAAAATAGTATGTGAAAAGCGATTGGAAATTAGTGCATTAAAATCCCCTAAGCTTGAATGTTTCTCGCCCTCGAGCAACACTATCTTTCATTCTATTTAAAAGAGTCAACAAGAGAACAAATACTATGAACTAGATTTTGCAATTACCCCACCTGACGATTTTGAATCGGCCGTTACCCACCACTGAGCAAATAATTTCTCTTAAGTGACCAAAAATGCTCATGAAGATGGCCACACTTAGATCAAGGAAACTCTATTAATAAAGAGTAGTTAATATCATAGTCAATAGGGCATAAACTTGATGCACCATGTGATTCCTTATCTACATTGTTCTGATCTACCTACACAACTATGTTGGAAGTAGTTTCCCAATGAAGGGATCAATCATATATGTGGCATGTAATACAAAGCAATGAGTGGAAATGAGATAAGTGGATATAAAACAAAAATCACAAGGAACATCCAAATTATTTATGTATGAAAAATATGATGAACCTACATAACAAAACGATTAAAAATGCAAAATTCCTAATGCCTACTATTATGGTGGAATGATGAATGCATTGAATGCCTCATCCTAATAATGAGTGTGGATGGAAGAATGCATACATGTATACTATTTTCACCTTCTCTGTGAAGAAAATTAATATTCAATTCAAGGCATCCTTTTCTCTTTTTTCTTGATACTTTTTTTTCTTTCTTCCCTCTTATTTTAGCATGATTTATGATTAATGCTCGGGCTTTCTTCACCATACATGATTGCCTTTTCTTTTTTCTCATTGGGAGGGATTATGGATGTAGATCATTTCACTCTTAATTTGTGGAGGAAGCTACATGGATACATGTTGCACACAATATGTAAATTGATGCTAACGAAAAATGTAATCGACATGAAATTTATTATGCTACTAAATGTATGTACATATCTATGTTTTTTCTTTATAATTCACCGTAAAGAAACTGCTATCATGGTACATATTATGCTATGCAATGAAGTTAAAAGGAAACCATTTGGGTTACTTGATGATCTTGATGTGGTGAATGAAATGTAATTAAAGATGGGTGGAATCACATGACTAAGAAATAATGTCTTTCTTAGCTATGATACATCCCTCTCCTATCAACTTGTGTAGAGGTTGACCTTAGAATTTCTTTCTAAAAATACCATTTTTGGTCTTTTACTTGTTTTGTTGGTTTCAGCTCAAACCTCATCATCATACACGTCTTGGGTAAATTAAGATTTTCATTCATATAAAGTGTCCTTAACCTGACTCAACCAAACACTTCCTACAATTGCCATTTCCTTAGACCTTGCACATAAGCTTATTAAGATTGACCATTTTTCAATTAATTGTAAGAGCACAAAGCACATTCTTTTTAAATGATATAATGCAACAATGATAAACTAAGATCCATGATGACACTATCTAGATTTTGCATCCTAATATATGAAAACAAGAGATACTAATAAGATAGAAAACAAAGCAAGATTAAGCCGTTCCATACCCCCCAAGCTTGAACTTGACAATTTCCTCATAGTCAAAACTCAAACTAACATGTGGAACATGGGTACCAAATATTCAGTATGGTGGTGGTGGGTGGAAAGTTCCTGCTAGCATCTATGGATTTGGAGGGTAGAAAGTGATGGTGAATTGTGGCGGCTCGATTGGCATATATAGTGGTTGAGGGTAGCTGGCGAAGTGTAACACCCGGGGCCACTTCCTAAGGTTCTTATAGAGTTTTAGGAATGATGACTAACCTCAAAAGCCACCACTAGTTTTGTCCTCACTCACGTGTCATCCAGGAAAAACTTCCCGATTGGTCACCCATTCAAGTATTACTCTGGGATGAGCATGGTTAACCACACAGTTCTTTAGTGATGGGCTCCCTAAAAAAGGAGTGTTCCTTAGTGATATGGGTAATCTGATCGTTCCTTTTAGGATCATTTTATCTGAAGCCTCAAATTTTGAGACATTAGATGAAGTTTCCTTGACTCCAATAGTGATCGTTCAGTGGTTGTCAATGATACTCAATGTGATGCAGGAATGTGTGTATGTTCTCCTGATTGACTAGAAGAAGGAGCTTGTTGTTGTAAATCACCTACTACTACTGAAGCAGGTGCTCCTGATCACATTGAATTGCTTGCAATAACCCATACATGCCCTCCATGGAGAAAGAGTCTCCTGACGATGGAGGTGGTGGAGCTAGATGCTGCATATCAGAGAGGAATATGGTGCAAATGTCATCTCATCATATAAGGCATGGTAGCTTCTTCTTCTTCTTTTTATTTTGATTCTTCTTATTTTTCCTTTTCCTCGACATACTCCCCCTATAGTATGACCTCTACATCCTCTATAGGCCATCAAAGGTAGTGCACTCCCTGCAGACAGAAGATGGGGTCAGGAAGTACCCTTTCCTTCATCTGCCCATCTATAGTACAATAGGTGTACACAGTTCCCTTGTACTTGGTTACAAGATGTGCCTACTTGAAGTTCTCAAAATCAAGCATAGAAGATGTCTTGAATGCATTGGCCTTGGAGAGGCCGAGGAGAAGATGTATGGCGAGTGGTGTAGTAATCCCCCAAAGTGAACTAGGGGTTTGCTCTGGGCTTGCCTATTGACCTCCATCATGTGCTGAAGGAAGAACAAATGGATATTGATAGTCTCCTTCCCTGAGGTCAAAAATGACAATAGAGCATAAAGGTGCATCTTCTGGACCTTCCCTTGTCCTTGAGTGGACCTAGAAAAGATGGTGTTCATCATGTATCTGCGTAAAATCTAGATGAATGGATTCACGATGAACATGAAAAAGGACTAGTGATGAGAATCCTTGAGGAAGGGTTGTCATCTATATCTAGGTCATGCTATAGTCAAAATTACTTGGCAAGAAGCATACCTCACCCATTGGCTAGCCATATATAGAGTTGAACTGTGAGGTAGTGATCCATGTTTTAGAGATGGAACTTGACTGAACCTTCCTCTCAACCTTCCCTATGCTTGGGGATGCAATAGACCTCCACAGTTGTGAGGGACTTGTAGACTATCTCCTACTAGGTGGGTCAATCAAAAAAGAATGGGTGAGCACCCACCATTCCTTATCTAGTACAAACTCGACGAAGGATGTTCGTGAAGATAACTTCATTGAGGAAAGTGCAATCTCCACACTACGTTGGTTTAATCTCCCTCTTCATCATGGGGGAGCATTTCTTCTTCTGATCCATGTCAAGGAAGGAAATCATGGATGCCTTCAGCACCATCTAATCGGTCATTCCTACAGATGAGGTATGATAACTTGGAAATTCAAAATTTTAATATGACTTCTTTTTTAGACTTATCGCTTGTCCTCACCTTCAATTTCATGTTTGAATACATAATTGATAACTCTTGAGTGCAATTGATACCCTGATGACCTTCAATTTGACTCTAATTTAGTTTTAAAATATAACACTCATCACAATCCTTTCCTTATTTTGATCGTATATTTGAATACATATATGCCTTTGTTCTTGTTCTCATGTTTTAGAGATCTCTCTGACATTTCCAACACATCAAATTTTAGGGAAGGGGAAAAGGGAACCCTAATTGGAGGTGCAACTCTCATTCAAGAAACTCTGGTGCTAAACCTGGATATGAATAAAAACTAGATAGATGAGGAGATGTCAAGTAGGAATCATGAGGGAGATTTTGATGACTAGATGAAGGATAGGTGATGTAAATAGGGTTCCAAGTCTAGTCATAGTTGGTGTTGTTGTCTCTACTAATTCCTTTCATTCAATCCCAGACTTGGGAGGGTCCTCCTACTGGGAACTACCACATATGAAGATGCCAAACTTGAAAGAGGAAGGAGGCACACACTACCTTCCAAGTGTGGGGGTATTCGACCCTCTTTATATGTATGGTAGATTGCTCCCCAAGCATGGAAAATCATCCCTTTTAGAAAGTACTTAAACACTTTCCTTATTTGTTCCCTTACCAAATAGACATCATAAATTTGTTGGTTTAGTTAAGTAGAGAGTCACCATGAAGTCCACGAGAACAACTGGACTAATCATATATATATATCTCTATTTGTCTATCTTTTAATTCTAAATTTTGAAGAAATTCCTGAATGATTTTATCTAATAGTGGGTAAAGATTGTGACCAAATTTTGAAAGGAAAAATGCATTTTTATAACATGCAAGTATTCCCTTTATAAGGCATATTTCAAGCATTGAAACACATTTTGTTCCTTTTCTTTTTTTCTATTATCTATATTTTGACTATTCTTTCTATTAGAAGCCAGGTACAAATGAAAACTAATTAATAGTGGCTATCTTTGCCACTTTTTAAATATTTTAATGAAACTCTCTCAAGTACATATAATTATTATCTATTTTCTTTTTCACTTTGCTTATTATGGTATTTTCTTCTCTCCCTTTTCCTTTTATCCATTATTGGATTATTAAAATAGTAACAAACATGAAATCATACATCCAAGGGAAATTTGCAAAGAAGACCATTCTTTTCAAAATAAAACACATAGATTTCCATTCATGTATGTTTTAATTGAATAATTGTATTTCAATGATTTAAAATAAGTAACAATTTGAGGTTATAACATCCTTTCCCTCTTATAGGAATTTGTTTCCCAAAATTCAACTAATCAAGCAAACAACTCTGGGTAAGACTTTTCCTTGTCCGTCTTCAGCTCCCATGTTGCTTCATTCTCTCCATGGTGCTTCCAAAGAACCTTTACCATCTCTATCATTTTACTCTTGAGCTTCTTCACCTTGGTACCTAGTACCCTCTCAGGTGACGTATGGTATGTCAGCCTCCCTTGGATTTCAATAGGCTCAATGCTCAACATATAGCTCGGGTCCTTTACATAATGCTTTAGATTGGACACATGGAACAGATCATACATCATACTATACTGAGGGGGTAAGGCTAAGAAGATTCACTAATCCATTCCAAAATCTCAAATGGACCCACATATCAAGGACTCAGCTTTCCTCTATTCTAATCTATAGCTCGGAGGGGTTAGATTTTTAGAAACACATGTTCACCCACAATGAAGTACAAATCAGTCTGCTTCACATCAATATATGACTTTCATCAATATGGGGATCTTTTTAGCCTTTTCTTGATCAAAGCAACTTTATCAACATCCAACTTTAGTTTCCTCTGACCTTAACAAGGTCCTCTCACCGACATCATCCCATTGAAGTAGTGACCGACACAACCTCCCATAGAGAGATTTTGATAACCTAGATTTTACAGTTTTGATACCCAATCTACTATTGCAGATGTATTTAGAGTCAAATTATTTAATTAGGACACATGAGGTCTTATATGGTCAACATGAGTAAGTTGAGCTTGCATTGATGATGCTATGAGTTCAATTATTATGAATGGTTCTTTATTAATTTTCTTGGGTACTTATGAGGCCCAGAGGTCAACATAATAATTGCAACAAACTCGAGTGGTCAATTCATGAACCCTGAGGTATTTTAGTACCATAACAAGAGTTTTTGGACCTTGTCGGTCAAGTTTCAATGATTGATTGAATTGAATTGATGGTTTGCATATCTAATTGTAAGGTTGTTTGTATAATTTATTTGGATGCTTAAATAATGGAGTTTGTGTCTCAAACTATTGTAGAAGTTGCCTTAGGGCTTTATGATCCTATGTCTATAGTTCCAAAAATTTTGGAGATTGCTACAAACATATGTATCAATTTGAAGTTGGGACATTAGTGATGTAAATATGATTGAACTTTAGACTTTTTGGTATTTTGTTCTTAGGTTTGTGACAGATTTTATGTCACACAGTCTTTTGTTCATTGGGCTGTGCGGCACCTTCGAAGCACTGATCTAGGGAATCGATAATCTATAGCCTCCATAAAGGGTGGAACAAAACATGGGTGAGGTGTCCCTAGATCCGATGAAGGTGGGGTAATCAAATGGAATTATGTATGCAATACCATAATGTGAGCAACAATCTGAACAATAGATCCCTGATTCCACATTGGAGACCCCTGGCACGTAGCCCACCTCATCATCCACCTTGTTGCTATCCAGAGAGAACCCCAAACCACAACGTGAAGAGTAGGGAGATTTGGGGAAGATTGAGAGAATGAAACCCCAACCCTGATAACCTATCTGCCAAGAATTTGCAGAGCAGGTGGAGGCAAAGCCATATGACACAAATTTTCCATGCGTAGAACGCAAGTGTACACGTCAATGTAATATAGGCCTTTGTGAGGCCTGAGTCGAACTCAGGGACACTGAATTATCGGAAATTACTACTAACTACTCGCAATCAGCTAGACCAGTTAAAAAGTTGGAAGTTGTTGTAAAATTAAGAGAAAATGAAATAAAACAAAATAAAACAATCGATTAAAGGTTTAGTTTAATCAATTCAAGTGGAGATCTTTAGGATTACGGTTTCACCGCGGGTTATCATTGTATGAATTTCTATATAGCAACTCAGATTTATCTCTCTTTCCGGGTAGTGGCCTGTAGTCAGAATTGCCCACTGTCGTGGTACAATTCATTACCTATGTCTAGGTCGGTTCCACTATCGTAGTAACCTATACCCTAAACTAGGTGCATTAGAATCGACCTCTGGGTATCCACCATTAACCTTACACCACCTTGTTCAAGGGATTTGTTAATTAATGTGATATTCGTCTCTTTTCAACCATTAATTCTTCTTTCAAAGCAATTAAGGGCATTAGATTATTATTATGGTGATCAAGCATAACAATATAATTGAGAAAATGAATTCATACCACGGATTTAAGAGATAAATGATGAATTACTATGTTAAAAACGTCATACAATGCTTCCTCGGGCTACTCCCGGTCCTAAAGATAAAGGGGATTAGCCCCGCATGTTCATCTCAGAGAAAAACAGGGCAGAGAAAAGGGGAAACATGGAGAAAAATGTGAATAAGCTATAAAAACCCCTGAACGGAGGAGATCCAAGCGTTCCTTGGCATAGAATGTGCGATCTCTGGCCTTTCGGAGGTGGAAACCATCTCCTTCAGCGTCCAGAATGGTTGGGGCGTGCTTCTGGGCTCTGTTCTTCTCTCCACACCTTTTCGGGATGGGTGCAGTGGCTAATGACATGATAGATTGCTCTTGGCCTCCGTCATTAGGTATAATCACCGGGTTAGGTTGTAAAAATATCGTAATCGTTAGATTTAGATCAATCTGAAGCAAACTTGTATCTGACGGTGTTGATACCATCGACGCGAGTCAATGGTATCGACTCTGCGTGATATCGGCCAATCTTCTTTCTCTTCGTTGTTGCACCTGATGTTGACTCGATACCATCGACTCGCGTCGATGGTATCGACATTCTTAGGCGTCGGTTTTATCCCTTTATCGTCGCTGTAGCTCCACTTGTCGATAGTATCGATTGTTGTGTCGATAGTATCGACTATCTTCTTGCCAGAAACCTGATGGTAAATTGATACCATCGACTCTCTTGTCGATAGTATCGACTCTGTGATGCACCTTGCGGCTGGCAACCTGTGGTCGTGTCGATGGTATCGACAACAACAGATATTCGTTTTTCCTGAAATTGCAACACAAAACCACATAAGATGAAATAAAACATATTATTGTAATCATTTATGCTCAAAATACTAAAATAAGGGTGATTTGCCACTGAGAAGGATCATAGACCAAAGTAAATGAATTATGTAATATTAACCACCAAAATGACCAATAAATGCATAAAACACAAGTAAAATATGTCTATAAATGTGAATCAAAATCATCGCATCAAACTCCCCTAAGCTTGAACATTGCTCTCCCTCGAGCACAAAACCTTAGAATGGAATTGTGAGGGTCAACTAAAGAACAGATCATCACAACAAACATTACCAAATGATCCCCACCGGACATTCATATTCTGGACCTCACTAACCACGGAATGATAATTACCCTAAAGGTGACAGTAATCATCCATAAAAGATATCTACCTCAAGATTGATAAATAGTATCATGTAAGGCAGTTAACATAATAAAATTCACCAGTTCAGACTCGGTGCATCTTATGATCTCATATTCTACGTTGCTCACCCTAACTAGCATCTACATGGAAGCAGCTCTCCTGATATTCACGAGTGAGGAGAAAATCACGGTGGCCTACCAATTCGAGCAACGGGTGGATGGAATGGGTGGCTAATGGAAGAAATGGAAGCATTATATGGTTATAACATGCACAAAGCAAAAATGACCTAAATGATGCATATGCAAGTGTAAATGCCCTAATGCCTACATTTGGGTGGAATGATGCATGCACTAACATCCCGTCTCAAGATGAGATAGAATATCTACAGAAGCTACATCATGTATTTAGTCATCTTAAAATGCAGGTGAGACTACGTTCCTTTCTCCCTCTCATTCTATTTATTCCTCATTCCTTTCTTTTTCTCTCTTTTTCTCTTTTTTTCTTTTTTTTTTCTTTTAGGCCCTTATATCCATGAATGACAATGAATTATTTGTCGGGCTCACTTCTTTCTGCATAACTTAAATATTCGAAGCATTCAGAAGGTATGGATACAAGTTAATCACCTGTGACATCCCCAGATTTTCTAAAACTTAATCTGATGTGCGACGTCCAAATTGAAACCCTCACCTCAGCGAGAATCCCAATTTAAACATCCCACACAAGGCTAAGAAGAAGAAAATCAGAGGAATTCATAAGGAAACAATCAGTAGCACATATACATGAACAATAAACAAATCACAACACATGTTCACCATTCAACATATAATTACAACATGAATTGTTACAACATTTGATATTACATATTGAACAACAAACTACTAAACATATACATGTGCTACAGCTAAACAACAGGATCTTAAGACAACAGGTCCACCTGTACATCAGCTCGCCACACAACTCTCAACTATCCAGGATCTCCAAGAGCATGACCACAACCTAAACAAAAGATTACAAGCGGTACACGTCAGCACAATATTTCATGAATATTGTACTGAGTACGCCTACGTGTCTTTTTATTTACCTCTCATCATATCTTGGAAATACGATAAAACTAATATACTTGGCAGTAACAGAAGAATATAAGAAAAGCATATACTTGCACGAAGATGTTCATTAACAAAAGAGAACACATATTTTAAGCTCATTTTCCATTATATCATCCATGCATTTACTACCTCAGAGTTGAATGCATTAAGGCCTTTATGATCTACTACCAAAGAGTTGGATCATTTCACAATGTGATCTACTACCAAAGAGTTGGATCACTTCCAAGTACTTTACTACCAAAGAGTTGGAAGTACTTATTTCCAGCACTTTACTACCAAAGAGTTGAAGTGCTTAGATATAATGGAACAGACATATTATGTTTCATGTGTTCATAGCAATAAGTATTGAAAATCATGCAACATATCATACAAGAACAATCATTTCATCCAATATCATATGCCAAGTCTTTACTACCATATAACACAAGCATAATGTATAATAAGCCAAGTAAGAGGTAATGGCGTACCTTCCAAAGAGATAGATCATTCTAAACACATGTTCCTCATGTCATCTATTTCTTCGTTAAACCTAATTAAGACAAGATTACATATCACCATCAGGTTCACATCATCTTACATCTCATCTTAACCCTAGTCGTGTTCATTAGAGTTTTCTTAACTCATTAGGATATTCCCATCATTACTTTCTTCCTTGTCTTAGAATCATCTTACTGATGCCATATTCCAGATTATTTACTCATTAACTGATAATTGTATTTTCCATCATTATGTGAACCTATTAACCTTAGGTTACATGCATTAACCTAAATTAGGGTTTCATGATATGTATTAAGGTTCATCTTCATATAACATCAATTATATGCATATAACTGATATCTGAGTTACATCCTAACTTCAGATTACTGATATAAACTTACTCTGTAAATTTCACTATTTATTGACTATGTATGTATTTATAGCATTTTATTTAGGTTTAGAAGCCCTAATTAGCAACATTAAGAAAATTACATGATTATGTGCATCACCATCATAACTACTAACTTCATATGGATTACAGATATGCTTTAGTATTTACTGCTATTTTCTGATAATTTGAGACTATCATTTGATATTTATTATACATTAAACAAGAATTACACATCTTTCATGATATCACTATTATTAATGCATCAAAATCCTGATATTATTGTTCCAGGTTGTTCTACGCATTTTTCTGAGAATTTCGATACCTTGTTTGTATTTTTCTGACATTCGTACTATTTTCTATGAATTAAACAAGATCTGCATATATTTGAGATTTTACCTTTGAATGGCCAATCGGCCGCTGACACGTGGCCATCTTGGGCGTGACTCCTAAGTCCTAACTCGTGTTGAGCCAGCCGGTTCTTTCTCTTGGCTCGTACTGGGCCGGCTGGTTCTCGGGTGATTTAGCTGATTCTCAGGGATTGGACCCGGTTCAGGGTTGTAGACCCGGTCCTCCCTTCTCCTCACGCGACCAGTCCCTAACGGGACTCTGTTCCTAGCGGGCGCCGCCGCACAGGGGGACTCCGGTGAGCAAGGGCTTGGGTTCGACTGTTCCTCGTTGTCTCTTCATGCCGTCATCATGATCAGCATCCGTCAGCCTCCCTCTACGGCCTCTTTGAAGTCTGCGGCGCCCTCCGGATCTCCACTTCCGCAAGCTCGTTGCCATGGAGGTCCTTTGCGGCGGAGCAAAAAAAGGGGTCTCTCTTATGGAGCCCTTTCTCGACCCCTCCTAATTCGAGGAGCTCCGGTAGACCACCAGGAACCCAGCAGTACTCTAAACAAAGCTTAAAGGGAGTGGAGCACCGCCCTTAGCTCCAAGCTCCTCCCCGGCCGAACCTGACCTCGCCAGCCACACTGTCAGCACTCTAGGCCATGAACGCACCTGTATGGGGCTCGGTTGATCTCAACCTTCCTTCCTACCTACTCATCTTCCTCGTATCCCCTTTCTTCCCCCTTACTCCTCTTCCTCACACCACCTGTAACACCCGATGGAGATGTAGTGAGGACAGGAAGGTAGAACTCTCTCATCTCCTCACGACAGGGTACAAAAGAAGGGTCAAGTGACTTATCTCACTGAGCCGAGATGAACTCCTCATATGGTTCTCGCCCACCTCCCACGATCAGCGAGCACCACGACATCGTGGTCGAAGCCTGCGGTCAAGGAGGTAACCGCAAGGTTAGGGACAACTCGGGGACCCTTGATCTTCAATCCAATGGTCTGGGTGAGTCCCTCACGAGCCCATCCGCGGCCCATTCAAACTAATGGTCCTAGACGCCAGATCAGATGTGGACGGCCCAGATTTGTCCACACAGACGCAGCCCAAACCAAGGGCGTGTGACACATCCATTGCCCTTAAACTTTGGTCTAATAATCCTCAAAAAGCACATTATTTTACAAATTTCATACCTTAATAACTTCCTCTAGGAACCTCAAAATGCCACCAAATTTTAACCATAGCTCCCACGCCTCTCGATCTACCTTCTATTCAAATTTGGTGACAAAACTCATCTGTTGGACCACTCAATAAAATTCCTCAAAAAGGCATTAAGAGAGGGATCTTAATCATTATATAAATCTCGATCAACATTCCAACTTTACCAAAACACTTGGAACTCTCATTATAACTCAAGATATGGATTCTAATATGTTATTGGAGATTTATGGATTTCAAAAATCCACTCCATCACATCCTACACACCTTAAAAGAAATTTCGTCCTCGGAATTAACCCAGAAAACTCACTTTGTCACATCATATACATCTTAAAAGAACTTTCGTCCTCGAAAGTAAACCATACATACTTCAAGGAAAACTACCATGTATCCAAAGCACTATTAGGAGTTTTACAACCATGTTGGTGCACAAACACTCCATTCGAGGTTGACTCAAGGTTTAGAAGATTAGGTTATATCATTACATGTCTCATGTAGTAGGGTTGCTTCCTTATCTTTACCCATGCATTAGGGTTCCCACATCATATTCCATGTTCCAAATGAGTTAACCAAAGTTAACCCATATATCAAGGTGTCATCCACATTTTATTTAGCTCATTGTTAGAACATGTTCATCATTAACATATGCCTTTTAGGAGGAAGTTAACTATAGTTAACCCACTTTATCCATCTAGATCATGTTAAGGTGTCATAATCCTTATGTTGTGCTAGCTGTCAAACAATATTTTTCATCTTTATTAATCGCTAAGATTAACACCTCTTATGACATGTTTCATTCATATGATCTTATTTCATTGCTCACAATAAACTACAACATTTATTAATAAATTCATCACAAGATTAACCAACACTATTAAATTATCATCATTATTCATGTATATGGTTAACCATTTATGCGTTAATATCTATTAAACCATCTCTAGATTTCCATCACATCATGTCTATATATCTCGTCTCCAGACTAGATCACATCCCTACATGCATTATATCATGGTTGTGCTAAACAAACTTATATAAGTGGCTCGTGAAACATGTATCAAAGCTTTATATAGTCCAAATGAGGTTGCTCTAACCCATACCATGAGAGTAGTGTTGTGCTCAGTCTCTCTGAGCTAACTCAACTCTATGAGTGTCTCACATGCATATACTTTATCTTTTCTCTCTTAGTCTTGGGTTCTCAGATTACCTCATTGGCATTAGGGATAGCCATACAAGCTCTAGCC
This sequence comes from Alisma plantago-aquatica, assembly GCA_963693085.1. Classification (NCBI taxonomy): domain Eukaryota; kingdom Viridiplantae; phylum Streptophyta; class Magnoliopsida; order Alismatales; family Alismataceae; genus Alisma; species Alisma plantago-aquatica. Next base: position 464,137,441 of record OY856414.1, read on the forward strand.
ACATAAGCACAAACCAAAACATGCTATTACATACTCTTCATAGGTCTCTACCCATGAGACATGCTTACCCAAAACTCTCTTATATATACACATCACTAGAGTCCTACATGGGGAACCACCAACCCGAGCATGATGCTTCACAAAAACTAAAAACATAGCTACCTCCTCCAGGGTCTTGGGCTCTCTCCCTCACCCAGATGGCAGGTTCTCATATTCATGTTCACATATTCACATATAGCCAGCCTCTCTTTGTCTCTAGGGTTTGGTCCTTCCAAGGACATCTAGGGTTCAAGAAGACTATAGGAATCATGCAAAAAGCAACTCAACTCAATCACTCAGGAGTATTCTAGTTTAGGACATATCACATCACATATCTCATATTTCTCATATCGTGGAGTCTAGGTTCTCTTACCTTCTCCCTGTGGGTCTCACTCTCTCTGGAGTAACCCTATAACTAGTCCCAACACTAGAGGTCCTCCTTTGTAAAAGAGCTCGAGGCACATGCTGACTCACAACCTAGTCTTAGCTTAACATATCTTATCTCATTAAAGAATGCATACTTGCATCATCAAAACTTATCTCAAAACCTCAAAACTGATCTTGAGTCTTTGAAGACAAACATAGATCATCATAACCATCTTATATCACCTTTATCAACTTACATCATATCATCAAGACTTATATCATCTATTCCATCTATCATATATATATCAAAAAGGCTCTAGACATCTAATCTAGTACTACTCTCTCTTCTAGACTGATGTCATACACTTTCACTTAGGTTACATGATCACCTCCTACTCGTACATGTGTGGGGACACATTTTTGTAATACATATACATAATAAAAATATTATATAGTTTTTCTCCGATAAAACAAATGTCAAAGAAAACTATCGAGGTTTGATCCGTTTGGAATCCAAAACCAAACCCAGAAACGAGTGCCCCACACATAGTAGAGAGTACAGTGTCATGAAAACTAGTGAAAAGGGTGAGAACACGGGGTAGACTAGTGTAGCTACTCTAGACAACGTGCGCAATATGTCTAGGGTTTCTCTTCCATTTATGCACGCCATTTCCAAATAGTGCAACGTCCCATACCGCTGCACTACAAGGAAAGAACGACATCTAAGGACTTGCTACGCCACAAGTACTAGTCTAGACCTAGTTCTCAGACATTTAGGTGCTAACCTAGAGGCTAGGTCAGATCTAGTCTCAAAAAGACAACTAATCTAACCCTAAAGATGTTTTTAAGTTCAAGGTTCTTTAGTTTTGAGTTGCACAATGAGCAAATGTCAGGCTTTTGCTATTGTTCATGCTCTTATACCACCTGTGACATCCCCAGATTTTCTAAAACTTAATCTGATGTGCGACGTCCAAATTGAAACTGTCACCTCAGCGAGAATCCCAATTTAAACATCCCACACAAGGCTAAGAAGAAGAAAATCAGAGGAAGTCATAAGGAAACAATCAGTAGCACATATACATGAACAATAAACAAATCACAACACATGTTCACCATTCAACATATAATTACAACATGAATTGTTACAACATTTGATATTACATATTGAACAACAAACTACTAAACATATACATGTTCTATAGCTAAACAACAGGATCTTAAGACAACAGGTCCACCTGTACATCAGCTCGCCACACAACTCTCAACTATCCAGGATCTCCAAGAGCATGACCACAACCTAAACAAAAGATTACAAGCGGTACACGTCAGCACAATATTTCATGAATATTGTACTGAGTACGCCTACGTGTCTTTTTATTTACCTCTCATCATATCTTGGCAATAAGATAAAACTAATATACTTGGCAGTAACAGAAGAATATAAGAAAAGCATATACTTGCACGAAGATGTTCATTAACAAAAGAGAACACATTTTTTAAGCTCGTTTTCCATTATATCATCCATGCATTTACTACCTCAGAGTTGAATGCATTAAGGCCTTTATGATCTACTACCAAAGAGTTGGATCATTTCACAATGTGATCTACTACCAAAGAGTTGGATCACTTCCAAGTACTTTACTACCAAAGAGTTGAAGTACTTATTTCCAGCACTTTACTACCAAAGAGTTGAAGTGCTTAGATATAATGGAACAGACATATTATGTTTCATGTGTTCATAGCAATAAGTATTGAAAATCATGCAACATATCATACAAGAACAATCATTTCATCCAATATCATATGCCAAGTCTTTACTACCATATAACACAAGCATAATGTATAATAAGCCAAGTAAGAGGTAATGGTGTACCTTCCAAAGAGATAGATCATTCTAAACACATGTTCCTCATGTCATCTATTTCTTTGTTAAACCTGATTAAGACAAGATTACATATCACCATCAGGTTCACATCATCTTACATCTCGTCTTAACCCTAGTCGTGTTCATTAGGGTTTTCTTAACTCATTAGGATATTCCCATCATTACTTGCTTCCTTGTCTTAGAATCATCTTACCGATGCCATATTCCAGATTATTTACTCATTAACTGATAAGTGTATTTTCCATCATTATGTGAACCTATTAACCTTAGGTTACATGCATTAACCTAAATTAGGGTTTCATGATATGTATTAAGGTTCATCTTCATATAACATCAATTATATGCATATAACTGATATCTGAGTTACATCCTAACTTCAGATTACTGATATGAACTTACTCTGTAAATTTCACTATTTATTGACTATGTATGTATTTATAGCATTTTATTTAGGTTTATAAGCCCTAATTAGAAACATTAAGAAAATTACATGATTATGTGCATCACCATCATAACTACTAACTTCAGATGGATTACAGATATTCTTTAGTATTTACTGCTATTTTCTGATAATTTGAGACTATCATTTGATATTTATTATACATTAAACAATAATTACACATCTTTCATGATATCACTATTATTAATGCATCAAAAGCCTGATATTATTGTGCAGGTTGTTCTACGCATTTTTTTGAGAATTTCGATACCTTGTTTGTATTTTTCTGACATTCGTACTATTTTCTATGAATTAAACAAGATCTGCATATATTTGAGATTTTACCTTTGAATGGCCAATCGGCCGCTGGAACGTGGCCATCTTGGGCGTGACTCCTAAGTCCTAACTCGTGCTGAGCCGGCCGGTTCTTTCTCTTGGCTCGTACTGGGCCGGCTGGTTCTCGGGTGGTTTAGCTGATTCTCAGGGATTGGACCCAGTTCAGGGTTGTAGACCCGGTCCTCCCTTCTCCTCACGCGACCAGTCCCTAACGGGACTCTGTTCCTAGCGGGCGCCGCCGCACAGGGGGACTCCGGTGAGCAAGGGCTCGGGTTCGACTGTTCCTCGTTGTCTCTTCATGCCGCCATCACGATCAGCGTCCGTCAGCCTCCCTCCACGACCTCTTTGAAGTCTGTGGCGCCCTCCAGATCTCCACTTCCGCTAGCTCGTTGCCATGGAGGTCCTTTGCGGCGGAGCAAAAAAAGGGGTCTCTCTTATGGAGCCCTTTCTCGACCCCTTCTAATTCGAGGAGCTCCGTTAGACCACCAGGAACCCAACAGTACTCCTAAACAAAGCTTAAAGGGATTGGAGCACCGCCCTTAGCTCTAAGCTCCTCCCCGGCCGAACCTGACCTCGCCAGCCACACCGTCAGCACACTAGGCCATGAACGCACCCGTATGAGGCTCGGTTGATCTCAACCTTCCTTCCTACCTACTCATCTTCCTCGTATCCCCTTTCTACCCCCTTACTCCTCTTCCTCACACCACCTGTAACACCCGATGGAGATGTAGTGAGGACAGGAAGGTAGAACTCTCTCATCTCCTCACGACAGGGTACAAAAGAAGGGTCAAGTGACTTATCTCACTGAGCCGAGATGAACTCCTCAGATGGTTCTCACCCACCTCCCACGATCAGCGAGCACCACGACATCGTGGTCAAAGCCTGCGGTCAAGGAGGTAACCGCAAGGTTAGGGACAACTCGGGGACCCTTGATCTTCAATCCAATGGTCTGGGTGAGTCCCTCACGAGCCCATCCGCGGCCCATTCAAACTAATGGTCCCAGACGCCAGATCAGATGTGGACGGCCCAGATTTGTCCACACAGACGCAGCCCAAACCAAGGGCGCGTGACACATCCATTGCCCTTAAACTTTGGTCTAATAATCCTCAAAAAGCACATTATTTTACAAATTTCATACCTTAATAACTTCCTCTAGGAACCTCAAAATGCCACCAAATTTTAACCATAGCTCCCACGCCTCTCGATCTACCTTCTATTCAAATGTGGTGACAAAACTCATATGTTGGACCACTCAATAAAATTCCTCAAAAAGGCATTAGGAGAGGGATCTTAATCATTATATAAATCTCGATCAACATTCCAACTTTACCAAAACACTTGGAACTCTCATTATAACTCAAGATATGGATTCTAATATGTTATTGGAGATTTATGGATTTCAAAAATCCACTCCATCACATCCTACACACCTTAAAAGAAATTTCGTCCTCGGAATTAAGCCAGAAAACTCACTTGGTCACATCATATACATCTTAAAAGAACTTTCGTCCTTGAAAGTAAACCATACATACTTCAAGGAAAACTACCATGTATCCAAAGCACTATTAGGAGGTTTACAACCATGTTGGTGCACAAACACTCCATTCGAGGTTGACTCAAGGTTTAGAAGATTAGGTTATATTATTACATGTCTCATGTAGTAGGGTTGCTTCCTTATCTTTACCCATGCATTAGGGTTCCCACATCATATTCCATGTTCCAAATGAGTTAACCAAAGTTAACCCATATATCAAGGTGTCATCCACATTTTATTTAGCTCATTGTTAGAACATGTTCATCATTAACATATGCCTTTTAGGAGGAAGTTAACTATAGTTAACCCACTTTATCCATCTAGATCATGTTAAGGTGTCATAATCCTTATGGTGTGCTAGCTGTCAAACAATATTTTTCATCTTTATTAATTGCTAAGATTAACACCTCTTATGACATGTTTCATTCATATGATCTTATTTCATTGCTCACAATAAACTACAACATTTATTAATAAATTCATCACAAGATTAACCAACACTATTAAATTATCATCATTATTCATGTATATGGTTAACCATTTATGTGTTAATATCTATTAAACCATCTTCAGATTTCCATCACATCATGTATATATATCTCGTCTCCAGACTAGATCACATCCCTACATGCATTATATCATGGTTGTGCTAAACAAACTTATATAAGTGGCTCGTGAAACATGTATCAAAGCTTTATATAGTCCAAATGAGGTTGCTCTAACCCATACCATGAGAGTAGTGTTGTGCTCAGTCTCTCTGAGCTAACTCAACTCTATGAGTGTATCACATGCATATACTTTATCTTTTCTCTCTTAGTCTAGGGTTCTCAGATTACCTCATTGGAACTAGGGATAGCCATACAAGCTCTAGCCACATAAGCACAAACCAAAACATGCTATTACATAATCTTCATAGGTCTCTACCCATGAGATATGCTTACCCAAAACTCTCTTATATATACACATCACTAGAGTCCTACATGGGGAACCACCAACCCGAGCATGAGGCTTCACAAAAACTAAAAACATAGCTACCTCCTCCAGGGTCTTGGGCTCTCTCCCTCACCGAGATGGCAGGTTCTCATATTCATGTTCACATATGCACATATAGCCAGCCTCTCTTTGTCTCTAGGGTTTGGTCCTCCCAAGGACATCTAGGGTTCAAGAAGACTATAGGAATCATGCAAAAAGCAACTCAACTCAATCACTCAGGAGTATTCTATTTTAGGACATATCACATCACGCATCTCATATTTCTCATATCGTGGAGTCTAGGTTCTATTACCTTCTCCCTGTGGGTCTCACTCTCTCTGGAGTTAACCCTATAACTGGTCCCAACACTAGAGGTACTCCTTTGTAAAAGAGCTCGAGGCTCATGATGACTCACAACCTAGTCTTAGCTTAACATATCTTATCTCATAAAAGAATGCATACTTGCATCATCAAAACTTATCTCAAAACCTCAAAACTGAACTTGAGTCTTTGAAGACAAACATAGATCATCATAACCATCTTATATCACCTCTATCAACTTACATCATATCATCAAGACTTATATCATCTATTCCATCTATCATATATATATCAAAAAGTCTCTAGACATCTAATCTAGTACTACTCTCTCTTCTAGACTAATGTCATACACTTTCACTTAGGTTACATGATCACCTCCTACTCGTACATGTGTGGGGACACATTTTTGTAATACATATACATAATAAAAATATTATATAGTTTTTCTCCGATAAAACAAACGTCAGAGAAAACTATCGAGGTTCGATCCGTTTGGAATCCAAATCCAAACCCAGAAATGAGTGCCCCACACATAGTAGAGAGTACAGTGTCATGAAAACTAGTGAAAAGGGTGAGAACACGGGGTAGACTAGTGTAGCTACTCTAGACAACGTGCGCATTATGTCTAGGGTTTCTCTTCCTTTTTGCATGCCATTTCCAAATAGTGCAACGTCCCATACCGCTGCACTACAAGGAAAGAATGACATCTAAGGACTTGCTACACCACAAGCACTAGTCTAGACCTAGTTCTCAGACATCTAGGTGCTAACCTAGAGGCTAGGTCAGATCTAGTCTCAAAAAGATGACTAATCTAACCCTAAAGATGTTTTTAAGTTCAAGGTTCTTTAGTTTTTGAGTTTCACAATGAGCAAATGTCAGGCTTTGCTATTGTTCATGCTCTGATACCACCTGTGACATCCCCAGATTTTCTAAAACTTAATCTGATGTGCGACATCCAAATTGAAACCCTCACCTCAGCGAGAATCCCAATTTAAACATCCCACACAAGGCTAAGAAGAAGAAAATCAGAGGAAGTCATAAGGAAATAATCAGTAGCACATATACATGAACAATAAACAAATCACAACACATGTTCACCATTCAACATATAATTACAACATGAATTGTTACAACATTTGATATTACATATTGAACAACAAACTACTAAACATATACATGTTCTACAGCTAAACAATAGGATCTTAAGACAACAGGTCCACCTATACATCAGCTCGCCACAAAACTCTCAACTATCTAGGATCTCCAAGAGCATGACCACAACCTAAACAAAAGATTACAAGCGGTACACGTCAGCACAATATTTCATGAATATTGTACTGAGTATGCCTACGTGTCTTTTTATTTACCTCTCATCATATCTTGGCAATAAGATAAAACTAATATACTTGGCAGTAACAGAAGAATATAAGAAAAGCATATACTTGCACGAAGATGTTCATTAACAAAAGAGAACACATTTTTTAAGCTCATTTTCCATTATATCATCCATGCATTTACTACCTCAGAGTTGAATGCATTAAGGCCTTTATGATCTACTACCAAAGAGTTGGATCATTTCACAATGTGATCTACTACCAAAGAGTTGGATCACTTCCAAGTACTTTACTACCAAAGAGTTGAAGTACTTATTTCTAGCACTTTACTACCAAACAGTTGAAGTGCTTAGATATAATGGAACAGACATATTATGTTTCATGTGTTCATAGTAATAAGTATTGAAAATCATGCAACATATCATACAAGAACAATCATTTCATCCAATATCATATGCCAAGTCTTTACTACCATATAACACAAGCATAATGTATAATAAGCCAAGTAAGAGGTAATGGTGTACCTTCCAAAGAGATAGATCATTCTAAACACATGTTCCTCATGTCATCTATTTCTTTGTTAAACCTGATTAAGACAAGATTACATATCACCATCAGGTTCACATCATCTTACATCTCGTCTTAACCCTAGTCGTGTTCATTAGGGTTTTCTTAACTCATTAGGATATTCCCATCATTACTTGCTTCCTTGTCTTAGAATCATCTTACTGATGTCGTATTCTAGATTATTTACTCATTAACTGATAATTGTATTTTCCATCATTATGTGAACCTATTAACCTTAGGTTACATGCATTAACCTAAATTAGGGTTTCATGATATGTATTAAGGTTCATCTTCATATAACATCAATTATATGCATATAACTGATATCTGAGTTACATCCTAACTTCAGATTACTGATATGAACTTGCTCTGTAAATTTCACTATTTATTGACTATGTATGTATTTATAGCATTTTATTTAGGTTTAGAAGCCCTAATTAGCAACATTAAGAAAATTACATGATTATGTGCATCACCATCATAACTACTAACTTCAGATGGATTACAGATATGCTTTAGTATTTACTGGTATTTTCTGATAATTTGAGACTATAATTTGATATTTATTATACATTAAACAAGAATTACACATCTTTCTTGATATCACTAATATTAATGCATCAAAAGCCTGATATTATTATTCCAAGTTGTTCTACGCATTTTTCTGAGAATTTTGATACCTTGTTTGTATTTGTTTGACATTCGTACTATTTTCTATGAATTAAACAAGATCTGCATATATTTGAGATTTAACCTTTGAATGGCCAATCGGCTGCTAACACGTGGCCATCTTGGGCGTGACTCCTAAGTCCTAACTCGTGCTGAGCCGGCCGGTTCTTTCTCCTGGCTCGTACTGGGCCGGCTATTTCTCAGGCGGTTTAGCTGATTCTCAGGGATTGGACCCGGTTCAGGGTTGTAGACTCGGTCCTCCCTTCTCCTCACGCGACCAGTCCCTAACGGGACTCTGTTCCTAGCGGGCGCCGCCGCACAGGGGGACTCCGGTGAGCAAGGGCTCGGGTTCGACTGTTCCTTGTTGTCTCTTCATGTCGCCATCACGATCAGCGTCCGTCAGCCTCCCTCCACGGCCTCTTTGAAGTCTACGGCGCCCTCCAGATCTCCACTTCCGCTAGCTCGTTGCCATGGAGGTCCTTTGCGGTGGAGCAAAAAAAGGGGTCTCTCTTATGGAGCCCTTTCTCGACCGCTCCTAATTCGAGGAGCTCTGGTAGACCTCCAAGAACCCAGTAGTACTCCTAAACAAAGCTTAAAGGGAGTGGAGCACCGCCCCTAGCTCCAAGCTCCTCCCTGGCCGAACCCGACCTCACCAGCCACACCGTCAGCACACTAGGCCATGAACGCACCCGTATGAGGCTCGGTTGATCTCAACCTTCCTTACTACCTACTCATCTTCCTCGTATCCCCTTTCTACCCCCTTACTCCTCTTCCTCACACCACCTGTAACACCCGATGGAGATGTAGTGAGGACAGGAAGGTAGAACTCTCTCATCTCCTCACGACAGGGTACAAAAGAAGGGTCAAGTGACTTATCTCACTGAGCCGAGATGAACTCCTCATATGGTTCTCGCCCACCTCCCACGATCAGCGAGCACCACGACATCGTGGTCGAAGCCTGCGGTCAAGGAGGTAACCGCAAGGTTAGGGACAACTCGGGGACCCTTGATCTTCAATCCAATGGTCTGGGTGAGTCCCTCAGGAGCCCATCCGCGACCCATTCAAACTAATGGTCCCAGACGCTAGATCAGATGTGGACGACCCAGATTTGTCCACACAGACGCAGCCCAAACCAAGGGCGTGTGACACATCCGTTGCCCTTAAACTTTGGTCTAATAATCCTCAAAAAGCACATTATTTTACAAATTTCATACCTTAATAACTTCCTCTAGGAACCTCAAAATGCCACCAAATTTTAACCATAGCACCCACACCTCTCGAGCTACCTTCTATTCAAATTTGGTGACAAAACTCATCTGTTGGACCACTCAATAAAATTCCTCAAAAAGGCATTAAGAGAGGGATCTTAATCATTATATAAATCTCGATCAACATTCCAACTTTACCAAAACACTTGGAACTCTCATTATAACTCAAGATATGGATTCTACTATGTTATTGGAGATTTATGGATTTCAAAAATCCACTCCATCACATCCTACACACCTTAAAAGAACAATAAACAAATCACAACACATGTTCACCATTCAACATATAATTACAACATGAATTGCTACAACATTTGATATTACATATTGAACAACAAACTACTAAACATATACATGTGCTACAGCTAAACAACAGGATCTTAAGACAACAGGTCCACCTGTACATCAGCTCACCACACAACTCTCAACTATCCAGGATCTCCAAGAGCATGACCACAACCTAAACAAAAGATTACAAGCGGTACACGTCAGCACAATATTTCATGAATATTGTACTGAGTACGCCTACATGTCTTTTTATTTACCTCTCATCATATCTTGGCAATAAGATAAAACTAATATACTTGGCAGTAACAGAAGAATATAAGAAAAGCATATACTTGCACGAAGATGTTCATTAACAAAAGAGAACACATATTTTAAGCTCATTTTCCATTATATCATCCATGCATTTACTACCACAGAGTTGAATGCATTAAGGCCTTTATGATCTACTACCAAAGAGTTGGATCATTTCACAATGTGATCTACTACCAAAGAGTTGGATCACTTCCAAGTACTTTACTACCAAAGAGTTGAAGTACTTATTTCCAGCACTTTACTACCAAAGAGTTGAAGTGCTTAGATATAATGGAACAGACATATTATGTTTCATGTGTTCATAGCAATAAGTATTGAAAATCATGCAACATATCATACAAGAACAATCATTTCATCCAATATCATATGCCAAGTCTTTACTACCATATAACACAAGCATAATGTATAATAAGCCAAGTAAGAGGTAATGGTGTACCTTCCAAAGAGATAGATCATTCTAAACACATGTTCCTCATGTCATCTATTTCTTTGTTAAACCTAATTAAGACAAGATTACATATCACCATTAGGTTCACATCATCTTACATCTCGTCTTAACCCTAGTCGTGTTCATTAGGGTTTTCTTAACTCATTAGGATATTCCCATCATTACTTGCTTCCTTGTCTTAGAATCATCTTACTGATGCCATATTCCAGATTATTTACTCATGAACTGATAATTGTATTTTCCATCATTATGTGAACCTATTAACCTTAGGTTACATGCATTAACCTAAATTAGGGTTTCATGATATGTATTAAGGTTCATCTTCATATAACATCAATTATATGCATATAACTAATATCTGAGTTACATCCTAACTTCAAATTACTGATATGAACTTACTCCGTAAATTTCACTATTTATTGACTATGTATGTATTTATAGCATTTTATTTAGGTTTAGAAGCCCTAATTAGCAACATTAAGAAAATTACATGATTATGTGCATCACCATCATAACTACTAACTTTAGATGGATTACAGATATGCTTTAGTATTTACTGGTATTTTCTGATAATTTGAGACTATAATTTGATATTTATTATACATTAAACAAGAATTACACATCTTTCATGATATCACTATTCTTAATGCATCAAAAGCCTGATATTATTGTTCCAGATTGTTCTACGCATTTTTCTGAGAATTTTGATACCTTGTTTGTATTTTTCTGACATTCGTACTATTTTCTATGAATTAAACAAGATCTGCATATATTTGAGATTTAACCTTTGAATGGCCAATCGGCCGCTGACACATGGCCATCTTGGGCGTGACTCCTAAGTCCTAACTCATGCTGAGCCGGCCGGTTCTTTCTCCTGGCTCGTACTGGGCCGGCTGGTTCTTGGGCGGTTTAGCTGATTCTCAGGGATTGGACCCGGTTCAGGGTTGTAGACCCAGTCCTCCCTTCTCCTCACGCGACCAGTCCCTAACGGGACTCTATTCCTAGCGGGTGCCGCCGCACAGGGGGACTCCAGTGAGCAAGGGCTCGGGTTCGACTGTTCCTTGTTGTCTCTTCATGCCGCCATCACGATCAGCTTCCGTCAGCCTCCCTCCACGGCCTCTTTGAAGTCTGCGGCGCCCTCCAGATCTCCACTTCCGCTAGCTCGTTGCCATGGAGGTCCTTTGCAGCGGAGCAAAAAAAGGGGTCTCTCTTATGGAGCCCTTTCTCGACCCCTCCTAATTCGAGGAGCTCCGGTAGACCATCAGGAACCCAGCAGTACTCCTAAACAAAGCTTAAAGGGAGTGGAGCACCGCCCTTAGCTCCAAGCTCCTCCCCGGCCGAACCTGACCTCGCCAGCCACACCATCAGCACACTAGGCCATGAACGCACCCGTATGAGGCTCGGTTGATCTCAACCTTCCTTCCTACCTACTCATCTTCCTCGTATCCCCTTTCTACCCCCTTACTCCTCTTCCTCACACCACCTGTAACACCCGATGGAGATGTAGTGAGGACAGGAAGGTAGAACTCTCTCATCTCCTCACGACAGGGTACAAAAGAAGGGTCAAGTGACTTATCTCACTGAGCCGAGATGAACTCCTCAGATGGTTCTCGCCCACCTCCCACGATCAGCGAGCACCACGACATCATGGTCGAAGCCTGCGGTCAAGGAGGTAACCGCAAGGTTAGGGACAACTCGGGGACCCTTGATCTTCAATCCAATGGTCTGGGTGAGTCCCTCACAAGCCCATCCGCGACCCATTCAAACTAATGGTCCCAGACGCTAGATCAGATGTAGACGGCCCAGATTTGTCCACACAGACGCAGCCCAAACCAAGGGCACGTGACACATCCATTGCCCTTAAACTTTGGTCTAATAATCCTCAAAAAGCACATTATTTTACAAATTTCATACCTTAATAACTTCCTCTAGGAACCTCAAAATGCCACCAAATTTTAACCATAGCACCCACACCTCTCGAGCTACCTTCTATTCAAATTTGGTGACAAAACTCATCTGTTGGACCACTCAATAAAATTCCTCAAAAAGGCATTAAGAGAGGGATCTTAATCATTATATAAATCTCGATCAACATTCCAACTTTACCAAAACACTTGGAACTCTCATTATAACTCAAGATATGGATTCTAATATGTTATTGGATATTTATGGATTTCAAAAATCCACTCCATCACATCCTACACACCTTAAAAGAACAATAAACAAATCACAACACATGTTCACCATTCAACATATAATTACAACATGAATTGTTACAACATTTGATATTACATATTGAACAACAAACTACTAAACATATACATGTGCTAAAGCTAAACAACAGGATCTTAAGACAACAGGTCCACCTGTACATCAGCTCGCCACACAACTCTCAACTATCCAGGATCTCCAAGAGCATGACCAAAACCTAAACAAAAGATTACAAGCGGTACACGTCAGCACAATATTTCATGAATATTGTACTGAGTATGCCTACGTGTCTTTTTATTTACCTCTCATCATATCTTGGCAATAAGATAAAACTAATATACTTGGCAGTAATAGAAGAATATAAGAAAAGCATATACTTGCACGAAGATGTTCATTAACAAAAGAGAACACATATTTTAAGCTCATTTTCCATTATATCATCCATGCATTTACTACCTCAGAGTTGAATGCATTAAGGCCTTTATGATCTACTACCAAAGAGTTGGATCATTTCACAATGTGATCTACTACCAAAGAGTTGGATCACTTCCAAGTATTTTACTACCAAAGAGTTGAAGTACTTATTTCCAGCACTTTACTACCAAAGAGTGGAAGTGCTTAGATATAATGGAACAGACATATTATGTTTCATGTGTTCATAGTAATAAGTATTGAAAATCATGCAACATATCATACAAGAACAATCATTTCATCCAATATCATATGCCAAGTCTTTACTACAATATAACACAAGCATAATGTATAATAAGCCAAGTAAGAGGTAATGGCGTACCTTCCAAAGAGATAGATCATTCTAAACACATGTTCCTCATGTCATCTATTTCTTGGTTAAACCTGATTAAGACAAGATTACATATCACCATCAGGTTCACATCATCTTACATCTCGTCTTAACCCTAGTCGTGTTCATTAGGGTTTTCTTAAATCATTAGGATATTCCCATCATTACTTGCTTCCTTGTCTTAGAATCATCTTACTGATGCCATATTCCAGATTATTTACTCATTAACTGATAATTGTATTTTCCATCATTATGTGAACCTATTACCCTTAGGATACATGCATTAACCTAAATTAGGGTTTCATGATATGTATTAAGGTTCATCTTCATATAACATCAATTATATGCATATAACTGATATCTGAGTTACATCCTTACATCAGATTATTGATATGAACTTACTCTGTAAATTTCACTATTTATTGACTATGTATGTATTTATAGCATTTTATTTAGGTTTAGAAGCCCTAATTAGCAACATTAAGAAAATTACATGATTATGTGCATCACCATCATAACGACTAACTTCAGATGGATTACAGATATGCTTTAGTATTTACTGGTATTTTCTGATAATTTGAGACTATCATTTGATATTTATTATACATTAAAAAAGAATTACACATCTTTCATGATATCACTATTATTAATGCATCAAAAGGCTGATATTATTGTTCCAGGTTGTTCTACGCATTTTTCTGAGAATTTTGATACCTTGTTTGTATTTTTCTAACATTCGTACTATTTTCTATGAATTAAACAAGATCTGCATATATTTGAGATTTTACCTTTGAATGGCCAATCGACCGCTGACACGTGGCCATCTTGGGCGTGACTCCTAAGTCCTAACTCGTGCTGAGCCGTCCGGTTCTTTCTCCTGGCTCGTACTGGGCCGGCTGGTTCTCGGGTGGTTTAGCTGATTCTCAGGGATTGGACCCGGTTCAGGGTTGTAGACCCGGTCCTCCCTTCTCCTCACGCGACCAGTCCCTAACGGGACTCTGTTCCTAGCGGGCGCCGCCGCACAGGGGGACTTCGGTGAGCAAGGGATCGGGTTCGACTGTTCCTCATTGTCTCTTCATGCCGCCATCATGATCAGCATCCGTCAGCCTCCCTCCACGGCCTCTTTGAAGTCTGCGGCGCCCTCCAGATCTCCACTTCCGCTAGCTCGTTGCCATGGAGGTCCTTTGCGGCGGAGCAAAAAAGGGGTCTCTTTTATGGAGCCCTTTCTCGACCCCTCCTAATTTGAGGAGCTCCGGTAGACCACCAGGAACCCAGCAGTACTCCTAAACAAAGCTTAAAGGGAGTGGAGCACCACCCTTAGCTCCAAGCTCCTCCCCGGCCGAACCTGACCTCGCGTGCCACACCGTCAGCACACTAGGCCATGAACGCACCCGTATGAGGCTCGGTTGATCTCAACCTTCCTTCCTACCTACTCATCTTCCTTGTATCCCCTTTTTACCCCCTTACTCCTCTTCCTCACACCACCTGTAACACCCGATGGAGATGTACTGAGGACAGGAAGGTAGAACTCTCTCATCTCCTCACGACAGGGTACAAAAGAAGGGTCAAGTGACTTATCTCACTGAGCCGAGATGAACTCCTCAGATGGTTCTCGCCCACCTCCCATGATCAGCGAGCACCACGACATCGTGGTCGAAGCCTGCGGTCAAGGAGGTAACCGCAAGGTTAGGGACAACTCGGGGACCCTTAATCTTCAATCCAATGGTCTGGGTGAGTCCCTCACGAGCCCATCCGTGACCCATTCAAACTAATGGTCCCAAACGCCAGATCAGATGTGGACGGCCCAGATTTGTCCACACAGATGCAGCCCAAACCAAGGGCGCGTGACACATCCATTGCCCTTAAACTTTGGTCTAATAATCCTCAAAAAGCACATTATTTTACAAATTTCATACCTTAATAACTTCCTCTAGGAACCTCAAAATGCCACCAAATTTTAACCATAGCTCCCACACCTCTCGAGCGACCTTCTATTCAAATTTGGTGACAAAATGCATCTGTTGGACCACTCAATAAAATTCCTCAAAAAGGCATTAAGAGAGGGATCTTAATCATTATATAAATCTCGATCAACATTCCAACTTTACCAAAACACTTGGAACTCTCATTATAACTCAAGATATGGATTCTAATATGTTATTGGAGATTTATGGATTTCAAAAATCCACTCCATCACATCCTACACACCTTAAAAGAAATTCCGTCCTCGGAATTAATCCAGAAAACTCACTTTGTCACATCACCCTTACTATTTCAGAAGAAATAAGATACATTATGTACTGTATGCATAAAAAAATATGAATGTAGCTAAATGACACGCACCTAAGGGTAATGTGCATGTATAACTAATCTAATTTTTTTTTATTTTCATGCAAAATATGTGGAAATAGTTGCAATGCAAGTCCTATCTACATGAGATGCACTCAAAGATGTTAAAATCATAATGTACTTCCAGTTCTTAAGGTGGAGTATGAAAACAATAGGGTGGATAGATCACAAGACTAATTGACTAAACCTTTGAAAATTATTATGTGTCCCTCCTTATTGACCTGTGTGGTAATTAAGAGGTTTCTCTCTCTTACTTCCAATTAAAGTCTCATTATCATTTGGTCAGTTTAGGCTCAAACAACCAATTCCGTCCACTTTTCATTAATCATTAGGATTGTTCAGTTATGATTTCATGTTCTAGAGTTGACAAACCCAATCATTTTCTTAAGTTATATGCTCAAGGTTGAACAACACAAGCTTGCAACCACTAATTTTTTTTAAAATTTTGCCCTTAATCCCATGCACAAGCAACAAAATGACACAAGACTTAAGACATCCACAATTACACTAGATAGAGTGTGGATCATACAAACAAACTAAAAATTGCAAGATAGAAATGACAAAAACAAAACAATAAAAACTGAAAACTAAAGGATAGAGTTGTTCCAACTCCCCCCTAAGCTTGAATCTGACTATGGCCTCATAGTCAAAAACAACCTTAAAAGGTGGAACAGAGAGACCGATCATTCTTCTGGAGGAGGCGGGTACTGTGGGGCCGTGGGGTCCCAGGATGGGTACTGCCCCTGAAAGCTCGGATCATACTGGGGCATGGGCGGAGGTTGTGGATACCCTCCAAAATAATTATGGCTCCAGTAATGATCATAGAAGGGCTGTTGCTGCATCTCCATCCTATGCAACCTATCGTGGATGTGTTGTTGGTTGTCGAGGAGGAGGCACTCATTTTCAAAGATAGCCCTCTAGTTGTCAAGCAGCTGATTCGTCATCTCCTGAATACCGGTATATGAGGTTGTGTGTTGTTGCTGCATCTGATGAATATCCTGCATCATTACATACATCCCTTGCATGGAGTAGACATCCTCTCTTTACTGCGAGGGCTGTGGTGGCTGTGGTGGCAGAGGCTGGTAAGAAGAAGATGCACCCAGATGCAAGCGAGGACACTTCCTAGGTGCCACTCATGCCCGAAGAGGAGTGAAGGTCTCCTCTTCCTCTTCATCCTCGTCGCCATCATTGTCGTTGTCTTCGTTGCCTCTGTCTTCATCCGAGCTCTCAATGGCGATGACAGGCCATCAAAAATGTTGAGCACCCTCGATGTGGAAGACAGGGTCGGGGAGCGAACACTCCTGATAAGCGTGATTAACATGGCAGTGTGCATACACCAAGCCATCACGCAGCAGAATGAGGTTGGAGCGGTGAAGATGCTTCAAGTTGACCTTGCTTCTGTTGGAGAGAGGAGTCAGCTGGGAGAAATTCAACCCAAGATAACGGGCCTGCGGTGTGATGAGCCCTCCAAAGTGAATTGGAGCCTTCCGCATACTCCTCTTTAGAGCCAACACGTGCTGCAAGAAAAATGCTCCCCAGTTACACTCTTCCCGCTTCAGTAACTTATGTAGGAAAAATAGGTCTGTCTCCTGGAAATTGCTGAGAGACAGGTCACCCCGAGCAAACAAAGTGGTACAAAGCATGCGATGAAGAATCTGCACGAACGGATGCTCGAAGTCCGCCACCGTCGCGTTGTGGTAGCTCACAAATTTGCCCGGAGGCACAGTTACTAGCTCGGCGAAGATAGCATCATAATCAGTCCGGTTGTCTGGCCTCCGGTATTGATCTCGTCCATGATTCCAGTTGTAGATAGAGTTGAACTGCCAGAGAGAAAGAGTGTAATCATTGTTGAACAGTCGGAATGAAACACGGCCTTTGATCCATTCTCAATCAGTGGCGATGATGTCGTTTGGCACGACACATATGTCTAGCGACGCCATGAATTCTGCGACTAGCTCCTTGTATGTCGTCCATTCACTGAAGAACGGCTGGCCATCGGCATGGAATTCCATCTCATTGGGCCTCCTACCCGTATGCCTTGCTTGCCCCTTTAGCACGTAGGCCAGATTAGCCTCAAACCCCAGATTGCGGATCATCTCCCGGTCAACATAACGGGTTGGCTCAATCTTCCTCTTCATCAACTCCTCGTAGAGCTTCTTGACCTCCGTGGAAGGATGGCCAATCCGCAGGCACGAAATCGATGCAGTCGGTGGAGGAATGAACTCTGGAATCTCCATTGGTGTCGTGCGAGAAGAAGACGCGCTGGCGGTATGCACCATTGTCGAAGAAGAAGAGGAAACAGAAGAAGGAGCTCGGTGTAGGTCGGAGAAGACAATCTCCGCTCGGTGTAGAACGTGCTCCTTGGATGCTCGTAGCCAGGCTCTGATTGCTCTGGAAGACGCACGATACAAGTGGAGAAGGATTGCTCTGAAGTTGTGACGTCATATGAAGACAATCCATCCCTTATATAATCGTGGTCGGCGCTGCTGTATGCCCATCGATACTATCGACGCGAGTTGATGGTATCGACTCCTGTAGCACAATCCATCCGCCGCTGGTATCGATGGTTGTCGATAGCTTGATTTGTGGGCCTGGATCGATGACGTGTCGATACTATCGACGGATGTTGATGGTATCGACCCATCCCACGAATCGACTCTCTCGATGTAGTGATCGTCGTTGATCTCCTCTCGCGGATTGGTGACGTGTCGCATCGATACTATCGACGTGAGTTGATAGTATCGACTTCTGGTTAGGGCAACACCCTCGCAAGGCCTGGCCGCCACTTTCTATCTGTAACTGGGTCGATACCATCGACAGGCCCGTCGATGGTATCGACTTCACTGAGACAATTTCTTCTAAAAATCTCCAGAGATCTCGCTAGTATCGACGTCCATGTCGATACTTTCGACCTCAACTTTGCGATCAACCTGTTGGTGTGTCTATACCATCGACGAGGCCGTCGATAGTATCGACACAGAGTGATTTTTGCAGCCGCCAACCTGTACCCATCTCGATACCATTGACACCAAGGTCGATGGTATCGACTCTGCCTCAGTCCTACACATTAAGAAAACGATCACGGTATCTTTTTTACACTTAAAATGAAATCAAATCAAATCAAAGTATAAATATGAAAGAAACTAAACTAAGCTACCGATGGCTGGGTTGCCTCCCAACAAGCGCCCTTATTTAACATCTTAGCTAGACAGAATCAAGCTCCTCATGTGTCTGTAAGTGCAATGAGTTTGACCTCATTCACTTTCCTTGTGTAATCTTCACCGAAGTACAATTTCAATCATTGTCCATTGACCAGGAATGTTGTCTCGCCATCACGCACCATGATTGCGCCATGTGGCCTGACCTCCTCTACGATGAATGGTCCACTCCATCGGGATTTCAACTTCCCGGGATGCATCTTCAACCTAGAGTTGAACAAAAGTACACGATCTCCTTTCTTGAAGACTCGCATCTGAATATGGCGATCATGAATCAACTTTGTTTGCTCCTTCTAAATCCACGAGCTTTCATAAGCATTCATCTGCAGCTTGTCAAGTTCATTGAGTTCAAGTAACCTTTTCTTTCCCGCTTCATCATAGCTCAAATTCAGCTTCCTCAGCGCCCAATGCGCTTTATGCTCCAATTCCACCGGCAAATGGCAGACCTGACCATAAGCCAACCTAAAAGGCGTAGTGCCTATAGGTGTCTTAAACGCCATCCTGTATGCCCACAAAGCATCTGGTAGCAGAGTGCTCCAATTCTTTCTCGTGGAAGCCACAGTGCGCTCCAAGATCTTCTTAATCTCCCGATTGGAGACCTCCACTTGCCCCTGTGTTTGCAGATGATACGGGTTACCAATGTTGTGCTTTACCCCGTATTTTTTCAACAGTGCCGCGAACATTTGGTTCCGGAAATGCGTACCTCCATCACTAATGATCATTCTTGGTACACCAAACCTGCATAAAATGTATTCTTTGACAAACCTGCACACTACATTAGCATCATTAGTCCTTGTGGGTATTGCCTCTACCCACTTCGACACATAATCAACAGCTAAAAGAATGTACAAGTTAGAATTTGAGGACACAAAGGGTCCCATAAAATCAATACCCCACAAGTCGAACACCTCAACCTCTTGAAATACATTGAGGGGCATCTCCTCTCTTTTTGAAATGTTACCTGCCCTTTGGCAGGAATCACATTGCAGCACAAAATCATAAGCATCCCTGAACAAAGTAAGCCAATACAGGCCACTTTCAAGTACTTTGGCGGCAGTCCGAGAACTTGCATGGTGGCCACCCATCGGTAGTGTATGGCAATGATGAAGAACACTTTTGTATTCCACCTCCGGTACACACCTGCGTAAGAAACCATCCCTGCACTGCTTCAATAGAATAGGGTCATCCCAGAAATAATAACGCAAAGAATGGAAAATTTTCTTCTTCTCTTGGTATGTCCAGTCATCCGGGATAATTTTGCAAGCGAGATAATTGACAATGTCAGAAAACCAAGGATCTTTCGATTTCATAGATAAAAGTTGTTCATCAGGAAATGTCTCGGTAATGGGTATATGTAAATCCTTCTCATCCACCCTTTCCAACCTAGACAAATGGTCCGTGACCACATTTTCAATGCCCGCCTTATCTTTGATTTCAATATCAAATTCTTGTAAGAGTAAGATCCACCTAATCAATCTAGGTTTGGAATCCTTTTTCTCCATTAAGTGCTTAATGGCGGTGTGGTTCGTCCATACCACAACTTTTGATCCAACAAGATATTGCCAAAATTTTTCAAAAGCAAAAACAACAGTGAGAAGTTATTTTTCGGTTGTAGTGTGATTCAGTTGTGCATCATTTAAGGTTTTGGATGCATAGAAAATCACAGCGGGTTTATTATCCACACGTTGTCCCAAAACAGCCCCAACTACGAAATCGGACGCATCACACATTAATTCAAATGGCTTAGTCCAGTCTGGTGTTTGCACAACCGGTGCGGAAATCAGTTTTTCTTTAAGCACATTGAACGCATGTAAACACTTGTCATTAAAATCAAACACAGCATCCTTTTCCAACAACTCAGATAATGGTTTGGCAATTTTAGAGAAATCTTTTATAAAGTGGCGATAAAAACCGGCATGACCTAGAAAACTCCGAACCCCTTTAACCGAATTCGGTGGGGGAAATTTGGAAATAACTTTGATCTTAACCAGGTCTACCTCCAGCCCTTTGCTAGACACTTTATGTCCAAGCACAATCCCTTCTCTTACCATCATGTGGCATTTCTCCCAATTGAGGACCAAATGTGTGTCCTCACAACGTTGCAAAACCTTGTCCAAATTTTATAAACACTCGTCAAAGGGCACACCATAGATGGAGAAATCGTCCATAAAAACCTCCAAACAGTGTTCAACCATATCGGAAAAGATGGCAAGCATGCAACATTGAAAGGTTGCCGGTGCATTACACAACCCAAATGGCATACGGCAGTATGCAAATGTTCCATAAGGACAAGTGAAGGTGGACTTCTCTTGGTCCTTAGGATCAATTAAAATCTGATTGTACCCCGAATAACCATCAAGAAAACAAAAATGCGATCAGACGGCTAAATGCTCTAAAATATGATCAATGAATGGAAGACGAAAATGATCCTTAAGCGTAGAAGCATTCAATCGACGATAGTCTATACATACACGCCACCTCATTACCAAGCGGGTCGTGACATGTTCATTTAACATATTATGTGTAACAGTAATTCCCCCCATTTTAGGGACTACCTATGTAGGACTCACCCACGTCGAGTCAGATATAGCATAGATGATACCTACAGAAAGGAGCTTGATCACCTCCTTCTTGACGACCTCCATCATGCTAGGATTTAGTCGACACTGTGGTTGAATCACTGGCTTGGCTCCCTCCTCGGTCTGAATCTTGTGCTGGCACAATGTAGGGGAGATCCCCTTGATGTCTGCAACTGACCACCCGAATGCACCTTAGTGGTTCTTCAACACAATCAGCAGCTAATCTTCCTCCTGGGCACTCAGATATGCCGAAATAATCACAGGCAACTTCTCTTCCTCAGCTAGAAATGCGTACTTCAAGTGTGGTGGCAATGGCTTCAATTCCAAATCTGGCGGGTTGATTAAGGATGACTGAAGCGGTGGTGGGAGTTCGCCAAGGTCTTCATAGTACCTAGCATAAAAACATGGAAGCACCTAAAGCATCTTGGCACACTCCTGTAGTGACTTGCTTCTCATCCAATTATGTGTTATATTGACCAAGCAAGCTTCAAGTGGTAATTCTGGATATGCATTGAAGACTGAACTTGCTATGGCCTCATCTTCAGTAGAGGGGGAATGTCCTCCTCTTCATCATTAGGAAAACCCACAACTTTACTAAGGGACACAACCTTGGTCTGCTCCATGATGTCAACAGCCAATGTCCCTTTCTCCACCTTAGTCATTACATGAGCCATATCTAAGAATGGCTTCCCTAGACAAAGTGAGATATTGTGATCAAAATGCTTTGCCATGCGGCATTGCTCCTTAGCTTTAGATGACGTGGTGCTGGAAGGCATGACCATCTCGAACCGATCATCGGCAATACCCAAGGTCAAACGACCTCTCCCCATCTCAAGTATCATGTCAGTTGTAGCTTGGAAGGGTCGTCCAAGTAGTAACTCATTGCCTTGTTCATCTTGCATCTCCATTACAACGAAGTCTGCTAGAAATACAAACCGATCTACTTTCAGGGATCGTCTGGTTGCTTGTGGTTGCAACCCGAGTAGTTCCAACTCATTATGCATTCGAACTCCATCAGTTTGGTTGGACAGAACTGGAACTCATACCTAGAAAACCAACTGCAGATAGTTCCCTCTCACGTGTAAAATTTGGGAAAACGAACCGTGCCCAAATTGGGCGCGGTTCATCCACAGGCTAAAGCATTCCCATGTTGTTTGCATGACAGCAACGCTGCCTGTGGACAAAGTTTGATGTGCTCACCACCTTTCTTGTACCTATACAACTAGAAATGTGGCCGACGAACAGGATTTCTGGGATACTTGTATTGCACTGTTTTATATTTCATGTTTCTAAATTCAACAGCTGTCTTCCAACTGCTAACAACCAAACGAACCCTCACCAACACATCTTCACAAATACCATAAGGCTTTACCATAGAATTATCCGCCAACTGAATTGTCATATTGCTCAGCCTTGATTCTTTTAATCCCAATTTCTTGAATGTAGAGAGAGGCATCAAGTTTATGCTTGCCTCGGAATCACACAGTGCTTCTCCGAATTTCTCCTTACCAATGTAACATGAAATGTTGAAGCAGCCTGGATCCTACCTCTTAGGTGGCAATGTGCCCATGATGAAGGCACTCACCTACTCCTTGAGAACTACAACCTCCGTGTCAGGGATCTTCCTCTTCTTAGTAATGATGTCTTTCAAAAACTTGTCGTAAGAAGGAATTTTCTCTATTTCCTCTAATAATGGGATGTTGACAGAGAGCTTTCTGAAACTGTCCAAAAACTTCTTGAACTGGGCGTCCACCTTCTTAGCTTTCACACTATTCGGATATGGGATCGGGACAGCCTGTGCCCTTTGATGTGGCGGCACATATGGTGTCCTTTTTTGTGTCTCCTCCTCAACAACAATGGGATCTGCAGTGACATCCTCTGCTATTTCCTCAACCAGCTCTGTGACTGAATTGGAACCTCCTCAGTGGCCTCACCTTCGGTTTCTGACTGGGGTTTGCTTGGTTCATCGGCCTTGGGGTTTAAAAGCTTCTTGCCACTCCTTAGCAAGATTGCCTTCGCATGTTGGTTTCCTCCTGGAACGTTTGTGTTACCCAGAAAACCGTGTTGCACTGGCTTCTTCAGATTGGCTATTTCAACTGCCATTTGCACCATCAACGTCTCTATCGTCCTCATCTGAGCCCCGTGGCTCTACAATGTCTGTCCAAAATGATTCATAAATTCCCCCTGTTGCTTGATCTACTGACCAAAAGTGTTCATAAGTTCTTGGTTCTGTTTTATCACTTGGTTGAGCAACTCCGTGCTCTTATCCTCCGCCACCAGCTGGGGTTTTGCATCAAGGTCCTATAAAAAGTTATTCGGATCCTTCCATGAGAATTTCTTGTCCTTCCTCCATGAGTAATTATTATTTCTGTACCCCTTCTTCTGGCGCATGAATTTGACTTGAGCTTCGTCCTTGGATTCGGTATCCTCTTTTGCAAGAAGTTTCTTTGCTAGAAGGTCCATCTTCTCATTCAGCTCTTTGATGGCCTTTGACTCCCCCGCAACTCAACGTGCTCTATGGCATCCCTGTCGCCCCAGGATTGCTTCTTGGCCATGTTTTTTCAGAATTTCCCAACACCTCATGTATGTGTTGTTCAAAAAGAATCCTGAGCCTGCGGAATCTAAGTTACTTCTATCATGCTCGGAGAGAGCAAAATATAAGATTTTGACCTGTGTCTCTTTGCAAGCCCATGATGCGGGCACCTCCTAAGCATGATCTGAAACCTTTCCCAAGTCTCAAAGTAGGTCTCTCCTGCCTTCTGGGTAAAATTGTGGATTTTCCTGATC
This sequence comes from Alisma plantago-aquatica, assembly GCA_963693085.1. NCBI lineage: Eukaryota > Viridiplantae > Streptophyta > Magnoliopsida > Alismatales > Alismataceae > Alisma > Alisma plantago-aquatica. Next base: position 464,162,165 of record OY856414.1, read on the forward strand.
ATGTTGTTTGTCTTCTCGGGCGGAAAGAACCTTTCAAAAAATACTTCCACCATGTGGTTCCATGATTCCACATATTCATCATCAAGATTGTGCAACCATTCTCGTGCATTTCCTGCCAGAGAACTCGGGAACAACTTTAGGTAGAGCGTCTCCTGTTGAAATCTGTCAATTTTAATCATGTCACAATTCACCACAAATTGGCTTATATGAGTGACTGGGTCTTCGTTCTTTAACCCATGGAATGCATTTGACTTGACTAAGTTGATTAATGCAGGATCAATCTTATAAGTTGGAATGTTGATTGCCTGCTTCTTAATTGGCCCTTTTGACACAGATGAAGAAGAAGCCTTGATCTTCTCCCATATTGTTTGTTCCTCTGCCATTTCTTCCTATTCGGATTCAGAATCTGTTTCTTCCAAGTGGTCTTGATTGTAATCCTCCTCGTCGTAAGGACCCGGATGTGGAACCTCTGGTGCCTGTTACGTGTAGTCGGTGTTACGCGTCTGCACCATGCACAGTACCTACAAAATGAAAATTTCAGTTCAGTACCATGCTAGATGATTACAAAAAAATTTGGAAAGATAGACTATGAATTTTAAAAATGATTTCAAAATAATAAAAATAAAAAGGTGGCCTAGAATGGCCGCTTGCAGCACTCAGAGTGTCGACAATTTCCGTGTCCCCGGCAACGGCGCCAAAAACTTGACACAAATTTGACGTGCGTAGAACGCAAGTGTACGCGTCAATGTAATATAGGCCTTTGTGAGGCCCGAGTCAAACTCAAGGACACTGAATTATCGGAGACTACTACTAACTACTCGCAATTAGCTAGACCGATTAAAAAGTTGGAAGTTGTTGTAAAATTAAGAGAAAATGAAATAAAACAAATCAAAACAATCGATTAAAGGTTTAGTTTAATCAATTCAAGTGGAGATCTTTAGGATTATGGTTTCACCGCGGGTTATCATTGTATGAATTTCTATATAGCAACTCAGATTTATCTCTCTTTCTGGGTAGTGTCCTATAGTCAAAATTGCCCACTGTCGTGGTACAATTCACTACCTATGTTTAGGTCGGTTCCACAGTCATAGTAACCTATACCCTAAACTAGGTGCATTAGAATCGACCTCTGGGTATCCACCATTAACCTTACACCACCTTGTTCAAGGGATTTGTTAATTAATGTGATATATGTCTCTTTTCAACCATTAATTATTCTTTCAAAGCAATTAAGGGCATTAGATTATTATTATGGTGATCAAGCATAACAATATAATTGAGAAAACGAATTCATACCACATATTTAAGAGATAAATGATGAACTACTATGTTAAAAATATCATACAATGCTTCCTCGGGCTACTCCTGGTCCTAAAGATAAAGGGGATTAGCCCTGCATGTTCATCTCAGAGCAAAATATGGTAGAGAAAAGGGGAAACATGGAGAAAAATGTGAATAAGCTATAAAAACCCCTGAACAGAGGAGATCCAAGCATTCCTTGGCGTAGAATGTGTGATCTCCGGCCTTTCGGCAGTGGAAAACGTCTTCTTCAGTGTCCGGAATGGCGGGGGCGTGCTTCTGGGCTCCGTTCTTCTCTCCACACCTTTTCGGGACGTGTGCAGCAGCTAATGACCTGATAGATTGCTCTTGGCCGCCGTCATTAGGTATAATCACCGAGTTAGGTTGTAAAAATATCGTAACCATCAGATTTAGATCAATCTAAAGCAAACTTGTATCTGACGGTGTCGATACCATCGACGCGATTCGATGGTATCGACTCTACGCGATATCGGCCAATCTTATTTCTCTTCGTTGTTGCGCCTGATGTTGACTCGATACCATCGACTCGCATCGATGGTATCGACATTCTTAGGAGTCAGTTTTATCCCTTTACCATCGCTCTAGCTCCACTTGTCGATGGTATCGACTGCTGTGTCGATAGTATCGACTATCTTCTCGCCAGCAACCTGATGGTAAATCAATACCATCGACTCTCTTGTCGATAGTATCGACTCTGTGATGCTCCTTGTGGCTGGCAACATGTGGTTGTGTCGATGGTATCGACCACTATCGATGGTATCGGCAGCAGCAGATATTCATTTTTTCCTGAAATTGCAACACAAAACCACATAAGCTGAAATAAAACATATTATTGTAATCATTTATGCTCAAAATACTAAAATAAGGGAGATTTGCCACTGAGAAGGATCATAGACCAAAGTAAATGAATTATGCAATATTAACCACCAAAATGACCAATAAATGCATAAAACACAAGTAAAATATGTCTATAAATGCGACTCAAAATCATCGCATCACCATATATCTCCCAGCACCTGGAAGACCTTTTCTCTCTTTCTAGTCCATCATAATGCCAATGTCGATAGACCTGCAACCATGGAGTCGAGGTATCCTCTGTCTCGATCTAGGAGACCTCACCTCCTCACCTTTTCTCACCATAGTCAATTATGAAAGTCCAGATGGCATTACAGATCTGAGTAGGGAGAAGCATTCCCGTTTTCCTATTTCCACGGCGGTACTATGTGCCAGCTTGCTTGGTTCTTTCGAGTAGTTGGGCCAAGCTAGGACTGTCGGGGAGCATCAGGTGCCCGGAGTTCCACAGAGGAGTGACGACAAGCAAGCGAATCCATCAAAATCAAAGACCACTCTTGGCACAATTTGGAGAGGGACGATATGAGGAAAGGATAAGCCATAATCATTGTTACCCAACCCCTCCGCCAGGATCATGGCTCATCAGGGAAGAAGCCCTGCGAGCTTTGAACCCTCTTCGACGATGACAGTTGAGGGGCACAATAGGGGGAGCAGAGGAGAAAATGCTGGAGCGATTGTACCTCCACCGGCCTTGCCATACCTGCAAGTAGAAGATTGGAATCTGTGGGACCAAGACAGAGCTCCTTGCCCCGAGTTTGGTGGGAAAAGGACATCTGAGAACCAGAAGCCCCTTTCTCGCCGTCCAACGCATGGAATCGGCCAGAATAGAGGGGGATAGGAGGTGGATCCTCGTCACACCACCACTCATCACCGGAGTAGATCTATGTTCTGAGGTGAATCTATAGAATGCCCCATCCTTGGCCTTAGAAGCATGTAGGTCGACGGACGGCTCATTGGACATAGACCTCACTGAGGTAGATGACCAGACCCGATGTTGTGAATGCGGGACTTGAGGGTGAGCGGGGGCGTGGCGATCTGTGAAAACGAACCAGTGACCATTCACTACTAGCCAAACAGAGGGCCGCACCCCACCTTGTTGAGTAGCGTGGACACTCCAGATCCACTTGGTTTGCAAATCCGACGGTCCTTGTTGATGCAATAAGGTAAATCTTTATCCCAATCCTAGGAAATACCCATATCTTGCAATGATCATTAAAAATAGTTCCTTCAGTCTATATATTCCCCAAAAAAATACCCCTGGGACTAAAAAGATTATATTCTTTGTTACAAAACCACTAGGTCAGACTCAAAGCTTTATTATCAATGATTTCTAACTTAGATGCTAATACTCATGTTTTGGGGTTAGTAATTAAAATAAATAGTATCCAGTTGAGATTAATTCTCAAAAAAATCTTGTAGAACCCTAATGATGATTTAAATCCATCTATGGACTTTGATTTGAGTAATACACCTAAATAATAGGTCATTTCCTATTAATGACTGATTAGGTGCTTTTAACCTCATATTTATTCCACAAAATTGACCAATCATCAAAAAAATATGAAATTCAGATCAGACCCCTATAATGACCTCCTGATCAGTAAAAAAATATCATACACATATTCTAGTTTAGTTGAATCTAAATTTGGTCAAGCCCTAATTTGGACCTGAAAATGCTAAGAATAATGATGATCATATATTAATGATGAATATTTGTTATTAATCAGGTGATGACCAGAGATGTAGATGATCCAGAATATAAGTATGAATATCTAAACTCAGGTACGTGGATATAAGTATAAGACTAGTTTTTGTTGGATGATAATTATGAGTAATTGCTTGCATGTATTTGAATATTTTGTTGGATGTACATCTATATGTATTGTCATTTCCTCCTTGAACAATAAGAACACTAAAGAAAGAAAATGGAATGTAGTTACTGATGGTTCATTAATGTCCCTATTAGAGAGGGAAAGTATTAATGTTGACTAGCACCTCCCTAATGGTACAAGATATGTGGGGAGATCCCTAAGGGTACAAGGTACGCGGGGATAGGGCCCAATAATATATGTTTGTGCTAAGTCCACCATAGTAATACATGTCCATTGAAATATGGTTAATAACTTGAGTTTACCTTATTTTCTACCTTAAATAATGCTTTCATTTTTCTTTCTTCTTTTTCAAGTATTTTAAATATGCCAGGATAGTATAGTATCTTTCAACCACGTACCAACTTTATGTTGATTCGTTGTTTCACATATGTTTTAGGTTCAGAGCTAGCATGGGATAAAAGAACAGGATGTGAGCAAGTTGTACAGGTTGTACCTTTTGTGTAGGTCCTAGTTAGCATACATGTTTAGACTCGTGTAAAAATTCTCTTTCAACATACAATTGTAAATCATGTTGTAATAATGTACATGTTGAATGTTGAGATGTGTTATGGTGTATGTTATGTTGTATGTTCATGTATGCGTATATTGCTTCCGCAATGCACTCTGATACAATTGCCTAATGTTTTCAGATTTTATCTTCTCATCCTCATGCAGTTTTGAGAAGGTGAAAATCCGAGGATGTTACAGAGATTCATATGGTGGCATCCAGATACTGACTTGGTAGTTGTTATTGTAAGAAAACTCATCTACGAGCAAGTAATATCCCATGATCCACCCCAATCGAAGATGCATGCTCTCAACAAATCCTCTAAAGTTTGGATCATCCTTTCTGACTATCCATCAGTCTAGGGTGATACGTTGTGAAAAACTTTAATCTAGTAACAAGTTCTTCATTAATTTGCTTTAACAACTTGGAAGTGAACTTAGGATCATGATAAGAAATAATTTAACTTGAAACTCCATGCAGTCGGACTATTTCTCTAATATAGTTTAGATAAATCTGTCACTTTGGTAGTGATCTTTAAGGCTAGGAAATGTGCTGAGTTGGTAAGGCGATCTACCACAATCCATGTTGCATCATGGACTTTCTTTATCTTGGGGAGACCCACCACAAAGTCCATAATGATATGTTCCCATTTTCACTCAAGAATATCAATTGATTGGAGTAATCTGTTGAGTCGCTAGTGTTCATCCTTCACTATCTATCATGTGAGACAACTGGACACATATGCCTCTATGTCTCTCTTCATTCTAGGCTACCAAAAGTATTGTTGCAAGTCTTTAAACATCTTGGTAGTGCCAGGGTGAACCATGTACTTAGAACAATGAGCCTCTTTCAAGATATGATTTTTTAAGGGAGAATCTTCATGAACCCAAATATGACTATGGTAATCGATTCCACCATTTATTCCCACTGAGAGATGTGTCTGTGGTTTCTTCAATAAACCTTTCATCTTTTCAAGCTCTGGGTTGGTTAACTAGGTAACTACCAACTCAGTCAACATGTTAGGTTTTATTTGAATGTTAGCCACAAGGATTTGATCTTCTAATGGATACAAAGTTCATCTAAAAAACTCTTCTAGTTCTCTTCATTGGGTAGATGAGACCACTGCACACTTGAGATGTTTTCAATGAAGAGCATTTGTTACTACATTATCTTTTCTTGGTTGATTAGAGATGATGAAATCACAGTCTTTCATAAACTCCATCCACCATTCAAGTCTTTCCGAGTCAGGAGGTATTTGAAGCTCTTACCTCTATTATTTTGATCACTAGATTCAATCTTATACCTATAGAATCCAAACTCCACTTGATAATATATCCTCTTTTGAAATTTCAACTTAGTGATCACTTGGTTCACCTCGTCCTCCAAACCATTTATCTAATATTCTCTCATAAGGGTGTGGTAATTCCTCCTAATCTCAATTATCATAAAAAGATTTGAACTTAAGTATTTATTTCTTATATCACTTCTATTCCTAGTATGGCATGCGTATGTCTTATTTCTCACACATATAATAAGATGAAATAACCATTTGGATGCAGTCCAAATACAAACCTCATCCCATTCTAGAAGTAGAGATGGTGCCTCACACATTACCATCTTATATACATATTAGGTTGAGCCATTCTTCTCATAAAACTCTTCTTATGCACACTTGGGGGGGAACTTTTCTCATAACCCTTGACACTTAGCATAACCCCTATTTATGGTACTTAGTCAATTTCTCACAATCTCTAAGGTGCAAGTACATTTTGAGTAATCTCATCATTATGCATATAGAGAGTGTCTCTCACATTTTCCCTTTGGGCCCCATGAACTCATGAAGGTGGCCAACCACCTAACCCATTGGCCTTGGGAAAACATAGCTGTCACCTCTCGACCCTATGGTTTTGTGCATTCAGGGAACAAGCAACTCCTACTCCCATTAGTCTCATCCCTTCTTGACCTTACGATTGACTTGGGGTTTTATTGAGATGTCATCACTTTATCCTATTTCACCACACATCTTACTCGTGGCTCCTCCAATAATATCCCAACACATTACACTTTTTAGGATTCTCTCACTTGTATTTCCTTAATCTCTTAGGGCACTCATAGTTTTCCTCATATCCCTACATGGAATCATGCGACCTACCCATTTGGGCCTGGCCCCATCTACCGATCACTTCCATAGTGACTTTTATTTATGTCCCTTAGAGATGGCCATACTTGGGTCTAAAGAATCATACTCAATCTATGTGTGTTTGTGCTTCATGTGATTAATCTCTCACATTCTTTTAAGTGACCTTTAAAGTTACCTCCATTCTTAAACAAATTTGGTACTAACTCCTTTAGGAAGGGTCCTTTCCTAGGATAGGAGAAAGCTATCATTTGACAGTACCAAGGGTCACAAAATTTTCTTGAATCCATAGTGTTGGCTAAATGGACATCATCAAAATCCCTTTGTTTTGAAAATGAAAAACATTTCATTCTTGTGAATCTAACGTGCTACTTGAGTATTTCAAGAAAAAGAATTCATGGTGGTGTATATCTAAGCTTGGAAGATCTATATGCTCAAATTTCCTTATTTTTTTCATGATTGTAATCAAATGTAAACTTGTACAAATATATAATGTACAAGTACTTAGATATCATGTAAATCAAGTGTTTATATCTTACCTATCCACTCACAACACTTAGATAGGTCATCCCCTATGATAGCATCACAATGGCACTTTGATACATACACTTAGTACATGTCTAGATACACTAAAATAGGGACTCCCTCGGTCAAACTACTTCTCGACCGAGACACACTTGGTCGAACTTCTTCTTGACCAAGAATCAGCTGAGTCTATCCTTCGAGCAGGTTCTATAGCTGTTGGACTTGGTGGGAAAAAGTGGTTGGGATTTGAGTTGAACGTTGCAATACACTTACTCCAGACATTCCCTCAGTCAACGAAGTTCTCGATCGAGAGACACTCAGTCGACAAACTTCTCAACTGAGAAAGGTTCTGACTGCACTTTTCAGAATTAATCAACTAGATGTTACAATGTAATTAGTGGATACCTAACGGCTAGTTGAGCACTAAGAACATCCTAGAAAGTGTCTAGAACGTCCCTAGACCCTTGTAAGCCATTCCTATAAATAGGACATGCCTTAGGACACCCAAACCACTTGAGTACACATACTTGCAATTGAGAATCAACTCTTGTGAGCAATTGAGCAATCCTTCACTTGCAAAACATTTTCATTAGCTATGATTTTGTGTCATATAGGCTAGCATCTCCTACCCACTATACTTTCACATTCATACACATTGGATAGGAGATCAAAATGCTTGATATAGGATTCAAGCCTTGTGCTAAAGTGGTAAAGTGTATCTTCCTACTTCTTTCTTATTCCTTCTTATTGCTTTGTATTCTCCTTTGCTACTCCTAGGTTGGAGGTTGAGGAAAGGAGGTTGTTGGAGCTTGTTCAAGTGGTGAAGGTAGCTATGTGGACTTAGGATTACTTCAAGAAGGTTGTCTCAACGGGAAGCTACTTTAAGAGGAAGGCTACTTCAAGGGGGAGCTTGAAGTTACTTCAATAGGAAGACTGCTTCAGGGTTGGTAAGACTACTTCTAGGTGAAGGCTATCCTAAGGGTTGGGAAGGTACTTGTATCTTATGTAACATCCTCCAAAAAGGTAATAATATACAAGTGCTTTCAAAATCCCAATTGGAAACAATTGGGTAGTAGACTGACTCCCTTAGTTTTTGCTAAGGGTGGAACCACTCTAAACACCTTGCCTCCTTCTCCAATCTTTTTGTGTTTGTCTGCTTAAATTATTTTTAAAATTGTCATAAAACCCTATTCATCCCCCCTCTAGTGTTTTTCAATTGGTATCAGAGCGGGCTTTAAGGAACTTTAACAAGTCTTGAAGAAAATGGGTGATGGAGTACTAAACAATCTCAACTTGGAAGGAACGCTTGTAGCTCGGCCTCCACCATTTGATGGCACCAACTACAACTATTGGAAGAGGAGGATGCAATTCTGCTTTCAAGGGAGCAGCTGGGATCTTTGGAGAATGGTTTCAAATACCTACACTCTTCCTCAAACAGAGTATGCTACATGGGATGCAAATACGATAAAATTAGCCCAATTGAATGCAAAGCTGTAAGTATCCTTTATTGTTCAATTTCCATAGGTGAGTTTAATAGAATATCAAATTTTGAAACTGCATATGAAATATGGCATAGACTCTCTATTACTTATGAAGGAACTGTTCAAGTAAATAACTCCAAAATTAGTATGCTTAAACAAAAGTTTGAATAATTTTATATGGAACCAAATGAGTCTATTAGTGAAATATATGCAAAGTTTTCTTATATTGTTAATGGTTTGAATGCATTAGGTAAAGCCATCAGTGAAGAGGATCAAGTGTCTAAAATTCTTAGGTATCTTCCTCCCAAGTACAAGCCTAAGGTAATTGCAATTGAAGAAGCCAATGACCTCACCCGACTAAGGATGGAGCAACTCATTAGCAACTTAGAAGCACATGAAGCAACCTTGGAGGAGGAAGTAAGATGGGAGCATGAAATTCAAAAAGGAAGAAAGAAGGACATGGCTCTAAAGTCTACAAAGGTCATCACTCAAGAAAGTGATGAGACAAGTGTTGCAGATGAGGGAGAAGAAGCTCTAATTGTAAATGGTAAGAAATATATAAGATTTAAATCTAACAAAGTTATTGGTTCCTCTTCTTCTTCCTCTCCTAGGTGTTTTGAATGTGGAAAGAAGGGACATCTTAAGAATGAATGTCCTAAAGCAAAGAATAGTAAGAAAAGATCATCCAAGAAGAAGGGAGAAAAAGCATACAAAGTTGCATGGGATGAGTCAAGTGATAGTGAGAGTGGAGAAGAGAACGTTGAGTGTATCATGGCCAAAGAAGATGATAGTGATGATTCACAAGAGGTGAGCCTTTTTTATTTGCCAAAAGAAGATCTAAACACTATCTTCAAGATACACATGACAAATATATTGATTCCAAAAAGAAACTAAAGAAAATTACTAAAACTAATGAGGATTTGTATGCTAAATTAAATGATCTTGATCTTGAAAAGGAAAGTATCATTTCTAAAAACTCTACCTTGAAATCATATTTGAAAGATTGCAATATGAAGTTTCTTACTCTAGAAACACACTATGATTTTATTTCCCAAGAAAAGGTTGAATTGCTTGCAAAACTAAATAATTTTTAGACTCAACCTATCTTATGTACTCATCTAGATCATGATGCTTATTGTTAAAGAAAGAGATGCTTTATCATATGATCTAGACCAATAAAAGTTAGACATCAAAAGGAAAATGGATGAGATTGCTAAATTACAAAATAAATTAGTAGCTTGAGAAATAATGATGTTCTTGATAAGATCCTACAGAATTTTTCTGGTCATATTGGTAGGAGAGGTTTAGGATATATTCCAAAAGAAAAATCTTATCAACCTAAACCTAGGAGAACATAAGCACCCAAAACCAATATCATGTATGTACCAAAGAACAAATCAACTCAAAATCTTAGAAAGAGAAATGAAATTGATTCCATTTGTTGTCACTATTGCTTGCGCCTTGGGAACTATTCTTTTTCATGCCCATACAAGAAAAAGCATGATGAATTAGTTTGGGTTCCAAGAACCCAAACTTAGAAAATTTGAATATAATTAAGTTGAGATTTGACCTAAAACCTAATTTGAATATTTTAATGTCTTATAACAACTAAATAGAATGGTACCTTAGCATGTTACAACAATTTAAGCTCAAACTGACATAAACGAATTGTTGAAAACAAACAGAAACAACCTCGATCGACAAATATATAGTACGACCGAGACTCTCCTCATTAGAGAAAGTATTTGACCGAGGGAATACCTGTATCAAATCTGAAATCTATGTAACAATCTCGGTCAAGCAAATCTCTGATCGAGACAACATCGGTCGAGAAAATTGTCGACCAAGAAATCTCCTGTTTCAACTAGTAAAACAACAACACTCTTGGTCGACAAAATGTTCGACCATACATGCTTCGGTCAAAGTATTTGTCAACCGAATGTAGTTTTGTTCATCTTAAAACATTCAACTATTCAATTATGTAATCATATTCAGTTTTGTTATTAAATGACTCTAACCAAAGAGGACCATCGCATGGGTACCAACATCTATCTATTCTGTTGGATTGGGTGGTTGATAGTGGATGTTCTAAGCATATGACCGGCAAAAAAAGGCCTTTCAAACATTTGAAGAAAAGAAAAGTGGAACAATCACTTTTAAAGACAATGATAAAGGTAAAATTGTTGGAATAGGTAATATTGGTACAAACCCTGAAATCAAAAATGTTTTTCTTGTTGATGGTTTGCACCATAACCTAATAAGTGTCAGTCAACTATGTGATAGTGGATATGATGTTTTATTCAATAAAAATTGCTACACATTACTAGTAGAGAACACTACCAATGATGTGTATGAAGGAAAAAGAATTGGAAATTTATATATTCTTAGAGCTAACTCTATGCAATTTGTAGTTGGAAAATTCTTAGTTGCAAAAGATAATTCTCTACAATTATGGCATAGAAAATTAGGTCATGCTAGTTCACATGTTATTAAAAAGTTAGTTAAATATGATCTTATTCATGGCTTGCCTAAGCTATCTTTTTATCAATCTAAAAATTGTGAACCATGTACTTTGGGTAAACAAACTAAAACTTCATTTAAACCCAAAAACATGCTCAACATTAATAGATCATTAGAACTCATTCATATGGAATTATTTGGACCTATGAGAACCCAATCAATTGGTGGAAAAAGATATTGCTTTGCTATTGTTGATGACTACAGTAGATATACATGGGTTCATTTTCTTGCAAATAAAGATGATACTATTCAAGTGTTCATACAATTTTTCTTAAAGATTGAAAATCAACTACATAATAAAATATGTACAATTAGGAGTGATCATGGTGGAGAATTTGAGAATCATACATTTGAAGAATTTTGCACATCTCAATGTTACACTCCCATTTTTTTAGCTCCATGCACTCCACAACAAAATGGCATAGTTGAAAGAAAGAATAGATCCTTACAAGAAATGGCTAGGACTATGATGCTTGAATATAATATATCTAAAACGTTTTGGGCTGAAGCCATAAACACAACTTGTTATGTGCTAAATAGAGTAACCATACACTCTCATTTGAAGACAACACCATATGAACTCAATTTTAATAAGAAACCAAGGGTTGATTATTTTCACACTTTTGGCTCAACTTGCTATATCTTAAACACAAAAGATGATAGAGACAAAGTTGACTCTAAATCACAAAATGCCTTTTTCTTAGGATATTCATCTTCTAGAAAAGCATTTATAATTCACAAAACCATCTCCAGAAAAGTTGAAGAATCCATTCACATTACTTTTCATCAATAACTAAAACAAAATGCCAAAAATAATGACATAGTTGATATTACTCATCAAATTGAAGACCTTACCATATCAACTAAAGATGATCAAAATGCTGAAAATGATCAACAAATTGAGACACAACAACCCATTCCTAGACTAATTAAAAATCATCCTCAAGAACTAATCATTGGGAATCCTAATGATAAAGTAAAAACCCATTCCTCTTTTAGAGATGTTGCAAATATGGCATTTGTATCCATAATTGAGCCCAAGAAGGTAACTGAAGCTCTAAAAGATGATTATTGGATAATGTTCATGCAAGAAGAATTAAATCAATTTACTAAGAATGATGTATGGGACTTAGTTCCTAAACCTCAAGATAAAACCATTATTGGAACTAAGTGGGTTTTTCTTAATAAATTGAATGAAGCTGGGGAAGTAGTAACAAATAAAGCAAGGTTGGTAGCACAAGGGTACAATCAACAAGAAGGAATAGACTTTGATGAACCTTATGCACCCCTGGAAAGACTTGAAGCTATTAGAATGATGCTACCTATAACTGCCCACAAAGACATCAAACTATTTCAAATGGATGTAAAAAGTGCATTTCTAAATGGAATAATAAAAGACCAAGTATATGTTGCCCAACCACCTGGTTTTGAAATTCCTGGTAAAGATGAGCATGTATATAAAGTTAAGAAAGTGCATTATGGGTTAAAACAAGCACCTAGAAATTGGTATGAAAGGCCCAAAAATTATCTCTTTGATAATAGTTTTTCAATTGGAAATTCAAATTCGACCTTATTTTTCAAGACATGAATCTGACCTTCTAGTTGTTCAAATTTATGTTGATGATATTATCTTTGGTGCATCAAATGAATTCTTATGTAAACAAATTAGTGATATTATGCAAAAGGAATTCAAAATGAGTCTCATGGGAGAATTGACTTTCTTTTTTGGTTTTCAAATAAAGCAAATGCATGCTGGGATTTTTATAAGCCAAGAGAAGTATACAAATGAACTTTTAAAACATTTTGGAATGGAACATTGCAAACATGCTACCACACCAATGGCCACTTCTACTAAAATTGACAAGGATGAAAATGGGGAACCCATTGATGATTCTTTATATAGGGCCATGATTGGTAGTTTGCTTTACTTAACTGCTTCTAGACCGGATATCATGTTTTCCATTAGACTTTGTGCTAGATTTCAATCAAAACCCATGCAAACTCATTTTCAAGCTGTCAAAAGGATTCTAAGATACTTAGCCGGCACTACAAACTATGCTTTATGGTATCCTAAAGGACAATCTTTGGATTTGAAAGCTTATACCAATGCTGATTACGCTGGTTGTCGACTTGACTGAAAGAGCACAAGTAGAAGTTGTTTCTTATTAGGATGAGCCTTAGTATCATGGTTTAGCAAGAAACAAAGCATGGTTTCCCTTTCTACCACTGAAGCTGAATATATGGCAGCTGAGTCTTGTTGTGCTCAAGTGCTTTATATGCAACAAGTTTTTAATGATTGTGGTTTTATATTTTCATCCAAACCTATCTATTGTGATAATACAAGCGCTATAAACTTGGCACATAATCCTATTCAACACAACCGTGCCAAACATATTGCAATCTGCTATCATTTTCTAAGGGATCATATTTCTAAAAAACATATATCCCTTCATCATGTTGATACGGAAGATCAATTGGCTGATATTTTCACAAAACCACTTCCATTGGATCAATTTAATAACATAAGAAAGAAATTACTTATCACAACTTTAGAAGATGTTTTGTTTGACATTTGTTCTCCTCCTTCTTAAAATCGGTTTGTTTCTCCAATCCTTACATTTTGGTTGTAAATGGACATCTTTTAGCTCTTTTATTTATCATATTATAGGGGATCACTAATTAAGGGGGAGTCTTAAAACATGTTTTTAATGGTTATCTTTTTGAAATGACAAAGGGGGAGAAATAATATAAATACTCAATCATTTCATACATACTCTCTTGGATTCACATCAAATGTTTCTATATTCCTTAAAGAGTTGGATTTTATGTTCCACACTTATTTTGGAATAATAAGAACATATTCCATAAACAAGAGAAGGTATACACAAGGTATACTTTAGGTATGAAACTCAATATGATTTAAGCTTATTTGATTTATATTTAGAAATGTTTGCCATCTTCAAAAAGGGGGAGATTGTTAGCTAAATGGACTTCATCAAAATCCCTTTGTTTTGAAAATGACAAACATTTCATTCTTGTGGATCTAACGTGCTACTTGAGTGTTAAAGGAATAAGAATTCAAGATGGTGGATGGCTAAGCTTGGAAGATCTATATGCTCAAATTTCCTTATTTTTTCATGACTGTAATCAAATGTAAACTTGTACAAATATATAAAGTACAAGTACTTAGATATCATGTAAACCAAGCATTTAGATCTTCCCTATCCACTCACAACACTTAGATAGGTCATCCCCTATGATAGCATCACAATGGCACTTTGATACATACACTTAGTACATGTCTAGATACACTAAAACATGGACTCCCTCGGTCAAACTACTTCTCAATCGAGACACACTCGGTCGAACATCTTCTCGATTGAGAATCACCTGAGTCTATCCTTCGAGCAGGTTCTATAGTCGTTAGACTTGGTGGGAAAAAGTGGTTGGGAGTTGAGTTGAACGTTGCAATACAATTACTCCATACTTTCCCTCAGTTGACGAAGTTCTCGACCGAGAGACACTCATTCGACAAACTTCTCGACCGAGAAAGGTTCTGACTGCACTTTTCAGAATTAATCAACTAGCCATTACAATGTAATTAGTGGATACCTAATGGCTAGTTGAGCACTAAGAACATCCTAGAAAGTATCGAGAATGTCCCTAGACCCTTGTAAGCTATTTCTATAAATAGTACATGCCTTAGGACACCCAAACCACTTGAGTACACATACTTGCAATTGAGAATCAACTCTTGTGAGCAATTGAGCAATCCTTCACATGAAATCCATTTCCATTAGCTGATATTTTGTGTCCTATAGGCTAGCATCTCCTACCCACTACACTTTCAAATTCATAAACATTGGATAGGAGATCAAAACGCTTGATATAGGATTCAAGCCTTGTGCTAAAGTGGTAAAGTGTATCTTCCTACTTCTTTCTTGTTCCTTCTTATTGCTTTGTATTCTCCTTTGCTACTCCTAGGTTGGAGGATACAGAAAGGAGGTTGTTGGAGCTTCTTCAGGTGGTGAAGGTAGCTATGTGGACTTAGGATTACTTCAAGAAGGTTGTCTCAATGGGAAGCTACTTCAAGAGGAAGGCTATTTCAAGGGGGAGCTTGAAGTTACTTCAAGAGGAAGGTTGATTCAGGGTTGGTGAGACTACTTCTAGGTGAAGGCTATCCTAAAGGTTTGGAAGGTAATTCTATCTTATGTAACATCCTCCAAAAAGGTAATAATATACAAGTGCTTTCAAAATCCCAACTGGAAACAATTGGGTAGTGGACTGACTCCCTTAGTTTTTGCTAAGGGTGGAAGCACTCTAAACACCTTGCCTCCTTCTCCAATCTTTTTGTGTTTGTCTGCTTAAATAATTTTTAAAATTATCATAAAACCATATTCACCCCCCTCTAGTGTTTTTCACATAGTATATACATCATTACATGAGGATATATCCTTTAGGGATATTTCCTATTATTCCATCAATGCAATTTTTACTTGTGAGTTATATCATTATATCTCGTGTTCTACTAATCGAGAGTTGGATCACTATTGATACCTTACTACCACAATTGAACCGTTTGGATACAATAGGACCAATGGATTATTTCTCACATGCTTGAGTCTATAGGAACAACTATTGTATCTGATGTCATATGCCTAGTATGTTATCAAATGCATACAATATGGTAAGCCAGAGGAGGTGGAGCATACCTTGAAGAGGTCAAATTTATTTACCACATAGTCCTCAAGTCAACATTAACCATTCCATATTTTTAATGAGCATTATTTCATTTCTAAAATTTCCTATATGTTGTACTTATTCATCACCTCTCAAGGATGGACTAGTTTCATACATACACATGATAGCATGGTATTGTTAGACGAACTGGTGTGAGTGTCTCATCAAACATATATCACAGTCCAAGTGTGGTTTCCTTTAACCCAAAACATGAGGGGGTGCCATGCTTATTCCCTATAAACTCATTCAACCCTGTGAGCACTATATGCACCAGATACCACCACTTCGCCTCTTGGGTTTACTTTCTTAGCATTAGTCATCTAAACTACATAGCCTCTCAAGCATGTACCAAGCCAAAACATGCTAGGCATTTTCTTCCCAACATTCTATTCCACGTAAACAATCCTTAGAGTCCTACACAAGGAACTACCAATTTGTGTACGAGGCTTCACAATATGTTACTATTCTACCTCTTCAAGATCTTGGGACTCTCTTTCCCTTACCTAGATGGTAGGTACTCATATCATCTTCACATCTATATAAGAAGTCCTCCTTCTTTTTCTCCAGGATTTGGTCCTTCCATGGACATCTAGGGTACAACAAGCCTCTAGGAGTCATGCATACAACAACACAACTCTTCCACTTAGGGTAGTCTGATTTAGGACACATCATACAAATATTACTCATTATTCCATATGTCTTGGAGTCTAGGTTTCCAACCTTCTCCTTCTGGGTCCCACTCTCTCGCGAATCAACCCTATAATTTGTCCTATCACTAGAGGTCCCCCTTTCTAGAAGAGGTTGAGGCTCCTACAGACAAGACCTTATTCTCACCTAGGCTACCTTATATGATGAAGTGTACTATCAAACCTTATGTCCACTCAAGGTCATCATAAACCATATTACCTCATTATGTAACACTAAAATCCTCATTCATTTCCTCCAGTATGTCTTTCTTCCAATCCAAGAGGCATTACCCCTCCGGCTTAGAACTAATCTTGTTTCCAGCCTTGATGTCATTCACTTCCACATAATTACATGCCTATCTCCTACTCATATCTCAGTAGGAACACACTTTTTTGGGTTCTACCTGGAGGATTTTAAACTTTTTGGTCACCAATAAGCTTTCAATTTAGGGTGTTATCTCTATCATAGATCTTTTTTCTTTTCAGGGACGACACACCCTAAGTCGGTTCACCAAAACCAAAAGTTGCACTAGGGGACTTGTAACAACTTATTGTCTATGTTCCACATGCATACCACAACCCTCCACATATATCATGCATGTCTAACCAAAGCACTTGCATACATGGGAAAGCTAAGGCATCCAACTTATTGGGTTCTATCTTTCTCTATCCACTACTAACTGTTTATTAGGGTGGCACTATTATTTTCCTTCTACTCTATTCATACCCCAAGATTAGGGTTTGGGGTTGAGGTTAGGGTCTAAAACATGTACCTTAGATTTTTGCTATTCTATTGTTATTCTAAGGTTGTTTCCCAAACTGGCCCTAGTTCCATCTAGAGTTTACCTTTACAGGGGAGAAACCCATCAAACATTTTTTTAATCATTATGTCCACATTTATTATTTGGCAAAGGATGCCTTAATCCCTATTTATCATAACCCTAGTAATCATAGAGGGATACAGAGAGCATTGATAGGTTCCTAGGGTTTTCTGAGTGAAGGGTATAAAGAGGTGATGAAGATAGATGAGAAATCCTAGAGGTATGTTATTTCGAGTAAAGTCATCGGGCTTTGGCTAGGTAGGAAGCACAGGTCCAGGAGTCCTCATAATCCGACTAGAAATGTGGAGAATAATATTTCCATCCCCCGATCATGGTCCTTTCTAAACATCATTGCCTTTGAAAAACACTCCAATAATTCATTTTGGGTTTTACAGACTTTGCAAAATTCAATAATTATTAGAGGTTATAGAGTAAACCCTACTATAATGCCAAATATAACGACCCTCTCCCCTTGTGATTCCCTATCCAGGTGGACTGAGAGGGGAAGGTCCATTGTCACTAATATAGGATTGTAGGTTTAGTAATTAACCAGAAATAATTAATAAATTTTATTAACAAAAAGTAATTTGGTAAAAAACTACTAGAATATCAAAAGTTTCAACATAAAATAAAATCTAACTATAACCTCCATATTTACATTATGTTTCTTCATCTTGTGCCTTCTTTCTGAATATTCAGTTTCATCATAAATCCAGAACATCAACTTATCCTAAAACGTTGACAAACAAAAAGTTCGATTAGTAGAATTAGTTGTACTGGTATGTGGGGAAACTAAAAGTTCCTATATACTTGTAACATCATAACCACAACAATTATCTGTTACAAAACAATATTTACATTATCTTCATAACTTCTCAACCATTTTTACTCAACCACTGGTAACCCTCTCTTAGGGTTTTGTCGCTACATTAGACTTTAGGCTACCTCTCAATCTGGAGAAAGGTAACTCATTGACCACCTCTCAATGTGGATCTAGGTGCCATTAGGTCTTCCCAACCTGGGGCTTGACCACTTATGACCTTCCCAACCGGGGGCATGGTCTTACCTTCCTAACCTATGTCTTGGTCTTATAGTCAACATCATGACTTTACTCATCTTTTCATTCATAATTTCTAGAGGTGGTATGCGGGTTCAAGCAATTTATAAGCTTTATATGGTGATAGTCAAAATCACTTTATAGATTGCAGGAATTAAAATTCATACAAGCATTTAATTGCAAGCAATCGAAAAAACCTCAGAAAATGCCATGAAACTATAGTGATTAGTCATAAGCGTAACCACATACATGTTCCAACTATAACTTGAAGTCCAAGAAATATCAATTAGGAATAGCCAAACAAGCAACCAAGCAATTCTATCCTGAAAGTTTAAGCAATGTACCCATGTATCATTATTTTATCCAAATCATTAGTAAGACTGACTTGGGTATCAAGTTAGGGTTTCATTGGGGTTTTGTCTTCCTAAACCCTAATAATCACTTTTCATGACTTTTGTATTAAAAACCCTAATAATATAATTAATTGCACTTTTAAACTCAAGGAAACCCTAATTCATATTAGTTGTAACCATGATTATCATACTATTGTTAGGATCATTAAAACCCTACTTATTCATATACATGATTATCCACTTTGTTAACCCTAATTGTCATATTCATTATCATGGTCACTATGGAAATTAGATTATGTTACACACTATAAGATAAAGCATAAAGGAAGGGTTTTTAACATATTCAACAATCTAATACCTAAAACTAAGGTTTCTATGAACATTTACACTAAAGTTGATATCTTTATGAATTTTTTGAAAAAGAAGCACTATCAAAACTCAAATATATTTTCTTTATGTTCATCATGTTCTGTTGATCATTTTCATATATAATTTTGCTATTTTTTGAGCATCCTAGCAATTTCTACAATTTTGTAGATTAACCATTAATGACCTAATAGAAATTCACCACGTCAGTATTATTAGCTTCTATTGTCATTGCTTTTCTCCCCTAGCTGGAGGACCGTTGGCTTGTATCTACCTACCTCGTTGCCTACTTCAAATTTTCTTTCTCCCCATGAACACATGAACTGATCAAAACCAGTGCCCGCTACCTACAGTTCAATTCTACCTTCCTCGGTCGTAGTTGTGGGGAACCCTTCGTGCCGATATCTTTGTTGTCGTTCAGAAGATATCATTTTCCTCTTACCCCCATCCACAAGCTCACCTTCCCAACCTATTGTGACAGGGAGTGGTGGATGGAGCCTACCGCTAGGCACCCACCCATGTTGTTGTGATGGCTTCCTCCCTTAGGGTCTGAAATGGCCCAACAATTCTTGGTAAATTCGTACTAGTGGCCCAAGTAGCTCAGGGAAGGGGGAAAGGGAACCCTAACTGGAGGTGCAACTCTCATTACAGAAATTTTGGCGCCACACCTAGCTGTGAAGAAAAACTAGATAGATCAAGAGATGTTGAGTAGGAGTCATAAGGGAGATTCCAAGGGCTAGATGAAGGATAGGTGATGGAAATAGGGTTCCAAGTCTGGTCATAGTTGGTGTTGCTTCCGCTACTGATTCTTTCCAATCAATCCCAGACTTGGAAGGGTCCTCCTACTGGGAACTACCATGTATGAAGACACCAAACGTGAAAGAGGAAGGAGGCACACACTGCCTTCCATGCATGGGGGTATTCAACCATTTTTATATGTATGGTGGATTGCTCCCCAAACTTGGCAAATCATCATGTTTACAAAGTACTTAAACATTTTCCTTCTTCTTTCCTTTACCATATGTATATCATAAATTTATTGGTTTAATTAAGGATAGAGTCACCATGAAGTCCACGAGAACAACTGGATAAATCGTATCTCTCTTTGTCTATCTTTTAATTCTAAATTATGAAGGAAATTCTTAAATGATTTTATCTAGCCATGGGTAAAGATTATGACCAAAATTCAAAAGGAAATATGCATTTTCTTAACATGCAAGTATTATGTTTATAAGCCATATTTCAAGCATTGAAACACATCTTTTTCTCTTTCTTTCTTTTATGATATCTTTATTTATGCTATTCATTCTATTAGAAGCCATGTACAAATGAAAACTAATTAATAGTGGCTATCTTTGCCACATTCTAGAGAATTGTACATAATTCTCTCAAGTGCATATAATTATTATCTTTTTTTCCTCTTTTCTTATTATGGGATTTTCTTTTCTCCCTTCTCCTTTTATCCATTATTGGATTTTTAAAATAGTATCAATCACGAAATCATACATCCAAGGGAAATTGTAAAGAATTCCATTCTTTTCAAAACAAAACACACAAAGTTCCATTAAAGTCTCTTTTACTTGAATGATTGTATTTGAATTATTTAAAACACAAGTAAAACTTTGAGGTTATAACAATGATGGTTGTAGTTAGTTGTTACTTCTAGAAGAGGAGGGTGTCCTCAAGGCCTTTGAACGTCCAACATTACATTGTACTACTATATTTACTAAGACCCCCATTCCTCATCCGAAGATGCAATGTGAGTGTTGGAACCTGTTTCACAATCGCATGGGTTTTTGTAGGAGTGTAAAGTAAAAGAGTGAAAAACATTTAGACGTTCAATTGCAATCCCATGATAAATAATAGATAAAGTAATCAGATATCAAGTGGAAAACTCCCAAGTGGCATTAAATGGATCACCGTATTTCCAAAACAAATTATTCATGTAATTAAGAAATCATGAA
Organism: Alisma plantago-aquatica; assembly: GCA_963693085.1. Lineage (NCBI taxonomy): Eukaryota > Viridiplantae > Streptophyta > Magnoliopsida > Alismatales > Alismataceae > Alisma > Alisma plantago-aquatica. Next base: position 464,183,366 of record OY856414.1, read on the forward strand.
TGCATAAAGGAATAATCTTTGTCATGGAGGAACACTAGTTTTTTATCACCCATTATTGTTCTCTTTTGGAAACAAAAGACAAACCCTAAAATGGAAGCATAAGGTGAAATGAATACATAACCCTAAAATGAGTACCAAAAGAGATAAATTGTGAAGAGTTGATATCAATGTTCACTGTAAACTCATAAAAACATAAAAGATGCAGAATTCTAGAGTCCACGTCTTTCTTTGCAATAAAAACAAGGTGCATTGTAGATTGGCATTTATGTAAAAAGGATATACAATAACACTAAAAAGTGAGTCCACCTATGGGAGGATTAAGTATGGAAACATGGCCAAGAGGCCAGGATAGGAAATCCCATTATGATTGGGTAAGGTGTTAGGAACCCCTACATTACCCAAAAACTAGTGTTGCCCTTTGAATCTAAAGTTCATGAACAAAGTTAGTCTTAGGTTTTGTAACATCCCTGACCTGAGTTATGTTTTAACCTTAGGTGTTTTGTTTAATAAAAGTGATTATATTCTTGATCTTATCTTTTTAAAAGTAATTAAGACTCAAGAGGAACTTATATTGCAATTTTAGTCCTTTTTTAATATTATTGAAATCAATGTTTTTCCTGATTTGAACTAAAGTGCAAATTACCCAAGTTGAGGGGTTTATTTGCAAATTATGCATGATAATATGTTCCTCATGTGTTGAAGCATCATGAGAGTGAATATGATGCAGAGGTATGGCTTGTGATAGCCTGAATACCAAGAAAGAGCTGATAAAGCAATGTATGGTTTCAAAACCATTTGGAGGGTTTGAGGTTGATTCATGAGTGTTGGATAGAGATCCAATGGTATTGGTTGAAGAATCTTTCAATTGCCTAATTAATGGCCAATCCAATGGAGCAAATTATATTCAATTTGATTGGTGAATGCCCTAAATGGCCCATGTGGTTTTGAGGCTGGTTTGATCCCAAATGGTCATGAGACCGTTTGAGCCCAAAAGGTCTTGAAACCATTTGGAGTCAAACGGTTTCAAAACTGTTTGTTGATGAAACCACAAAACCGAATGGTGGATTATTGTGTTTCAATTAGGTGGGAATTAAAGGTAATGATTGTTATAATGATACAATGATGGATAGTGATGGTAATCAATGAAGGTACAAAGGTTGAAATCATAAAAGTACCTAAATGATTAGTATAAACCCTAATTGCTTATAAGAACAATAACCTAGTACACTATGTCAAACATAGTTGTATGTACTTGATTGAAGGGTTAATATAACCTAATCAAGTTGAGAGGATGATGGAATGGAATTCATACATAAGTATGATTCATATGGTGATTAAAGGTATGATCCTTAGCAAAGAAATCATGAAACCCTAATCATGAGTATAAACCCTAATCGACAAGGTTATTGAACCCTAACCCTAATTCAGGGCAATTCTAAGTGAAACCCTAATCCAGGGTAAGGATGTAACCCTAATCCAGGGTGATGACAAGTGTAAACCTAATTTAGGGTAATGTGATGCAAAACCCTAATTGGGATGAATAGTAAACCCTAATTGTGGGTTATTGAATGTAGACCCTATTCTGGGGTGAAATTTATGTGAAACCCTAACTTAGGGTGATTTTATGAGAAACCCTGATTTTTGATGTGATGTGGAGCTCAAATCCAGGGTGATACTATGTAATGCTTTATGAAACCCTAATCTTGGGCAACATGGTGATAAACCATAACCTTGATGTGGGTAATGAGATGAATATCCTTAAAAGACATGAAATGGGAAACCCTAACCCCAGTAAGGGAATAGTGGTGTTACCCTTGAATAGTGAATCCATATTTGTTTTACATGGTACTAATATGCAATTGATATCACTGCTATCATCTATGCTAACCATGCAGTATTTTGGAATGATGATCATAGCCAGGTATGAGCTATGATGTTTAATTCACTATTGTGAATGGGCCTTGTGTGCCATAATATACCTTGCTGCCTGGTAAGAGGTAACAAGAGAGTTAATGGGGATCAAGTACCATGAGTGATGCTTGTATTAGCAAGTATCATGTTTACCTTGGTCAGATGACCTGAAATTGATAGTTACCTAGAAAAGTGGTAACAATGCTCAATGATGAGCTAAGGGTTTGAATACCCAGAAACATATGATTATGGTGATGATATTATGGAGGGATGAGAATTCCCAATATTGAAATGAGGGACTGAGTTCCCAATGTTTTTTAAAGACTAATAAGTAACTGATGCAAATAGTACATGTTTCTTTATAGCATTGTCATAATAAGTTATGTTTGAGAACTTGGTTGATGCTAAAAGAATATGAAAATGTACTTAATTAATCAAGTGAAATGTGTTCATGTAGCGCTCTGACCATAGATCCATCATCGTCAGTAGTTGGTGATGGTGAAACAGGTTTTCCTATGGAATTTCTTGGAATTTGCATATTCTGATTATGTGGGGGTAAATGGGCGAAAATATCCTTACGTCCGGGTGAAGAGATTGATGGATGGTGAACATTAAACCTCTCAATCCTTCATGTGTCGGGATGGATGTATCACAAATATCCCGATGGTTGGGATGGATGTATCATTAATCTCCCAATGATATTTAATGTTGGGTCGATGGAGATAAACATTAATTCTCTCAATTGTCGATGAGAGTACAGTTGACGCTGTAACTCTATAGCGAAGTGCCAATATACCCTAGAAAGCTTTAATGAGCAATCGACATAGTCCTGCTTGTGGTCCCGTACTGACCGGGATGTGGGAGGTTATGGGAATCTGACTCTTCCATTGACCTATGTATGGTACCGATTTCAATTTAGTAATGGTCGATTGGAGTATGAGCGGTATACCTCATCTCCTCATTGCTTAAGCATGCTTGAAAAATGTAATCAGCCGTGTAGTGTATTTGCATAAGATTGAAATACAAGAACCACTGGTTGATGATTATCTGGCTTAGTATGTCCTTGATACATAAATGTTACTTATGTTCTTCAATTCCATATTGGATAAGAGACATGTTATATTGTCAATTTATAGCTGAAATACTTGCATAAGAATTTTGCTCTAATCTACATAGATAATGATTTATCTGCTACTGAAATATATTATCCTACTGTACAGTTTATTCTATTAAACTGCAATAATAATGTTTTTGGCAGAGAGTTATATCTCTCGCTGGGGCAATTTTTGTAATTATGTCACCCCCGTGGAATCCAACGTTTTTAGGTAAATGCAGACAAAAAGGTAGAACCTCTGTAGTAGAGGAAGAGCAGCAGCAACAACAGCAAGGACAGTAGTGATCCATCAGGTGGAGATATTGGTTGTCTAGTTTTGTATAATTAGTCCTATGAGTTGTCTCTGTACTCTCGCGTCCTAGGAGTTAGTTCTTTTAATAATTTGACCTGAGATTTTGGGCTTCAAGCCTCAAGGTTCTTTTACTACCTGTGTACAGTTGAGACCGAGTAGTGAATGCTTGTATGCCTCGAGAAGCAATGAGACATGATGTGTATATATTTACCAGGATGTAATGATTTACTTTGGTTTTGAATGAAAGAGTTTTCCTGTGAATGGATCTCTTGATAAATGGTTTTAATTTTTAGTGATTTTCAGTAATTTTGCTAATTAATAATGTTTTATTCGAACGGTGCGTGACAGTTTAGTGGTATCAGAGCTCTAGGTTCGCTGAGTCTACAGAGACATAGGATTAAGGTTGTTGAGTTTGTTCTAGTGTCTTCCAGTCTGTCTGATAGTGTCTTCTACTCATATGGGAGGAGAAGAAGAACTAAAGATGTCTGGAACACACGATAAACATGCTACTGAGAGCAGCATTGTTGCACCAGGAGGAGGTGCAAGAGATCAAGATAGGGAGGAACCTGTACTTGATCAACCCCAATTCAACCCAGCTGATATGGGGAATCCGGCTTTTCGAAATATGTTTGGACATTGTATAGCAGCTATGACCCATATGACGGATAGGATGCCATTACCTGCACCTAGGGCACTAGCCCATGATGAAAGACATGGATTCAGCAAGACTTTTGAATGACTTAGGAGTGTAGGAGCCATAGAGTATGCTGGTACAGCCGACCCAACAGATGCTGACCTATGGTTGACCGAACTGGAGAAAGCCTTTAGAATCCTCACGATGCCTGATGATGAGAAGGTGAGGCATGTTGTATATCTCCTAAAAGGGAATGCTGGCCACTGGTGGACCATTGAGGAAGGCAAAAGACCTGGTGTTGTGATCGGATGGGATGAATTCCAGTTTGAATTCTTCGCTAGATACTTTCCCAAGACTTTTCCGGATGAGAAAATTACTCTATTTGAACGAATTAGGTAGGGACAAATGAACATTAGCGAGTATGAGGCTAAGTTCATGGAACTTTTGCAGTTTTGTCTGCATATGGCATCTACAGATGAGGAGAGAATTCAGCGATTCGAGAAGGGGTTAAATGTTGAATTGACTACTCTGGTGTCTGCTCTGGAGAACTGGGAGAGGTTTGCCACTTTTGTGGAGTCTGTAAGATGAATATAGAGGTTTGTAATTGAGAAGCGACATGCCAAGGGTAAGAAAGAGTACCCACAGTTCCAAGGACAGAGTTCTAGAAGTTTTAAGAAACCAAGGTATTTTGTGCCTACACCACCACCAAGGTTCAATACCCAGACGCAATGGACATCAAGTCAGGGTAGAGGCTGTAGTTTACCACCAAAGGGAGCTCACAGCTCAGCCTGAATGTTAGTAACAGGACCACCCAGACCATAGAGGGGAAATGTAACTTGTTATAGATGTGGGAGAGAAGGTCATGTGGTGAGAGACTGTCCTGAAAAAGCCACGAATGTAACCTAGCAACCGAGGCAGATTCAGCAAGGCTCTTAGAGGCAGTAGTCTGGAAGTGGTGCTAGAGGATGTGGACAAGCATCCCAAGTTGGATCGTCGACATCCAACAATCAAGCACAAGGTCAACAGCAAGCAACAGCTAGATTCTATGCAATGAATCAGCCTGAAGCAATAATCAACCCTCAGGTTGTGACAGGTCAGATGGAATTATTTTGTTCTGATATGTCTTCACCCTACTTCATATCTGTGTTAATTGATCTGGGTGCTACACACTCTTTTATCACTCGAGAAGTGATTCATGACTGCAACATGATTACCATTCATAGAGCAGATAGCATGTTGCTAGAAAAACCTTTGTTGGGATCTACAGTATTGCGGGAAGTGTGATCTCCCTGCAATCTTTCCTTTTCTGATCACCACATTTAGGTGGATCTTATACCACTTGAAATTCATGGGTTTGATATAATTCTTGGGACGGACACCTTAGAAAACAATAAGGTTGTCTTGGATTGTGGTTCCAAGCAGGCTGTGTTCACAGATAATAGTGACACATGGATCTTTCAGGGAGATAGAAAGATTCTTCCAACATGTCTTGTGTCAGCTATGGTAGTTGAGAAGTTGATGAGACAAGGATGATTTGCATTCTTATCCCATGTGGTTGATACCACAATGGAGAGCCCTCATCTTTTTGAAGTTCCAATAGTCAGGGAATTTGAAGATGTATTTCCTGAAGAACTTCCAGGTGTTCCACCGCCCCGAGAGATTGATTTTGAAATTAATCTAATCCCGGGAACACAACCAATAGAACAAACACCGTATAAAATGGCACATGTTGAAATGGCAGAGCTCAAGAAACAACTGCAAGAGTTTCTTAAGAAGGGTTTTATTTGATCGAGTACTTCACCATTGGGTGCTCCGGTCCTCTTTGTTAAGAAGAAGGATGGGTCTATGCATTTATGCATCGACTATAGGCAGTTAAATAAAGTACCTATAAATAACAAGTATCCTTTGCCAAGGATTGATGACTTGTTTGATCAGTTGTGTGGTGCAACTGTCTTTTCCAAGATAGATCTGAGGTCAGGATACCATCAGTTGCGTATCAAGGAAAGTGACATACCTAAGTCTGCTTTCAGGACAAGGTATGGTTACTATGAGTTCAAAGTTATGACGTTTGGACTAACTAATGCACTAAATGCATTCATGGAACTTATGAATAGAATCTTTCGACCTTTTCTTAATCTATGTGTAGTCATCTTTATAGATGACATCCTGATATATAGTAGAGATGCTCAACAACATGAGCAGCATCTTCGTCAAGCTTTGACTTTTCTAAGAAAGCATAAGTTGTATGCTAAGTTTAGCAAATGTGAGTTTTGGTTACCAGAAGTTTCTTTTCTTGGACACGTAATATCTTCTTCAGGTATTCGTGTTGATCCTAAGAAATGATCCTAAGAAAGTAGAATTTTTCCTACAATGGGAATAGCCGAGGACACCGACAGAGATTCATAGTTTTCTTGGATTGGAAGGCTATTACAGGAGGTTCATTAAGAACTTTAGTTCAATAGCTTTACCTCTGACCAAGTTGACCAAAAAGGAGATTCCTTTTGTCTGGAATGACAAGTGTCAACAATCTTTCCAATTGCTGAAGGAAAGGATAACCATTGCACATATGTTAGTGTTGTCTGAGCAGGGAAAGGGGTACATAGTCTTCTGTGACGCATCTAAGAATGGTTTAGGATGTGTGTTCATGCAGGATAAACAAGTGATTTCTTTTGCTTCTCGATAGCTTAACAAACATGAGGAGAATTATCCGACACACGATTTAGAGCTAGTTGTTGTGGTCCATGCCTTGAAGATCTGGAGACATTATCTCTATGGAGAAACATTCCAGATTTTCACATACCATAAGAACCTAAAGTATATCTTTTCACATCATGAGATGAACATGAGGCAACGCTGCTGGATGGAATTAATCAAAGACTATGATTGTACAATTGATTATCATCTAGGGAAGGCTAATATAGTTGTTGATGCACTAAGTAGAAAATCAGAAACACCAGCCCAAGATAAAGCACAATTGAATTCCTTAGTGTGCTCTAAGAGGGATATGTTTATCTCCTTGAGTCAAAACAATGTACAGCTAAAACTGTCATTGTTAGTTGGGTTGTTAGCTGAGATGCAAATAACACCTACTCTGAGACAGCAGATTAAAGAAGCACAACAGACTGATGTTTTAGTTCAACAGATTAGATCAAAGTATAGTAGTGAGAAATGGGATGGTTTCCATGATTCAGATGATCAGGTAGTCTGTTATCATGGTAGGATGATAGTACCTGATGTTGATAACTTAAGGAAGTTAGTTTTGGAAGAAGCTCATTCTTCAATGTATGATATGCATCCAGGAAGCACCAAGATGTATCATAACTTAAAAGATATGTATTGGTGGCCTGGATTGAGGAAAGATTTTGTTGAGTTTGTTATGCGGTGTTCGGTGTGTCAGCAGGTCAAAGCTGAACATCAGAAGCCCGCAGGAACAATGCAACCTCTGCCTATACCGCAGTGGAAATGGGATCATGTAACCATGGACTTTGTGGTTGGTTTTCCTAGAACAGCCAAAATTCATGATTCCATATGGGTGATAGTTGATAGGTTGACAAAGACATCACATTTTCTTCCTGTCAAAACAACCTACACTGGTGAGAAGCTTGCACAGATCTACATAGATGAGATAGTGCGGCTGCATGGGGTTCCATCTACTATCATTTTTGATAGAGGTCCCCAGTTTACGAGTGGTTTTTGGGAACGACTTCATAAAGCTTTGGGTACGCAGTTAAGGTTTAGTACAGCCTTTCATCCTCAAACAGATGGAAAATCCGAGAGGACTATACAAACCTTGGAGGACTTGCTGAGAGCATGTGTCCTTCAATTTGTAGGAAGCCGGGATCTACATATGAGCTTGATAGAGTTTGCTTATAATAATAGCTATCAGCATAGTATTGACATGGCACCATATGAAGCTTTATATGGTAGACGTTGTAGATCTCCCTTATGTTGGTATGAAACAGGGGAATACCAACCCTTGGGTCCTGAGCTGGTTTAGCAAACAACCGAGAAGATTAAAGTCATACAACAATAGTTGAAAGCTGCCCAGGATAGATAGAAATCATATGCTGATAAGCGTCATAGACCCTTAGAATTCCAAGTTGGAGACAAAGTATACCTCAAGGTCTCACCTTGGAAAGGTATCCTTAGATTTGTAAAGAAGGGGAAGTTAGCTCCTAGATTTATGGGACCTTATCCAATCATTGAGAGGATGGGAAAGGTAGCCTATAAGCTGGAGTTACCATCTGAGCTGCATAGATTGCACCCAGTGTTTCATATTTCCATGCTGAGGAAGTGTCATCCTGACACTGAATTAGTTCTACAACCTGTGGAGGTAGAACTAATTGATGATGTATCTTATGTTGAAGGACATGTGTTGATTCTTGACAAAAGAATCAAGAAGTTAAAAAAGAAAGACATTTGTCTTGTAAAAGTTCTCTGGCATCACTGTGGCATTGAAGAAGCTACATGGGAGCTAGAGGAAGAGATGAGGAGGAAATACCCTTCTCTTTTCTCTTGATGTTTTCGTTGATGATTTTGGGGATGAAATCCTTGTAAGGGGTGGATAACTTGTAACATCCCTGACCTGGGTTATGTTTTAACCCTAGGTGTTTTGTTTAAAAAAATTGATTATATGCTTGCACTTATCTTTTGAAAAGTAATTAAGGCTCAAGAGGAACTTATATTGCAATTTTGGTCCTTTTTGAATATTGTTGAAATCAATGTTTTGCCTGATTTGAACTAAAGTGCAAATTACACAAGTTGAGGGGTTTATTTGCAAATTATGCATGATAATATGTTCCTCATGCGTTGAAGCATCATGAGAGTGAAGATTATGCAGAGGTATGGCTTTTGATAGCCTGAATACTAAGAAAGAGCTGATAAAGCAATGTTTGTGCATTAAAACCTAGTTTTGGTGTAATGTGCAATTTACCCAAATTAATACGCAAATTATCACTTCAAAATGGTCCCTACTATTTCTTGGGATCATGTGGAGCAACGAAAATGAGAGGGGTGTCTCATTTGTATCTCTTGGAAGGAGAGAGAATCTTGATATTAAAATAATCAAGATTTAATCATAAATGAAACTTTACTTCGAATTAATGCAAAAATAAATATAATAATTGAAGGGCCTTCAACCAAGGACGAGATGGTTGAATTCAGATATGTGTGGACGTCCTTGTGCTTTTCAAGGGCCACAAAATATCTCAAGGAGGTGAAAACTCCACTCACCTTATTATAAGAAAAAGAAATATCCACTCACTTATGGATATTACTATTAAATGGATTAAGGTGCTTAATTTGCTTTTCTTTAAAACATGGATAATTGAGAGGAATAAGAGGCAAAGAGTATAGCCTCGTCTCTAAGGAAAGGAAGGGGGCAAGTGGCAAGGGAATTGAGGGGATAATTCCTACTTTCTCTCTCTTAATTGAATTTTCAATAAAATTCACATATAACCTCATTTATCCATAGAGTAAAAGGGAATTTCGGATTCACTTCCACCCTTTGCTTGCAAAACGACCAATAAGACTTTTAAGGACAAGTAGGACGACCCCCAACCTGTTGGTAAGCTTATTGACCTTCTTTCATCTTGATTTCATGGTGGAAATCATAAATCAATGCATAATTTCTTATTTTCTTCACTCCATCTTCAACCCTAGCCAATCTTTTCACTCCAAAACTTGAGGAAGAGCCTTGGGGGAGTTGCAAAAGCTTCTTCCACCACTGTTGACATGAGCCTCCAAGCTTTGAAGCTCAATTGAAGTTGGGTTATATAACTTGAACCCTTAAACTATTGTTATTGAACTCAAGTTCTCAATTCAATTGATTCAATTGTTCTTATTGCAATACCTTGATTAATTGGTGCAACTTCCATGGATATGGCAGTAGATTTCTTGTGGATGAAGGTTGATCGTGATGACATCATCACAAGCACACATCTCAACTAATTTGAGTTGCAAATGGTTTTGGACTTTTGGTCCAAACGGTTTCACCAAACCGTTTGGTGACTTGGACTCCAAACCGCAAGAGAAGGTTGACCATTTGGATAGGTTGAAAATTTGAGGTTTGAACTCAAGTACATGTTGGATGATGATCCAATGGACCTAATTTATTGATTCAATGTATGTACAATCTGTCAATTGGAAACCCTAATCAAGTTGATTGAAGAATCCATGATTGATCCTAACGATTTCAAGATAATTTGGGTCAAACGGTTTTGAAACCGTTTGAGCCCAAACGGTCTTGAAACCATTTGGGACCAAACGGTTTCAAAACCGTTTGGATGTTTTGAGGTTGATTCATGAGTGATGGATAGATATCTAATGGTATTGGTTGAAGAATCTTTCAATTGCCTAATTAATGGCCAATCCAATGGAGCAAATTATATTCAATTTGATTGATGAATGCCCTAAATGGCCCATGTGGTTTTGAGGATGGTTTGTTCCCAAATGGTCTTGAGACCATTTGAGCCCAAACGGTCTTGAAACCGTTTGGGGTCAAACGGTTTCAAAACCGTTTGGAGTCAAACGGTTTCAAAACCGTTTGGTGATGAAACCACAAAACCGAATGGTGGATAATCATGTGGGAATTAAAGGTAATGATTGTTATAATGATCCAATGATGGATAGTGATGGTAATTAGTGAAGGTACAAAGGTTGAAATCGTAAAAGTACCTAAATGATTAGTATAAACCCTAATTGCTTATAAGAACAATAACCTTGCACACTATGTCAAACATAGTTGTATGTACTTGATTGAAGGGTTAATATAACCTAATCAAGTTGAGAGGATGATGGAATGGAATTCATACATAAGTATGATTCATGTGGTGATTAAGGGTATGATCCTTAGCAATGAAATCATGAAACCCTAATCATGAGTATAAACCCTAACTGACAAGGTTATTGAATCCTAACCCTAATTCAGGGCAATTCTAAGTGAAACCCTAATCCAGCGTAAGGATGTAACCCTAATCTAGAGTGATGACATGTGTAAACTTAATTTCGGGTAATGTGATGCAAAACCCTAATTGGGATGAATAGTAAACCCTAATTGTGAATTATTGAATGTAGACCCTATTCTGGGGTGAAATTTATGTGAAACCCTAACTTAGGGTGATTTTATGAGAAACCCTGATGTTTGATGTGATGTGGAGCTCAAACCCAGGGTGATACTATGTAATGCTTTATGAAACCCTAATCTTGGGCAATATGGTGATAAACCATAACCTTGATGTGGGTAATGGGATGAATATCCTTAAAAGACATGAAATGGGAAACCCTAACCCCAGTAAGGGAATAGTGGTGTTACCCTTAAATAGTGAATCCATATATGTTTTACATGGTACTGATATGCAATTGATACCACTGTTATCATATGTGCTAACCATGTAGGTATTTTGGAATGATGATCATAGCCAGGTATGAGCTATGATGTTTAATTCACTATTGTGAATGGGCCTTGTGTGCCATAATATACCTTGCTGCCTAGTAAGAGGTAACATGAGATTTAATGGGCCTCAAGTACCATGAGTGATGCTTGCAACGGCAAGTATCATGTTTACCTTGGTCAGATGACCTAAAAGTGATAGTTACCTGGAAAAGTGGTAACAATGCTCAATGATGAGCTAAGGGTTTGAATACCCAGAACCATATGATTATGGTGATGAGATTATGGAGGGATGAGAATTCCCAACATTGAAATGAGGGACTAAGTTCCCAATGTCTTTTAAAGACTGATAAGTAACTCATGAAAATAGTACATTTTTCTTTATAGCATTGTCATAATAAGTTATGTTTGAGAACTTGGTTGATGCTAAAAGAATATGAAAATGTACTTAATTAATCAAGTGAAATGTGTTCATGTAGTGCTCTGACCATAGATCCATCATCGTCAGTAGTTGGTGATGGTGAAATAGGTTTTCCAATGGAACTTCCTGGAATTTGCATATTCTGAATATGTGGGGGTAAATGGGAGAAAATATCCTTACATCCTGGTGAAGAGATTGATGGAAGGTGAACATTAAACCTCTCAATCCTTCATGTGTCGAGATGGATGTATCAGAAATCTCCCGATGGTTGGGATGGATGTATCATTAATCTCCCAATGATATTTAATGTCGGGTTGATGGAGATAAACATTAATTCTCTCGATTGCCGATGAGAGTGCAGTTGACGCTCTAACTCTATAGCAAAGTTCCCGTATACCCTGGAAATTTTTAATGAGAAGTCGACATAGTCCTTCTTGTGGTCCCGTACTGACTGGGATGTGGGAGGTTATGGGAATCCGGATCTTCCATTGACCTATGTATGGTAACGATTTCAATTTAGTAATGGTCGGTTGGAGTATGAGCGGTATACCTCATCTCCTCATAGCTTAAGCATGCTTGAAAAATGTAATCAGCCTTGTAGCGTATTTGCATAAGATTTAAATATGAGAACCACTGGTTGATGATTATCTGTCTTAGTATGTCCTTGATACATAAATGTTACTTATGTTCTTCAATTCCATATTGGATAAGAGACATGTTATATTGTCAATTTATAGCTGAAATACTTACATAAGAATGTTGCTCTAAACTGCATAGATAATGATTTATCTGCTACTGAAATATATTATCCTACTGTATAGTTTATTCTATTAAACTGTAATAATAATGTTTTTGGCGGAGAGTTATATCTCCTTCTAGGGCAATTTTTATAATTGTCTCACCCCCGTGGAATCCAACGTTTTTAGGTAAACGTAGACAAAGAGGTAGAACCTCTGTAGCAGAGGAAGAGAAGCAGCAGTAACAGCAAGGACAACAGTGATCCATCAGGTGGAGATATTGGTTGTATGGTTTTGTATAATTAGTCCTATGAGTCATCTTTGTACTCTCGGGTCCTAGGAGTTAGTTCTTTTAATAATTCAATCTGAGATTTTGGGCTTCAAGCCTCGAGGTTCTTTTACTACCTGTGTACAGTTGAGATAGAGTAGTGAATGCTTGTATGCCTCGAGAAGCAATGAGACATGATGTGTATATATGAACCAGGATGTAATGATTTACTTTGATTTTGAATGAAAGACTTTTCCTGTGAATGGATCTCTTGATAAATGGTTTTAATTTTTAGTGATTTTTAGTAATTCCACTAATTAACAATGTTTTATTCGAACGGTGCGTGACATGTTTAGTTATGAATGACTGAACAAGAAAAAAAAGTGATCAACGTGTACGAGTCTTTGAGGACTCAAGATGATCATGATGTTTTGTCATCATCCCCAGAGACTTTGCTTTTTTTATTAGGGGTCCTAATCACCTCAAGGTCTCCTAAGGTAGAGATCAACCCCATGCAATTCGTAATAGACGTTGGAAGATAAAAAGAGTTATGATTAATAGGACTAATATGACAAGATTTACTTCTGTTGAGATAATCAAACAAAAGAGTATGAAAGATTACTAGATTTACATGATAATGATCTACTTACATAATAAATGTTAAAAATTACCAAACTAGTATGGTAATATATACTTTAATTAATCGTGGAAAATGTGATTAGACGAGCATCCATTGAATATTGTGTTGACTAAGAAAGTTGAATAGTTGTTATATTAGTTATGAAAAAATAGATATATATAAACAACGACTAGATCAAGCAACCATGTTTCCTTCTTATTATCTTCATAGACTCTTGGCATACTACAGTCAACATGCTAGAAGAAGGATCTCCTAGACATTAGGCAACAAAGTCTTGCACAAGGAGTAATAGTTTCTCTCCAAATTTAGGAGAGTAGAAAAGTGGCCTATTTAGATGGTGTATATGGATGATATTTATAGTTGTTGGTTAGAGTTGAGGGTATAATATCAAAAAACATGTTTTTTTTAAATCCCCATCATACCACAGAAGGTGAGATTTCAAGACTTGTAGAAAACTGTAACAAAATGCTATGTTTTGTGGGCCTTTACAGTATAGGAACATGTGATTCCACCACATGGAACCTTGCCAAGATCTAGACATCATAGGGGTGTCCCCAAGCAGGAAACACAATCTTTTCATATCTGAGTTTTGGGAGTTTTCATAAGATTCTAGTGATATCTAATATAAGAAAAAAATTTATTGTGGGATTGTGTCATTTTTGGAATAAATTTCAATTTAATATAAAGGGAAATTGGAGAGACGAAAACTTGAGGACAAGTCTTTTCTTTTTGTTTTATTGGTCTGACAGGATATAGTTTTGAATATATTATCTTCTTCATAAAAATAATGATATTCTTTTAAGAGAGATAAAAAGGAGAAAATGAATTTCCAATGAGGGTTGACTTGAATATTTTATTCAAGATAATTAAGTTGGAAATTGATGATAAAAGGATTAGAAAATGCTCAATTAAAAAGAATACTTCACTTACATTCAGAATAATGATTTCATTCTAGTTGAACCTTCAACAAGTGGAAAATGGATGAAATGTGAAAGATTAAGTAGGTGGAAATATGAGAAACTATGGAATAGTTATGATAAATTCCATTATTAGTCAGAGAATAGATTCAATTGTAATCATAAAATGGGGTGAAAATTAATATGAACTGATATTTATTTCCCATTAATTGAATTTGGTTCTTCTTCATCAAGATTCAACTTAGATTTTTCATTAATTTGGTTTACTAATTTGTTTCTAAACTTTCATCATACTACTTTAGTTTACATGATGGGCATAAATAATATTCATAAACTCAGTAATATATCATTTATTTATTTATTTTGGTTAATTTATATAAAATATTTAGGCATTACTTTGACATGTTACACTTAAATGTTGTACAATATTAGTTTTGTCACATTGAATAGTAAAAAAAACAATATGATTATGTTTCTTATTGATGGTACTATAAAATAGTCAAACAATAAGAAAATGAAAAATAAAAAGATCATGAGTCATTACTGTAGCAAAATACCTTAGTCAAACCTTCATAGTCTTAGTGAATGGCTTGGATCATAAGAGAGAGCATGATGATAATTGGCGTCCTGTGGAAAGCCTAAATTCCAAGTTGAGCTTGTATGGTTGATGCTTGTGCTTTATGTGCTAGTTTTGGTGCAACCTGCAACCTACCCAACATATGGAATCGATGTGCAATTTACCACCTCTAAAGTGTTCCTACTCTCTCTTGGTATCACCTAGATGATAGAGAGAGAATGGGGAACCTTGTTTGAGTCTTGGTTGAGTGATAACAATCTTGGTGATGTTAGAACCATAGAATGTTGAGTACCTTGAACCATAGATGAGGTTGTGTCAAGTTGTGAAGGGAATATGGAGGTGCCTATCGATTTATAAACCATATAGGAAGTCCCCTGTCATCTTGGAAACTTTTAGGAAGCATTCATGTCGGGCTAACCACCTCAAATAGGTGAAGCCTATCGGTTTGAGACTTCCTTGCAAAAGTGGTATCAGCTTGTACACAAGGTGATATTGGGTTGAAATATCTTATCAAGGAAACTACCCAATGGCCAATACCTTACCCTTGGATTATCCATAAGAGTTTTTCATGTCAAGATAAATGAGGTTGCATGGTGTCACCATGCATGGACACATTTCACCCATGTACATATGGGAATGACACCTTACACATACTCTCTTTCATGAGCCTCAAATATATATACCTCTCTTTTCACCTCCTAGTACAACTTTAGACTCCTTTACCATCTATTTCTTGGAGGATGATCCTAGGAGCTCAAGAAGAAAAAATAAGGTTGAGAATCTTCCCTAAGGTGAATTTGTGATCGTCTTCAACCTTGGAAATATTATACTTCTTAGATCATGATTCTTTCCTTTTGTTCTTTCTTCACCAAGCTCCTAACTATGATATCTTCTTACATAGAGAAGTGTTGTGATCGAGTATTGGACTTTTGATAAGTCATCTTCAACCTTGGGAATGTGGTTCTTTGGAGCTTGAAGCTCTTGAATTGATCTTAAGGTGGGTTATATAACTTGATACCAATTTTATTATTATTCACTTTCTATCATACAATACTTTGTGATTCCTATTCTACTTTGACTTTTCTTGTTTGAATAATGGGTCTATGAGTTATATGAATATATGCGGTTGTTGTCCATGAACTAGAGTAGTTATGAATGAAGAGTTTGAGCTTGAATATGATGAAACTTATATGCAAAAGCTGATATTGGTTTGTGGGAAACCCTAACCTAATATAAGGGTATAGGTATGGAAACTGATACATATGAACTCCTATCCTTTTGGTTTGAAAAATGAGTAGAACTAATATCCTCTTAGTTGTTTAACCTTTCATCTAAATGCTAAGAATAAAGTAGGACGATATCTATAAGATATCTAAGTCAACACATACATTTGCACCATCATATGGACGACTGATATGACTTGTGACGCTTTAGAGCAATAAGTTGTTGTAAGGCCAATATGCTAGACACTCTAAAAATGATATGCCTCAAAGGAATCAGCTTGCCATGATTAAGAGGTGACTAGTGTAGGTGGTATATCAACTATGATGGTTTAGTTGAGTGTGGAGGCCAATATGGTCAACTGTAACCCTAAATTTGATACTCACAATCTGATATCTCTTTAGTCCAACTCATGTGTGATGGTCAACACCCTTAGCCTGACATAATTGTGTAAAGTATGGGAAATGCATACCTTAAGGTCTTGGCCAATATACCAAGTAATGGTGGAGGCAATGGTTGGAAGAAAGTTAGGTGTTGTTGAGGGTTCACCTGATGCAAAATAGACTCTAGAGGCTGATACTATAGATTAGGAAATGGTCGATACTCAAAGGGATAGCAAGGTTGATACCCTAGTTGATTTAGAGATCGATACCCTAGTTGATGGTTTGTACCATATTCTAGTTAACAGTTTCACTGATACCCTAGTTTATGTTGGGTGGTTGATACATTAATGGGTTGAGGATGTTGACATACAATATGATGGTATGGCCAACACACACAAGAATACTCAATGGATGATATACCTCAAGCACCATACAAACGATAATACTCTAAGCACCTCTAAACTGATATCATTTGATATGCCTTGGTTGACACAAGTAAATGTGTATAGGCTGACACAAGTGAATGTGTCTAGGCTGATACAAAGATTTGAATGAAGGTTGACAAACGTTAATGAGTGAAGGTTGATACACCTTGATGAGTGAAGTCCGATATGCCTTGATGAGTGTAGGCTGATACACTTTGAATATAATCAATAGATACATCTTGAATGCAATGAGATGGATACACTTTAATAAGTGTAAGTTGATGAACCATAAGAAGGTTAAATCAATTTAATAAGTATGTTGAAGTCAATATCCTAGTAAGGATGAGAGATAAACTTGTACTACTCATATGAGAAATATAATATCTTATGTTGACAATCAATTAATGGTAATTTATGAGAGTAATCAAGTATGATTGAATACTTATAGCATGAAATAAGCTCCTAGATGTGAGGAGTTAGGAATTAGGGTTCATTTGATAAATAAAACCCTAAATACCCTAATCTATTACAATAGAAATCCTAACCCTAATTATGAGAGGGTTGTAACTTGATCGAGTGATTAACTATGATACAATTGAATGTAAAGATGATAATAGATACTCCTAGATATAAGGAGTTATGGTCTAGGGTTGGTGATTCAATATAACCCTGGAAACCCTAACCAGTTGAAAAGAGAAACCCTAACCCTAATCACAAGAGGGATTGTGACTTGAAATGGCATGATGATAATAATCATTGGTTACAATAATGAAATATTAACCATGAATGACTACGGATATAGCCAAATGAGGGCTATAGTGGTTATAATCTAATTAAAACTTCATTATGCTTCATGAGATTTAATGAATAATAGTATTACAGAAAGAATGTATATAGGTTTGATAATCTGATTAAATCATAATTTCCTAGAAGGTAATATGATACTCAATGGTGAGTTGAAGGGACTGATATCCCATGATGAAAATGATAGAGTAACATAGAGGTGTTCTAACTATTAAGGAATCTTTGACAATATGATATACCTTTCATTTTATAATATTTGAAAATCGATTAAGGGGCTATTCTTTTACAACATGGTGCTAACATTTAAATTGATATCTCTTTAATCATTATACCATAACCGTTCAAGTGTTTGAAATAGTGGGAATAGCCAACTATGGGCTATGGTGATGTGACACTATATAGATTACATGCACCTTGTGAGCCATGTGAAATACTTGAACATCATGTATAATGTTCATATGGGTCTTATGACCTAGAGTTAATTGTTGCCTAATGAGAAGTGACATTGTTCAATAATGAACTAAGAAGATTGAAACCTTGTGGGTTCCACAACTTTTTAGGTGGTTGTGCACAAGGAGATAGTGATCGTATAGCTGAGAGCAGGAAACAACAATAGGAACATTAAAAAAATAGCTCAAGTTGAGTGTGATGTTATGTGTCTAGTAGAATAGAGTCCTATGTGTCGTCCCTGTACTCTCAAGTCCTTGGGAGATAGTTTTCATATCCGATTTTACAATCGATATGAGATTTTGGCCAGAAATGCCTTGATGTATAATTTTGCTTTTGTGTACATTTTTTGTAAAGCAATTGTTGTCTCATATCCTTGTTATATGAATGAATAATGTTTGTACAAGCTAACAATGATGCATATGTAAATATGGCCTTGGTCCTTTTTCTCAAAAGTTCCTGGCAGTGGATCTTTGTGGAAAAATGGTTCTAATTTTTAGTGATTTTTGGTAATTTGTTATTAATGATTATTTCCGCATGGTTTTGCATGATGATTTTTATCATTGGATAATGGTTGTCACAAGTTTGGTATCCGAGCTATAGGTTCACTGAGTCTATTGTGACACAGGATTAAGGTTGTTGAGTCTGTTCTAAGTGTCCTCCAGTAAGTCTAATAGTGGCTTCTTCTTATGCAGAAGAAAGTATAAAGCCTAAGGATGTCTGGAGCACATGAGGAACATGCTGTTGAAAGTAGTAATGTTGGACCAGGGAAAGGTGCAAGGGATCAGTAAAGAGGAGAACAAGTGCTTGAGAAACCCCTGTTGGATCAGTCGATGTTAGAAAATCCTGCTTTTTATGCTCTTGTTGGGCAAGTTATGATGACAGTTCTGCACATAGTAAACAAGACAACAACAATACAACCAAGGACACCTATCACCAATGTAGAATTTTCAAGTTCTGGTAAGACCTTTGAATGGCTACACCGTGTAGGAGATTTAGAATATGCTGGAATAGCTGACCCAACCGATGTTGATATGTGGCTCACTGAGTTAGAAAAAGCTTTTAAGATCCTTATTATCCCAGATGTTGACAAAGTCAAGCATGATGTGTACCTTTTGAAGGGTAGTGCTGGCCACTGGTGGGCCATAGAAGAGGTAAAAAGGAATGACAAAGAGATTGGTTGGGAGGAATTTCTTCAAGAATTCTTCAATAAGTTCTTTCCATGAACATACTTAAATGAAAAGATCTCACAATTTGAGGGGATTTGACAAGGGATCCTAAAAATTTATGAGTATGAGGCTAAGTTTATGGAACTTTTGTGATTTTTTCCTCATATGGTTGCTACTGAGTAGGACAGAATCCGGCATTTTGAAAAAGGATTGAATGTTGAGATGTCTATCGCGGTAGCTACTTTGGACATTAGAGAGGGATTTGCTACATTTTTGGAATCTATACGGATAATAGAAAGGACTGTGATAGAGAAACATGAGGCAAACCTCAAAAAGAGATCTACACAGTCACAAGAACAGTTGTTTGGTGGTTCCAAATAGTCAAAGTTCTCAGTGCACCCAGAGCAGCAAGCATTGAGAACACCAATGCAGTGGTCACCAAGTAGGGGCAGAGATCGAAGTTCACTTCCACCAGGAGTTTCAAGTGTACCTTTAGTATCTATGAGGTGCCTACCTAGGTTACAACATGGGGCCCGAGCCTTCCACAAGTGTGGATAGATAAGACATCTGAGGTGGCAGTGTCTAAGAAGAAATAATAAAGTACCCCAACTGTCAAGGCAGAATCTACATGGCTCACAAGGATCATAGTTTATTGGAGTAGAAGGATGAGGGCGAGGACAAGCATCAAAGTATGGTCCAACTACTTCGGGTAGTAGAGCAAAAGGGTGACAGTAGGAAATGACTAGACTTTATAGGTCAAGTCATCCTATGACACTAGATGACTAGTAAAGGTAACAAGTCAGACAAAACATTTTCATTCTGAATTGTTTCTCCTTACTATATCTATTAATCATAAGAGAAATAGATGTTGTTTGAATTCCTTTTAAAGAGGGTTAGAATTTATATCCTGTTCAACATTCTCTATATGGTTTTAAAATTTATTCTGCTCGCATAAAGAGGAAGAGGTATGAAAGAGATACTTGGAAAGAACCAGAGATACTAAGGTTTTACAATTAAAAAGAGATGTTTAAGGTAAGAAACATGATATAAAATGAAATGCATGCTACCTAATCTCAGTGTTTGATACCCTGGCCAGGTATTTGATCACTGAAGACAAGGTAAGTATGGAACTCCAAGATTACTATCTTTCTTATTACTATGATCAAAGTAGTCATTTTAATGTAATCTAAAGAGCAACATGATATTGGAAATGTGGCAAAGTGATTTTTATCACACTCTAAATAATAATAAAGTAAAATATGAGTAATATCAGACAAATATGAGAATATAAGAAAATATAAAATGCAATTATCATGAGATATGCAAAGGAATCAAGGAACGTAATTCCTACTCAATAAAGAAAACAAAGAGAATAATGATCCTTGCGGTAAGACAAAGAAATGTTCAAAGAAGGATTCATGACATGTAATCATCTTTATAGTTCCTATGCCAATGGAAAGGAAACCAAGATGAAATCGAATTGAATGACACATGAGTAGTGAAAACTTGTATAATAATCAAAGAAAGTCAATGATCTCCTTCTTCCTTATAGCAATCCCTAGACAGTGCTATGGTGATGAGGAAAAGCATGTTTCCTTTATACTTCCTTTCTAGGATATGATGTCTGAGTGAAGTTCATATCACTTGATATACATGGTTTTGAAGTAACCTTAAGATGGATACTTGAAAAGTATCAACTAGGGCTTGGACATTAGTTCCAAGATGATGAGATTTGAGAATAGTGATGTTTTATGAACCTTAAAAGATGTTGGAAAGGTTCTTCTCATATGTTAGGTTTAATAAATATGTGATGTATCTTTGGCACGTGCAATAGATACCAAG
The DNA here is from genome assembly GCA_963693085.1 of Alisma plantago-aquatica. Classification (NCBI taxonomy): domain Eukaryota; kingdom Viridiplantae; phylum Streptophyta; class Magnoliopsida; order Alismatales; family Alismataceae; genus Alisma; species Alisma plantago-aquatica. Next base: position 464,204,558 of record OY856414.1, read on the forward strand.
GTGAGGAATCCTAGTATCTAAGAAATGCTAGTTGTGTATGAATCCGAGAATGTAATATGATTAAATGTTTGACTACCTAAGAAGGATTGACTTTGAAACCAATATGGCTATAGGTACTCCACTGATAGTATAGATATCACTTGTTAGGGATTTATGCACCTCATAAGACGACGATAGCAAGGATGCACAAGTTGAAGAAACAATTGCAAGATCTTCTTGAGTAAAGTTTATTGAGTTGAGTGCAAACTTTTGAAGTACACCGATTAGGTTTTTAAATAAGGAGGATTTTAAAGGAATGTACATTGATGAGTAGAATTTTTAATCTCTATCTAGATCAATTAAAAAGAAAAGTACAACTGAAAGTGTACGTAATAGCAAGCCAGTTGGTACGAATCATACGTGCATTTTGTGTTGAATTAGTACATTAGAGTAGCACAACGGAAGAATGGTAGGTATTCTAATCCTAAGTAAGTAACATATACATCTCTAGTCTTTATTTGAAAGAAAACATGATGAGTTTTGAAAAGTATATGGTAAGTTAATAAGGTGTTACATAAGAAGAATTTGACTCCTGTGATAAATAAGGATAAGTATGTATAATACTTTTATGGCTAAGAAAGTATCACTTAGCATAGGGTTGATTTTGCATCCAGTAACAAGTTGAGTATATACCTTGTACAACAGATCATGTGTTAACCTTGGATGAGGAACAATATGTTGGTTAAGTGTCATGACTATTTCCTGACATCAAGGAACTATGTGAAAGCTAAAGGTGCAATGTATAAGTAATACATGTCTCCTTTCACCTGGGATTTTGGGGGCAAAATCCTAGTTACGCAAACCTAGTTGAAAGTAGGCATTATGTAAAAGTAGGGGTTTTATGCAGGACCCATTTTGTACGAATTACACTATTATGAATTTTGTACAGATAATATATATGTCCACAATTTTGTTATAACCATCCTCTTTATATTATAAGTAATAAATTTATTAACTAGGACTCTAGTGATAAATTAGACAGATATAATAGTGCTAAAACGAATTTCATAAGTAAAATTAACACTCTATAATTGTCTAACGCATCAAATAAATATGGATAATTCTAAACTCTTAAAAGCCAAATTGAAATAATGGCACTAGATAAAAAGATAAATAGCATTAACAAGTAATGAAGCCAATGGAAGATCCTAGAAATTACAATAAGGGGAGCTGAAACCAATTTATATGCAAATGTAGTTTTTCTTTACCACTATATGGAGGTTGAGTTAAAGAATTTCTTGGCATTGGGAGTTGAACCTACACCACTAACTCGTATAAAAAAGCCTTACCACTCCATCAAACAACTTTTCTTTTCAGTAGTTATACAACCTATGTATTTATATATATAAATATATATACAGTAATATACATATATAAGTTTATTCAATACCAAAAGGATACCAATTTCATTGAACAATGTCAGTGCAAAGCTAATATCTAAAATTATTGTCCAACGCCTAAAACCTTTGATGTCTGATTGGATTTTTCCATTCCAGCCAAGATTTGTGTCAGACCACAAAATCTTAGAAGACATCACTCTAGCACAACAAATAATCCACTTGTTGAGAAGGAAGAAGGGTAGGAAAGGAATGATGGTAATGAAAATTGACATATCTAAAGAATATGACGACTGTTGTGGGATTTCATCAAAGACACTTTAGCAAGACTATCTCTTCCATCCAGTCTTTCATGGGTCATACTTCATCTACTTTACCAAGGAGAGATAAGAATATCTCTCAATGGAGAATTACTCAAAGCAATAACTCCTAATCAAGGTGTGAGACACGGAGATCTAGTTTTTGGCACATCCCTTCAGAGGTGCACGCACTAATCAATTGTGATTTGACTAGATACACCCCACAAGATCAGGACACACGGTGGGATCACTTTCAAAATTTATAATGGACCTAAACTTAACACACTCACACAATCAAAAACACTACACCCTCTAGCACAGGGGGTCGTGTCATAGTATAGGAGGGCGGAAAGTATATGGTCAATCCACATGGAGAAAAGTGGGCACTAGAGCTAGGTTAGTTTTTGGGCTAGGTTCCTACTATGGAGTCTAAGGTTCAAAGGTTGATGGTTGGTTTTGTTGATTACACTAAGAGTTGAACAATAAAGTAATTAAAGGAAAAGCAAATAAGATCAAAACCTAAGTTAACCCTAGACAAATTATTCTACTGAGCAAGAAATGACAAGGTAAGGAAAAAGATGAGAGAGCTATGGTAAGGCAAGCAAAGAGTCTATTCTACTCTAAGCTAGCAAACAGGAAAAAAGAGCAATTAAAGACCTAAACTGGCAAGAATAAGGCAAGATCAATGTGAGAAGCTAAAAAAGTAAAGAACTAACTAAGCTAACACTAGCTACATAAGAAGACAATTAGGGTTTTAAAGAAATGAAGGGATGTGTTGGCTATTTGGGGGTTGCACTTATCAATTAGGTTAGGGGGTGACATGTGAACATTATGCTTTCATTTAGATTACCAAACCAAACTAAAAGCTAGAATCCAATGAATTGCCCTAGACTACTAACCGGCCATGGATAGGATAGGTTGTGTATGTGGGAACTAGTCCCTAACACTTCCTACTACCCTTACGAGGCTCAATTGGGTTAGGATCTAGGTGCAACTAAATTAGAGTCCAAACAAGCCTAGTTTTCTAGGTTAGAGGATCTTAGGGTGATTAGGGGCTGAGGGTGGTAATAAGAGTGGAAATGAGGTTTTAGGCATCACATCACCCACATTCAAGCCTTGAGAAAGCTCTAAGATAATCAAACTAAATTCATGTAAACTAGCTACTTAGATCTCACTACTAGGGTTAGGATAAATAATTAGCATACAGGAAGATGAGTGGCTAGCTAGGGATCCATGAATTGGACCTAGGACCAAATCCCAAAATTCACACATATAAGCAATTTCCCTAAATTCGTAGGTGATTTCAAGAACAAACCAATAAGAAATTCATGAAGAGTGAGATATAAATAGAACATAATCATTAGCAAACAAAATTACAATGTTGACATATCTTTTTTCCCCAACATGGTATCAAAGTAACATTTTTGGCCCCAAACAACCCTCCCAAGGGGCCTAGCTACTCATGAAAATGCAAAATGCAAAAAGAAAGGAGAAAGGGGAATATGTAGCCATGGATCTCAGTGTACATGAGTGAATCTACCTCTATAGCTGCTCCAAGGTCGACCTCCTCCTTCTTCTTGGGTGAAGTGATGTGGAATGCTAGTGAGAAGTGGATGGAAGGCTTGGAAATGGGGGTTTTGTGGTGAAAATAGAGTGGGATGGAGGAGGAAATGGAGTGGAATGGCTAAGAGACAAAACTAAAGTGGTAGGAGGCAGCTAGGGGTGGCCATGCTCGAGCTAGAGCCGCCAGTGAAGTATATATAGGTGGTGGGGAAGCATTAGGTTAAGTAGGGGCAATATGGGGAATGTAGTCTAGAAATTTTGTAGATTTGCATGTAGCATGGTCGTGTTGGCAACATGGTTCTGGTGGGGTATGAGTAGAACACCTGTGGTGGATGGGAAAGGCTGTGTTGGAAAAATGGAATGAATATGGGAATTTTGGGTTTTTGGGACTAGTAGCATGGACGTTCTAACCAGCATGTCATGTTGGGATTTGCTAGCATTGATGTTTCATCTAGAATGGTCTTTCTATCCAACTAGGTGATTTTTTGAAGGTTCTACTGATTGGGGTATGTCCCAGGACGACCATTCCATGGTAGAACGGCCGTTCTGGGGTTCTTCCCCTACATTTGGGTCTTGAACTTTTTCATACATGGATGGTATAACTTCAATACATTCTTTGACCACTTGGGGTAGGTTGGGAGTGATTTTGGCCACATTTTGGTCTCCTCGAAGCCTAGGGAAACCCTAGATTCAACCATCATCTCTCTCTTCCATCAATTAGTGTTCAAAGTACCTGCAAAACATACAAAAACCATCCATAAGTTCATTTTATATGAAATCACATATTAGGGGAAATAACATGTAATCTAGCAGGTATAGATGTGATTGAAATGCAATATGATACAAGATAGAGACTTAAAATAGGGTTGCATCACCACCCCAAACTTAAAACCTACTTGTCTTGAAGTATTCTCCAACTCAATCTCTGTACAATTTTTCCACAATCAAGAAATGGCAAATGAATTGCAATGGGTGAATATTGACTAAATGGGCTCAAAGATGACTAAGTACATGCATTCCACCTCTCTCCTCTCCTCTTTTAAAAACCAATCATGATTAGATAACTGTGCCTGCAAACTTCAAATATAGAGCATAAAAAATATAATCAATCCATATGATTGTCATATCACTTCTGGGTAAACCGTTTCATGGTAGCAAAGGTCAAAAATGACTAATTTTGTTGTTTTACATTCATGCATTCAATCTCATACGTCCACCCACACTAAGTAACCCACGTGGATGCGAATAAGGGCAAAATGAAATAGGTTTGATATTTCCTAACTCCATGTGTATGTAAAAGCAAGAAAGGGTTGCGGTAAGAATTTGGAGTGATATTACACACTCATCTTTTATTTATTTATATGCTCTTAGATAGGAACATCTTTTATTTTCTTTTTTCATTATTTTCTTTTTCTTTTTCTTTTCCCTTTAAGTGAATAGGGCACATGATGATGAGAGTGAAGTGGGGGGTATGGATATGGCCACCCCAAATTTTTGGAGGTGGCCAAGGCTGAATGTGTGCACTTTGTCATCCTTTCATGAGGTAGAGATGTAAGAAGATGCAGGAAGAAAAGTGAGTCAAATAAAGGTTCCTAATATAGACTTCAACATGAGATCTCCTGCATGAAAGTTACTCCAATAATTTCTTCAAGCAATGATAGACCACATGAATGAGCAATATTAACACCACATTTCAATCATGAGATTCTACAAAACTCTAAGCGTTTGTGGCTAGCTTCAATCACAATTCAACCAAACAATTCACAAGAATGAGAGATGTGGTTCACATGTAAAAAGTCAATATTTAGGCCATTTATCAATAAACTGTGATAATTCACTTGCATTTGTCAAAGATCATCGTTTTCAATCCAAAAAGTAGAGATTGTGTCAAAACATGCTCTTTAGGCATGAAGTTCTAAATTTGGGCAAAATTGGCCAAAACAGTGCCAAATCGCCTTCAATCGCGTCTAAGCCTACATTATGGAACATAAAGAAATAAATAAGCAAATCCTAGATACAATCATGCAAAAATTACAAAAAAATACATGATATGCAATGCATGGTAAAAAGAGGAATTTTTTTGAAAATTATGCAAAAAATGTATTAAATTGACTTAAATGATATGCATGTATGTAAAGTAAGCACACAAAGTATGGATACAAAAGTATGAGATATGGTTATACAATTTGATCATCTTGAGAAAAAATTTAGAACAAGGAACATAGAGGAAAGTTGGGTAAAGCAAGGGCTTACCATCCTACCACCCAAAAATTTCAAACCATGTTCTCATCATGAAATATAATTCTAGGATGATAGGGTAGAGGGAATGGGGTTGTGATAGACAAACGCCAAGAAGGGTGAGAGATCTAAAGGTGTCCAGTGAGTATGGGATATCTGCCAAGCCTTTTGTATAGACTCCACCACGAAAGTGTTGTGTGGCACGGTTGTGTTGATCTCCTTTCTGTAGCTTTTCTACTTATTTGCAATTTTCTCTTCAATTTCAATCTTCTCCTTGGCAATATCATCCATGCATCATCCTCCTTCTGTTTGTTTTCTTGGAACAAGTGTAATAATAACCCAAAAGTATCAAAAATGAAATTTTGGGTGAAAAACTCCCCAAACCTAGGTGGGTTGCCTCCTACAAGCACTAAGTTTCATACCTTTAACTGAGCTTCATAGAGATTCTTGCATCATTCATCCATTTGGCAGTCTCATGTGTCCATTCTTGCAATAAATGCATCTCTCATTTGTACTCAACCTATTTTCCTCATCCCTTTGATCACTAAAGACATTCTCACATCTTTCATCTGGATCTCCTTCTCTCAAATGACCACTCCGACTCTTGAAATGTCCATGTCCAACATCCTCATCTCAAACTTGCCGGATTGAGGTCTTGTATATGTTGATCTTTATCGTCATGCCCATGAAAGAGACTGTCTTTATTCCACTGCGAACATGTATCTCGGCATCATCTGTAGATAAGAATGGTCTTCCCAAGATGATGGGAATCTTCCTATCATCCGGCTCCATGTCAAGAACAATGAAATCTGTCGGGAACATTGCACCTCTTTCCTTGTCAACCATCACTAAAACATCATCCACTCTTCCTCTTGGAACTTTGATGGGACGATCTGCCAATTGGAGAGTGCAATGTGTCGATTTCAACTTTCCTAAGCTCAGCTTGACATAGACACTAAATGACATCAAATTCACACTAAATCCAAAATCAAATAGGGATTTTTCTATGTGATGTCCCCCAATGTATGTAGGTATGAGTGGGGCTCCTGGGTCTTTCCTCTTCATGGGAAGTGAGTATTGGAGGATTGAGCTCACTTGTTCGGTCAACTTGACTCTCTTTGGTATTATCCATGTTTATCTTCTCTTCATAGTGCACAGTTTCTTAAGAAACTTGGCATATGATGAGATCTTCTTGATAGCATTTAATAGTGGAATGTTGACCTTCACTTGGTGAAACACCTCAATAATGTCAACATTGTGCTTTTATCTCTTCCTTACTTCCATTGGCTCATCTAATGCTTCAATGAATGGTGGCTCTTTAGCTTTGTCCTTACTTGAATCAATATGAGGTGGAACACTAGCGATGGTGGGACCAACAAACAAAATGCTAATGTGGCTTCTTGCTATTGGCCCAGAGATAAATTATTTAGAAAAATCATAACTATATATTGGTAACTCATATTGCAATAAGTAATATATGAAAATTAATCAGAAAATGCAAGGAATGCAGTAAAAATATAATTGAATACTAATTTCTCTTTCAATTTTAAAAGGGTATAAAGTTATCATCTTTAATGGATTAGTTAATGAAAAACCCTTAGATTTGTTGATAGTTGGATCTAATGATATTCTTTGAATATTTTGAGAAAATATAACATGTTGTTATTAAAAGGAAGAATTAGATCTAAAAAAAGAATGATATTTGTGCATAATTGGCTTAATTTAGGGTTCCATGTGCATGAATATGCATTAATGGGCTTAGAAACCCTAATTTAGATAATTATGGCTTTTAATGGTTTTAATTGTGCAAATCCATGAATAAAATAAAGATATGATGATCCTAAGACAATATGAGTATAAAAGATCGTAAATGTGGATAACTTGAGTAATTAGGATTTTTATGAGTAGAAAAGCTATTTTAGGGTTTGTTGACCTAAAAAGGATAAAGTTTGAGAAATTGATCTAAGCAATGCTAATGTATCCTAATGAGACAGAGAAACCTTAGAAAGGTTTTCCAAGTCAATAAAGAGTTGTTTGTGATGTGATGGTAACAACTAGGTGTTATACATGTTTTTAGGATCAATGTTTGCTTGATTGATTGATTGGCTTGCTTGATTGGACATCTAGTTGCATTTGGATATATTGCTTCTTTCAGACTCCAAAACAGGTATGTGGTTACGCTTATGGTTAAATTTCTTTAGTTTCATGATGATTCCCGAGGTTTTATCAGTTGTTTGGAAATAATAGCTTGATTGTCTTTTATTTCATGCAACTATAAAGTGACTATGACTATCACCATAATTATGTGTGCATGACTAGCTCAGATCCTAGTCCTCCTCTGTAGCTCTGATGATGATGAGATAGATGACCTAGTACATGGTCTACCAGTGAGGTAGGATCATCATGTTATCATGATTTGATGTGTTGGTCTACCTTTGAGTAGGACCATACGACTCCACGACCCTATGTATTGATCTACCTGTAAGATAGGATCATGGGTGTTAGTTGAGATCTACCATATGAGAGGTACTATCCATGTCCACTATAGGGATAACACAGAGGCAAGGGTATGTAAGGATTGAGTGGTTATGTTTAAAATGTAAAGTTTGTTTTGTTAAATCATAATTTCTTGCAATATATTGTTACAATAAAATGCAAGATTTTTGTTTCCCGCACATACTCGTATAATTCATTATACTGACTAACATTTTGTTTGTCAGAATTTTTAGGTATATCTAAAAGTGGAGAAAAATAGTAAAGTGGCATTTGCAAAGAATTAAGTTAATCTATTAAAGGAGGATTTAGTTAGTTAGAACTCTACATTGGGTAGAAGTTCTAGATTCCTATTTTTCTAAAAGGTATGTGAAAAGAAAGTTTTATTCCAATTTTAAGTTTAGTCTTTCATAGAATTTATTAATTATTTGCAAAACCACTGATCCTATTTTGGGATAAAGGCTTTGACTTCTTGGTCTCCCTTAATTGGGGGTTACTGGGAAGCCAGGTCATTATAGGGGGAGCTTGTTGGGGCTGTGGAGGAGATGGGGGTGACACTTGGTATTGAAATTGAGGTGGAGGGGAGAATAGAGGTTGGAAGGTGAATTTATTTGAAAGTTGTGGTGATGAAAGGGGAGGAGGTGTGTAAGGCTTTATATGGACTTGGAAGTGGTATATGGGCTGCATTTGCATGGGATTTGGACTATAGAAAACTTGTGAGGAAGGCATTGGTCCACTTGCATCATTGAAACTTAAGATGGGTTTTGTAGACAAATTTTCTTCTTGGAGAGCAAGTATGGAATATAGCTTCTCTATCCTCTCCTCAAGCCTTGTAACATTCATTTGCACATCTTCAAAACTTTTCAACATGGAGAGAACTTCTTCCTCAAACCTTGAGCTATATCTTAGACTTTGTGGCTCCCGATAGCTATAGGAGTGAGGTGTCTTCATTTCTTCACCATGGAACTCAATAGAATTGACTGAGTGACAAGGAGCACTTCTCACTTGGTTCTTCATGAAGCTCACTATGTCACCAAGAATATTTATCACTTGCGGGCTTGAATCACTATGAGTTGGAGATGTCACACCAAAGTCTAGATCACCATCATTCATCATTCATCATTCATCATGCTAGAAGCTCAGATTCTTGAACTTTCTGCCAGCTACTCAAACAAAGGCCATGTCTCCTCAGGTGGTCTAGCCATAAAAACTCATCCACAAGAAGAATATATTGTAGCTTTATCCTTTGGAGATAGATCGGAGTAAAAGGACTAAAGTATCTACCACAAAGGGATCTCATGGTGAGGGAACCCTCTCAACATCTTCTTAAATCTCTCCCAAGTATTGTGAAACTGCTCATTGCCCATCTAACTGAAACTCACTATGGCATGCCACATTTGTGTCAACATTTCAATAGAGTATAATTGATGAAGGAAGGAATTCTTCATCTATTCACAACTTATGATATCCCTTATTGAATCATACTAATCTTTGGCTTTTTCCTTGAGGTAGAAAGAGAACAAGGTCAACCTAATTGTTTCATCATTGGCTTTTGGTGTCCTGAAGGTAGAATATACTTTAAGAAATGAGTCCAAGTGCTTGTAGGGGTCTCACTTTCTGAGTCGTAGAAGGTGGGTAGGAGCCCTAGAAGACATGGAGGGATGGAGAATTGCTCTCCTGGCATTTTATCAACTCTTCTAGAAATTGGCAATTTGTAGTTTCTATGCATGAAGTAGTCATGAAATGGCTTGTGAGGTGCATTTTGGCTTTCCATTTTGTCTTCCCTGTGTGGCTTGTCACATGCACAAGGCATGACCAAACAAAAGAAAACAAGTTACCAAACCAATATGCATAAAGAATGCAAAAAATAAAGAATAAATAATAGTAATGATGAGGGCAGTTGGAAAAGATCAAAGAAAAACTAACTAGCTAGGTTGAGCGCCTTTCTCCCCAGCAATGGCACCAGAAAGCTTTGTGTGTCCCCCAGAGATGCACACACTAATCAATTGTGGTTTGACTAGACACGCTGCACAAGATCAGGAAACACAGTGGGATCACTTTCAAAATTTATAATGGACATAAACTTAACACACTCACATAAACTAAAACACTACACCCACAAGTGCACGGGGTCATGTCGTAATATTGAATGGTGGCATGTATAAGGTCGATCCATAGGGAGAAAAGGGGACACTAGAGCTAGGTTAGTTTTTTGGCTAGGTTCCTACTGTAGAGTCTAGGGTTTAAGGGTTCATGGTTTGTTTTGTTGATTACACTAATAGTTGAACAAGAAAGCAAGTAAAGGAAAGAAAACAAGATCAAAAGCTAAGTTAACCCTAGACAGTTAATTCTACGGAGAAAGATATGACAAGGCAAGCAAAAAGATGAGCGAACTTTTCTAAGGCAAGCAAGGAGTCTATTATATTCTAAGCTATAAAATAGGGAAAGAGAGAAATTAAAGACCTAAACTAGCAAGAATAAGGTAAGAGCAAGGCGAGAAGCTAACTAAGTAAATAACTGACTAAGCTTTTACTAGCTAAGCAAGAAGACAATTAGGGTTTTAAAGCAATAGAGGGATGTGTGGGCTGTTTGGGGGAAGCACTTATAAATTAGGCTAGGGGGAGACATGTGAACGTTATGCTTTCATTTAGATTACCAAGCCAAACAACAAGCTAGAATCTAAAGAATTTCCCTAGACTACTAACGGGACATTGATAGGATAGGTTGTGTATAGGGGAACTAGTCCCTAAGACCTCCTACTACCCTTATGAGGAATCAATTGGGTTATGATCTAGGTGAATTCAATTAGAGTCCAAACAAGCCTAGGTCTATAGGTCATAGGATCATAGGGTGATTAGGGGCTAAGGGTAGTAATGGGAGTGGAAATGAGGTTTTAGGCCTCACATCACCTACATTCTAGGCTTGAGAAAGATCTAAGCTAATTCATATAAACTAGCTACTTAGATATCTCAACTTGGGTTAGGAGAATATATTAGCATATAGGAAGATGGGTGGCTATCTAGGGATCCATGAATTGGACCTACGAGCAAAACCCAAACTTTACACATATAAGCAATTTCCCTAAATTCCTATGTGATTTCAAGCACAAACCAACAAGCAATTCATGAAGAGTCAGATAGAAATAGAACATAATCATTGTCAAATGAAATTACAATGTTTACATATCATTTCCCCCCAACATGGTATCCAAGTAACACTTTTGGCTCCAAACAGCCCACCCAAGGGGCCTAGCTACTCATGGAAATGCAAAATACAAAAAGACAGGAGAAAGGGAAAGAAGTATCCATGGAGATCAATGTAGATGCGTGAATCCTCCTCTCCAGATGCTGCAAGGTTGACCTCCTCCTTCTTCTTGGGTGGAATGATGTGGAATGATGGTAAGAAGTGAATGGAAGGCTTGGAAATGGGGGTTTTGTGGTGGAAATGGAGTGGAATGGAGGTGGAAATGGAGTGGAATAGCTAAGGGGAAAAAATGGAGTGGTGCAAGGTAGCTAGGAGTGGCCAATCTTGATCTAGAGCCACCACCCTAGTATATATAGGTGGTGGGTAAGCATTAGGTTAAGTAGGGGCAATATGGGGAATGTAGTGCAGAATATTTTGTAGATTTGCATGTAGCACGGTCGTGTTGCGTAGCATGGCCGGGGTGGGGTATGAGTAGATTGCTCGTGGAGGATGGGAATGTCCATGGTGGAAAATGGAATGAACATGGGAATTATGGGTTTTTGGGAGTGGAGGAACGATCGTTCTGGCCAACATGGTCGTGCTGGGATTTGCTAGCACGGTCGTTTTGGCTAGAATGGTTGTTCTGGACAACTAGGTGATTTTTTGAAGGTTCTATTGATTGGGAAATGTCCCAGATCATCCATATCATGGTAGCACGTCTATTATGGGGTTCTTCCCATGCATTTGGGTCTTGAGCTTTGTCATCCATGGATGGTATAACTTCAATAGATTCTTTGACCACTTGGGGGTAGGTTGGGAATGATTTTGGCCACATTTTGGGCTCCTCCAAGCCTGGGGAAACCCTAGATTCAACCATCATATCTCTCTTCCATCAATTAGTGTTCAAAGTACCTACAAAACATACAAAAACCATCCATAAGTGCATTTTATATGAAATCACATATTAGGTGAAATAACATGTAATCTAGAAGGTATATATGTGATTGAAATGTAGTATGACACAAGATGGAGCCTTAAAATAGGGTTGCATTAGTATATCCCTATATCTTTGTTCTCTTCCTCAATCATGTATGTCAGGACATTCTAAGGAGGATTGAAAAGAAGAAGTGGTCTCGGTACAAGCTTCCAAAGGAGGTATGAGCTTGTCACATCTTTGTTTTGTGGATATATCTTTCTTTGGGGGAAGCAACAGAGAGACAAGCTAAAAGAATGATCAACTGTTTGGCATCTTTCCACAAAGCTTTAGGTATGGTATTGTCAAAGGAGAAATCAATTTTGCATTTTTCTAAGAACACACCTATACATGTGTAGGAAACAATTAGTCAGACAATACACATCAACTATACAACAAATTTATGGGGAGATGCTTAGGAGTCCCTGTTATCCATGACAGAGTCAAAAAGGATAAATACAACCCTATATTGGTACAGATGAGGGACTGGTTATTAGGCTGGAATGGGCAATACCTCCCTACGGTGGGAAGGGTCATACATGTAAGAGAAACCCTCACAATGATTCCTTTGTATACAATGCAAACCACATCTCTACTAATGATGCTTTGTAAGAAATTGATCAAATTACAAGACGCTTTATCTAGGGAGGGAAAGATCAGAAGGGAGGAAACTGCAAGGTAGGATAGAGCAAAGTAATCGATGAAGTTAAAGAGGGAGGATTAGATGTTAAATTGGTATTTGAACTCAACCAAGTTATTCTCATACAACTATCCAGGAAATTCATTCAAAACTCTCAAAAACCATGGTGTCAAGTTATGAGACAGAAGTGCAAACATCGTGCACTAGGAAGCACATCTGGGTATGTGGTATGGAGAAGCACCATGAATCACTTTTCTATGATTGCTCATTACTGTACTCGATGCATCATGAATGTAGAGGGTAGTAATATGTAGGAAAAGTGGATGAGAACTGACATGGGACCAATAACAAAATAGTTAGAATGATGTCAGACGAATTGAAAGATATCACAATTACATGCACAAGGATGTATAATAGTCAATGGTACATGAACTTCATTAAAGACTAGTTTGATGATCACACAGTAGTAGTGATAGCCAATACACAACCACCTTACCCACAGGCTGGGGATGAATTATAAATTTGGAATCCATGTTGTCGAGGAATACTATCCACCAAGGAGGTCTATCTAGACATCATAAAGAATAGGAAAGAGTAAAGTTTAGGAAAATGGAGAATGGTTATGAATGTAAAGATCCCAGAAAGCATTGAAATGTTCTTGTGGTATGCCAACACAACAATTAGATGATAGATATGTGCAGACATAAGATGGGCTAGGCAGGTGATAATTTATGCAATGTCTGCATGAATGCTCCAGCATCAACTGTTCATGTATTGAGGGATTGTACTTTTGCTAAATCATTCTGACAGGCCATGTATCCAAATCTCCCAAATACTTCTACGAAGTTGTGGACTTTAAGAATTATTTCAGAGAGGTCACAGACAAGAAAAGATGACCAACTCAATGGGTGGCTGATTTTGCAATTATCATGGCATATATGGAAGAGGATGAACGAATTCATATTTTAGGCACAAAATATGAATTCGCAAAATTTGTTAATAAATCCAACTAACACTCAAGGACATCAACACATACTTCCTAAAATAGCCTTCCCAACAAAGGGGAGACAAGTTATGCGATGGAAAGCACTACCTCACTGAAAATAGGTACTTGATTAATGTAGATGTTGCCAGAACATAAGCTCCTTATCATAGGTGGCTTGCTCAATCTTGAGTGACAAATGTTGAAAGTGGTTACAAGCAGATCATATTTGGCTCAGAGGCAAGGACTCACTACTTGCAGAAATACAAGCCATCCTCTAATGCATCAAGCTAGGTATTGTGAATGATGTGCAAATGGCCATGCTAGTGACTGACTCCCTTATCATCCACCAAATGATAATGAAGGACAGGAGCAATTGGGGGACATATGTCCCAATCTACTTTACAATCTCAGAAGCACGGTCACAAATACAAGACCTAAAAATCACTTACAAACCAAGGACATGAAACACTCTAGTCAATCTATTAGCTAAACGACTACTCACACAACCCTTATATAATGTGATCCTTGAATTCCCACCCCACATCATGCAGTTCTATGAACAAGAAGTTTGTGAGATCAAAGAAATAAGAGCAAGATTGGCACCTAATGTAATAATTAGTTAGTTCATTAATATTATATTTTTACTTAAAAAATACCTATTTGAGATTATAATTGGGAGAGGGAGCTAAAGTCCTAGTAGCCTCCTATTTACTCCCCTAACTTAAATACAAACCTTTAAGTGAAATTTTTGTTTGGGTAGTACATTGGACTCAAAGGCTTCCAAAAGTAGCAAGGCCATCTGTGTAACCTAATAATAGAGCCAAAATTGACAATATATGACACATATCCATATCCCCTCTCTAACTCCCTTCCATGTAATCTTCATCATGTTGTAATGTCTATGCCATCTTTGTATTATCATATCAGCTATTTAATCCCTAATTTGATATGGTTGCATAATTGTTGGACTCAAAATCATCCTCAAAAGAAAACCCTCTATTTTGATCTATAGAGATAACATGTAACATCCCTCACCTGGGTTATGGATTAACCCTAGAAGTTTTGCTTAATCAAGTTATTTACAAACTTGTTCTAATCTTTTGAAAAGTAATTAAGACTCTTCATGAAGCTTATTTTCAAGTGTGAGCTTAATTGTAAACTATTTGTGCAATAGATGATAGTCTGAATGTAAAGTGCAATTTACCCAAGATGAGGGGTTACATTGCAATATGTCACATTTTGAATGTTTCCTAAGTGTTTTAATGTCCTAAGAGAAAGAATGATGCTAAGTGGTGGCTTGTGGAAATCCTAAATTCCAAGTATTGAGCTTGTTTGAATAATGGTAGTACCTTGTGTACCAACTTTGATACAAATTGTAATGAAGGGTTAATATGCAAATTGCCACCTCAAGAGTGTCCCTACTCCCTATATGTATCATTCAAAGGAGAGAGTAAGAAGGAGACGCCATGTTTGAACCATCTTTGAGTAATGGTACTCTTGGTGATGAAAAGACTAAGAAAGGATTAAATTCGAAGCCCTTACTTGAGTTGTATCGAGTTGTAGACTTGAAATGAGAGTCCCTATCAGCCATGGAGCTATAGAGGAGGTTTCCTATCAGTTTGTTGACCCTTGGCTTTACCCATGATGGGATAAGCACCTTAAGGAAGTCATATGTATCGGTATGCAACTTTTCTTTGGAAAAGATTGTGTTGAATAATAACAATATATGAGTGGAAGAAGCTTGCCCTAGAAGATAACTAAAGGGATGACCCTTATCCTTTGCATTATCCTTAAGCTTTTATTTTTGCATGGCAATATAATGATGGTATTCATGCAAGAACATGTGTCAATCCATGAATGGCCATGTGGCACTTAGTAGCTTAAGGTAATGACACCTCTTACACTCTTTTTCATAAAACACAAGTATAAATACCCTTCCCTTCACCTATTAGTAGAATTTTCATATCTTGTTACCATATTTTCCTTATATATCATGCATATGACTCTATTATTGTGCATAGTGAAGGAGAGTTAATCATAGAGCTTGGTATCAGCCAAAGAGAGGGATATCGGCCAAGCAAGGTGATATCAACCTAGCAAGGCGATATTGGCCATAATGAGTGAAGATATCGTGAAAAAGCTAAGGAGCTCAAGCCTTGGATCTTAGAGAAGCTTATCTTAAACCTTGGGAACGTGAGCTTTGGAGCTTGGAGCATTGAAGTTATTCATAAGGAGGGTTATATAACTTGAACCCAACTATGTTATTATTCACCTTCAATTTTGTTATACGTGTTGATCTACTGCGAATTACGAATTCTCTTGCATAATTGACGAGTCCATGAGTTTTATTAGTAACTTAGAACTATTTTCCATGAAATAGAACAGTAAGGATAGGAATATAGAGGTTGATGATGATGACATCATCAAAGCCTAACATGATATTGGGTTGAAAACCCTCTACCCAATATGGTGAGGAGAATACACTACTAGTATGATATGGTGATAAGTAGGTAACTCTTTCATGTTATGATGATGAAGTGCACACCTTGTGTACGATATTTTGTTAATAAAACACCATGTGAACAATACAAGGTCAATTATACATCCTATGCATGACATGAAGTCAAGTATATACTCCACCTAATATATCACAACCCTAGGTGATAAGTAACCCGACATGTTGATATGTACACACCATAAACAAGATATGGTGAGGAGTGTATACCTCATGGGTGATATGAGTAAATCATAGATACACTATGAGCACGATATAGGTTCAAGTATTCACCTCCTACACGATATGTTTTTGGGTTTATATCCTAACATGATATGGGTTGAAACCCTAGATGGTGATATGAAAGCCAGGATGATGGGTAAACCGATGTAGTTGTGAGTGATACCACATGAACGATATGAATGATATCTCATGGATGATAGGAGTAGAACCTACTTGTACCTTATGAATGATATGAGGTCAAAATCATACCTCATGCACGATATGGTACACTCTACCCGATATGGTGGAAACCCCTATATGATAGATTGAAACCTGATATACCCTATCCTTTGTGTAATGGATTGTTGTAAAAGAATTCAACTAGATACCTAGCTTGTCATGTAACTGTATGATAGAACTAATATTTGAAGGTATAAAAGGTTATGAGCCTAAGGGTCTACTAATCTTTGAAGGTATAAAAGGTTATAAGGGAGGCGGGGTCATTACATTTGGTATCAGAGCATAGGTTCCTCATTTAATCTTTAATAATTATTAAATTTTACAAACTCTGTAGAACCCAAGGGAGTTATTAGAGGATTTTTCGAAAGACAAAGGTGTCAAGAAAAGAATCACATCCGGGGGCTGGAAAGATTTTCCTCCGCACTGCTAGTCGGAATACGAGGACTCTCGAAATAGTGTGACTTCCTGGCCAATGTCTCAGGATTTGACTCAAAATAAGATACCTTTAGGACTCTCTCATCTTGTTCATCCATTCTCAACTCAAATGTTGTTAAGGATTATAAGGATTAGGGTTTTATCTCTTTTCCTCACCCTCTTGAGGTATGGGTAAGGTTGATAAGGTTTAAGGAATCCTCCAACAAATTAATGAAAATCATGTAAATAAGATGTCATGGACATAAGCTTAATAGTTTAAGAATAAACTAAAGAATAGATACATACTTAGGTCGTATAACATATGTTTTCATGCCCTTAGGAGAGACCTGAGGTTAGACCTCCTTGTTAGGAGGATTGGTTGAGAAAGCTAGTCTTGGAGGTAGAGACCTCCATCATAAGTAGAGACCTGGTATATCCTCTGAGGATGATGCTAACCCTAACCCTAAGAGGTAGTTAGAAAGAGAGATGACACGATGAGTTAGATGTCATGGTAGACCTGGTGTGGGGGTGAACATGCCTTTGGATGCCCATATGAGCCATGAGAGGTTGGATGAACTAGTACCCATGGCGACCCAACCCTGGGAAGGGTCGTGCATGTAGAGTGAAGGATATCTCCTTCAATGATGAGGTTAGTGAAGAACCTATGGAAACCCTATGAGCTTTATTGATCAAGGCATAGTATGCACCTAGAGTATGTCAAGTAGTGCGGGTAGTAGGTCGAAACCCTGGATAGGAGAGTATGACAGATAGCTTAGGAGATAAGCATAAAGAACTATGAATAATATTGAGCATACATAGGCTTCACCCAGGTAGGGGTATGCTTGTGAGCTTGATCCATCTTCATGGAGAGAGGACCCCTAATTGTGAGGCTGGTAGTAGGATTAGCTCTCAAGAGAGAGAGAGAGAGAAGAACCCAAGCAAGAAGGTTGGAAGCTTAGACTCTGAGATATGAGGAACAATGGGGAGTTGAGGATGATGCAACCTAAGTGAATGGTTGCGCTTGCCTCATGCATGATCCCTAGAGGCTAATGGTATCTTGGTTTCCTTTAGAGGAACCAAACCCTAAAGAGAAGATGAGGTTGCTGGTACCTATGTGCCTATGGTATAAGTGTTTACCTTCAGAGTTAAGAAGAAGAGTTCCTTAAGACCTTGAAGAGGTTTAGTAGCAAGTGTGAGGCTTTATACCCAGTTGGTTGTCCTTGGGGAGGACTCCACTCTGAAGCGTTGTTCATATAAAAGGATCATGGGAAGTGCATGACATACCTTGGACATGCTTGGTTCATGGTTAAAGGTTGAGCATGCAGTTGGACATCTAAGTGAACCTAGGGTTCCTAGGCCTAAGAGGGGAAGTGGTATACCTGATGCTCATGATGAGATTCAAGTTTTTATAGATTCGAGCATAGTACTCCTCATGTCTAGAGGAAGGGGGAACCCCTGGAGTTTAAGGTATGTTTGATGAACCCCTCACAGCTAAGTTGATGACATGGGAACGTATGATCTTGATCCAATGTTGGGGACGAGAACAAGTATGACCTAGCATGGTTTAGTAGGTGGTCTTCTTGTGCCTTAGTAGCTTTATAGGGTTAAGCATGCCCATGTGGATGTAAACCCTAGACATAAGGGCATTTGTGGCATTTGTTATTAAGATGTAGTTTCCTCCCATCCTGGGAGAGGGACCCTTTGCTAGGGTGTATACTAGTTTTGTAGGTTTTGGGGAAGCCTAAGGAGGTCTCCTAGAATCTTAAGAAGCTAAGTGAAGAGTACATGGTAAGAGAATGAACCTGTAGACCCATAGATAACCATCTCTAAGGGTGTGTGGATGTGTTACCATGGAGGTAACTGGTATGGGACCTGACCAAGGTAGGAAGGTCATCATGACCCTTATAAAAGGAGGAAAGTTATCCCATTAATGCAGAGAGAAATGATGAAGGCTTGGGTAAGGTTCTAAGTTGGACATGTACTATAATAGAATCATAAGTCTATCCTAGGGCCAGGAAGGGATAAGACTGATGGAAGTAGGAGTTGCCTAATTCCCTAGTTGTACATGACCATAGGGTCGGGAGGTAACAGTTATCATTCTCTGAGGGCCATGGGTTAGGAGATTGATCACCTTCATGAACTCATGGGACCCAAAGGGCATATGAGTAGGGAACTCTCTGGATGCATAAGGGAAGAGGGATGACCCTAAAAGTGTCGGCACCCTATAGACCTAGAGGAGATGACTAAGGAATGTGTGTGGACCCTATTAGGTTCGAGACCAATTTTTCATGGAAGTAACTTTGATATCGATATGACCGTGATGTAGAGACATAAGTTGCATGTTTCAACTTAGATTTGAAGGTGTATTGGAAATGTGGGATGTACCATCTCTACTCCTGGAATAGGAAGAACTTTGTGTTTGGATGGCCGCCAAATGCTTATTTCCTCTTGTTATTTGAGTGAGAGATAGGATAGTACCCATGCCATACACCAAGAATAAAGACGATGTGAGTTTGAACGTTGCTAAGAGGTATGAGGACAGAGATGATAACATACCCTTGTGGAGTACATGAGGTGTAGATGGTTTATAAACCTCAAGAGAATTAAGGTAATCATCTTGTGAGGATGATTTAACATGAGTTATTTGGAATTGGCAAGTGATACAAGGTTGAGTTTGATAACCAAGAAGGTGAGCTCTGAGTGTTCTTGATGAAGATATACTTAGAGTTTGAGCCAGATAATAAGTGAAGGTGTATGTCTTCAATATTCCCTATCACCTAAGGATGTGGAGTGGTTGAGATGCAGCTGCTTAAGTTTAGCTAGAGGCTAGAAGAGGTTGTTAGGTTAACCCTAAGCTTCAAAAAGGAGATATGTTTGGCTAACACTTAGATATAACGAGATCGTTGATCGAGTTAGTGGTTGTTTAGTTAGCCAGCCTAGGGCTTACCAAGATAAAAGGATGGTTGAAGAACCTCAGATGCACTTTTCTAGAAAAGAAGGTAATGAAACCCCGATTAGAGTGGTTTAGGGTTTCTGAGGAATCAATCATGAGGAATATTGACATAAAGGAGATCGTGATTTTAAGATCACCATACACCATGGTAATACGAAGATAATAAGTGACAGTAGTACTTTGGATGATTAAGATGAAGTTGCACGTGGCGTGTCACCATGTAGGCCAGGAGGTGAAGGACGAACACAATAACCCTTTGAGTTGATATAGAGGATAGAAATCCCTGAGAGGGAATGGGATTTCATCACTATGGATGTTGTGACAAGTCTCCCCTAGACCAAGGAAGGTCAAGATGCAATATGGGTTAAGATGGATCTCCTTACCTAGATGACATGAGAAAGAAATATTTCTGTCAGGGGACGGATCCGATTGAACTACATATGAGAGAGAGATGGTTCAACTACACCATGATGCGAGTTCAAAAGTTCTTGAGTATGACCTAAAGGCTTACTTCCATGTGGTGGAAGTAGGTACATGAAGAACTTGATGTTAGTACAACTTATCACCCCTAACTAATGGTTAGTATGATCCAGACAAGAGGGTCTGATGGGAGCATGTGTGCTCATTTAGGTTATACAAGGGGGGCAGTTCTTGCCTTATGAGATATGTGATGATAACCACCTTATCCAGTATCAGGATGTAAAGAAGCTTTGTAAGAGAGGTTGTGTCGGTCACCACTTCATTAAGATGATGTGGTGAAGGGACCTCGCGAAGGTCAGAAAAGGACCACAGTGTGTGCAGATGAAGTCACTTTGATCGTATAATGGCTGAAAGAGAGGCCAGAGGAGACATGAGTCACGGGATGATGCAAAGAAGACTGACATGCAGTTCACTGTGGGAGAGTATGTGACATGAAAATTCGACCCTTCTAAGTTATAGCTAAGAGAGTTGAGTCCCGGTTTCATGGTCCATTTGGGATGGATCGGTGGAGATGGTTGTGTTTAGCCTTACCCCTCAGGATAGCATGAAGTATAATGGGTTCCATGAGTTCAATCTAGAGCACTATGTGAGGTACCCAAGCCATGTGATGATCCCTTAACCTATTCAGCTTTTTGAGAGGTTGAAAAGTCTTGAGTCACCTATGAGGTTACGATATACCAAGGTAAGAAAGAACTCATATGAAAGAATATGAAATGATGAAGGTTCTTGGGAAGCACCATGTAAATGTTGAGGCCACATGGGATCCATGTTGGACATAAGAAAGGCTTAGCCTATTTGTTTGTGTGTGCCTGGTGGAATTTTGAGGGCAAAACTCCTATAAGAGGGGAACGATGTTACAACCCCAATTTTGGGTTCTTTTGATGAGAAATGTAATTTCTCTTAATAAAGATAAACGAACAAATAATGATGTCTTTTGATTGAATGCATGAATTTTGTTTATAATAGCCTTGTTGATTTGTTTGTGGGCTTTATTGGCTATTGGGCCCAATAACAAGGAAAAGACAAAGGAAATTCAATTATTAAAAGAATAATAAGAAATGGAGAAAAGAAAGATGTAGAAATCTCTAGAAGGCAAAGGAATATCCTCCAAGGATGGATTTCATGCCTTTTTTGTTCCTTGGATTCCAAGGAGTCCAAGTTGTAAAGATAATGCAACCAAAAAGAGAAAAGATCAATTAAATATTGCTTTACTAAGAAGGAAATGTGAAATAATAATAATATTACAAGAAATATGGATGATGGATCCATCTTGGAAAAGATTTCATGTTCACATGGTTTCTAATAGAAAAAGGAATCAAAATTAAGAAAATAAAGAATTATGAGAAAGAAATTATGCTTGAGTTTTATTAAACATTTACTTTTTTTTATAGAAGTCGGGAAGCTATTTATTCATCTTGCCTTCCCCCTGCAAGCAAATGTGAGATAGGAGTACAAGCATTAATAACAAAATTAAACCTGGTAGTACTACTACCATTACATGAGTTGGCCTCATTAGTTATTAAACTACTAAGGGTAGTAGGAGGGATAAAGTAGGTGCAGGTGTCTACATTGTTTTTGAGATGATGTTTAGCAAGGAGATCAGAAGCAGCATTACCGGTTCTTTTAACATATTTGACGCAATAGTCATTTTCCTCCATCAGTTTATTTATTCGGGCAATAACATTAGCAAAAGATGGGTTGTTGATACCATCCTCCTGGATCATTCTTGTCGCAATAAGGCTATCAGTCTGCAGCTCAATAGTTCCTGAGAGATTGGTGTTGGCATATTCCATAGCTTTGAGAATACCAGTAAGTTCTGCATAGAGGACTTTAGTAGTAGCGACTTTCTCACCATAACCCCCCATCCAATGACCATGATGGTTTCTAATAATGCAGGCAACAGCTGAATTGTTTTTTCCGATTGCAGCATCAGAGTTGATAGTGAACTGCCTGGTAGTAGTCGGAGACCAATGCAAGTTATCCGAGTTTCTTGTGATGGGATTGATGGTACCAATAGCTAATTCATTCATATTAATATGATTAGTTATACGGCTTATGATTCTGTTCATAGTTGGTTTTATATTGTTGAAAACATCTTCATTTCTGTTGCGCCATAGGGTGTGGCATGTGATAGAAAAAATTCTAGCTTGGCGATTGTCCTTGCTGATATAATTGAACATCCAACTGATGTCGTCTACATCATTCCAAAAGTCATCATTGAGGTAGTTGTCCAGGACCGATCTCCATATGAATTTGTTTTGTCTGCAGTCCCTGAGTGCATGTAACACAGTTTCATTTTGAAGGTGGCACCTAGGACATAGGCTGTCAGTAGTCATATGCCTTTCATTTCATCGAACATTAGTAAGGATTGCATTGTGGCCCATCATCCAGAGCAGCAATTTGACAGAAGGTGAAACTTTCAGTTTCCATATGGATTCCCATTTGCGTTGCGCCAACTGAGCTTGGTTGGGACAACAAAGTTCATAGTCAGAAGCAGTGTTGAAAGCGCCATTATCAGTGTGCATCCAGGCACGAGTATCTTCTTTAGGAGTGTTAAAAGGTGCATTGATTTGAAGGATATCTTGCACAACAACATTGGGTAACCAGTGCTCAAGGAATTCACGGTCCCATTCTCCATTCAAGTTAATAACACTCCCAACCTTCAGATCTGTAAGATCAATTGGGATCACATTGAGAGCTAACTCTCTAAGACAGTGATAATTGGTTGTCCAGTTGTCCTCCCAAAAATTTATGCTCATCCCATTAACATGTATCATTTTGGAGTTGTTAAGGATTATGTCTTTCGACCGGAAACCTTCTATGCTCATACGAGATACATTGATCGGGCATCTGTCCTCATAGCCATTGAAACATTTCTGCATGCCAATGCACCATTGTGATTTTCTGTTAGAGACCAAGTCCCAAGTGTTCTTGAGAGTGAGAGCAGTGTTCCAATTCCTTATGGATCTAACACCTAGACTGCCTGCAGCCTTAGTGCTAGTGAGTTTCTTCCAACCAACGAGGGAAACTGGTTTATCTTTGAATCCTCCTCCCCATATGAACTTCCTTATGCTGCCATCGATCTGATCGCACAACTTGAGGGGTAGTCTAGCAGTTTGCATGACGTAAGTGGGTAGCGCAGAAAGTGTTGTCTTGGCCAGGAAAACCCTTCCAGCCCTGGATAAACATTTAGATGACCAAGCATTCACACGGGTATTAACCTTTTCAAGAATAGACGAATAGGTGTTCTTGTTAATTCTATTATGCATGATTGGAACACCCAGATAGATACCCAAGTCCGAAGTGACTTGGAACCCACTGATCCTGCTGATTCTTCTTCTGACTCGGTTGCCAACAGAGATTGAGAAGAATATGTGTGTTTTGGCAGATGAAATTGATTGTCCGGACGCATTACCAAAATCTTCGAAGCATTTCAAGATGTGTTTAATCTGGTCTTCTTTGGCCTCAGCAAACAGAATTATATCATCTGTGAAGTAGACATGAGCAATGTTGGGTCCAGACTGGCTAATTTTGAGTGGTTTCCAGTCACCATTAGTGACGCTTTTTTGTATCATCTGGCTTAGCATTTCAAGACATAAAATAAATATCTAAGGCGAAAGTGGGTCACCTTGTCTTAGGCCTCTGCTGGCTTTGAAGGGCTGGGAACTGCAACCATTCCAAATGACGGTGCTGGAGCCTCCAGTGATTGAATTTATAATGAAATTCCTTATATTGGTTGGAATACCAGTTTTCTTTATTGTTTCATCAATAAAGGACCAGTCCATTTGATCGAATGCTTTGGTTAGATCAATTTTGATAGCCATAGCAGGCTTGCTGTTTTCAGGCTTCATACGTTTGATGAGTTCTTGAACCACTGCGATGCTATCAGTAATTCTGTGTCCAGGAACAAAGCTACTTTGTTTGGGTGATATCCATCCCAGGATGAGCGGTTTGATTCTGTTAACCACAATTCTAGCTGCGAGTTTCAACATGATGTTATTCAGGGAAATAGGTCGAAAGTGTTCACACCTTTCTGGATGAGGAACTTTGGGGATCAGAATAATAGTAGCATTACACATGTCTTCATTAAGGGGTAGACCTGCAACTGCGTGTGCAATAGTTTTAGTGACTGCTGTCTTAAGAACTGACCAGTTGTTTTGGACAAACCCGGCATTGATACCATCGGGTCCGGCAGCCTTGGTTGGGTCCATCATCTTCAACGATTTATGGATTTCCTCACATGTGGGGGCGCTTGCTAAAGTCTGTAATTGCTGCGTAGATGGCCTAGTGAACCTGCCTATCACCGCAGTATGAGATCCATGACCCTGGGTGTCGGGTTTTGATAAGATTTTCTTGAAGTGGCTTGAGATCATAGCCTGCAGTTGGTTGGAGTTTGTGATCCACTCGTTGTCATTGTTTTTAAGAGACAGGACGGTGTTCTTCCGCTTTCTTTGATTGACCCATGCATGATAGAATTTAGTGCATGAGTCACCATTCTTCAGCCAGTTGATATGAGCCTTTTGTTTCATGTCTGCCTCCTCCTTATGTAAGAGCGAAAGGAGTTCCTCCTCCATTTTGATACATAGGTTGTCTGATACACTGTCGTGGCTTTCAGCAATCGCACTTTGCAACATAGATATATTCCGGTTGAGACGTACCTTTTGAGCTTGCCGCTGCTTGTGCAAGTTTTTGCTCCAGGTATTTATTTTGCTCTGTATAGCGAGAAAGCTAGAACTGAAGTCCCTGTCTAGGTTCCAGTTGTCGGCTATAAGCTTTGTGAAAGTAGCTTCATCTCGCCAGGAATCTCTGGTCATAAATCGGGCTTGGCCGTGACTAGATTTGTTCATCTTCAGCAGTATAGGACAGTGGTCTGAGGAGAGGCGAGGAAGATGTTCAAGCGATACATTTCCCCATTTTAAGATGAAGTAGTCGTTGGCTACAGCTTGGTCAAGCCTTTCGTGCAGCATACCATGTTTATAGGTATAGTTCATACCAGTGTACCTTATATCAGTTAGTCTGGCATCCGTCAGGGCATCACAGAAGAGGTTGGCCTTAGATTCAACAAACCTGCTGCTTCCAAATTTCTCGGAAGGGTGGGTCATAGCATTAAAGTCCCCTAGGACAACCCAGGGCTCCTTATAGACCAGATTGAGCTTTGAAAGTCTTCTCCACAGAATCTTTTTTAGATTGAGGTGGGTGCTTGCATAAACAAAAGTGATGATAACTGATTTGTTGACTCTACAACTGATGAATTGACGATGGCTGCAGAGTATTTCCAAATCACAAACATTTTGATTCCAGCAGATCCATATACCTCCGGAAAATCCGCGTGCCTCGACCCGGTGAGAATTGGAGAAACCCAAAGCTTTGATGGTGTGCGTGGCATGTTGATGGCTGATTCTAGGCTCGAGGATTCCAACTACACTGGGTTTACGACTTCTGACTATGTCTTTGAGTACCGTACACGTATCATCGTTTCCAATTCCCCTGACATTCCAGCAAAGAGCGTTAAACATTTGTGAAGATTTAATTTGTGCGGGTAGTAGCAGATTAGGAGGTAGATGTTGTCTCTTTCTCCTTGTGTATAACATCCAACTCATTTTCATCCTCATCTTCTTGGACAGAGTACAGGGTGGGAGCATTTTGTTCGCTGCTGCCAACTGCAACATCTTCTCGGGTAGAGTCCAGTATATTAGCATTTTGTTCACTGCTGCCATCTGTAATTCTCGAGCTTCTGCGCCTATTTTCTGGTTGAAGTTGCCCACGTGTAGTGGCTTTTCTTTTCATTTTTGACTCGCTTCCTCTCAGCTTTCTGTCTATTTTGAAGTTCGGATCTGGTCTTGGTCCCATACCTACTGGTGGTTCTGGAATATTGGGTGGTGGTGGGATGATGATCGGATTGTCCAGGTTTGAAATGCAGACAGTTGTAGAAGTTTGGGTAGATGTGGTGTCTGAGACGCCCATGATGATCTCATCTACTTCCAGATTAAGAACAGTGTGGGTTTGCTTATCTTTTACTTGTGTTGCAGGTGGGATGGTATTCATAGTATCTGTGGATGTCTGCCCTTCAATGACCTTCTCTTGTGTCTTAGTTGTCTTATTTTTTGCCTTCCATACCTTCGCACTTCTTGTGTCATTTTTTTGTCCCTGGTTGTCCATACAGATTCTAGCAGCAGTGCTGTCTTCTTGGTTTTCCTCTTCCTGTGGATCCTCATTCATTAGAGAACTGAATCTGTTGTTATGATTTGGATCTGGTGGTTTTTCTGTATGCGAAGTCTTCCGCCTTCTATTACCACTTCTTTTCCTCTGTGTTTGCCAAGTTTCGGGTATTTGGTTGCTGGTAATTTCTTCTGTCTGTCTATTTTGTTGGTTGATATCTTAGGATCCTTGGTCGTCACTGTTATCAATGTGAACAGGCTTGCGACAATGTTTAGAAATGTGCCCTTCCTCGCCGCATGCTAGACACATCCAGGGGAATCCCTCGTATTCGACTTCAAACTCAACTCCGTTTATAAGGATGTTTGGTGTGAAAGGTTTCACAGTACTGACCTGGATGGCCAGTCTTGCAAATCTGCTACGCGTTCTCTTCATGGTATGTTCATCTACCTTCACAAGACGGCCTAGGGCCAGGCATAGATAATCAAACATTGTAGGTACATACAGATGCAGAGGCAAGTTTAGAATCCGGACCCATGTTACCATGAATTCTGGAAAGTCTTCTGCTGGTGTGAAGTTCTCATTCCATTCCCAGACCATTATGTTTTTTCCGAAGAGCTTCCATGGTCCTCCGAACATGGCTGTGTCATAATCTTTTCTACTAGAAAACTGCAGCACAAAGTGACCCATATCAAGTTCGTACATATTGAATCGACCAGAAATGCCCCAAAGTTGTTTCAGTCTGTCCCTAAAGGTTAGGTAACCGACAGTAGTTCCAACCATGCAGACAACAACCGCAAACTTCCATGGTTTAGCAAGGCACTCTACAGCGCAGTCGGTTTTATGTTTAGGGCCGGCATACCATCACGAGCCCCCAGAGATATGTCTTCTACTGATAGATTATTTTCGAACAGTTTGTCCACGAAGAATTTAGAGTTTTGATCTTCCTCACCCACAGATATGTTTTTGGCTCCGTCCATGCCGGCAGTGTTACCATAATGATCTCCGCCGCCGTCATGGTGGTCATTTGTTGTTTCATTGTTCTGTCCCTGACCGGTCGCAGGGAAATCTTCCATTCTCAGATTGAACTCGGTCTTGTCGTTTAAGGTGCCGACAGAGTTTCTAGCCATAGCGCTGGTTCCCCGCAGCCCAGCGTAGTTGAACTCTAGGCCTGCGCCTGGGATCCCAAAACCTGTGTTGTTCTTCTCATTATATCTAGGTGATCTTGATCTCCCTCTTGATGCTTTGTTATGCCGGGACTCGTCGGGTTCTTCTTCACTTCCGTCTTGGCCGCCGCCATGGCTTCCGCCATGGTTAGGGCTTCATTCCCAACGATCGCCCCTCCAGTCTCCTCTCCCGCCCCTTCTTCTCCCGTGCGCCGTCATAATAAACTTCTATATGCTATCCCTATTAAACATTTACATGCATGTGAAGAAACCATATCTTTGCTTTCGAGTTTAAGGCTCAAAATTGGAATAAAGGAAGATAATGCAAATCTAAAGATTTCCCTAAAATTTGGTTGAAAAAACAATGCACGGATTCCAAGTTATGCAATTTACAAATAATCCTAAAGTATGGACATTAATTGCATAGTAATTATGTGTCATGATTTATCTGGGATTAAATCCTGATTTTTTTATTTTGGGCACTCATCTGCGATCGTTGGATCTATGATCCACGGCCTGGGATGAATCCCAGTCTCACGAGGATCTGGGATAACAGAGTCCCAGCTGCAAATCTTTAATCGAAGATTGCGCAAGCTTGGGAACATTTGTGGAGCTTTGAACGAGTCCTTTATCTTTGGGAATGTGTCCCACTCTTAACCAACCTAGATTTTTGGTGGTTTTGTTAACATTTGAGGGAATCCCCAAACTCGTCGGATACCAGTGGCCACCCTATATATAAGGTAGTGCGCACAACACAGCGAGCAACCCTACAGTCTACCTTCTCATAACCGCAACATGGAGGCGGTTGTCATGATGCTGCCAATTCAAGGAATTGACTCGACCTGAGACCCTGTCGAGAAGCAGGTAACTTCGGAAGGGAACCACACCTCGTCGGCGATAAAGGAGTGGTGCAAATGAGGAATTGACCTCCCAGGCAAGTCCGCGAGGGGTAGGCGGAGCTCCTGGACCAATCAGGCTACTCGTAGATGCACGGATGGCTGGAGTCAACCCTTGAGTTGACTCGGCTGGGCTACTCATGAGCCAGCCTGAGGAAGAAGATGATCAAGGGGTAAAAGACCCCTTTTCCCTCCCTCTTATGTGGTTTAGGTAAGGGCATAATTACCTTTTTCTTCTTTTCAATCGCAGGTCAAGGCACGAGTTTGTGGATCGTTGGATCCTGCGTGGTCCAACGGACCACGGATCGAACGACTAGGGTTTTTTTGATGAAATCGTAATAAATTAGAAAATACAGAAAAGTGGCTTTTCTTGCAAAAATCATATCTTTTACTAGAAAACTCGGATGAGAAAAGTTTATCACATCAAAATTGATCAAAAATATATGAGGAACACGTTAAAAATAATTTGAGAACCTGATTTCGTTCCTATTTGCAAAAGTGTATAACTTTGATGAAAAGGTATTAATTTGTGGTTAGAAACCCTAATTGATGATAAAGGATAGATTTAATATTGCAAATAGGTTAATTCGAGCATGGTTAACTTGTTTAATGATAAAGATGAATCTTAACCTATTTTGAATATAAAATTGCAAGGTTTAGGGTTTTAAACCTAATATGATGGTTAATATGCTTAGAAACCATAAATAGGAGAAAAAGGAAAGAAAAGTATTTATGATCCAAAATTAGGGTTTCATGTTGGTAAAAGATGATCTTAGGATCTTTTGTGAAAGAAAGATGAAATAATTTGGGTTTGTAAGTAATTTTATAAAATTAGGGTTTAAAGTAATAAAAAAATGGAGTGGAACCCTAATTGTAATCAAAACCCTAAAAAGGACTAATAACCCTAGGAAACAACTAGGATTAATAGATCTTGATGGCATGATCAATGATAGGAAATTGGATGCCTATTTCAGGATCAACTTGGGTGTGCTTGCTTGGTTTCTTAATTGGTTGAATTATTTCTGTATTTAAGTCAGCTTGATAGGTATGTGGTTAATTATGGTTAATCGCATTAGTTTCCCGAAGGGTTTCTCAGATGATTCATAGCATTGAATGCAACTTATCAGTTTGGATTGATTCATACTTGCAAATCATAAAGTCACTATGATTATCACAATAATATTAGAAGTGTGAATTCTCACACCTACATGCCACCCCAATGGATGATGCCAAAGGTCAAGCCCAGGAGGGAAGACTAATGGGCACCATGAGTGGTGACCCCAGGCACCAAGCTCGGGATTGAGAAGGTGGCCTATGATATTGCATGACTAAAGTGCACCATGAAGGGTGACCCTAGGCACCAAGCTCGGGATTGAGAAGGTGGCCTTAAGTCAATGGCAAAAGAGAAACCCTAAGGTGGGTATGCCAGGGTTAGGGAAAAAGTGGTGGAGAATGTCACATTGAAAGCATAATTTGGCTTGTTAATTAACTTGATTGTGATATTTAGATTGTTAGCCATATTTGCAAAATTTTGGTTGTCCACACATACTGGCATATTTTGATATGCTGGCCGTCATTTTGTTTGTCGGCATTTTAGGTACAGAATTGAAAAGAAAAAATAGTAAACTGGCATATGTGGAATTAAATAAGAGTTAAAGTACAAGGATGATTAGTTAGAATAGACTCCAGATGTGGATAGAAGTAGATATCCAAGTTTTTGAAAAAGGTTTGCAAAGTTTTATTTTATTTCAGCCTTTCAGTTTAGTTGGTAGAATTTGATAATTGTTATTGATTATTTTTCGAACCTTTGATCCTATTAATTGAGATAATGGCTCTGACCTCTTGGTCTCCCTTAATTGGGGGTTATCGGGAGGCGGGGTCGTTACATTTGGTATCAGAGCATAGGTTCCTCATTTAATATTTAATAATTATTAAATTTTACAAACTATGTAGAACTCAATGGAGTTATTTGAGGATTTTCCGGAAGACATAGGTGTCTAGAAAAGGATCATGTCTGGGGGCTGGCAAGATTTTCCTCCGCACTGCTAGTCAGAATATGAGGATTCCCAGATTAGCGTGACTGCCTGGCCAATGTCTCAGGATTTGACTCGAAATAAGATACCTTTAGGACTCTCTCATCTTGTTCATCCCTTCTCAACTCAAATGTTGTTAAGGATTATAAGGATTAGGGTTTTCTCTCTTTTCCTCACCCTCTTGAGGTATGGGTAAGGTTGATAAGGTTTAAGGAATCCTCCACCAAATTAATGAAAAGCATGTAAATAAGATGTCATGGACACAAGCTTAATAGTTTAAGCGTGAACTAATGAATAGATACATGCTTAGGTCGTATGACATATGTTGTCATGCCCTCAGGAGAGACCTGAGGTTAGACCTCCTTGTCAGGAGGATGAGTGGAGAAAGCTAGTCTTGGAGATAGAGACCTCCATCATAAGTAGAGACCTGGCATATCCTCTGAGGATGATGCTAACCCTAACCCTAAGAGGTGGTTCGAAAGATAGATGACACGATGAGTTAGATGTCATGGTAGACCTGGTATAGGGGTGGACATGCCTTTGGATGCCCATATGAGCCATGAGAGGTTGGATGACCTAGTACCCTTGGTGACCCAACCCTGGGAAGGGTCGTGCATGTAGAGTGAAGGATAGCTCGTTCAATGATGAGATTAGTGAAGAACCTATGGAAACCCCATGAGCTTATATGAGCAAGGCATAGTATGCACCCAGAGTACATCAAGTAGTGTGGGAAGTAGGTCAAAACCCTGGTCAGGAGTGTATGATGGATAGCATACGAGATAATCTTGAGTAAACATAGGCTTCACCTAGGTAGGGGTATGCTTGTGAGCTTGATCCATCTTCATGGAGAGAGGACCCCTAATTGTGAGGTTGGTTGTACGATTAGCTCTCTCAAGAGAGAGAGAGCAGGACCCAAGAAAGAAGGTTGGAAGCATAGACTCCAAGATATGAGGAATAGTGGGGAGTTGAGGATGATGCGACCTAAGTGAATGGTTGCTCTTGCCTCATGCATGATCCCTAGAGGCTAATGGTATCTTGGTTTCCTTTAGAGGAACCAAACCCTAAAGAGAGGATGAGGTTGCTGGTACCTATGTGCCTATGGTATAAGTGTTTACCGTCGAAGATAAGCAGAAGAGTTCCTTAACACCATGAAGAGGTTTAGTAGCAAGTGTGAGGCTTTATACCCAGTTGGTTGTAATTGAGGAGGACTCCACTCTGAAGTGTTGTTCATATAAAAGGATTATGGGAAGCGCATGACATACCTTGGACATGCTTGGTTCATGGTTAAAGGTTGAGCATGCAGTTGGACATCTAAGTGAACCTAGGGTTCCTAGGCCTAAGAGGGGAAGTGGTGTACCTGATGCTCATGATGATATTTGAGTTTTTATAGATTCGAGCATAGTACTCCTCATGTCTAGAGGAAGGGTGAACCCCTTGAGTTTAAGGTGTGTTTGATGAACCCCTCACATATAATTTGATGACATGGGAAGGTATGATCTTGATCTAATGTTGGGGATGAGAACAAGTATGACCTAGCATGATTTAGTAGGTGGTCTTCTTGTGCCTTAGTAGCTTGCTAGGGTTAAGCATGCCCATGTGGATGTAAACCCTAGACATAAGGGCATTTGTGAACTTTGTTATTAAGATATAGTCTCCTCCTATTCTTGGAGAGGGACCCATTGGTAGGGTGTATACCAGTTTTGTAGGTTTTGGGGAAGCCTAAAGAGGTCTCACAGAATCTTGAGAAGCAAAGTGAAGAGTACACTGTAAGAGAATGAACCTGTAGACTCATAGATAACCATCTCTAAGGGTGTGTGGATGTGTTACCATGGAGGTAACCGGTATGGGACCTAACCAAGGTAGGTAGGTCGTCATGACCATTATAAAAGGAGGAAAATAAACCCATGAATGTAGAGAGAGATGATGAAGGCTTGGGTAAGGTTCTAAGTTGGGCATGTACTATAATAGAATCCTAAGTCTATCCTAGGGTTAGGAAGGGATAAGACCGATGGAAGTAGGAGTTGCCTAATTCCCTAGTTGCACATGACCATAGGGTCAGGAGGTGACAACTATCATTATCTGAGGACCATGGGTTAGGAGATTGATCACCTTCTTGAAATCATGGGACCCAAAGGGCAGATGTGTAGGGCACTCTCTGGATGCATAAGGGAAGAGGGCTGATCCCAAAAGTGTCAGCACCCTATAGACCTCGAGGAGATGACTAAGGAATGTGTGTGGACCCTATTAGGTTTGAGACCAGTTTTCCATGGAAGTAACTTTGATATTGAGATGACCATGATGTAGAGACATAAATTGCACGTTTCAGCTTATATTCAAAGGTGTATTAGCAATGTGCGATGTACCATCTGTACTCCTGGAATAGGAAGAACTTTGTGTTTGGACAACCACCAAATGCTTATTTCCTCTTATTATGGGAGTGAGAGATAGGACAGTACGCATGCCATACACCAAGAATAAAGACGATGTGAGTTGAAACATTGGTAAGAGGTATGAGGACATAGATGATAACATACCCTTGTGGAGTACACGAGGTGTAGATGGTTTATAAACCTCAAGAGAATTAAGGTAATCATCTTGTGAGGATGTTTTAACATGAGCTATGTGGAATTGGCAAGTGATACAAGGTTGAGTTTGATAACCAAGAAGGTGAGCTCAGAGTGTTTTTGATGAAGATAGACTTAGAGTTTGAGCTGAGATAATAAGTGAAGGTGTATGTCTTCAATATTCCCTATCAACTAAGGGTGTGAAGTGGTTGAGATGCAGCTGCTTAAGTTTAGCTAGAGGCTAGAAGAGGTTGTTAGGTTAACCCTAAGCCTCAAAAAGGATATATGTTTGGCTAACACTCAGATGTAACGAGACCGTTGATCGAGTAAGTGGTTGCTTAGTTTGCCAGCCTAGGGCTTACCATGATAAAAGGATGGTTGAAGAACCTCAGACACACTTCTCTGGAAAAGAAGGTAATGAAACCTCGATTAGAGTGGTTTAGGGTTTCTGAGGAATCAATCTTGAGGAATCATGACATATAGGAGATCATGGTTTTGAGATCACCATACACCGTGGTACTACGAAGATAGTAAGTGACAGTAGTACTTTGGATGATTAAGATGAAGTTGCATGTGGCTTGTCGCCATGTAGGCCAGGAGGTGAAGGACGAACACTAATAACCCTTTGAGTTGATATAGAGGATAGAAATATCTGAGAGGGAATGGGAGTTCATCACTATGGATGTTGTGACAAGTCTCCCTTAGACCAAGGAAGGTCAAGATGCAATATGGGTTAAGATGGATGTCCTTACCTAGATGACATGAGAAAGAAAGATTTCTATCAGGGGACGGATCTGGTTGAACTACATATGAGAGAGATGGTTTAACTACACCATGATGTGAGTTCAAAAGTTCTTGAGTATGACCTAAAGGTTTACTTCCATGTGGTGGAAGTAGGTACATGAAGAACTTGATGTTAGTACAACTTGTCACCCCTAACTAATGGTTAGTATGATCCTGATAAGAGGGTCTGATGGGAGCATGTGTGCTCATTCAGGGTGATACATGGGGGGCAGTTCTTGCCTTATAAGAGATGTGATGATAACCACCTTAGTCAGTATTAGGATGTAAAGAAGCTTTGTAAGAGAGGTTGTGTCGGTCACCACTTCATTAAGATGATGTGGTGAAGGGACCTCACGAAGGTCAAAAAAGGACCACAATGTGTGCAGATGAAGTCACTTTGATCGTGCAAATGGCTGAAAGAGAGGCCAGAGGCGACATGAGTCCTGAGTTGATGCAAAGCACACTGACATGCAGTTCACTGTGGGAGAGTATGTGACGTGAAAATCTGACCCCTCCAAGTTATAGCTAAGAGAGTTGAGTCCCGATTGCATGGTCCATTTGAGATGGATTGTTGGAGATGGTTGTGTTTAGCCTTACCCCTCAGGATAGCATGAAGTATAATGTGTTCCATGAGTCTGATTTAGAGCACTATGTGAGGTACCCAAGCCATGTGCTGAGCCCTGAACCTATTCAGCTTTTCGAGAGGCTGAAAAGTCCTGAGTCACCTATGAGGGTACGATATACCAAGGTAAGAAAGAACTCAGATGAAAGAATATGAAATGATGAAGGTTCTTGGGAAGCACCATGGAAAGGGTGCGGCTACATGGGAGCCATGATGGACATAAGAAAGGCTTATCCTATTTGTTTGTGTGTGCCTAGTGGAATTTTGAGGGCAAAACTCCTATAAGAGGGGAAGGATGTTACAACCCCAATTTTGGGTTCTTTTGATGAGAAATGTAATTTCTCTTAATAAAGATAAATGAACAAATAATTATGTCTTTTGATTGAATGCATGAATTTCGTTTATAATAGCCTTGTTGATTTCTTTGTGAGCTTTATTGGCTATTGGGCCCAATAATAAGGAAAAGACAAAGGAAATTCAATTATTAAAAGAATAATTAAGAAATGGAGAAAAGAAAGATGTAGAAATATCTAGAAGGCAAAGGAATATCCTCTAAGGATGGGTTTCGTGCCTTTTTGGTTCCTTGGATTCTAAGGAGTCCAAGTTGCAAAGATAATGCAACAAGAAAGAGAAAAGATCAATTAAATATTGCTTTACTAAGAAGGAAATGTGAAATAATAAAAATATTACAAGAAATATGGATGATGGATCCATATTGGAAAAGATTTCATGTTGACATGGTTTCTAATAGAAAAAGGAATCACAATTACAAAAATAAAGAATTATGAGAAAGAAATTATGCTTAAATGAGTTTTATTAAACATTTACTTGCATGTGAAGAAACCATATCTTTCTTTTATAGTTTAAGGCTCAAAATTGGGATAAAGGAAGATAATGCAAATCTAAAGTTTTCCCTAAATTTTGGTTGAAAAACAATGCACAGATTCCAAGTTATGCAATTTACAAATAATCCTAAAGTATGGACATTAATTGCATAGTAATCATGTGTCATGATTTATCTGGGATTAAATCCTGATTTTTTTTATTTTGGGTGCTCATCTGTGATCGTTGGATCTATGATCCACGGCCTGGGTTGAATCTCGGTCTCATGAGGATATGGGATAACAGAGTCCCGGATGCAAATCTTTGATCGAAGATTGCACAAGCTTGGGAACATCTGCGGGGCTTTGAATGAGTCCTTCGTCTTCGGGAATGTGTCCCGCTCTTAACCAACCTAGATTTGTGGTGGTT
Organism: Alisma plantago-aquatica; assembly: GCA_963693085.1. Lineage (NCBI taxonomy): Eukaryota > Viridiplantae > Streptophyta > Magnoliopsida > Alismatales > Alismataceae > Alisma > Alisma plantago-aquatica. Next base: position 464,240,582 of record OY856414.1, read on the forward strand.
TTGTTAACATTTGAGGGAATCCCCAAACTCGTCGGACACCTGTGGCCACCCTATATATAGGGTAGTGCACACAACAAAGTGAGCAACTCTATAGTCTACCTTCTCATAACCACAACACGGAGACGGTTGTCATGATGTTGCCAATTCAAGGAATTGACTCGACCTGAGACCCTATCGAGAAGCAGGTAACATCAGAAGGGAACCACACCTCGTCGGCTATAAAGGAGCGGTGCAAAGGAGGAATTGACCTCCCAGGCAAGTCTGCGAGGTGAAGGTAGAGCTCATGGACCGATCAGGCTACTCACAGATGCACAGATGGCCGGAGTCAACCCTTGAGTTGACTCGGTTGGGCTTCTCGTGAGCCAGCCTGAGGAAGAAGATGATCAAGGGGTAAAAGACCCCTTTGCCCTCCCTCTTCTGTGGTTTAGGCAAGGGCATAATTTCCTTTTTCTTATTTTCAATCGCAAGTCAGGGCGCGTGTTTGTGGATCGTTGGATCCTGCGTGGTCCAACGGACCACGGATCGAATGACTAGGGTTTTTTTATGGAGTCGTAATAAATTAGAAAATCCAAAAAAGTGACTTTTCTTACAAAAATCATATCTTCTACTAGAAAACTCAGATGAGAAAAGTTTATACATGAAAATTGATCAAAAAAATATGAGGAACACAACAAAAATAGTTTGAGAACCTGATTTCGTTTCTATTTGAAAAAGTGTATAACTTTGATGAAAATGTATTAATTTGTGGTTAGAAACCCTAATTGACGATTAAGGATAGATTTAATATTGCAAATAGGTTAATTCGAGCATGGTTAACTTGTTTAATGATAAAGATGAATCTTAACATGTTTTGAATATAAAATTGCAAATTTTAGGGTTTTAAACCTAATATGATGGTTAATATGCTTAGAAACCATAAATAGGAGAAAAAGGAAAGAAAAGTATTTATAATCTGAAATTAGGGTTTCATGTTGCTAAAAGATGATCTTAGGATCTTTTGTGAAAGAAAGATGAAATAATTTGGGTTTGTAAGTAATTTTATAAAATTAGGGTTTAAAGTAATAAAAAAATGGAGTGGAACCCTAATTGTAATCAAAACCCCAAAAAGGAGTAATAACCCTAGGAAACAACTAGGATTAATAGATCTTGATGGCATGATCAATGATAAGAAATTGGATGCCTATTTCAGGATCAACTTAGGTGTGCTTGCTTGGTTTCTTGATTGGTTGAATTATTTCTACATTTAAGTCAACTTGATAGGTATGTGGTTAATTATGGTTAATCGAATTAGTTTCCCGAAGGGTTTCTTGGATGATTCATCGAATTGAATGCAACTTATCGGTTTGGATTAATTCATACTTACAAATCATAAAGTCACTATGATTATCACAATAATATTAGAAGTGTGAATTCTCACACCTACATGCCACCCTGATGGATGATGCCAAAGGTCAAGCCCAGGAGGGAAGACCAATGGGCACCATGAGTGGTGACCCCAGGCACCAAGCCCGGGATTGAGAAGGTGGCCTATGATATTGCATGACTAAAGTGCACCATGAAGGGTGACCCTAGGCACCAAGCTCGGGATTGAGAAGGTGGACTTAAGTCAATTGAAAAAGAGAAACCCTAAGGTGGGTATGCCAGTGTTAGGGCAAAAGCAGTGGAGAATGTCACATTGAAAGCGTAGTTTGGCTTGTTAATTAACTTGATTGTGATATTTAGATTGTTAGCCATATTTGCAAAATTTTGGTTGTCCCCACATACCGACATATTTCAATTTGCTGACTGACGTTTTGTTTGTCGGCATTTTAGGTACAAGATTAAAAAGGAAAAACACTAAAGTGGCATATAAATAAGAGTTAAAGTACAAGAAGGATTAGTTAAAATAGACTCCAAATGTGGATAGAAGTAGATATCTGTTTTTAAAAAAGGTATGTAAAGTTTTATTTTATTTCAGCATTTTAGTTTAGATGGTAGAATTTGATAATTGTTATTGATTATTTGTCAAACCTTTGATCATGTTAATTGGGATAATAGCTCTGACCTCTTGGTCTTACTAAATTGGGGGTTACCAGGAGGCGTGGTCGTTACAGATATGGTATTGTGTATATACCGCTAAAACAATACTGAGATTTTGGCTTGTATACCTCAAGGTTTTATGTTGCTTCAATATATGTTTTGACAGAGAAACTGTTATATGTTGTCCTCGAGATAAGATGAGACAATATATGTACAATGCGGATCATGATATATATAAGTTTTGGATCTCTCAGTAAGAGATTCCTGGTATTGTATTTCCTTGCAAAATGGTTTTAATTCTTAGTGATTTTTGTTAATCCACTGTTTATGATTATTCCACAATTATTATTGGTGATGGCTTGATTTGTTATCAGGTCATCACAAAGTTTTGGTATCAGAGCTAAAGGTTCGTTGAGTCTACATAAACATAGTACTAAGGTGTTGAATCTATTCTAGTGTCCTCCAGTATATCTTATAGTGACTTCTGCTTATGTAGAAGATAGAGTAAAGCTTAAAGATGTATGGAGAACACAAGGAACACATTGTTGAAAGCAATGTTGTTGCACCAGGAGAAGGTGCAATGGATCAGGCGAGAGAAGAACGACTGCCTGAGAATCCCTAGATTGATCCAACCATGATAGAGAAACCTTCTCTTAATGCTCTCACTACACTGGTTATGACAGTATTAGCACATATAAAGGATCATATACTAGCAACACAACCTAGATTATCGGTTCCCAATGATGAAATTTTGAGCTCTAGTAGGATTTCTGATCAACATAGTTATATTAGAGCAGTGGAAAATGTCGAAAGAATTATGTTACGACACGGAAATAAAGTGTAAGATACCGGATCTTGGACCCTGCCCTAGAACTATGACCTTTTGGGTTTGACCAAACAAGGTTAAGGTTATAGTGATTCTAATAATCTAATGTGTGAATAATGTAATATAATATGTCATATAACTCATTTGGTGATAATAAGATGATGAATAACTTAATTGGATGCATAATGATCTAATGGGCCTCTAATGGGCCATATGACAGAACCCATGTAAGAAAGCCTCAAAATAAAGAATAGACTTCAAATTCGTAATCTACACATTAAAATAAGTTTACATATCAATTTTCATCTAATTTGGACCGCCTTGGAATAATATGGTAAGATAGGAGAGAGAAATTGCCTAAAAGGTGTAATTAATAAATAAATATAATTCATGACACCAAAAGTTAGAAATAAAGACAAATTCGTATTCAACACACTTAAGTTAAATTGTGGATGAAGTTTCACCTAATTTGGATAATCCCAAAGCCATTAATGAAGGAGGAAAGAGAAAATATGAGTTAATTTATTTAACCCATTAAAAGTTTTCAAAAGGAAAAACTAAGTGTATATTCAGAATCTACATGTTTAACTTAACTTATGTACACAATTTGGCTTAATTTGGGGTTCGTTTGCACCCTCAAAAGAGGAAAGAGAAAAGGAATAATAATGCAATGTCACTTTATTAAATAAAATCGATTTTTTCACAGTCACGCTATGATTCTCTGATACTCGAATTTCACTTATACGCTTTCTATCTTGGTCGTTGGATTCTGATCCAAGGGTAGGGAGCTCGTCTCCTACCTTGGGTCGGACTGCCTTTTTGTGTGTACAAGAGCTGAGGTTTTCGATCTGGTTTTCCTTTCTCTCCTTGCCTTCTCATTTTCTTTTGTTTTTCCCACCGCAATCTTGATGCTTTTACGATTGATTTGATCCTATATATATAGGGGTTTCATCGCCTCTTTCTCCTAATCGACACCAGTGCTCCGCAAACCTCGGTTCTCTCCCTGTTCACCTCTCCCATGCTATCTGGAGCCATTGGAGCACCGGGAACTTGGTCCTCGAACTTCTTCGGTATCCCAGGGATGTTTTTCTCCCTTTGGTTCGGCTTCACTGGACCTCGGGTGTCCTTCCCCTTCTTCGGCCACTCTTGCTTGGGATGTCAGGCTCGTCGACGTCTCCAGGGTCTGTTCAAGCTCGAACAATTTCAGTTCTGACTTCGGTTTACCATTGCAGAGGTTTTCGCTCCTTCAATTGGGTAAGATGTTGGCACTCTTCTTTTCCCTTTTCTAATCTTCTTCCTCACCGGATTATGTGCCTAGGGAATCTAAGGTGTTTTGGCCTCCATCTGTCTTGGTTTGCCTACCATCACCTTCTCCATGGTTTACTCAACCATTTTCGAGAGATCTATTTTTCTAAGATCTCGTTTTCTCCTTTCCCTGCATTCTCAGCCAATGCAGCAGCTTGCTGCTTGCATTCATGGCGAGTAGCAGCGGGAGGGATGAATCCCCCTGTAGTTATCTCGGTTCTACCCTCGCCCTCTCTTCTGTTTTGTTTTTTATCTAGGGCAAAATAATAATCTTGCCTCCATATTTTCTTGTTTGGGGCGGGTCAAACTGGTTGTTGACCCTGCGGCTTGGCTGTCACTAGTTGGCCCAGGTCAGCAGGGCCCAACCCCCTTCTCTCTCTTTCGCGAGTCTTTTGTTTACATGGATTTTTCTAATTGGTTGTGCTTAAGAATTTCATAACTAATTATTTACTGATCATAAAAATCTAAATAAATACTCTTTGGATTCATAAAAATTCAATCTTTCTAATGGTGTTGGTTTTGTCGCCTGAATCTGATGTTTTAATGGGCGATTTAATGGATCTAATTAAATAAGATAGTAACTTGTATAATTCATAACTAAATATATAAAAGTCAGAAAAATATAATAAAATATGTTTTGGACTCCTAATAATATAACCTAAAATATGGCATAGTTTTTATGACCTAATTCACATATAATAAAAAGGCGATTTTTAAGGTTTTGAATAATTAACAAAAACCTAACCCTAATTCCACATATATGCTTAATAGGTTTTTTTGGATGCCTAGGCTTGGACCTAGATGTGACTTTGGATCGTTTGACTCTGAAGTTGAGGTATGTTGTATTCCCTATTACTTCTTGTTGAGCAATTCACCTATATTTTGTCTTTCTCTGGGTCCTATGGACAATAGCCTAAACACATTGTTTTTATCTGTTGTTATCATGGTTTGTGTGAACTATCTTTCTTGTTAAGGACTTGGATATTTTATTGATATCTATCGTGTGCCTTGGTGCATGTTGGTCTCTTATATTAATATGTGCCACTTTGAAGTGGATGTTATATGTTTGTATTGTCCATTGTGTGATGGAAACCTTTGTATCATCTTCTGACTAAACTATTTACTTTCCTCTATATTTACATGCAATGTGATTCAGTAGCACTAGAGTAGTGTAAATTACTTTAGTTTTGGGGCAGTAATCCCCTATTGTTTATTAAGGAGGGTGGCAGTAAACCACTTCTCCATACCCGAGTGTGGCAGTAATCCATACTCAATTTTATATATTTGGGAGATTGGCAGTATTCCTTTCTCTATCAGGTTCAAGTTTGTGCTTGGCCGCCTTTGTATTTATATTGTTCTAGGGCTATGATTATCTCACATGCATGAAGGTTGATGATGTTGTGGGGTGTGTGCCCTACTACCTTCTTATGTGCCAGTATTGCACAATCTTATTTGTTTTGTTTATGGCAAGTATCCTCTTTTATCAAGTTATGATGTTTCTTTTCTTTTATGCTCGATTGGGTAGTCCTTATCTCTTGCATGGGAAGCCTTTTATTTTTGATGTCCCTTATCCTTTATAAATTGTTCAATTTTCTTTTTAGTATGCACATACCAGCCTTTGCTGATGTCTCCTTTTGTTTCTCTATTTGCTGGGGTATGCTTCCAACCTTAGGTGGAGGACAAGGAAGGCTTGACATGTGGACCCGGACTTATATTAAGAAGTTAAAGCTTGGAGACAATCTTGAGGTGGTTTAGATTTCCTCTACATGGATCCTTATGTTGTAAGTTTAAGATGTTGCCTTGTTTTATAATTGAATATAGTCATGTTTTTATTCCGTTGCTATACTTTGGTCTTTTGATTACCATTATATAAAGATTTGAAAATTTTACACCCACTCCAACATGCCTTCTGAGTATGTTTGAACTGGAGGTTTTATTATTCAAATTTTTAGTAAGGAAGTGGTTTCACTTCTTTAAACAAAGTTTGCTACAAGTGTAGGCAACCAGGACATTTTATAAAGGACAGTCCAGAAAAGGATAATGAGGTAGGAATTAAGAAATATTCTGTCCAAACTCGGGAGCATATGCCTAGAAGTTCTAAAAAGGGGAAGTTTTTTGTAATGACCCCGACTCCCAGTAACCCCCAATTAAGGGAGACTGAAAGGTCAAAGCCGTTAACCAATAAACCGGATCAAACGTTCGACAAATAATCAATAATAATTAATAAACTTTACCAACTAAACTGAAAACTTGTATAAAATAAAACTTTGCTTACCTTTGAAAACTTTGGAAATCTATCTATCCAGAGCTTGAATTTATTCTACCTAAATCCTCCTTGCACTTTTACTTCTTATTTTCACAATGTGACACTTTACTATTTGTTCATTTCAGGGTTTTACCTAAAACACCGCCAAACAAAACGTCAGTCAGCAAGAAGTTGGTATGTGGGGGAAACAATAATCGTGCAACTATAATAACAAAGTAATCAGCCAATTATCATTTAACAGCCAAGATTACGTTTTAAACCATACTACTCAATCCTTTCCTATCCCCTATCTCTATGTTGTCCCTGTAGTGGACTGACTACCTCTCTCTAGGTAGATCTCTAGGGTTGAGTCGCATGGCACTACCCATAGGTAGTCCAATCCCTAACTCAAAGTGACTTGATGGACCTACCCCATTGGTAGCCATATACTAAGTCATCCAATGACCTGATGGGCCTACCCCATTATTAGCCATGTACTATTTCAACCCATTAAGCTACAGAGGGGACTAGGATCTGAGCTAGTAGGCACATCTCTTATGTGATAGTCATATTCACATTATACTTTGCATGAATTAAATTCATCCAATAATTAATTCAAGCCATGATATAAACATCGATAAAATCCTCGTAAAACTAATGTGGGATAATCATAAGTGTAACCACATACCTATCAAGCTGATGTGAGACAATAATAATCCAATCAATCATTAGGCAAGCAAGCATTCAATAAGATCCTGAAACAATTATACAATTTCCTTGTATTACTCATGTCATTAAGATCTATTAAATCTAGCTCACTTCCTAGGGTTTCTAGTCCACTTTTAGGGTTTCCATTGTAGTTAGGGTTTCCCTTCATCTTTTACTATTTCAAGCCCTAATTTAACGCAATTGATCACAAACCCTAATTATTTCAACATTTAATCTTCAGTTTCGAATTAAAGGCACATTTAACCATTAAATAAGTCCATTAAGCCTCTTTTATAAAGCTATCACTTTTACCTTTTTTTATCTATGACAAAGTCATTATGCTCGGTTATCATCAATTTGTAGTTCATCATGGTCTAATACTCATATGAATGTTATTTATTATTAATTCTACCTTGATTCATTCAAAAACCCTAATTTCTATATTAAGGTTAATTATCCACAAATTAGGAACTTTAATTCTCGAAATAGCTTATAACCATGAAAACTTAGTTCTATACATGAAATCAAATAATTAAGTCATTAGTAGTCCTAATTACCAACATTAGAGTTTCAAGGCCCATTAAAGCCTATTTATGCACCTAAACTCTAAATTAAATGAATTACGTGCAAAGTTCATCCGTTTTGTTCCTAATGTCCCTTTTTATCATTAACATGTTAATATCAACTTTAACCATCAATTAAACCCTACTAATCACATTAATCATATCCAAATAGGGTTTCTTAATCACTATTACATTAAAGTTAACAACTTCCATTAATTTTCGAATTGCAAGCAGAATCAGGCTCTAATTATATTTTTAATGGATTCCCCTCATTTTTCTGAGCAAAATTCATGTATAAACTTTTGTCATCTGAGCTACTATTAAAGAGTTATGATTTTCAGAAGAAATACCTTACTTGGGCCAATCCAGGCGCGCCAAGTGTCCTGCTCCTTGCAACATGCTCTTTTGGAAATATAGCGGATTTACAATTCTACCCTTACATAAGTGGCCAGTCCTTTAATCTATGGGAGGGTAAAACGGTCCAATGATCGGAGGTTGTCTTCAACCTTGAGCCACGCGAGTTGGCCGCCGGCTGCAGCCCTACTTGGGGCTACCTACTCCTGCTTAGGGTGCGGGGACCTCCGTCAAAGGTCTCCCTAGCTTTGCCACCCTCCCCCGCACATGGGGTGCCCCCCATCTCATGGTCTAGCTAGCTAGATAGGGCGCACAAGGTCTGTGACCTGGAGACATCTTGCAGCCATCTAACAGTTGTGGTGCACGTCCCAGAGCATGGAAAACTAGCCTAGTTCCTCCAATGTTGTCGTGGGAGTGTTGGGCTTCCATTGTGCCCCCTTCTCATCTCCTTGTTGCTCTAGGGTTAGATCCATACCCTCGACTAGGGTTTACACATAAGGAAGAAGGAGAAGAGTGTGGGATCTTTCTCTCTCTCTCTCTCTCTCGGACTCAAACTAGGGCTTTACCCCTTTTATATAGGGTGAGAATCGAATCCCTAAGGCGTGCCTCCATGAGGACTCAAGTCCCAAACTCGAAAGGAAACATACTTTCCTTGGTTGTGAAGCAACCATCTCTCTCTCTTCATTATCTCCTATTTCCTTGATATTCCTTATTGCATTGATATTTAAGAATTCGAAATTCCTTTCCCTTATTTTCTTTATTCTTATCTTTTAATTCATTGGCCTCGAAATTATATTCTCCTCAAGTAGGAAATACTCCTTCTTAACAAAACCACATAATTCCATTAATTATGTATTCCCATTATCCTTTTATTTTGCAATTTTGGTATTTTATCTTTCTTTCCTCTTTATTGGGTCTCCTTGGATCCCAAGAAACTCTATTATTTCGAAATTCCTTTTTAAGGAATACTCATTATCCTTAAATGCATCAATATGCATTATTTCACATTATCTTGTTTATTTTTCATAAAAATATCTCTTTTTGAGGTTTTATCTTTATTTTCCTCATTGGTATTCCTTTCAACCTTAGGAATCCTTGGGATATGAAATTTCACTAAGGATAACTCAATTATACCTCTTTTCACTTATTTTCCATATTTCATCAATATTTTCAATTTCTTTCTTAATAAAGAAATACTTAATTGATCTTTTCTTATTGCACTCTTTATGCAACTTTGGACTCCTTGGAACCCCAGGAACCCAAGAGGCATGAAATCCCTCTTTGCATTTGCCTTCTAGAGGTTTCCAGATTTTTCTTTTCTCAAATATTCAATTATTCATTCACTAATTGAATTTTCTTGTTATTTGGATCCAATAGCCAATAAAGCCCACATCACAAACATCAAGGCCATTGTAAACAAAATCCATTTATTCGAACCAAATTATATCATTATTTGTTCAAATATCCTTAATATGAGAAATTACATTTCTCACCAAATAAACCCAAAAATTGGGGTTGTAACATTTTTGGTGCCACTAATGCAACAAACGTCTAATGCACCTGGGAAATGGCTACCAAGAAGGGGCAAAGTACCTAATGTTCCACCAGTTAGAACTCTTGATGTAGCTTCTACATCGGTAAAAAGGATGGGAAGACCAGGAAATGCATATAGGATATGTCGTAAATGTGGACGTGTTGGGCAAATTAGATCCTTTTATCCAAGAAGAAGGAAGGGAATGACCCAACCACCAAGGCAGAGTCAACAAGACTCTCAAAGGCAATGGTTTAGTAGTGGTACATGAGGACATGGATAGGCATCTTGAGTAGGTCCATCTGCACCAAATGATAAAGCACGATGTTGGAATCATGCAACAACAAGATTCTATGTAATGAATCAGCCTTAGACAGTAATCGATCCATGAATTGAGACAGGTCAGATGAAATTGTGTCATTTTGATATGTCATTTCATGATTTAATCTGTTAAGTATGAGAAAGTAGTTGTTGTTGATCTTCCTTTGATTAGTCCTATGAGGACTTAAGGAAGATGAGAACTTACATCTTGCTCAGTAATATTTAAAATGCTTTATAAGTTCTTTTATCAGTATAAGAGAGGATGAGGTGTAAAAGAGTTGCTTGGATACATCCAGGGATGCTAAGTCCTATGTTTTTGATGATATAAAAGTAAGGTATATGATACAAACAAGGTGCATACTACCTAATCTCAGTACCTGTATACCCTGGCCATGTATTTAACTATTGAAGGCAAGGTAAGTATGGGACTCTTAGATTGTTATCTTTCTGATTACTCTAATCAAGTAATCATATTGAGACAAGTTAAAGACCATAGTGAAGTTGAAAATATGGCATGGATATATCTATCCCATCCCAACTGCAATGAAATAGAAACTGAGTTTACCTTAAACCAGTCTGTGTGTATGAGGAAGTAAAAAGTACAATCCTCATAATAAGAGAAAGGGAACATGGGAGATGATCCTTGTTCAATAAAGAATGTGTGAAATGAAGATCTTCCTATTATGTGGAAATAAATAGAATTAGAAAATGACTTATGAACAGTTGAAAGTTCATGCAATAATCAAGGAAGATGATAATCTTCTTTCTTTGGTAAACAACCCTTGGTGATGTTGGGGTGATAAGAGGAATATGTTTCCATATGTTTTTTTCCTTATAGGGACATGATAATTAATTAAGTCTTATGACACCTGATGTGCAAATATTAGAAGTAATCTATAGTGGGTACTTTGTAAAATATTAGCTAGTCCTGGATTTTTGGTTCCAAGACAAAGTTATGTGCGATAAGTAATGTCCCAAGATGAAAGAAAGGTCTTATTATATGTTTGGCTTTGGTAATAACAATATGGATATGGATATGATGAGGATATGATGTGTTTATGGCACATGTAACAGATACCAAGGTAAGGAATTCTAGTATCCAAGAACTTTCAATGGTATAAGAAAATAAGAACATGACTCCTGATAAGATGAATAATGTTTGGTTACCTAGATGGGCCGACTTTGAGATAACTATAGTATGAATATCAAATTTTAGGGTTTTATGCTCTGCATAAACATAACATCATTAAGGATGATCAATTGAAGGAACAATTGTAGAACCGTTTTGGGAAAAAGCGTATCAAGCTAAAAATAATTCCATAGAATATCCCTATCTAAATCGGTTAAGGTGGTTTATACATAAAATTTAGAGATAGCTCTGAGATAAGTTCTTCTTTGATAAGTAGCCTCTCCTTATGACAAGAAATAAGATAGCTAAAATAAGTCATAAGAAATTTTAGTATTGTGTCAACAGATTGGAATGGCACAACAGAAGTATGATAAGACTTGTAGTCCCAAATGAGTGATAGAATGAAATTCTAGTCTTCCCTTGGAGAAGAAATGCTAAACTAAGAAGGGGGTATGGTAAAATCCCCAGAGTCCAGAATCTTATTACATAAGATGTAAGTTGAGAAGATGACAAATCGATGAGGTTTGACACCTGAGTTATTCGAAGTATGAATAGTACTGCTCTGACTTAGAAAGTGTTATCTGACATAGAATTGACACTACGGTCGTTAATGGAAAGGACAGTTGAGTGTGTATCATGTATGACATATTCTATGATGACCCTATGTGAAAGGACTTTGTACTGGACAAATTCTATACAATGAGATGTTATGTGTAGACTTGATGATATGATGCATGAATAACAATTATCTTCCTTCGTTTGGGATTTTGGGGACGAAATCCTTGTTAGGGGTTTATAATTGTAACATCCCTGACCTGGGTTATTTCTTAACCCTAGAATTTTTGCTTAAGCAAATTATTTAAAATCTTGTTCTAATCTTTTGAAAAGTAATTAAGACTATTCATGAAGTTTATTTTCAAGTGTGAGTTTAATTGTAAATAGAAAAACACAAGTCAATCCATGGAATTTAGTAATTCATTCAAAATAGGATAAAATAAGATAAATTTGATGCATACAATGATTATAGGCTAAAGGAGTTAAATCATGCCATTATAGTCACAAAGATGATAAATGAACACATAAAACAAGTGCCAAATTAGCCTATAAATGTGACTCAAAACCCTGCATCAAACTCCCCTAAGCTTGAATCTTGTTCATCCTCGAGCACAAAACTATAAAATCTAATTGAGAGGGTCAACTAAAGAACATAATCACATAAATAATATTTCAGTTTGATTCCCAGCTACAAAACACATATCAGCCCTTACCAACCACAGAACGATAACTACCCTTTAGGCAACAATAATCATTCATGAGAGATGTCCACCCCAAAATCACCAAACACTATCAAATAAGGCAGTTAATATAATAAAATCCTCCAGTTCAGGCTTGGTGCATCTTGTGATCTCCTATCTATGTTTCTCATTTTCTCTAACTACCAGCTAAATGGAAGAAACTCTCCTGATGTATATGAATGAGGATAAAATCATGGGTGGCCTACCACTTAGAGAAACGGGTGGATGGAATGGGTGGCCATTGAAGAAATGGAAGCACAGTACATTCAATCATGCAAAAACAAAAATTAATGACCTATCATGATGTGAATGCAAATGAAAATGTCTTAATGCTAAATTTTTGGTGGAATGGTGCATGCACTATCATTCCGTCTCAAGGTGAGATTGAATATCTAAGAAAGCTACACCATGTGCTTATTCTTCTTAATATGCTGGTTAGAACATGTTCCTTTCTCCCTCTTATTCACACTTACTTCTCAATCTTTTTTTTTCTTTTTTTTTCTTTTTTTTTCAAGCCCTCATTTTCATAAATGACAATGGATAGTTTATTGGGCTTCTTTCTTTTTACATAACGTGTACATTTGATGCATTCTATTCGAAGGGTATGGAACATGTTCACCACCTTTAATGTTTTCAAAAGATCATAAGACACATGATGTACTATATGCTCAAAAGCCGCAAATGCAACTACATAATGACAAATATGCAACTATTGTGACATGCACCTAAGGATGAAGTGCATGTATACTACTCTATCTATTTTTTTATTTCATGCAAAAATATGCGAGAAAACAAATTAATGCAAGACCTATCTACATGGGATGCAATCAAAGAGTGAAAGACATTAATGTGCTCCCAGTTCTTATGGTGGAGTGGAAATGAAATTGCGGTGGATCAGATCACAAGACTAATTGACAGAACCTTCAGAAAGAATTATGTGTCCCTCCTTACTGACTTGTGTAACAATTAATCAAGCGATTTCTCTCTCACTTCAAATTAAAGTCATGTTATCATTTGGTTGGTTTAGGATCAACATCCATATCAATCCTCTTAACATGAACCATAAGGATACACAATCATGTTCATATGTTTTCAAGTTGACCTACACAATGAGTTTCACAAGTGATGTCCTCAAGTTCTCACAAGACAAGAAACCCCCAATTGAAAACATTGAGATTACAAGCAATTACATTAGACTCCACTTATTACACTAGATAGATAGTGGATCCTAGAAAATAATAAATCTAGGAATTAAGACAACTAAGATAATCGAAAATTGCAAAAGCAAAACAAAAAAATGAAATAAAATAGAGAAAAACTAGATAGATGTTGTCCCAGCACCCCCCAAGCTTGAATTCAACTATGGCCTCATAGTTAAAATCCATACTTAAGAGGTGGAACATCGATACCCCTTTACTGCTCTGGTGGTGGGTGAGGCGGGTACTGGTGGCTGTTGGGATCCCAAGCAGGATAATGCCCCTGTAATGGCATGGGTCGTGTTGCCCTTGAATCTCAGGTCTTTGATTTACTGCTTTTCGGTGCGTCAATACCATCGACGGGTATGCCGATAGTATCGACACTTGTGTATGCTCTTGATCCTCACAAAGTGTTGGCGCTGCTCTCCCCTGATGGTGTGTTGATGCCATCGACCAGGGTGTCGATAGTATTATCATTGCTGAGAAGAACCGTTCTGAAAATCTCCAAACATCTCGCAACCATCGATGAACTGGTCATGACTATCAACATCCTTTTTATCTCGAACCTCTTTTCGCCTGCTCCATTTTTGACGTGTTGCCCTTGAATCTCATGTCTTTGATTTACTACTTGTCAGTGCGTCGATACCATCGATGGGTATGCCGATAGTATCGACACTTGTGTATGCTCTTGATCCTTACGACGTGTTGGCGCTACTCTCCCCTGATGGTGTGTTGATACCATCGACCAGGGTGTCGATAGTATTGACATTGTTGAGAAGAACCGTTCTAAAAATCTCCAAACATCTCGCAACCATTGATGGACTGGTCATGACTATCGACATTCTTTTTATCTCGAACCTCTTTTCGCCTGCTCCATTGTCGATGCTATCGACGAGGCCGTCGATAGTATCTATAGAGTGAAATTTTTGTAGCTTCTTCGTTGTTCCAAACTCGATACATGTGACACATGTGTCAATGGTATCAACATCATTCCAGTTCAGCACACTCAACAAACACATCAGGGTATCATTTTTATAAAATAAGTACAAAATTAATGAAAACTATTTAGGAAAACAAAAAATAAAGAAAATAAACATGCAATCTACCAAGGTTGGGTTGCCTCCCAAAAAGCGCCCTTCTTTAACATCTTAGGATAGATATAAGGATACCTTTAACCTGGGTTGTCAATGGATGTCTCTAATCATTCATTTGGCAATTTGAATTCAACTCTATCATCACCAATCCCAAGTGTCAAATAACCTCGCCCAATGACAGTGATTACATTAGTTGTAGCTTGGAACGCCCTTCCCAAAAGCTTCTCACATCCTTCCAGCTCATTCATGTCCATGACCACAAAGCTAACAAGGAAGATGAATTTGTCGACATTGACTAGCATGTCCTCGCATATATCTTGTGGCTTCACAATGGATCCATCTGCCAACTCAATTGTCATGGAAGTTTGCATTGGCTTCTTCAATCCCAGCTTTTGAAAAGTGGCAAGTGGCATAAGACTAATGCATGTTCTTGAGTCACACTGTGCTTTTGGAAAATGTTGGCCACCCATGGAACATGGGATGTAGAAACATCATGGATCTTTCCTCTTCTTTGGCAGCCTTCCTTGGATTATAGAACTCATTGTTTCATCAACACACACAACATATGCATCTTTGATCTGCCATTTCTTGTTGATGACATATTTCATGAATCTTCCATATGAAGGAATTTTCTCTATAGCCTCCACCAACGGAATGTTAATGTGGAGCTTTTTAATGATCTCAAGAAATTTCTTGAAGTGCCTTTTCTCTTTCCTCGGCTTCAGACTATCTGGGAATGGAATGCTTGGCTCCTTTATGTGCTTATTCGGCAGAATATATGGAACTTTAGGGTTCTCCTCCCCTAAGCTTACTTCAACGCCACCTTCTAAGATAGTATTTGGCACATCATCCGTGGATGGCATGACTTGTGGATGCTTCTCCTTATTAGTAGTGGTTGCTCCACTAAAAAGTACAACTTTCAGCTATTCCTCTGGCATAGGAGTCTCTTCAGAAATCTGAGATGTGGGCACAACAGTGGTGGAATCTTGGAGTGATTTAACTAGCATCCCACATCCTCTTAGCAATCCATACAAATTGTGAGGGTATGGAACTTTGGGTTTATCCTCTAAGTCTATAAGCATAATACTCCGCTCATGTATCTCCTCAATAGGAAGCTCTGGCCCCTTTTTGACTGATATATATTTAACATGTTGATGTGGTTGAGCAGGCTCTACATTCCCAGCTGGCTTTTGTTGAGTGATTTGGTTCATGGTAGCCACCTCAGTTGCAATTTGGGTTATGGTCATCTCTAACATCCTCAGTTGTGTACCATGGCTCTGTAGAGTCTTCCTAAACTGATTCATAAACTCTCCCTATGACTTACGTTTCTTGCCAAATGTGCTCATCAATTCTTAGTTTTGCTTCACCACCTGGCTGAGCAATTCATTGTTCTATTCCTCTAGGCTAGGCTACAGCTTCTGGTCTGGATCCTGCAAAAAATTGTTTGGATCCTTCCAAGAAAATTTCTTATCCTTCCTCCACGAATAATCATTGTTCCCATAGCCTTGTTGATGCATGAACTTTGCCTGTGCTACATCATCAAACCCATCGTCATCTTTTGCTAGAAGTCTCTTTGCTATCAAGTCCATCTTCTCATTTAATTCTTTAATGGACTTGGCATCCCCTGCAACTTTGACCTATTTTGGTGCATCTCTTTCACCCCAAGACTGCTTCTTAGCCATATTCCTTAATATCTCTCGACACTTGGAACCTTTGTTGTTTACAAAGAACCCTATTCCAGATGAGTCTAGATTACTCCTATCATGTTCGTTAAGAGAAAAATAAAAGATCTTCGCTTGGGTTTCTAAATCCATCCCATGATGTGGGCATTTTCGCAACATGATATTGAAACGCTCCCATGTCTCGAAGTATGTCCCGCCGGCTTGCTGTTTGAAGTTATGGATCCTCCTTACAAGCTCATTTTTCTTTTTGGGTGGAAAATATCTCTTGAAGAACACTTCAATCATCATGTCCCATGATTCAACATATTCATCATCCAGATTGTAGAGCCACTCCCTTGCATTTCCTTCTAGAGATGATGGAAACAATTTCAGATAAATGGCTTCCTGCGGAAACCTATCCACCTTCACCATGTCACAGTTCTCCACAAATGTGCTGATGTGGGCCACTAGGTCCTCATTTTTAAGTCCATGGAATGCCTGCGACTTAACCAACTGAATAAGTCCTGGGTCAATCTTGTAACTGGGTATGTTAATAGCTTGTTTCTTGATTGGCCCCTTCTGCGCAGAAGAAGAAGAAGCCTTAATCTTCTCCCAAATGGTCTGTTCCTCAGCCATTATGAAAACCGCAAGTTCTTATTCAAAGTATTCGGGTGGCGCATCTATCAGTTCACCTTCTTCACCCGATGGCGGAATCTCAGGTGTCGATTGTGTGTAGTTCGTACTACGCATCCGGACCATGCACTAGTACCTAAAATATGAAGAATAAAATAAGTACAGTGCTAGATCAAATAGAGAATCTGAAAGATAGACAATTAAATTCAAAAATTAAAATTGCAATAAGAAAAAAGTGGCCTAGAATGGACGCTTGCAGCACTCGTAGTGCTAAAATTTTCTATTTTCCCGGTAACGGCGCCAAAAACTTGTCACGTTTGAGCCATGTATTAAATGCAAGTGCACGTATTGAAGTAATATAGACCTTGTGAGGCCCAAGTCGAACTCAGGGAAACATAAATTTCAGTAGACTACTACTAACTGGTCACAATTAGCTAAACTGATTGGAAAAGTTGATTGTTGGTTTTGAAACAAAATAAAAATAAGAAAAACAGAAAACAAAAATGAGCGATGATTAAATGTTTAGTTTAATCAAATCGAATGGGAATCCTTAGGGTTACGGTTTCACTACGAGCTCTCACTGCATGCAATTCTACACAACTAACATAATTCGTACCTTATCCCTGATTATGGCCTGTAGTTAAAATTGCTTGCTTTCGCAATACAATTCACTGCCTAGTTCTAGGTTAGTTCCACGCCAGTAGTAACTTATACCCTAGATCTAAGTGCATTAGTTAACACTCTGGGAATCCACAATTAACTGTAAATTACCTTGTCTAAGGAATTTATTGGTTAATGTATTAATCATGCCTTTTCAACCATTAATCCTCTGTCAAGAGCAATTAACAGTAGTAGAAATTAACTATGGTGATCAAGCACGGAAAATTGTGATAGAAACACGATAACATATCAGGGATATTGAAAAAAATTATGATAATCAACATAAAATCGTCATACAGCGATTCCCCAGGCTACTCCCGGTCCTAAGGACAATGGGGATTAGCCTCGCATGTTCATCTCAATGATATACATGAAGAAGAAAAAGGAAAACATGGGGAAATGAATAAGAATATGATGTAACCCCTGAAACGGAGAAGATTTGGATGATCCTCGATGCGAGATGCACATTCCATAGCCTTCTGGCAGTAGAATTGTCCATATGTGGCTCTGGAATCATCTGCGGCATAGCTCTGGGCTCTGTTCTTTTCTCTCCTTCCTCCAGGACTTGTGCGGCTGAGTGCAACATCTCCATTTTTCTTTGGGCCGTCTTTTCTTAGGTATAGGTATGACTTACGGCCGCTAAAAGATCACATACATTCGATCGTGGCAATTCTAGATGAATCCTGATCTGACGGCATCGATACCAATGACGGGGTGTTGATTCTATCGACACCTTAGGGTGTGCTTCCATCGCTTCAAAACTGAGATCAACCTGATGACTTCTCAATACTATCAACAAGATCGTCAACAGTATCGACCTGGATGCTTTCCTTCCACCTTGGTTACTGTTTCCATGTCGATAGTATCGACGGACCTGTCGATGGTATCGACAGGTTCTGGAATATAAAGTACCAGAAACAGAGAGAAAATCACAAGTCAATCCATGGAATTTAGTAATTCATTCAAAATAGGATAAAATAAGATAAATTTGATGCATACAATGATTATAGGCTAAAGGAGTTAAATCATGCCATTATAGTCACAAAGATGACAAACGAACGCATAAAACAAGTACAAAATTAGCCTACAAATGCGACTCAAAAACCATGCATCAATCGTGCTACACCTAATGGAAGCAGTCAATAAAGGAATACCCTTTGAAAATATCCACCAAGAAGACTTGCATGGACTACATGGTGTCTATGCGATGGAGGTAATATATGACCACATGTTCTTCAACGACCCAGCGATGTTTCCAATGTGGTACCTCATTGATTACATACATGGGTTCCACTGCCTGAAAAGTAGGTGTGGCAGGAGTAGTTAAGGACCTTGTGGAAAGACCCTTCTGAATGAGAGAGGGAATCATAGTGGAAGGCTGAATGGTAGGAGAAAGAAAAAGCTCAAGACAAGGGTGAACCCAAGGAGTAGACAGTTGAAAAACAACCAACCCCACCTATTGAACAACCATAAACAACTATCCATGAAGAAGGCGATATTCAAGAAGAAGACCTCCACGAAGCAAGGCTGGAAGGACAAACTGGAATGATAGAGGCCAACTTCCAAGATTTTGATAGATGGTCGTGTGAAGGCCTATCTCAAGAGTCACTATACATAATCATGAGGAGCTTAAATGCAGAAGACGAAGTGGGAGAGGTCATTTTTCAATGAGAAGGGATATGTATCCTGAAGGATGATTTGCAGGACACACAATAGCCTAATGTCTTCATGGCCGTAAGTGTCATGATAGCATACCAGTCCCGTCTAGGAGATAGCATGTCCAATACACATATTTCCTACTTCATAGTAGTAGATTA
This sequence comes from Alisma plantago-aquatica, assembly GCA_963693085.1. Lineage (NCBI taxonomy): Eukaryota > Viridiplantae > Streptophyta > Magnoliopsida > Alismatales > Alismataceae > Alisma > Alisma plantago-aquatica. Next base: position 464,259,939 of record OY856414.1, read on the forward strand.
TATCATCCACAACAAAGAGTCGAGAAAGAAGGAGTAATTACAACAACATCTTTAGAGCTCATTTCCAAAGCTTATTTTCCTACCCATTCTACACGAAAATCATTGGATGCTATAGGTGAAAAATATTAAATCACAGACTAGAATCATTTACAACATCTTTGATGTGGAATTTGACCTTACAAAGTACACTCTTGCAACAAAACCATGGAGATTCACGGAAGAGAAATAACAAACCTCTGCAAAAACCATAACCAAAATGATACAAGAGCATGGCTGAGAATACAGCTACAACCCCACTAAGGACTTTAAGAAACCACAATTTTTCCAATCCTCAACAGATCCAACTAACAAACAACTCTAGTATCCATTGTCTCTACTAGATGAAAACCTTAGAAGAGTGGAGAGTAAAGGAAGAAAGTATGAAGCAAGATCGGTCCCACATGCTCCAGGGTGTCTACGTTGAGGTTCTGCTATATTCTAAGTGGTCAACCTTAAAGCACAAAAACAAAGAGCAAAACTATATCATGTATTTCTAGTCATAATCTTTGACACTCCAGGATGGAGTGTATGACAAGTTTGGGGGAGTCATAAATGGGCGTGAAAGGTACAGTTCTCGTACCCTTTTCTCAGTTAATACCTCTACCTAATTTTGTAATTCCCTGACTTCGTAATATAGAGAACTCATATTTTGAACCCCCCCTCCTTGTCAGGAAAATTTTGAAAATATTTGGATTTTCATAATCTAAGAGTTATTTTTTAGAACTATATACTACATGCACAAATTTGGGATCCAATTTTCATAAATATAGTCACTCATATCTTTCTTAGACTTACTTGTCTTTAGGCTAACTCCTAGCATAATCATTTCAAGAATGATGAATTTAGGCTACTTAATCTACCTAATTAATTGAATGTGATAATTTTTATTACATCATCCTTACCTCTAGATAATGAAAAATACAAGGAAATGTTTGTTACCCCATGATGAACCTAAAGGGAAGGAGAACTCAGCCTAACACACTCTCTCTTGATCTTCTTGACTCTAAGTACATGTAGGAAAGTACTTAACCCTAACAAAGAGGAAATGCTACCCTTTCTAGTTTAAAAGTCCACACTTTGGGGTCTAAAGAAGCTTGGAAATCCAAAACGTCCTTGAAATCCTATACTCCCGAAAGCTTGTGAGAAAAAGTAAAAGTCAAATGATTAAAATCATGAGATTTGTGCCTGAGAAGAAGAAGAAGGATTTCACCCATCTGGTGTATTGTTGCACTCAAGAATGCAGATATGTCATTCCTGGTAGTGGAGCATGGAAGCCAAACTTTCATACACCGACCTTTCGAAGGGAACCTCACACTACCACCTGACATTACGTCAAGACTCATTCGAGTAACATTGTTATTACAACAATAATCATGGTTGAGTGAACCTGAAAAAAGTAGGAGACATAGCAGCTTCAGCCCTACCCCAACACAATAGATAGGATATCCAAAATAATAAAAGTTAGGTGTGAAAGCGACCTCAATCGAAACTTTGTGCATGTACAACTTGGAAAAGGGTCATCTGTAGATGGAGAAATCCTTCCTTAGAATTTCATGTAGGCAAAACAAGTACGGTAACTTTTAGTTCAAGAAAAAGAATCTTGGGATGGGCAAAGCCTAGTCACAATGCATATGTCTTGATCTAAGGTTGATGTAATGATATTCTTCACTTTTTAAAAACATTAATCTAATAAAGACATCTAAATTCACTCGATGCTTTAATTCTACTTGTTAGCTTGAGGAAAGCTAGACTCTAAGTTTGGGGGAGTTGATAACATCCAATTTTGTAGATATTCGAGTGCCTATTTTATCCTTACTTTACAACCTTTACTATGTTTTATCTAGATAGTTTCAATCATTTTGACAAGTGTTGATCTAGCTACATGAAATCACCCCTCTTTCTATTTTACACATGATACACTACTCAGTGGTCGATGACACCTAAATACAAGAGGTCACCAAAGTTCTGACACTTCAGCGATTGACAAAGAGCATCATAGGTCAACAGTCATTGATTATTCTTCATGATCACTGAGCATCCTCACACTCAGCGATCTATGAATCTTGCACCATATATGTAGTTGCTAATATCGATGCCCCTATGATCGAAGGATAGGTTGCCTCAGCAAGTAACGAATCCCTCCACATTGGCGATCATTGAAGGATCATTATGTGAGTGACAGGTGAGGGTCTCTTCTTCAGTGGTTTCTCTCTATGATCAATGAAGTCATCCCTTTAGTGGTCACTTTAAGTGGTCATTCTCAGCGACCACAAGAACTACACCACTTGATCGTCTCACTTCAATGACCACTATGAACACAACTTCAATGACTAAAGAATAGGTCACCTCACTGACCTATGAGGCTCATAAATTGGTTACCAACACCTATAAAAATAGACCCATTTCATCTATGAATAGGTGTCATGACATCAAAGAGAGTATGAAGTGATGCAACACTCCAGAGCCATCCATCCATCATTCCATTGGTCATTTATCCCTTAGGATGAGAGTCAGAGGAGAGAGAAGATATGTGTTATCATCAACGCCATCGGTCTATCCTCTAAAAGAAGGATTAGCCACATCCTATGCCAGCTCCAAACCTAGAACAAGATATGAGGAATACATACACCATTTGTGGTCTTTGTGGTTATAGTTAGTGTATCACCCTTCTCCCCCTCTAGATCTATTAAGTTTTCTCTTCTATTTCATCCCTCTTCATCGTTCGCTCTCATGTCTGACTATACTTCCAAATCTGCGATGTTTCTCATTACCATGAGTGGAAAAACACATCACTAAGGTTGGGAGTATCCACTAAGGCTCTCCCAACATGTGTATACTTGCATCCATTTGAATATATATGATATTAACAAAGATTATCTCCATACTCTTGTTCTTAATGATTCACTTATATGATTAGCTACCATCTTGTGATGTTTGATTTACAATGCCTCAAAAGAGTTGTACTAATCTTATCTAAGTGTTATGGAAGTTGAATGAATGCATGAGAATGTTGGAATGCCTAAGCTAATGATCATTTGATTATCTTTGAGGTGTTTGTTTGTCATCTCGAGAGAGAGACAACCTTATAATCTAGAAATAGACTAAGCTTGAGAGAGGGAATAGACATACATGATGATTGTTTGTTGTAACGTCCCAGGATTTGAGGCCTCAGATGAAATGATTTTAAAAGGAATGATTGGACTACCCATATGACCAAGGTGCACCGCCTTTTCCAGGAAGCCCGTCACTAAAGAACATAGTTAAGTGTGCTCAGCTTGGAGTAGTACTAGGATGGGTGACCAGTCAGGAAGTTGACCCGGGCTTGCTTGGGAGTGATGATAAAGCATGCAGTTAAGGCTAGTAGTGGTCTGTGGGGCCAGTCGTCATTCCTAAAACTCTACTAGAGCCTTGGGTAGTGGTCTGGTCATTTACAAATGGCATGAGATCCACTTCCCCTCCAGTAGGTGGGGCCTGCATGGGCATGTGGCATGCCAGTCTTAAGTTGTGTGGTCTAGGCATTTTGGAAAGGGTTTTCCATGGTTGACGTAGCCACCCTCGTGCTGATATTCCGTGATCGGGAGCTAGGTGTCCATGGGCCATTCTGGGTCTACACTAAAATGGGGAAATATTATGAGGCCATATAGTTGAGCCTTGATGAGGACATCAAGAGTCTAAGTGGGGGATATTGTAACGTCCCATGTTTTGAGGCCTTAGATAAAATGATCTTAAAAGGAATGGTTTGACTACCCATATCACCAAGGCTAGTGGTGGTCTGTGGGGCCAGTCGTCATTCCTAAAACTCTACTAGAGGCTTAGGAAGTGGCCCGGGCATTTAAACTTTACCACCACCCAATTCAAAAACTCTTACTCTCCTTCTCTTTCCCCCACCTTAGAGCATTGTTCCTACTCTATTTGGTTACAAAGGTGTTGTCCCAAGGTAAAAGAGAGTGCTTACCTTGGTGAAGAAGGCTCCTAGGGTTCCAAAGCTCCTTCTTGATGATTTTGACCAAAAAATAGTAAGTTTCCTCCTTTCCTTCCCTATTTCATGTTGTTAGTCTTCCTTCCACCTTCTTCCATGTTGGAACCATGGTCTTCCATGGTGAAACCCCACCTAGAGCCCTTAAACACCTCATCTCCATGTTCTTTTGTTAGGGTTTTTCACCTCTAAAGTAGAGAAGGTACTTCTTGATCCTCCTTTTCTTGGAACCCATCACTAAAGAACTCCATAGTTAAGCATGTTCAGATTGGAGTAGTACTAGGATGGGTGACGAGTCGAGAAGTTGACCCCGCCTTGTGCATGAGTGAGGATAAAGTGCAAAGTTAAGGCTAGTGGTGGTCTGTGGGACCAGTCATCATTCTTGAAACTCAACTAGATTCTTGGGCAGTGGCCCGGGCATTTACAACTGGTATCATAGCCACTTCCCCTCCAGTAGGTGGGGCCAACATGGGCATGTGGCATGCTAGTCTTGAGCCGTGCGGTCTAAGCATGTTGGAAAGGGTTGTCCATGGTTGACGTAGCCACCCTTGCACTAGTATTCCATGATCGGGAGCTGGGTGTCCATGGGCCATTCTAGGTCTACATTGACATGGGGAAATATTATGAGGCCATATAGTTTAGCCTTGACGAGGATGTCAAGAGTCTAAGTAGGGGACATTGTAATGTCCCAAGATTTGAGGCCTCAGATAAAATGATCTTAAAAGGAATGATTGGACACCCATATCACCAAGGTGCACCTCCTTTTTTGGGAGCCCTTCACTAAAGAAGTCCATAGTTAAGCGTGCTCAGCTTGGAGTAGTACTAGGATGGGTGACCAGTTAGGAAGTTGACCCCAACTTGTACGTGAGTGAGGATAAAGTGCAGACAAGTAAGGCTAGTGGTGGTCTATGGGGCCATTCGTCATTCTTGAAACTATACTAGAGCCTTGGGAAGTGGCCCGGGCATTTACACCTTCCCACCTCCCAATTTGAAAAATCTTGCTCTCCTTCTCTATCCCCCAGCTTAGAGCATCATTCCTACTCTATTTGGCCACGAAGGTTCTATCCCAAGGTAAAAGTGAGTGCTTACCTTGGTGAATAAGGCTCCTAGGGTTCCAAATCTGCTCTCTATTTAGGGTTTCTAAAGCTATCTTGGTGATTTCGACCAAAAATAGTAAATTTCCTCCTTTCCTTCCCTATTTTCATGTTGTTAGTCTTCCTTCCACCTTCTTCCAGGTTAGAGTCATGGCCTTCCATGGTGAAAGCCCACCTAGAGCCCTTAAACACCTCATCTCCATGTTCTTTTGCTAGGGTTTTTCATCTCTAAAGTGGAGAAGGTACTTCTTGCTTGAGATAGGAGCTTTATTGGAGAAACCAACCTCTCTAGCTTGGAAACCTTGCTTCTTGAACCTTTCCACCTACCTAGAGGTAATTTTTATAACCCCTTCTCATATATTTCTTACTACATGCTTAAAACTCATGCTTCTATGTTTAAAATACATGATCTCCATCTCTATTTACCATGTTCTTCTAGGGTTTTGGTTTCTTGCGGTTTTACCTTCTCTAGAAGCTCTAGTTTGGTTACCTATGCATATCCAACCCTGATATTGGGTCAAATGGTGTTTTCTCTCTCCCTCTCTCTCTCTTCCCTTATCTCGATCGGTTTGATGGTGTGGCAATTTCCTAATGGTCAATTTTTGAAAAAATCATATCTTTTAATCTGTTTATCCAAATTTGACAAATAAACATGTTTTGGAATCAAAAAATTAATCTTCATCTTAAAAAAATGCCTTAAAGGTCTGATTTCAAGGTTTGACGAAGGGTGATTTTTGGAAAATGAATTTAATGCATAAAATCCATAAAATTACATCTTAATCATCATAACTACAAAATTAACATAAAAATATGTTTTCTTGATCATGAGAACCTAATAAGGTCATTGGTGAGGTTTTCAAAATATAAATCTGAGTTTTGCTAAAAAGTTCTAAAATTAGGGTTTCTATTCATTAATGTGCATTATTTACTCTAATACATGTTAATACATTGAAAATAGGCAAAGTGGAACTTGGACTCAATTAAAGTGGTGAAAGTTAGTAATTGATATCAGTAAGAGAGGTATGTGCATTCTTACACCCTAAGTTGGGATATTTGCAAGACAAACCCGATATTCCCTAATGAGGCACTATATGAACCCTATTTTCTCTATTCATTACTCTTTTGCCAAATTGCCTTAAAAAATTAGTATTGATATTCTATTTCTTGGTTCTTGTACCCCACTGCCATGTTTCAAATATATGATGCTTCTACTCGCCATAGTTTCTCTTAGCATGTTGATTTTAGGGACTATTTAGCTAATGTAGTGGTACTTATGTACAACCACCCATAGATAGGGCATGTATTAATTCTCCCTAGGGAATGTCTTATTATCCCCCATAAAAATATGTGTTGGTTGTAGCATCCAACTCACAGAAACAAGATTAATTAAGCGAAAGCGATCATTTGTAGCAGATTACTGAAAATCACTAAAAATTAAAACCTTTTTCAAAGAGATCCAATCATAGGAAAACTCTTTCAACAAGAACCAATGTATGACATCTACATCCTAGTTCATAAGTACATATCTCTTCTCAAGGGTTACAACATCAACTACCCTATTAAAAGTTAAACACAGACATCATAAGAACCTCAAGGCATTAAGCCAAAATCTTAAAACGATTCATTAAAAGCACTAACTATTAACTCCGATGACCTGAGAGTATAGAGACGACACATAGGACTTCTATCTACAAACACGACAGACAGCACACTCCACCTGAGCTATTGTTGTTGTACCTACTGTTGTTGAAGTTCTTCCTCTGCAAGATATTCTCAATCTCCTCCGTGCTCGTCCACCTAAAAATGTTGGATCCCATGGGAGTGAGACAATTGAAAATTGCCCCAGCGAGAGATATAACTCTCTACTAGAAACATCATTATTGCAGTTTAATTAATATAAAATTGAGCAGAGGACAAGCAGTTTATATCATTCTCATCTTTAACTATTGCAACTATCTATGATAGAGAAGTAAATCATCTATTCTCTTTATAAGGAATAGAAAGAGCATGTATATTATTTATCTATTGTATTAACTCAACATCTCATGCTTTTCTCATGATACTCATTACTCTGATATGTCACCCATGAATCCTTCTTGTTTCTATCTGATGGCCTTAGCCAATCTGCTAAACATGTATTGGTTTATACTGGACATGAGAGTGTACATCCTCATGTCTTATTTAGGCATTGGTCCATACCAATCCTGTATAAATATTCTAGCATTGGATTATACCAATCTTGTGCAAGTAGTACAACCATCAGACTTATTTTGTTCCTATGTATCCATTCCAAGTATTAGATTATGCCAAACATGTGCATCCATTCTAGGAATTAGACTAAGCCAATTCTGTGCAACTATTCCAGGTATTGAACTATGCCAATCCTGTGCAACTATTCCAAGTATTGGACTATGCCAATCATGTGCAACTATTCTAGGTATTGGACTATGCCAATCCTATGCAACTATTCCAGGAATTGGACTATGCCAATCCTGTGCAACTATTCCAGGTATTGGGTTATGACCAATCCTGTGTAGTTATTCCAGGTATTGGGTTATTACCAATCTTGAATAGTTATTCCAGGTATTGAGGTATTACCAATCATGTGTAGTTATTCTAGGTATTGGGTTATTACCAATCATGTGTAGTTATTCCAGGTATTGGGGGATTACCAATCCTGTGTAGTTATTCCAGGTATTGGGTTATTACCAATCCTGTGTAGTTATTCCAGGTATTGGGTTATTACCAATCCTATGTAGTTATTCCAGGTATTGGGGGATTACCAATCATGTGTAGTTATTCCAAGTATTGGGTTATTACCAATCCTATGTAGTTATTCTAGGTATTGGGTTATTACCAATCCTATGTAAATATTCCAGGTATTAGATTATGCCAATCCTGTGACATTATTCCAGGTATTGAACTATGTCAATCCTGTGCAACTATTCCAGGTATTGAACTATGTCAATCATGTGCAACTATTCCAGGTATTGAACTATGTCAATCCTGTGACATTATTCCAGGTATTGAACTATGTCAATCATGTGCAACTATTCCAGGTATTCAACTACGTCAATCCTGTGACAATATTCTAGGTATTGAACTATGTCAATTCTGTGACATTATGTCCCATGTCTATTCACACAACACTGGGTACTTCATTCTTCTACTGACATTTAAACTTTGGCCATGCCATCATGCTCAATCACATTCTTTATGTAATACAAGTATCCCTTTCTTCTCCACACTTGTACAATCAAGGTTCCATCATTATTATTGTAACATTTTGTTATTATTATTATGTTATTAAGTTTCCTTTATCTTAGTTTATTACAAACATTATCATCTCTTACAGGGGACTTTTATAATTATCTTAGTACCTTTCACTAGGTATCAACTTACTCATGTGGCTCACAAGGCCTATCAAAATATCTTGTTACCTCTCACTAGGTAACAACTAACTTCATGTCTTATAAAGCACATTTAACATCTTGTCACCTTTCACTAGGCAACAACCAATGTCAAGGTTCATAAAACACATTACATCTTTGATGTAATGATTAGGACAACACTCTTTACAGGTTACTCATCCAAGTATGTTGGATTTGAGATGCATCAAGGGATATCATTCTTAAAGAGTTGGATGTGATATTTATGATGTCTTGATATATCACTTTCCTCGGCACTTTAAAATTACTTGATTTTATCGATTTATATTGTATTAAGGTATTTCTCATCTTAATACTTCTATATACTAACCTATCACCTTTACTATGAAGTGCATAGATCATACAGCACACATAAGGATTGTCCAACTATCTTCCATGATAGGGACTCATCTCAGGTTAAAGCTTTGCTTGTTATAAAGTTACCTATAATCAATCACTATTCCATTATTAGGATTAGGTTTCCATACCATCACCTTTTATTAGGGTTTAGGGTTTCACATACTATCATACTTCATTAGGGTTAGGATTGCATATAGCATCATCCTTCATTAGGCTTTCACATCACATTCCCCATAAATAGGGTTTACTATTCATCCCAACTAGGGTTTCTCATGGCATCACCCTCAATTAGGGTTTCTTATGGAATCAACCTCAATTAGGGTTTCAAATGGAATCACCCTCAATTAGGGTTTCTCATAGAATCACCCTCAATTAGGGTTTCTCATGGAATCAACCTCAATTAGGGTTTCTTATTTCATATCAATACATCAGGGTTTTACATCAAATTACCCTAGTTTAGGGTTTCATACACTTTATCCTAAAATTAGGGTTTACTATTCAACCCAATTAGGGTTTCACCCTCCATTCCTATAATTTGGGTTTTACCTTATGTTACCCTGAATTAGGGTTAGGGTTCATTAACCTTCTAGATTAGGGTGTCATGATCTCTTTACTAAGGATCATAACTTAATCACCACATGATTAATACTCATGTAAGAATTCCTTTCTATCATCCTTTCAACTTGATTAGGTTTATATCAACCCTTCAATCAAGTATATATATACAACTATGGTTGACAAAGTGTACTGAGACATTGCTTTCATAAGCTTATAGAGATTAACTCATCTAGGGTTACCAATTACTTAGTACCTTATAGGTACAACCCTAGTGATCATCTTTGAGATAAATAAATAACAACCATAGGGTCATTTTATCTTTCATCACCTTAGGTTTCCAATTAACTTAATTACATCGAAACATCCAAACATTCTAGACCATTGATACTCCAAACGGTTTGAAACTGTTTAAGCAAAATAATGATGAAACCGTATGGACAAGTCACACTTGAAACCACTTGGGTCTCCAAACGGTTTGAGATAATTTGGTCTCAAATGGTCTTGAGACTGTTTGATCCCAAACGGTCTTGAGAACGTTTGGACTCAAACGGTCTTAAGACCGTTTGGTCCAAACCCTCTCAAAACTGAATGGACCAAAAAGGTCTTCCATCACTTAATCAATTTGGGATTTCAATCATTAAACCATCTATCAATTGAACCACTGATTTATTCTTCCATTGGACCATTGAATCAACCTTCAATTGGACCTTCAATTAGAGTTTTGAACCCAATTGAACTAGGGTTCATAATCAAGAAACCATCCATTAGGGTTTTGAAATCGAGGAACCATCAATGGTTGACATTGTGGAACTAGTCCAATTGAAATCATTCGATCATCATCAAACCATGACATTACCTGACCTCAAACGGTCTTGAGGTTGTTTGGATGACCTCCAAATGGTCTTGAGACCATTTTCCCCATCCCATCACTTAAAAATGTGAAATTCAATTAAGGTTTGGATCATTAGATTGATCAACAATTGAACTATTAATTACATTACCATTTGCTATCTTTGGACCTTCAAATACTCAACCATACTCAACCCTAGACCTCCAAACGGTCTTGAGACCATTTGGGTGATCTAAAAATGGTCTTAAGACCGTTTGGGTTAATCAACCCAAAGATTTAATTCATTCAATTGCAAATTAAATCAGCACTTAACCCGATTAGGGTTTCTAATTGGATGATTGTCCATATATTGATTCAATCAATTGGAACCATTAGATCCTGATCCAACATGTACTAGGGTCCTAACCTCAAACATTCAACCCATCCAAATGGTCAACTCATCTAAATGGTTTGGGGTTCAAGACTCTAAATGGTTTGCAAACCGTTTAGTCTCCAAACAGTTTGGTGAAACCGTTTGGACCAAAGTCTTAAAACTGTTTGCAAGGGAAACTTGTTGGAATATGTGCCTAAGATGATGTCATCATCATCTAACTTTTTTCATTCAAAAGCTACTTCTGTTTTCATGGTAATTACAGCAATGGATCAAGGGAATTTCAAATAGAACAAAACGTTCAACAAATAATGGAGATTTGAATGCAATAACAATATTTAAGGGTTTGAGTTATATAACCCACTCCAATTGAGCTTCAAAGCTCCAATATCCACGTCTTTAATGCTGTAAGAATCTTTCTCAACTATCCCAAGCTCGTCCTCAAACTTTTGAGTGAAAAGAAATGGCTAGAATAGAAGATCGAGTGAAGATAAGAAGAAATCATGCATTGACTTGTGATTTCCACCATGGAATCAAGGTGAAAGAAGGTCAAGATGCTTACCAACAGGTTGGGGGTCGTCCTCCTGTTGCTCCAAGCTCCCTTGGTCGTTTTTGCAAGCAAGAAGTGAAAGGGGTTTCGAAATTACCCTTTCAACTCATGGATAAAGGAACATATATGTATTTTTATTAAAATTCATTTTAGGAGAGAGAAAGTAGGGATTATCTATTCCATTTCCTTGCCTCTTTCCCACTTCCCTTCCTTGGTTATGAAATTATCTCGTTTGCCTCTTATTCTTCTCAATTATCCATGTTTTACAGAAAAGCAAATTAAGCACCTTAACTCTTATAATAATAATATCCTAAAGTTAGTGGATAATTCTTTTTCTTTTAATAATGTGAGTGAGTTATCAACTTCCTTTAGATATTTTCGTGCCTTTGCAAGGCACATGGTCTTCCATTCTTTTGCAAAATCATCCCTCACCTTTTGGTTGAAGGGATCTTCAATTAATATATTAATTTTTGCATTAAATTGAAGTAAAGTTCCAATTAAGCTTAAATCTTGATTATTTTAATATCAAGATTCTCTCTCCTCTAAAAAGATACAAATGAGACGCCCCTCTCATTTTCTTTGCTCTAAATGATGCCAAGAAACATTAGAGACTATTTTGAAGTGGTAATTTGCATATTGAAACCTAGGTTTTGGGTAATTTGCACTTTAGTCCAAAATAGACAAAACATTATTTCAACATTGTTCAAAAAGGACTAAAATTGAAACATAAGTTCCTCTTGAGCCTTAATTACTTTTCATAAGATAATATCAAGCATATAATTATCTTTCTTAAACAAAACACCTAGGGTTAAGGCATAACCCGGGTTAGGGATGTAAAGATTATTCTACAAATACTAAGATAATTCTAAAAATTGAGATAGTAAAGATTCATTAGAAGCACCATGGTGAGGATGAAGCCACATGGGGATAAAGACGGATATGGAAAATAATCATTCCCATCTTTTTAGATGACTAGTCAAATTTTGAGGACAAAGTTCATATAAGAGGGAAATGATGATAACATGGATTTTCACATGTATTCATACATATATTTTAATGAAAATACTGGATTTATAAGGATGTATTAGAAAGATGCATGTCTTGTTTGTAAGTTTTGAGAATGCAAATTCTCATTATGGAATGGATTTCATGTGTTTCTTGTATCAATAATCCATTGGTAAATATTGGCTAAACAACAAGAATGGAATAGCCAATAGTAAAAGTGTTAAAAGAAGTAATGGACAATTGGTAGTTAAATAAGGAATTGGGTGGAAATGTCTAAAAATGATTTGTTGAAGGCAACTAATAAGTTTGTTTCGGCCTAAGTTTGTGTTGAAAAAGAAAACATAAGTTAATTGATTCCTTAAATGCATCAATAAAGCAATTTCTTAATAGGAGAGAAAGGTACTTTTAACTTTCATATTGTGACACAAAACCTTACCCAAAACAATTTTTAGTTATTAAAAGTTTTCCTTTAACCTTTGGGGCCAATTGGAGTAAAAAGGAGAGAGATAGGAATTATTTAATTAAGTTCATATAATCAACAGTTCACATGTCGGTCCCTACGATACAAAATATAGAAAAGGGTATCTCGTATCCATAATAATTTCCCAATATAATTTTAAATGAAAGATAGTCTCGATATAAGATTATGGAAGAAAAATCAAAACATTCCAAGATGTCTTGTGATCTAGGAAATTAAATATGTAGTTACCTAAAATTTGAAAAAAAGGGCAAGTTTGGAGTTATTAATCAATTAGTTTGGATCAGTATTTTTCCAAGAAAATGATAATTTGAAATAGAAGGTTTCCCTAAAATTTTATAGGAAAAATAGTTACCAAGGGAGTGATATATTTATTTTACTATTTTGGGGTTTAATCAAAAGAGAAACTTTTTCTTTTGAGTCTCCTTTCCTTTCCCTCTGCCACGTTTAGAAACCCTACTACCCACCAACTCATGTACCTTGTCTTACCCCTTAAATCCTATATAAGGTAGAAGGGTCTTCGCTCGAAGGTAAAACTACGTCAGATCCCCTATATGACCATGTGACGCCCCATGGATGTAGATGTTGCTTTAACACCTTCACAATGGTATGAGCATTGTCAAAGCACCTCGAAAGGCTCCAGGGCTTGGAAAGGAGATGAAAAGTTTCCTAGAGATCCTCCTTTCCCAACCATTACATAGGGGCAGTCAAGTAGAACATTCAATGGTATAAGAAAATAAGAACATGACTCCTGATAAGATGAATAATGTTTGGTTACCTAGATGGGCCGAATTTGAGATAACTATAGTATGAATATCAAATTTTAGGGTTTTATGCTCTGCATAAACATAACATCATTAAGGATGATCAATTGAAGGAACAATTGTAGAACCGTTTTGGGAAAAAGCGTATCAAGCTAAAAATAATTCCATAGAATATCCCTATCTAAATCGGTTAAGGTGGTTTATACATAAAATTTAGAGATAGCTCTGAGATAAGTTCTTCTTTGATAAGTAGCCTCTCCTTATGACAAGAAATAAGATAGTTAAAATTAGTCATAAGAAAGTTTAGTATTGTGTCAACAGATTGGAATGGCACAACAGAAGTATGACAAGACTTGTAGTCCCAAATGAGTGATAGAATGAAATTCTAGTCTTCCCTTGGAGAAGAAATGCTAAACTAAGAAGGGGGTCTGGTAAAATCCCCAGAGTCCAGAATCTTATTACATAAGATGTAAGTTGAGATGATGACAAATCGATGAGGTTTGACACCTGAGTTATTCGAAGTATGAATAGTACTGCTCTGACTTAGAAAGTGTTATCTGACATAGAATTGACACTACGGTCGTTAATGGAAAGGACAGTTGAGTGTGTATCATGTATGACATATTCTATGATGACCCTATGTGAAAGGACTTTGTACTGGACAAATTCTATACAATGAGATGTTATGTGGAGACTTGATGATATGATGCATGAATAACAATTATCTTCCTTCGTTCGGGATTTTGGGGACGAAATCCTTGTTAGGGGTTTATAATTGTAACATCCCTGACCTGGGTTATTTCTTAACCCTAGAATTTTTGCTTAAGCAAGTTATTTAAAATCTTGTTCTAATCTTTTGAAAAGCAATTAAGACTCTTCATGAAGTTTATTCTCAAGTGTGAGCTTAATTGTAAATAGAAAAACACAAGTCAATCCATGGAATTCAGTAATTCATTCAAAATAGGATAAAATAAGATAAATTTGATGCATACAATGATTATAGGCTAAAGGAGTTAAATCCTGCCATTATAGTCACAAAGATGATAAATGAACACATAAAACAAGTGCAAAACTAGCCTATAAATGTGACTCAAAAACCCTGCATCAAACTCCCCTAAGCTTGAATCTTGTTCATCCTCGAGCACAAAACTATAAAATCTAATTGAGAGGGTCAACTAAAGAACATAATCACATAAATGATATCTCAGTTTGATTCCCACCTACAAAACACATATCGACCCTTACCAACCACAGAACGATAACTACCCTTTAGGCGACAATAATCATTCATGAGAGATGTCCACCCCAAAATCACCAAACACTATCAAATAAGGCAGTTAATATAATAAAATCCTCCAGTTCAGGCTTGGTGTATCTTGTGATCTCCTATCTATGTTGCTCATTTTCTCTAACTACCAGCTAAATGGAAGCAACTCTCCTGATGTATATGAATGAGGATAAAATCATGGGTGGCCTACCACTTAGAGAAATGGGTGGATGGAATGGGTGACCATTGAAGAAATGGAAGCATAGTACAGACAATCATGCAAAAACAAAAATAAATGACCTATCATGATGTGAATGCAAATGAAAATGTCTTAATGCTAAATTTTTGGTGGAATGGTGCATGCACTATCATTCTGTCTCAAGGTGAGATTGAATATCTAAGAAAGCTACACCATGTGCTTATTCTTCTTAATATGCTGGTTAGAACATGTTCCTTTCTCCCTCTTATTCACACTTACTTCTCAATCTTTTTTTTTCTTTTTTTTTTCAAGCCCTCATTTTCATAAATGACAATGGATTATTTATTGGGCTTCTTTCTTTTTACATAACTTGTACATTTGATGCATTCTATTCGAAGGGTATGGAACATGTTCACCACCTTTAATGTTTTCAAAAGAACATAAGACACATGATGTACTATATGCTCAAAAGCCACAAATGCAACTACATAATGACAAATATGCAACTATTGTGACATGCACCTAAGGATGAAGGGCATGTATACTACTCTATCTATTTTTTTTATTTCATGCAAAAATATGCGAGAAAAAAAAATTAATGCAAGACCTATCTACATGGGATGCAATCAAAGAGTGAAAGACATTAATGTGCTCCCAGTTCTTATGGTGGAGTGGAAATGAAATTGCGGAGGATCATATCACAAGACTAGTTGACAGAACCTTCAGAAAGAATTATATGTCCCTCCTTACTGACTTGTGTAACAATTAGTCAAGGGATTTCTCTCTCTCACTTCAAATTAAAGTCATGTTATCATTTGGTTGGTTTAGGATCAACATCCATATCAATCCTCTTAACATGAACCATAAGGATACACAATCATGTTCATATGTTTTCAAGTTGACCTACACAATGAGTTTCACAAGTGAAGTCCTCAAGTTCTCACAAGACAAGCAACCCCCAAGTGAAAACATCGAGATTACAAGCAATTACATTAGACTCCACTTATTACACTAGATAGGTAGTCGATCCTAGAAAACAATAAATCTAGGAATTAAGACAACTAAGATAATCGAAAATTGCAAAAGCAAAACAAAAGAATGAAATAAAATAGAGAAAAACTAGATAGATGTTGTCCCAGCACCCCCCAAGCTTGAATTTAACTATGGCCTCATAGTTAAAATCCATACTTAAGAGGTGGAACATCGATACCCCTTTACTGCTCTGGTGGTGGGTGAGGCGGGTACTGGTGGCTGTTGGGATCCCAAGCAGGATAATGCCCCTGTAATGGCATGGGTCGTGTTGCCCTTGAATCTCAGGTCTTTGATTTACTGCTTGTCGGTGCGTCAATACCATCGACGAGTATTCCGATAGTATCAACACTTGTGTATGCTCTTGATCCTCATGAAGTGTTGGCGCTGCTCTCCCCTGATTGTGTGTTGATACCATCGACCAGGGTGTCGATAGTATTGTCATTGCTGAGAATAACCGTTCTAAAAATCTCCAAACATCTCGCAACCATCGATGAACTGGTCATGACTATCGACATCCTTTTTATCTCGAACCTCTTTTCGCCTGCTCCATTTTTGACGTGTTGCCCTTGAATCTCAAGTCTTTGATTTACTACTTGTCGGTGCATCGATACCATCGATGGGTATGCCGATAGTATCGAAACTTGTGTATGCTCTTGATCCTCACGACGTGTTGGCGCTGCTCTCCCCTGATGGTGTGTTGATACCATCGATCAGGGTGTCGATAGTATTGACATTGTTGAGAAGAACCATTCTAAAAATCTCCAAACATCTCGCAACCATTGATGAACTGGTCATGACTATCGACATCCTTTTTATCTCAAACCTCTTTTTGCCTGCTCCATTGTCGATGCTATCGACGAGGCCGTCGATAGTATCTATAGAGTGAAATTTTTGTAGCTTCTTCGTTGTTCCAAACTCGATACCAGTGACACATGTGTCGATGGTATCAACATCATTCCAGTTCAGCACACTCAACAAACACATCAGGGTATCATTTTTATAAACTAAGTACAAAATTAATGAAAACTATTTAGGAAAACAAAAAATAAAGAAAATAAACATGCAATCTACCAAGGTTGGGTTGCCTCCCAATAAGCGCCCTTCTTTAACGTTTTAGGCTAGACATAAGGATACCTTTAACCTGGGTTGTCAAGGGATGTCTCTAATCATTCATTTGGCAATTTGAATTCAACTCTATCATCACCAATCCCAAGTGTTAAATAACCTCGCCCAATGACAGTGATTACATTAGTTGTAGCTTGGAACGTCCTTCCCAAAAGCTTCTCACATCCTTCCAGCTCATTCATGTCCATGACCACAAAGCTAACAAGGAAGATGAATTTGTCGACATTGACTAGCATGTCCTCGCATATATCTTGTGGCTTCACAATGGATCCATCCGCCAACTCAATTGTCATGGAAGTTTGCATTGGCTTCTTCAATCCCAGCTTTTGAAAAGTGGCAAGTGGCATAAGACTAATGCATGTTCTTGAGTCACACTGTGCTTGTGGAAAATGTTGGCCACCCATGGAACATGGGATGTAGAAACATCATGGATCTTTCCTCTTCTTTGGCAGCCTTCCTTGGATTATAGAACTCATTGTTTCATCAACACACACAACATCTATATCTTTGATCTGCCATTTCTTGTTGATGACATATTTCATGAATCTTCCATATGAAGGAATTTTCTCTATAGCCTCCACCAACGGAATGTTAATGTGGAGCTTTTTAATGATCTCAAGAAATTTCTTGAAGTGCCTTTTCTCTTTCCTCGTCTTCAGACTATCCGGGAATGGAATGCTTGGCTCCTTTATGTGCTTATGCGGCAGAATATATGGAACTTTAGGGGTCTCCTCCCCTAAGCTTACTTCAAAGCCACCTTCTAAGATAGTATTTGGCACATCATCCGTGGATGGCATGACTTGTGGATGCTTCTCCTTATTAGTAGTGGCTGCTCCACTACAAAGTAAAGCTTTCAGCTACTCTTCCGGCATAGGAGTCTCTTTAGAAATCTGAGATGTGGGCACAGCAGTGGTGGAATCTTGGAGTGATTTGACTAGCATCCTACATACTCTTAGAAATCCATACAAATTGTGAGGGTATGGAACTTTGGGTTTATCCTCTAAGTCGATAAGCATAACACTCCGCTCATGTATCTCCTCAATAGGAAGCTCTGGCCCCTTTTTGACTGATATATATTTAACATGTTGATGTGGTTGAGCAGGCTCTTCATTCCCAGCTGGCTTTTGTTGAGTGATTTGCTTCATGGCAGCCACCTCAGTTGCAATTTGGGTTATGGTCATCTCTAACATCCTTAGTTGTGTACCATGGCTCTGTAGAGTCTTCCCAAACTGATTCATAAACTCTCCCTATGACTTACGTTTCTTGCCAAATGTGCTCATCAATTCTTAGTTTTGCTTCACCACCTGGCTGAGCAATTCATTATTCTTTTCCACTAGGCTAGGCTACAGCTTCTGGTCTGGATCCTGCAAAAAGTTGTTTGGATCCTTTCAAGAAAATTTCTTATCCTTCCTCCACGAATAATCATTGTTCCCATAGCCTTGTTGACGCATGAACTTTTCCTGTGCTACATCATCAAACCCGTTGTCATCTTTTGCTAGAAATCTCTTTGCTATCAAGTCCATCTTCTCATTTAATTCTTTAATGGCCTTGGCATCCCCTGCAACTTTGACCTATTTTGGTGCATCTCTTTCACCCCAAGACTGCTTCTTAGCCATATTCCTTAATATCTCTCGACACTTGGAACCTTTGTTGTTTAGAAAGAACCCTATTCCATATGAGTCTAGATTACTCCTATCATGTTCGTTAAGAGAAAAATAAAAGATCTTTGCTTGGGTTTCTAAATCCAGCCCATGATGTGGGCATTTTCGCAACATGATATTGAAACGCTCCCATATCTCGAAGTATGTCTCGCCGGCTTGCTGTTTGAAGTTATGGATCCTCCTCACAAGATCATTTGTCTTTTTGGGTGGAAAATATATCTTGAAGAACACTTCAATCATCATGTCCCATGATTCAACATATTCATCATCCAGATTGTAGAGCCACTCCCTTGCATTTCCTTCTAGAGATGATGGAAACAATTTCAGATAAATGGCTTCCTGCGGAAACCTATCCACCTTCACCATGTCACAGTTCTCCACAAATGTGCTGATGTGGGCCACTCGGTCCTCATTTTTAAGTCCATGGAATGCCTGCGACTTAACCAACTGAATAAGTCCCGGGTCAATCTTGTAACTGGGTATGTTAATAGCTTGTTTCTTGATTGGCCCCTTCTACGCAGAAGAAGAAGAAGAAGCCTTAATCTTCTCCTAAATGGTCTGTTCCTCAGCCATTATGAAAACCGCAAGTTCTTGTTCAAAGTATTCGGGTGGCGTATCTATCAGTTCGCCTTCTTCACCCGATGGCGGAATCTCAGGTGTCGATTGTGTGTAGTTCGTACTACGCATCCTGACCATGCACTAGTACCTGAAATATGAAGAATAAAATAAGTATAGTGCTAGAGAAAATAGAGAATCTAAAAGATAGACAATTAAATTCAAAAATTAAAATTGCAATAAGAAAAAAAGTGGCCTAGAATGGACGCTTGCAGCACTCGTAGTGCTAAAATTTTCTGTTTCCCTGGCAACGGTGCCAAAAACTTGTCACGTTTGAGCCATGCATTAAATGCAAGTGCACATATTGAAGTAATATAGACCTTGTGAGGCCCAAGTCGAACTCAGGGAAACATAAATTTCAGTAGACTACTACTAACTGGTCACAATCAGCTAAACCGATTGGAAAAGTTGATTGTTGGTTTTGAAACAAAATAAAAATAAGAAAAATAGAAAACAAAAATGATCAATGGTTAAATGTTTAGTTTAATCAAATCGAATGGGAATCCTTAGGGTTACAGTTTCACTACGAGGTCTCACTGCATGCAATTCTACAGAACTAACATAATTCGTGCCTTATCCCTGATTATGGCCTGTAGTTAAAATTGCTTGCTTTCGCAATACAATTCACTACCAAGTTCTAGGTCAGTTCCACGCCAGTAGTAACTTATACCCTAGATCTAAGTGCATTAGTTAACACTCTGGGAATCCACAATTAACCGTAAATTACCTTGTCTAAGGAATTTATTGGTTAATGTATTAATCGTGCCTTTTCAACCATTAATCCTCCGTCAAGAGCAATTAACAATAGTAGAAATTTACTATGGTGATCAAGCACAGCAAATTGTGATAGAAACACGATAACATATCAGGGATATTGAGAAAAATTATGATAATCAACGTAAAATCATCATACATCGATTCCCCAGGCTACTCCCGGTCCTAAGGACAATGGGGATTAGTCTCGCATGTTCATCTCAATGATATACATGGAGAAGAAAAAGGAAAACATGGGGAAATGAATAAGAATATGATGTAACCCCTTAAACGGAGAAGATCTAGATGATCCTCGATGCGAGATGCACATTCCATAGCCTTCTGGCAGTAGAATCGTCCTTCTGTGGCTCTGGAATCATCTGCGGCATAGCTCTGGGCTATGTTCTTTGCTCTCCTTCCTCCAGGACTTGTGCGGCTGAGTGCAACATCTCCCTTTTCCTTTGGGTCGTCTTTTCTTAGGTATAGGTATGACTTACGGCCGCTAAAAGATCACAGCCATTCGATCGTGGCAATTCTAGATGAAATCCTGATCTGACGGCATCGATACCAATGACGGGGTGTCGATTCTATCGACACCTTAGGGTGTGCTTCCATCGCTTCAAAACTGAGATCAACCTGATGACTTCTCAATACTATCAACAAGATCGTCAATAGTATCGACCTGGATGCTTTCCTTCCACCTTGGTTACTGTTTCCATGTCGATAGTATCGATGGACGTGTCGATGGTATCGACAGGTTCTGGAATATAAAGTACCAGAAACAGAGAGAAAAGCACAAGTCAATCCATGGAATTTAGTAATTCATTCAAAATAGGATAAAATAAGATACATTTGATGCATACAATGATTATAGGCTAAAGGAGTTAAATCATGCCATTATAGTCACAAAGATGACAAACGAACGCATAAAACAAGTACAAAATTAGCCTATAAATGCGACTCAAAAACCATGCATCAATCATGCTACACCTAATGGAAGCAGTCAATAAAGGCATACCCTTTGAAAATATCCACCATGAAGACTTGCATGGACTACATGGTGTCTATGCGATGGAGGTAATATATGACCACATGTTCTTCAACGACCCAGCGATGTTTCTAATGTGGTACCTCATTGATTACATACATGGGTTCCACTGCCTGAAAAGTAGGTGTGGCAGGAGTAGTTAAGGACCTTGTGGAAAGACCCTTCTGAATGAGAGAGGGCATCATAGTGGAAGGCTGAATGGCAGGAGAAAGAAAAAGCTCAAGACAAGGGTGAACCCAAGGAGTAGATAGTTGAAAAACAACCAACCCCACCTATTGAACAACCATAAATAATTATCCATGAAGAAGGCGATATTCAAGAAGAAGACCTCCACGAAGCAAGGCTGGAAGGACAAACTGGAATGATAGAGGCCAACCTCCAAGATTTTGATAGATGGTCATGTGAAGGCCTATCTCAAGAGTCACTATACATAATCATGAGGAGCTTAAATGCAGAAGACGAAGTGGGGGAGGTCATTTTTCAATGAGAAGGGATATGTATCCTAAAGGATGATTTGCAGGACACACAATAGCCTAATGTCTTCATGGCCATAAGTGTGATGATAGCATACCAGTCCCTTCTAGGAGATAACATGTCCAATACACATATTTCCTACTTCATAGTAGTAGATTATATCATCCACAACAAAGAGTCGAGAAATAAGGAGTAATTACAACAACATCTTTAGAGCTCATTGCCAAAGCTTATTTTCCTACCCATTCTACACAAAAATCATTGGATGCTATAGGTGATAAATATTAAATCACAGACTAGAATCCTTTACAACATCTTTGATGTGGAATTTGACCTGACAAAGTACACTCTTGCAACAAAACCAAGGAGAGTCACGGAAGAGAAATCACAAACCTCTGCAAAAACCATAACCAAAATGATACAAGAGCATGGCTGAGAATACAGCTACAACCCCACTAAGGACTTTAAGAAACCACAATTTTTCCAATCCTCAACAGATCCAACTAACAAAAAACTCTAGTTTCCATTGTCTCTACTAGATGAAAACCTTAGAAGAGTGGAGAGTAAAGGTAGAAAGTATGAAGCAAGAGCGGTCCCACATGCTCCACGGTGTCTACGTTGAGGTTCTGCTATATTCTAAGTGGTCAACCTTATAGCACAAAAACAAAGAGCAAAACTATATCGTGTATTTCTAGTCATAATCTTTGACACTCCAGGATGGAGTGTATGACAAGTTTGGGGGAGTCATAAATGGGCGTGAAAGGTACAGTTCTCGTACCCTTTTCTCAGTTAATACCTCTACCTAATTTTGTAATTCCCTGACTTCGTAATATAGAGAACTCATATTTTGAACCCCCCCTCCTTGTGAGGAAAATTTTGAAAATATTTGGATTTTCATAATCTAAGAGTTATTTTTTCGAAATATATACTACATGCACAAATTTGGGATCCAATTTTCATAAATACAGTCACTCATATCTTTCTTAGACTTACTTGTCTTTAGGCTAACTCCTAGCATAATCATTTCAAGAATGATGAATTTAGGCTACTTAATCTACCTAATTAATTGAATGTGATAATTTTTATTACATCATCCTTACCTCTAGATAATGCAAAATACAAGGAAATGTTTGTTACCCCATGATGAACCTAAAGGGAAGGAGAACTCAGCCTAATACACTCTCTCTTGATCTCCTTGACTCTAAGTACATGTAGGAAAGTACTTAACCCTAACAAAGAGGAAATGCTACCCTTTCTAGTTTAAAAGTCCACACTTTGGGGTCTAAAGAAGCTTGGCAATCCGAAACGTCCTTGAAATCCTATACTCCCTAAAGCTTGTGAGAAAAAGTAAAAGTCAAATGATTAAAATCATGAGATGTGTGCCTGAGAAGAAGAAGAAGGATTTCACCCATCTAGTGTATTGTTGCACTCAAGAATGTAGATATGTCATTCCTGGTAGTGGAGCATGGAAGCCAAACTTTCATACACCGACCTTTCGAAGGGAACCTCACACTACCACCTGACATTACGTCAAGACTCATTCGAGTAACATTGTTATTACAACAATAATCATGGTTGAGTGAACCTGAAAAAAGTAGGAGACATAGCAGCTTCAGCCCTACCCCAACACAATAGATAGGATATCCAAAATAATAAAAGTTAGGTGTAAAAGCTACCTCAATCGAAACTTTGTGCATGTACAACTTGGAAAAGGGTCATTTGTAGATGGAGAAATCCTTCCTTATAATTTCATGTAGGCAAAACAAGTACGGTAACTTTTAGTTCAAGAAAAAGAATCTTGGGATTGGCAAAGCCTAGTCACAATGCATATGTCTTGATCTAAGGTTGATGTAATGATATTCTTCACTTTTTAAAAACATTAATCTAATAAAGACATCTAAATTCACTCGATGCTTTAATTCTACTTGTTAGCCTGAGGAAAGCTAGACTCTAAGTTTGGGGGAGTTGATAACATCCAATTTTGTAGATATTCGAGTGCCTATTTTATCCTTACTTTAAAACCTTTACTATGTTTTATCTAGATAGTTTCAATCATTTTGACAAGTGTTGATCTTGCTACATGAAATCACCCCTCTTTCTATTTTACACATGATACACTACTCAGTGGTCGATGACACCTAAAGACAAGAGGTCACCGAAGTTCTGACACTTCAGCGATTGACAAAGAGCATCATAGGTCAACAGTCATTGACTATTCTTCATGATCACTGAGCATCCTCACACTCAGCGATCTATGAATCTTGCACCATATATGTAGTTGCTAATATTGATGCCCCTATGATTGAAGGATAGGTTGCCTCAGCAACTAACGAATCGCTCCACATTGGCGATCATTGAAGGATCATTATATCAGTGACCAGTGAGGGTCTCTTCTACACTGGTTTCTCTCTGCGATCAATGAAGTCATCCCTTTAGTGGTCACTTTAAGTGGTCATTCTCAGCGACCACAAGAACTACACCACTTGATCGTCTCACTTCAATGACCACTGTGAACACAACTTCAATGACTGAAGAATAGGTCACCTCAGTGACCTATGAGGCTCATAAATTGGTTACCAACACCTATAAAAATAGACCCATTTCATCTATGAATAGGGGTCATGACATCAAAGATAGGATGAAGTGATGCAACACTCCAGAGCCATCCATCCATCATTCCATTGGTCATTGATCCCTTAGGATGAGAGTCAGAGGAGAGAGAAGATATGTGTTATCATCAACGCCATCGGTCTATCCTCTAAAAGAAGGATTAGCCACATCCTATGCCAGCTCCAAACCTAGAACAAGATATGAGGAATACATACACCATTTGTGGTCTTTGTGGTTATAGTCAGTGTATCACCCTTCTCCCCCTCTAGATCTATTAAGTTTTCTCTTCTATTTCATCCCTCTTCATCGTTCGCTCTCATGTCTGACTATACTTCCAAATATGCGATGTTTCTCATTACCATGAGTGGAAAAACACATCACTAAGGTTGGGAGTATCCACTAAGGCTCTCCCAACATGTGTATACTTGCATCCATTTGAATATATATGATATTAACAAAGATTATCTCCATACTCTTGTTCTTAATGCTTCACTTATATGATTAGCTACCATCTTGTGATGTTTGATTTACAATGCCTCAAAAGAGTTGTACTAATCTTATCTAAGTGTTATGGAAGTTGAATGAATGCATGAGAATGTTGGAATTCTTAAGCTAATGATCATTTGATTATCTTTGAGGTGTTTGTTTATCATCTCGAGAGAGAGACAACCTTATAATCTAGAAATAGACTAAGCTTGAGAGAGGGAATAGACATACATGATGATTGTTTGTTGTAACGTCCCAGGATTTGAGGCCTCAGATGAAATGATTTTAAAAGGAATGATTGGACTACCCATATGACCAAGGTGCACCGCCTTTTCCAGGAAGCCCGTCACTAAAGAACTCCATAGTTAAGTGTGCTCAGCTTGGAGTAGTACTAGGATGGGTGACCAGTCAGGAAGTTGACCCTGGCTTGCATGTGAGTGATGATAAAGCATGCAGTTAAGGCTAGTAGTGGTCTGTGGGGCCAGTCGTCATTCCTAAAACTCTACTAGAGCCTTGGGTAGTGGTATGGTCATTTACAAATGGTATGAGAGCCACTTCCACTCCAGTAGGTGGGGCCTGCATGGGCATGTGGCATGCCAGTCTTCAGTTGTGTGGTCTAGGCATTTTGGAAAGGGTTTTCCATGGTTGACGTAGCCACCCTCGTGCTGATATTCCGTGATCGGGAGCTAGGTGTCCATGGGCCATTCTGGGTCTACACTAAAATGGGGAAATATTATGAGGCCATATAGTTGAGCCTTGATGAGGACATCAAGAGTCTAAGTGGGGGATATTGTAACGTCCCAGGTTTTGAGGCCTTAGATAAAATGATCTTAAAAGGAATGGTTTGATGACCCATATCACCAAGGCTAGTGGTGGTCTGTGGGGCCAGTCGTCATTCCTAAAACTCTACTAGAGGCTTAGGAAGTGGCCCGGGCATTTAAACTTTACCACCACCCAATTCAAAAACTCTTACTCTCCTTCTCTTTCCCCCAGCTTCGAGCATTGTTCCTACTCTATTTGGTTACAAAGGTGTTGTCCCAAGGTAAAAGAGAGTGCTTACCTTGGTGAAGAAGGCTCCTAGGGTTCCAAAGCTCCTTCTTGATGATTTTGACCAAAAAATAGTAAGTTTCCTCCTTTCCTTCCCTATTTCATGTTGTTAGTCTTCCTTCCACCTTCTTCCAGGTTGGAACCATGGTCTTCCATGGTGAAACCCCACCTAGAGCCCTTAAAAACCTCATCTCCATGTTCTTTTGTTAGGGTTTTTCACCTCTAAAGTGGAGAAGGTACTTCTTGATCCTCCTTTTCTTGGAACCCATCACTAAAGAACTCCATAGTTAAGCATGTTCAGATTGGAGTAGTACTAGGATGGGTGACGAGTCGAGAAGTTGACCCCGCCTTGTGCATGAGTGAGGATAAAGTGCATAGTTAAGGCTAGTGGTCGTCTGTGGGACCAGTCATCATTCTTGAAACTCAACTAGATTCTTAGGCAGTGGCCCGGGCATTTACAACTGGTATCATAGCCACTTCCCCTCCAGTAGGTGGGGCCCACAAGGGCATGTGGCATGCTAGTCTTGAGCCGTGCGGTCTAAGCATGTTGGAAAGGGTTGTCCATGGTTGACGTAGCCACCCTTGCACTAGTATTCCATGATCGGGAGTTGGGTGTCCATGGGCCATTCTAGGTCTACATTGACATGGGGAAATATTATGAGGCCATATAGTTTAGCCTTGACGAGGATGTCAAGAGTCTAAGTAGGGGACATTGTAATGTCCCAAGATTTGAGGCCTCAGATAAAATGATCTTAAAAGGAATGATTGGACACCCATATCACCAAGGTGCACCTCCTTTTTTGGGAGCCCATCACTAAAGAAGTCCATAGTTAAGCGTGCTCAGCTTGGAGTAGTACTAGGATGGGTGACCAGTTAGGAAGTTGACCCCAACTTGTACGTGAGTGAGGATAAAGTGCAGACAAGTAAGGCTAGTGGTGGTCTATGGGGCCATTCGTCATTCCTGAAACTATACTAGAGCCTTGGGATGTGGCCCGGGCATTTACACCTTCCCACCTCCCAATTTGAAAAATCTTGCTCTCCTTCTCTATCCCCCAGCTTAGAGCATCATTCCTACTCTATTTGGCCACGAAGGTTCTATCCCAAGGTAAAAGTGAGTGCTTACCTTGGTGAAGAAGGCTCCTAGGGTTCCAAATCTGCTCTCTATTTAGGATTTCTAAAGCTATCTTGGTGATTTCGACCAAAAATAGTAAATTTCCTCCTTTCCTTCCCTCTTTTCATGTTGTTAGTCTTCCTTCCACCTTCTTCCAGGTCAGAGTCATGGCCTTCCATGGTGAAAGCCCACCTAGAGCCCTTAAACACCTCATCTCCATGTTCTTTTGCTAGGGTTTTTCATCTCTAAAGTGGAGAAGGTACTTCTTGCTTGAGATAGGAGCTTTATTGGAGAAACCAACCTCTCTAGCTTGGAAACCTTGCTTCTTGAACCTTTCCACCTACCTAGAGGTAATTTTTATAACCCCTTCTCATATATTTCTTACTACATGCTTAAAACTCATGCTTCTATGTTTAAAATACATGATCTCCATCTCTATTTACCATGTTCTTCTAGGGTTTTGGTTTCTTGCGGTTTTACCTTCTCTAGAATCTCTAGTTTGGTTACCTATGCATATCCAACCCTGATATTGGGTCAAATGGTGTTTTCTCTCTCCCTCTCTCTCTTCCCTTATCTCGATCAGTTTGATGGTGTGGCAATTTCCTAATGGTCAATTTTTGAAAAAATCATATCTTTTAATCTGTTTATCCAAATTTGACAAATAAACATGTTTTGGAATCAAAAAATTAATCTTCATCTTAAAAAAATTCCTTAAAGGTCTGATTTCAAGGTTTGACGAAGGGTGATTTTTGGAAAATGAATTTAATGCATAAAATCCATAAAATTACATCTTAATCATCATAACTACAAAATTAACATAAAAATATGTTTTCTTGATCATGAGAACCTAATAAGGTCATTGGTGAGGTTTTCAAAATATAAATCCGAGTTTTTCTATAAAGTTCTAAAATTAGGGTTTCTATTCATTAATGTGCATTATTTACTCTAATACATGTTAATACATTGAAAATAGGCAAAGTGGAACTTGGACTCAATCAAAGTGGTGAAAGTTAGTAATTTATATCAGTAAGAGAGGTATGTGCATTCTTACACCCTAAGTTGGGATATTTGCAAGCCAAACCCTATATTCCCTAATGAGGCACTATATGAACCCTATTTTCAATATTCATGACTCTTTTGCCAAATTTCCTTAAAAATTAGTATTGATATTCTATTTCTTGGTTCTTGTACCCCACTGCCATGTTTCAAATATATGATGCTTCTACTCGCCATAGTTTCTCTTAGCATGTTGATTTTATGGACTATTTAGCTAATGTAGTGGTACTTATGTACAACCTCCCATAGATAGGGCATGTATTAATTCTCCCTAGGGAATGTCTTATTATCCCCCATAAAAATATGTGTAGGTTGTAGCATCCAACTCACAAAAACAAGATTAATTAAGCGGAAGCGATCATTTGTAGCAGATTACTGAAAATCACTAAAAATTAAAACCTTTTTCAAAGAGATCCAATCATAGGTAAACTCTTTCAACAAGAACCAATGTATGACATCTACATCCTGGTTCATAAGTACATATCTCTTCTCGAGGGTTACAACATCAACTGCCCTATTAAAAGTTAAACACAGACATCATAAGAACCTCGAGGCATTAAGCCAAAATCTTAAAACGATTCATTAAAAGCACTAACTATTAACTCTGATGACCTGAGAGTATAGAGACGACACATAGGACTTCTATCTACAAACACGACAGACAGCACACTCCACCTGAGCTATTGATGTTGTACCTACTATTGCTGAAGTTCTTCCTCTGCAAGATATTCTCAATCTCCTCCGTGCTCGTCCACCTAAAAATGTTGGATCCCATGCGAGTGAGACAATTGAAAATTGCCCCAGTGAGAGATATAACTCTCTGCTAGAAACATCATTATTGCAGTTTAATTAATATAAAACTGAGCAGAGGACAAGCAGTTTATATCATTCTCATCTTTAACTATTGCAACTATCTATGATAGATAAGTAAATCATCTATTCTCTTTATAAGGAATAGAAAGAGCATGTATATTATTTATCTATTGTATTAACTCAACATCTCATGCTTTTCTCATGATACTCATTACTCTGATATGTCACCCATGAATCTTTCTTGTTTCTATCTGATGGCCTTAGCCAATCTGCTAAACAGGTATTGGTTTATACTGGACATGAGAGTGTACATCCTCATGTCTTATTTAGGCATTGGTCCATACCAATCCTGTATAAATATTCTAGCATTGGATTATACCAATCCTATGCAAGTAGTACAACCATCAGACTTATATTGTTCCTGTGTATCCAGTCCAAGTATTAGATTATGCCAAACTTGTGCATCCATTCTAGGAATTAGACTAAGCCAATTTTCTGCAACTATTCCAGGTATTGAACTATGCCAATCGTGTGCAACTATTCTAGGTATTGGACTATGCCAATCGTGTGCAACTATTCCAGGTATTAGACTATGCCAATCCTGTGCAACTATTCCTGGTATTGGACTATGCCAATCCTGTGCAACTATTCCAGGTATTGGGTTATGACCAATCATGTGTAGTTATTCCAGGTATTGGGTTATTACCAATCCTGAATAGTTATTCCAGGTATTGAGGTATTACCAATCCTGTGTAGTTATTCTAGGTATTGGGTTATTACCAATCATGTGTAGTTATTCCAGGTATTGGGGGATTACCAATCCTGTGTAGTTATTCCAGGTATTGGGTTATTACCAATCCTGTGTAGTTATTCCAGGTATTGGGTTATTACCAATCCTGTGTAGTTATTCTAGGTATTAGGGGATTACCAATCATGTGTAGTTATTCCAAGTATTGGGTTATTACCAATCCTATGTAGTTATTCCGGGTATTGGGTTATTACCAATCTTATGTAAATATTCCAGATATTAGATTATGCCAATCCTGTGACATTATTCCAGGTATTGAACTATGTCAATCCTGTGCAACTATTCCAGGTATTGAACTATGTCAATCATGTGCAACTATTCCAGGTATTGAACTATGTCAATCCTGTGACATTATACCAGGTATTGAACTATGTCAATCATGTGAAACTGTTCCAGGTATTCAACTATGTCAATCCTGTGACAGTATTCTAGACATTCAACTATGTCAATCATGTGACATTATGTCCCATGTCTATTTACACAACACTGGGTACTTCATTCTTCTACTGACATTTAAACTTTGGCCGTGCCATCATGCTCAATCACATTCTTTATGTAATACAAGTATCCCTTTCTTCTCCACACTTGTACAATCAAGGTTCCATCATTATTATTGTATCATTTTGTTATAATTATTATGTTATTAACTTTCCTTTGTCTTAGTTTATTACAAACATTATCATCTCTTACAGGGGACTTTTATAATTATCTTAGTACCTTTCACTAGGTATCAACTTCCATATACTAACCTATCATCTTTACTATGAAGTGCATAGATCATACAACACACATAAGGATTGTCCAACTATCTTCCATGATAGAGACTCATCTCAGGTTAAAGCTTTGCTTGTTATAAAGTTACCTATAATCAATCACTATTCCATTATTAGGATTAGGTTTCCATACCATCACCTTTTATTAGGGTTTAGGGTTTCACATACTATCATACTTCATTAGGGTTAGGATTGCATATAGAATCATCCTTCATTAGGCTTTCACATCACATTCCCCATAAATAGGGTTTACTATTCATCCCAACTAGGGTTTCTCATGGCATTACCCTCAATTAGGGTTTCTTATGGAATCAACCTCAATTAGGTTTTCACATGGAATCACCCTCAATTAGGGTTTCTCATAGAATCACCCTCAATTAGGGTTTCTCATGGAATCAACCTCAATTAGGGTTTCTTATTTCATATCAATACATCAGGGTTTTACATCACATTACCCTAGTTTAGGGTTTCATACACTTTATCCTAAAATTAGTTTTTACTATTCAACCCAATTAGGGTTTCACCCTCCATTCCTATAATTAGGGTTTTACCTTATGTTACCCTGAATTAGGGTTAGGGTTCATTAACCTTCTAGATTAGGGTGTCATGATCTCTTTACTAAGGATCATAACTTAATCACCACATGATTAATACTCATGTAAGAATTCCTTTCTATCATCCTTTCAACTTGATTAGGTTTATATAAACCCTTCAATCAAGTATATATATACAACTATGGTTGATAAAGTGTACTGAGACATTGCTTTCATAAGCTTATAGAGATTAACTCATCTAGGGTTACCAATTACTTAGTACCTTATAGGTACAACCCTAGTGATTATCTTTGAGATAAATCAATAACAACCATAGGGTCATTTTATCTTTCATCACATTAGGTTTCCAATTAACTTAATTACATCGAAACATCCAAACATTCTAGACCATTGATACTCCAAACGGTTTGAAACTGTTTAAGCAAAATAATGATGAAACCGTATGGACAAGTCACACTTGAAACCACTTGGGTCTCCAAACAGTTTGAGATCATTTGGTCTCAAACGGTCTTGAGACCGTTTGATCCCAAACGGTCTTGAGAACGTTTGGACTCAAACGGTCTTAAGAACGTTTGGTCCAAACCCTCTCAAAACCGAATGGACCAAAAAGGTCTTCCATCACTTAATGAATTTGGGATTTCAATCATTAAACCATCTATCAATTGAACCACTGATTTATTCTTCCATTGTACCATTGAATCAACCTTCAATTGGACCTTCAATTAGAGTTTTGAACCCAATTGAACTAGGGTTCATAATCAAGAAACCATCCATTAGGGTTTTTAAATCGAGGAACCATCAATGGTTGACATTGTGGAACTAGTCCAATTGAAATCATTCGATCATCATCAAACCATGACATTACCTGACCTCAAACGGTCTTGAGGTTGTTTGGATGACCTGCAAATGGTCTTGAGACCATTTTCCCCATCCCATCACTTAAAAATGTGAAATTCAATTAAGGTTTGGATCATTAGATTGATAAACAATTGAACTATTAATTACATTACCATTTTCTATCTTTGGACCTTCAAATACTCAACCATACTCAACCCTAGACCTCCAAACGGTCTTGCTTGACCTCCAAACGGTCTTGAGACTGTTTGGGTGATCTCCAAATGGTCTTAAGACCGTTTGGGTTAATCAACCCAAAGATTTAATTCATTCAATTGCAAATTAAATCAGCACTTAACCCGATTAGGGTTTCTAATTGGATGATTGTCCATATATTGATTCAATCAATTGGAACCATTAGATCCTGATCCAACATGTACTAGGGTCCTGACCTCAAATAGTCAACCCATCCAAACGGTCAACTCATCTAAATGGTTTGGGGTTCAAGACTCTAAATAGTTTGCAAACCATTTAGTCTCCAAACAGTTTGGTGAAACCGTTTGGACCAAAGTCTTAAAACTGTTTGCAAGGGAAATTTGTTGGAATATGTGCCTAAGATGATGTCATCATCATCTACCTTTTTTCATTCAAAATCTACTTCTATTTTCATGGTAATTACAGCAATGGATCAAGGGAATTTCAAATAGAACAAAACGTTCAACAAATAATGGAGATTTGAATGCAATAACAATATTTAAGGGTTTGAGTTATATAACCCACTCCAATTGAGCTTCAAAGCTCCAAGATCCACGTCTTTAATACTGTAAGAAGCTTTCTCAACTATCCCAAGCTCGTCCTCAAGCTTTTGAGTGAAAAGAAATGGCTAGAATAGAAGATCGAGTGAAGATAAGAAGAAATCATGCATTGACTTGTGATTTCCACCATGGAATCAAGGTGAAAGAAGGTCAAGAAGCTTACCAACAGGTTGGGGGTCATCCTCCTGTTGCTCCAAGATCCCTTGGTCGTTTTTTCAAGCAAGAAGTGAAAGGGGTTTCGAAATTACCCTTTCAACTCATGGATAAAGGAGCATATATGTATTTTTATTAAAATTCATTTTAGGAGAGAGAAAGTAGGGATTATCTATTCCATTTCCTTGCCTCTTTCCCCCTTCCCTTCCTTGGTTATGAGGTTATCTCCTTTTCCTCTTATTCTTCTCAATTATCCATGTTTTAAAGAAAAGCAAATTAAGCACATTAACTCTTATAATAATAATATCCTAAAGTTAGTGGATAATTCTTTTTCTTTTAATAATGTGAGTGAGTTATCAACTTCCTTTAGATATTTTCGTGCCTTTGCAAGGAACATGGTCGTCCATTCTTTTGCAAAATCATCTCTCACCTTTGGTTGAAGGGCTCTTCAATTAATATATTTATTTTTGCATTAAATTGAAGTAAAGTTCCAATTAAGCTTAAATCTTGATTATTTTAATATCAAGATTCTCTCTCCTCCAAAAAGATACAAATGAGACGCCCCTCTCATTTTCTTTGCTATACATGATTCCAAGAAACATTAGAGACTATTTTGAAGTGGTAATTTGCATATTGAACCCTGGGTTGTGGGTAATTTGCACTTTAGTCCAAAATAGACAAAACATTATTTCAACATTGTTCAAAAAAGACTAAAATTGAAACATAAGTTCCTCTTGAGCCTTAATAAGATAATATCAAGCATATAATTATCTTTCTTAAACAAAACACCTAGGGTTAAGGCATAACCCGGGTTAGGGATGTAAAGATTATTCTACAAATACTAAGATAATTCTAAAAATTGAGATAGTAAAGATTCATTAGAAGCACCATGGTGAGGATGAAGCCACATGGGGATAAAGACGGGTATGGAAAATAATCATTCCCATATTTTTAGATGACTAGTCAAATTTTGAGGACAAAGTCCATATAAGAGGGAAATGATGATAACATGGATTTTCACATGTATTCATACATATATTTTAATGAAAATACTGGATTTATAAGGATGTATTAGAAAGATGCATGTCTTGTTTGTAAGTTTTGAGAATGCAAATTCTCAATATGGAATGGATTTCATGTGTTTCTTGTATCAATAATCCATTGGTAAATATTGGATAAACAACAAGAATGGAATAGCCAATAGTAAAAGTGTTAAAAGAAGTAATGGACAATTGGTAGTTAAATAAGGAATTGGGTGGAAATGTCTAAAAATGATTTGTTGAAGGCAACTAATAAGTTTGTTTCGGCCTAAGTTTGTGTTGAAAAAGAAAACATAAGTTAATTGATTCCTTAAATGCATCAATAAAGCAACTTCTTAATAGGAGAGAAAGGTACTTTTAACTTTCATATTGTGACACAAAACCTTACCCAAAACAATTTTTAGTTATTAAAAGTTTTCCTTTAACTTTGGGGCCAATTGGAGTAAAAAGGAGAGAGATAGGAATTATTTAATTAAGTTCCTATAATCAACAGTTCACATGTAGGTCCCTACGATACAGAATATAGAAAAGGGTATCTCGTATCCATAATAATTTCCCAATATAATTTTAAATGAAAGATGATCTAGATATAAGATTATGGAAGAAAAATCAAAACATTCCAAGATGTCTTGTGATCTAGGAAATTAAATATGTAGTTACCTAAAATTTGAAAAAAAAGGGCAAGTTTGGAGTTATTAATCAATTAGTTTGGATCTAGTATTTTTCCAAGAAAATGATAATTTGAAATAGAAGGTTTCCCTAAAATTTCATAGGAAAAATAGTTACCAAGGGAGTGATATATTTATTTTACTATTTTGGGGTTTAATCAAAAGAGAAACTTTTTCTTTTGAGTCTCCTTTCCTTTCCCTCGGCCACGTTTAGAAACCCTACTACCCACCAACTCATGCACCTTGTCTTACCCCTTAAAGCCTATATATGGTAGAAGGGTCTTCGCTCGAAGGTAAAACTACGTCAGATCCCCTATATGACCATGTGACGCCCCGTGGATGTAGATGTTGCTTCAACACCTTCACAATGGGATGAGCATTGTCAAAGCACCTTGACAGGCTCCAGGGCTTGGAAAGGAGATGAAAAGTTTCCTAGAGATCCTCCTTTCCCAACCATTACATAGGGGCAGTCAAGTAGAGTCTTCAACTCCATGTTCTCAGTCTAATACCCTACTGTGATCTTTAGTGTTGTAGAGCCTAGTGCATCTATCTACAATCACCTTCGATAGTCCTAGGGACCCCTCCAAGTCCATCAATGGACGTGTTATCTTCCCGACCACCTACAAGTCATTGGGACCTAGAGGGAGAAGCTGCAGCTCAGGCACGTAGCTGTGTTGGGCTCAGAGCAGTTAGCGTTGTGAGGAGGAAGGTGGGTCAGAGCCAAATGACTCGACTATCCCTTGGCGCATGCTCATAGAAAAATGTTCATGGTGGTCTTTAGGTATGTTTAATTTGGCCCAGTAAGTAAATCATTATAAAGCATAGGATGTTGATGTGTCAAGATCCCATTGGTCTAAGTAAGATCATTTTTGCAAATAATGTAGTAATCAAACCATAGACTAGAATATAGCAAATCTATACATCAGATTGATTGGGGGAACAAGAGGAATATAAATAAAATAATTCTAGAGCCTAATCATTCTGCATATTCCAAAAGTAGTGCTAATACATGATTAAATGTGATAATTCATGGGAACCCTAGAATTGATGAATATGATGCTTAACGATAAATATAATTATCTTATGATAATATCATGGATTTCATGATCCTGAGATGATAAGTATAATGGTAGTGAATGATTAGGGTTTCTAAGTCAATAATTACATACACGAATAACTAGGGTTATAAAACCAACATATGTCTTGCTATGATATTAATGAACTTAATCCAATCTAAATGTTCATGATAATCTGGCATGCCCAATTGATGAGAATTCAAGTCCTTGATCCTAAACTCTAATAATGATAACATTATCCATCATATAAAATCAACTGAAGGCATAAAAGCTAAGTAAAGGAGGATTAGATAGATACTTTTTCTCATATGAGTAGTTTTGATGATAGAAATTCCTATAACTCCTTAGAGGAGCATCTTGTAAACAATATATGCATTAATGAAAATGATTTGCTAAATTTGTTATTTGGTTAAATCTAGATCTTGGGAATTTTAGGTAATAGATCTTAGCTTTAAGGTCTTTCTTTAATTGAGGATGATAAAAAGTGAGGTTGTTACATATAATTTAGGCTAAGGTTCATAACAGATAACACAATGATATGATAGATCTGACAATATGGGTTAATAGCTCTGAAAAAACATGGCTAACAATATGGGTTAATAACTTTGACAAAACATGGTCCATTGGAAATAGAGTTTGTACCATTATTCCTTATTCAAACCCGATACAACTCTAAACCCTAGATTCAGACCCGAGTTGGGTTTAATCTAAATAATATGATGGTGACACTTTAAGATATACATACATGTATATTAAATGATGATTGCTTGGATTCATCTTGGCTTGCTTGAGCATACTTGAATCATATATTCATGATATATATCTGCATGGTTCTACATAAGGTACACAGTTACGATTATGACTAATTACATTATAGACTATTGGCCTTTGCCAATGATTTCTCAGGGATTATTGAAATAAACTATTGGATGTTGATTTAGATTTTGTTCAATGATAATGCCACTATTAGTACCACATATTGTAAGATATCATATTCTGAACCCTAGGATGACATGTATCAAGGGGTGATGCACATGAGACCAGAAGGGACAATGATACACCCAAGATAGCATATCAAGCATGGGTTAGAATATGTAATGAAATTTCCAATTCTTATTTACAAGTAATTGATTGATTATATGTTGTTATATTACTTGCATACTTTTGTATGTACCCCACATACACAATATAGAAATATATTGATCCCTATTTTGTTTCACGTTTTTTTAGGTAAATGCAATATATGAAGATAACAAGATATGATGAATCACAAAAAATTGACTGAAGACATTAAAGCTAGGTAAAAAAGGATTAGTTAGATACTTCTTCTCTTATGTATTCATTCAATTTTGAAATTCATGTAACTCCTTAGAGGACATCCTTGTATATCTTATAAAGAATATTTGTGAAATAATGAAAATATATGCTATTATTTGTTATTTGTTAAAATATAGATCTCGGGAATTTTAGGTAATGACTCTCAACTATAAAGTCCTTTTTCTATTAGGGTATGCTGAAAAGTGAGGTTGTTACATATTCTAGAAAAAGACAATATAAACAATGACATTATCCAGTTTTATTGGTCTAGAGGTAGTCACCTTAGCCTCCCAAACAATAATCTATTAAAATTCCTAAACCTTTGACTAAAATAATTAATTCTTCTCTCAAACCTTAGGCTAAAGGTGCCTATATATCCCTTAAAACAATTACCTTGATATCCCAATTTGATTTGTTTGACACCACACACTTTAACCCCATCCTAACATATCAATCCTTAACCCTTGAGGATTCCCTGCTAAACCTCTTCTGTAAACTAGAAACATAGTGGAAACAAAGATTTTAAAAAATCAAATGGCTCTCAGAAGAAGACCACCATACATTTTTTTCCATATGAAATTATCTTCTAATAGAGGCCAAAATTTCCGTTTGTGACATCTCCATTAATGGGTACCTAAACTCTAACAATGATGACATTATCCGTCATATGATCCATCATGTTTACTCTCTCCTAAATAACACCACCCAACATGTACCAAGACTTCCTTCACCTCTCACCATCAATGTTCATAGATCTCCATATTATCTACCCACCCACCTATATTACCCCCTTCTCATTAGAAGAAATTGGGGTGATAATCTCCTTTCATCAACCAAGACAAATCACTTGGTTGTTGTGGTTTCCAAAGAGTGTTTTATAGGTCATATTGTTCTATCCTCAGCAAAAGAAAAGATCAATACATATTCCACAGACTATACACATACCCTACTCCTTTGATCCCATCAAATGTTTTGATGCTAAACATCCCACCCTCATACCCAAAACCTAAAATATGACACATATTTCAGACTGTAGACCTATTAGCCTCCTTAATTGCAATTACAAAACCATCATCAAAACCCTTAGTCTTAGAATTACACCACATCTTAATGAAATTATCTCATCAAACCAATCCACTACTGTGAAAGGTTCAAAAATTGAGGATGTATACCTCCTTGAAAATGAAATCATTCACTATACCACCAGAAAAACCTAGCTATTCTCAAAATTGACGTAGAAAAAGCTTTGGCAACATTAAATGTCCCTTTCTGTGGCTAGTGAAGTCCTCCCAAGGTATTCTACCTAATAGATTATCTTAATCCAATATTGTGTCTCATAGGTATTTTTCTTCATCCTTCTTAATGGCTCCCCTCATGGATTCTTGTCCAGCTCCTATGGTACCTCTCAAGGTGACCCTCTTTGTTATAACCCCATTTTCCTAAACCATGTAATGAGATTTGCAAATCTCCTTTTAAAAGACAAATGAAATCAAAGGTTGATTTAATGGTTTGATTTGAATAATTTTCGTGCATAATAGCCTTGTTTGTTTTCTTAATGGGCTTTATTGACTATTGAGCCCAATTAAGAGAAAAAGAAAAAGAAAAGAAAAAGGAATTCAATTGGATAAAGGAATAAATAAGAAAATAGATAAAAGAGGAATAAAAGGCTAAGGAATATTTCCCAAGATGGAATTTCGAAATATTAAGGTTACTTGAGGTTCAAGGAACTCAGGATAATAATATAATGGCTAGGGAAAGAGGAAATATGTGGAAAATATAAATATTTAAGTGTTAACTTGCAATTTAAGAAAAGGACCCGTTTTCTTTAGATAATGATCCCAATTTTAGCATAATGGGAGATTAAATCATAAACGAGATTCCCTTAAAATTTGAGATAAAAAGGAGTTACGAATTGAGAGTTATGGCTTTTTCAAATTATCCTAAAAAATGTGTTTTATCTTGAAAAATAGGATAATTGTTTCCTTTTGCTTGAACGCGTGAGATGTGGGCCGTTGGATCTTGATCCAACGGGCACCGCTCATCGTCAAGTTCCAGGGAAACTCGGATTCTGTCCGAGTACAGGGGGAACTTTCCCCTTTGATTTTCTCTCAAACCAGTGCAGGTGCACTCATGGAAAGTATTCCATTGAGTCTGGGAGAAGGAAATGAAGCTTCTCGACCCTGGGTTGGCAAGCTTTTATCGTGTCTTGAGGAAACTCCCAATTGGGTTGAGGAATAGTTTTCGGCGGGGATAAGAAACCCTAGAAGTATCCCCCCTTGTCCTATATAAAGACCCCCACGCACTTGCTCTCACCCTCACGAACCCTGATGGCTACTTCCCAAGCCCTAGCTCTCTCTCTCTCTCTCACTCGATTGTTCTCTCTCCGGAGAGGTTGCCGCCTCGACACTGCCACAGTTCGAACAGTAAGGAAGGAAGAGGACGACGAGTAGATATCATTCGATCAAGGACCATCGTGGACTCACGAGGATATCCAATGATCCCACGGCTGGCGCGCTAAGTTTTCTCACGAAGTGGAGGTACACGATGCAGAGCGTTGGATCTAAAGGGCGGACCAGTGGCGCATCGATCGAATGGCTGTGAAAATTTGGTAATTCACCCTCTCTAATCGACATTACAGAAAAATGTTTTTTCTTGCAAAAATCATATATGTTGCTAGAAAACTCCGATGAGAAAACTTTATATATGAAAGTTTCTTAGAAAAATATGAGGAACAAGATAAAAATGGTTTGGTAACCTAGTTCTATCTCGTTTTGCAAAAGTGTATTAAGTTGATAGAAAAAGGTATTAAAAGGTAATTAGAAACCCTAATTGAGTATAAAGGATGAATCTTTGTGATTTAATAGGTTAATTTGATCAGTATTAACCTTTTGAATATTAAAATAGAGTTTCAATCCGTTTTGCATGCAAAGTTGACTAATTTAGGGTTTATGAAGGATAATACATATAGAAACCCTAATTTAGGGTGAAAATGAGAAAACCCATGTTTATTTTGGATTAAGGAAATAAGTTACTAAATAATGATCCTAAGTGTGTTAGGAGCATTAAGATGAGAAATTTAAGGTTTTTATGTAGTTTAGTTGAATTAGGGTTCATAATACTAAAAGTGGAGGCAAAACCCTAATTTCAAAGGAAATCCTAAGAAACAAGATGAGTTTGGATAAATAATGATAAAAGGAAGTTTGTACGTTTATTTCAGGATTTTTGTGCATATTTTCTTGCTTGATTGGGTTTCTCTGCTTAGTTGATTCTGTCGCCAAAACTATAGTTACAGGTATGTGGTTACACTTATGAATATCCCGAATTAGTTTTCTGAGGATTTTCGAAGTTTTCATCGATGACTTGAATCGAACTGTTGGATGAATTTAATTTTTACAAACTACAATGTGGATATGAATATCACCTAACATATGTGCCTACTAGCTCAAATCCTAGTCCACTCTATAGCTTGATAGATTGACCTAGTACATGGCTACCTATGGGTAGGTCCATCAGGTCATTGGATGACTTAGTACATGGATACCAATGGGGTAGGTCCATCAAGTCACCTCGAGTCAGGGATTGGGATACCTTTGGGTAGGGCCATGCGACTCCACAACCCTAAGTATTGGCTACTTGTGAGGTAGGGCAATGGGGGTAAGAATCTACCATGTGAGAGAGGTAGTATCCAAGTTTGCTGTAGGGACAGCACAAAGATAGGGGATAAGTAAGGATTGAGTAGTATTGCTTAAAATGTAATCTTGGTGGTTGAATGATATTTGGATGATTACATTGTTATCATAGTTGCACAATTTTTGTATTCCCCCACATACCAGCATATGCATTTATGTTGACCGACGTTTTGTTTGTCGGCATTTTAGGTACAAACCCAAAAGGACAAACAGTAAATTGGCATATTGTGAATACCTAAATTCAAGTGCCAAGAGGATTAGTTAGAATAAATTCCTTATGTGGATAGAAGTTTAGAAATCCAAGTTTTCAAAAGGTATGCAAAATTTTATTTTATTACAGCTTTTCAGTATAGATGGTAGAATTTGATAATTATTACTGATTATTTTTCGAACCTTTGATCCAGAAATTGGGATAACGGCTCTGGCCTCTTGGTCTCCTTTAATTGGGGGTTACTGGGAGGCGGGGTTGTTA
Organism: Alisma plantago-aquatica; assembly: GCA_963693085.1. NCBI lineage: Eukaryota > Viridiplantae > Streptophyta > Magnoliopsida > Alismatales > Alismataceae > Alisma > Alisma plantago-aquatica. The sequence goes on from OY856414.1 coordinate 464,300,907, forward strand.
CACTCTTTCCCCTTGTTTCTCCCTCATTGCTATATAATGGTTAACTAGGATGCTCATTCTATCCTATAAAACAACATCCTAGACACCATATTCATATATGAATCTAAGATGGACCCATCTATCCATTTTGTTTATGACACCCTTATCATTCAGAAGCCCACCCTTCAATACTTTATAAACACAAAAGAATAATAGCTATCTTTCGATCCATATTGGTTCTTAAAGCAAACTAACCCAAACCATCCCTTCTATGTTGAAATGTCAACAAACATCGTAAGCAGATATTTTTGCTAAATGTTAAATTATAATAATGAAAACTCTCCTACTACACATCTTGGACTACCTGTATCACTATATGCCCTCTCCTTAGTATCATGCTCTCCTATTATATACACCTTGTAATGAACTGAAATCCATGTATAATAGTAGTTACATCCTTTTTCTGAGCTTTTAATTCTTCTATGTCCTAGATGTTGAATTAGTGGAAATTATTAAGGTTTTGTGTACATTTGTTCCCAATATTTTACTTTGTAAGGAATTAAGCACCAACAGCTCAATGGAAATTTACTAGTGGGTTAATTTACAAAATGACCACTTAAGAGAGATAAGAATAAAATAAAAATCGATCTAGAAGTTTATATGGCTTTTTGTATGGAATAAAAGAGAGAAAATCCTAAAGGTGAGGATAATGTGACAATAAATGTATTTAGCTTCCCATTAAGTGAATACAAGGATAATTTGCTAAAAAGTTATAAAAGTAGAACTTAAAACATAATTCTAAAACAAAATTCATTTCCTTTGGGTATAATTTTTCTTGGGTGATAAGTTTTACAACTTTTGGAAAATTGGTAAGTATAATTGTATTTATTGAAAGGGAAAATAGTGAATAATTTAAAAATACAAAATATAATCTTTAATGACTCCAAAAGTAATAATGGATACCAAATCCATGTTCTACATATTAAAATATACCTTTGGGTGAATTTTCACTCAATTTGGAGAATTTTGTTTTAAAGGTTAGATTAGAAGAGAGAAAGTGTGTAGAACCTTCAATATATTAAATAAATGAAAAAATAATCTCAACATGTGAAATTAATGACAAATTAGTATCAAAGACACTTAGGGTGACTTGTGGGTGAAGTAATACCAAATTTAGGGAATCTAATCACCATTAATGAAGGAGGAAAGAGAAAATAACTTTTGAATTATTTAACCTAAAAAAAGTTCCCAAAAGGTAAAACTAGTTTCATATTCAGATTCTACACCTTAAAATCAGTCAGGCTATCAATTTTTATTAAATTCGGAACATGTTTGCCCCTTTAAAAGAGGAGAGAGAAAAAGAGAAATTAATATAACCACACTTTAGTCCTATTTGGTTTAGGATTTCCTTTTTTGTCACACGGTAGTTTCCTTTAATTTTCTTTTTCTCACACCAATGGATGGCCTGGATGCGAGCCGATGATCATGACCTATGATCTGATGGTCCTCCATTGTCGTCTAGTATGCGATGGAATAGGAAAACAGATCAGTTTTAGTACGATTTTTAAATCAGAATTTCTTCATCTCTACTCAACCTTTTCTCAAAATTTCATCTCCTATAGTTTCCCTATCTGATTCCACACAGGTTGATCCATACTTTGTGAGGGTTTTTTGGATTATTTTGGAAAAACCCAAACCCAAATTGTGGTCTCCTTGCAAGACTAGGCTCTACCGTCTTTACTTAAAACCTAAACGCAACCTATCAATACCCCTACCTGAGGTTAGTTGGGTTCCCTTGGAACTCAATTGTGCCTCCAATTTCACTCTTACTCTTGTGATTGTTCACCATTGATCAAATTTTGTCCCTGAGGTTGTGGCAGATCATGCTAGAGATCCTTGGAGTCTCTGTCTCAATTGCCCGGCTCATCAGCTTCGTATTAGCTCACTTGTTCTTCTTGTATTTTTTCTTTTGAGTTTGATTCTCTTAAGTGATTTTTCCCAAATCACGAGTTGTTGCTCATCATCCATGGGTTGGCCCAACAAGCGAGATGAACCCTGTGTGATTTGTCTATCCTACCCTCCTTTCTTTCTTCTTCTCTTCATTTTCCTCTAAAGGGAAGAGATGTCTTTTTGCCCAAGTTTTTGTTTTTCTTTGGGGCGAGTCAAGGACGGGCCTTTGACTCCTGACTTGGCTGACTCTGATTGGGCCAAGTCAGTGATGTGGGTCCCCTCTTTGCTCGCCTTTGATGTTTTGCGATCAATTTTGCCAATGTGGCAATTTCTTATTGGTTAATTTTCATAAAATGATAACTAATTATTCGTAAGTCCAAAATTAAAAATAAAATATGTTTTGGAATCAGAATATCCCATCTCAAATCCATATCAAATCCCTAGCAATTCACCCAATTCTTCTTCCTTTCAACTCAGAAACCCTAAAAATGAGGGATTATGAAGAAAGAGTGAGAAAAGGGGAAGTTTTGATACCATTTTGGATCAAATCAGAGAAGGGACGGAATTTTGACATGTGAGAGAAGATTCACCATGAAACTATATCCAAAGAAGCTAAACTTACATGATTTCATCATTCCTCGGACCGCAAAACCCTAGGTCAACATCTCCATCAATTTCTCCTCTCAAACCCTAACTCTCTCTCTAGGATTTCATTTCTCCAGATTGAATCACGAATTATGAGAGCTCCTTGTGTGTTAGGTTGACCATATAGTGCAATTGAGCTGCTTCGGTTAATTGCACATTGACCCCTCACTAAACTTTTTCTTATTTCAGCAGATTTTTCTATCATAAAAAGGTTTATGTTAATTCGTGTATTTCAGACATCAAACATCCTTAAAAAATTATGATAATTTATCAAGTTGTGTATAATTGATTTATAAAGCTTTAGTTAAAATTTGCGATCATTCCAAGCTTCCATTAAATAATTAAAAATCTAATAGTGTACTGTTATCCAAAATTCTATAGAAATGTCAGTTACTGTAATTCATCTATGGATAAGGTTCGATCGCATCCCAAAATTATTAAAATTTTACATGTTGTTTATGATTGAGTTTTAGATCTCCAGTTAAAATTTTAGATCATTCGGAGTTAAAAATAAATAATAAAAAATCAAACACTACACTGCTAAAAAGCACTCTGTCAGCATTTTGGTCGAAGTATAGTTTGACCGATAACCACATTCAAAGAACATCAAATATTCTGAAATTTTTCTCCAATATGAATAATTGAGTTATACATATCATATCCAAAATGTAATTAAATACAAAATTCGTAGAAAATATGAAAAATCATTTACCACACTACTATCCTGATCAAATTCCATACTCATGTACCATCAAAACCCTAATTTTAGCCAACTAGGGTTTATATTTCTCAAACCCTAATTTGTCAAACAATAGAACACTTAATGTTCTTATTAGGTTTAAAACATAATAATTGAATTATCATCATTAATTAGATTTAAGCAATGATCAATCCAAGTAAGCATATAATCATCCAGGTAAACCCTAGTTTACCAATTAAGCTCAGATGTAATCATAACAATTCTCCCCCCCCTAAAAAGGTTTCATCCCCGAAACATAAATATGCAAGTAAAGTACATTCAAGGTTTATTTTAAGATTCTGAAATCTTACATGTCATTATATTCTTGTATTTCATACTTGAATGTAGTTTTCAACATTAAGTCCTTTGTTCCTTTACTAAATCACAACATGTTTGAAATAGTTATCAATGATAACAAACAAATTCTCTATGTCACAATAAATCATAGGATAGAGAGAGAAACAACCATTTCAATATTTTCATACTCTTGAGGTGTTACCTCAACATTGATAATCCGATCCAACTGTCTCAATTCATACGGCTCAATATGTACTATTGTTATGTATTACTTCTAAATCACAACAGAGAGTTCACCATGTTGTTTTGAATTTTTACTATTATGCTACTCAAATAGCAAAATAGTCTTGAGTTGGAAGACTAGATTCAACAACAATTGTACAATACTACTCATGACATCCCCATTGGATCATGGATGCATAAGGTGAACCATTACCATTACATTCCATACTATTATCAAGTATGAGACCACACATAATTCAAGGTGTAGCCATCGGGTTATAGCATACTAGGGTTTCAACAACAGTAACAAAGTACTCCATGATTGTATTAGTCATTCAAGGACTATTCATACACAATTACCATCACTTAGTTATATTAAAGCTAGGTATAACAACCTATACCTCACTAGGGTTACATATCAATACAATATGGTTATCATCCCTTCTATTCATATGAGTGAATAGGTAAGACTACCTTATTCAGGGTAACCCTCCATTTGTTCCATCATTATTCAACCCATATCACCATACCATAATTGTACAATACTAAGATGGATTACTGGTATGAATGACTACAACTATCAGACACCTTTAATTAACATATTGCTTGCACATGTACACTGAAATCATACGTAGAATCAATTTACATCCCTTAATATACCTTCAACAAATTATACTTCTAAAAACAATTTCACATATCACTAAAAGCCATTGTTTTCTCTTATCTCTCTCCTCATTCACTACTACTTACTTTTTGCTACTTATCCTTCTCATTTTAATCATGTAGATTAAACATTCCTAAAATTGGAACATACAAGGTACAAATAGATTATTCATCATTCTTGCTATCACTGCAAGAATTTATCTCATATGACACTTCACTCATATTGTATTTCTCCTTTTGTTCAAAACACACTTGTTACATTTCAAATTTATATCTTACTCTTTATTCCGAATCATTTCCATATTGTTTATCAACCTTTCATATTAACTATCTTTAAACTTGGATTACTATCAGTGCTAGTTTACTTCTCATAGTGAAAATCTCATGATCTTGTTTTATAGAGATGCTAGTATTCAAGGTCAAATCACTAGTGACAACCCTTGAACTACTACAACTCTAAACATTCTAGGGTTTGGTCCTTATAAGTAGCATGATGTTATTGTGGTGTGAATTTGCTCCCTTAATTTGAAAGTCAACTTTGGATCTCACAAGTTTGACTAAAGTCTTCCTTATCTTATCAATTGAATTTTCTTTATCTTACTTGGCCATTCAGATAGATTACATTCTCAATTTCCCCTGCTAGGGTTTCATCATCATATTGTGTGTCATTATTACATTCACTATATGTCTCTACCATGGTGGTTATGCATCATATATGATTCATTTTCTTATCACTTCATTCCCACATTGTTTTCATTAAGGAAGATATGAAAGAGAAGATGATTCTAAGACTTATAATTCTTATCTTCAAACATTCCCTTAATACATTTCTCGTATGTAGGTTTAGTTAGTTATCAATAAGGATACTTGACTAATTAGCTCTTGCTTGAATCTCACAACCTCTTCCTTTTATAATCTATATTACTCCATTATGTTTCATACCCTTCTTTACTTTCCATAATCCCCTTACCATACACTTCTATTCCACATGTCATCTTTAACTTCTAGTTTTCTCTTATGATCATGTTGCTTCTTTTATGTGTATGATCATGTATACCATGTTGCATATATTTCTTTTTATCCTTCTACTAATGTGAAGTTGATATTCTAAATCAATAATCTCTCTACTAGTTTCACCTCATGTTTAATACATTGCATATCCTTCATTTTAAAGCAAACGGCTCATGCATGGGTCAAACTTAGTTTCTCTTTCGATCAAGTTTTTCCTTTCTGAATATAGTCTACCTTTGTATGACTTATTCATTTACTTAACTACACTTTTGTTCTTCTTTTAGAAATTAGTTTGTTTCTCTATAGAGACTTAGAATCCAAAGGCAGTAAGGATAAATGTATTAAACTTATTAATAAAGGTATACATTTCATGCTCTCAATTATATCATAACCCTCATTCCTTAATCAAGCTCATTATTTCCAACATTTCTCTTTGTTTCAACTAAGTTTCTTATCCTATTTTTATGATTTACATGTTCATCTAATTCTCTTTACTTTAACTCTTTCAAAGACTCTTCACTTCTATGTACTTATTGTATATTTAACTCCTTTCTTCTATTTTCCTTTTACTTTGGAGTACATAAAAGCATTGTTCTCAATTATATGATCCATTCCTCATGATTGATTCTTACTATCTTGACCTTTACATACTTTTCTCATATCTTTTCCATATTTCATATTTAAAGTTCATATAATATTAATAATTAAACTTAATTTGAACCTTATGTTGTGTTCCTTTATTCCCAATTAAGGGTTTCTCATATGAGGCCCCAAAGTTGGATCTCAGATATCAGTTCCAACTGATTCTTAGCTATTGTAATCTTTCACATATGTTTCAACATCTTAGTGTATGTACATTCTCACTATGATGTGTGTCTAAACTATTCAGAGTCTACTCTTATTATATTTTTAATAGGAGTCATTAGATCCCAGTAACGCACACTGCCAGCCAGACCAGGCCGAACCTATAGTCCTGAAGCCAAGAGCTACTCATGATTACTCAACTCCTATTCATCTCAAATGTGTGGAAGAAAACTTATCCACTTAGGAAAGCTCATTCAATGATCATTTCTAGTCTACTTGACACAAAGAATGTAATCAATAAATGCTACAACTACATAGTGTACAACAAATCTTAAGGACCCATATATATTTCAAAATACTGTATATCTGAATTCAAACATATAAGAGCTTTTCTATTCATCTCCAATGAAACAACAATATGAAATGAAAGTTCTATCTCATTTTATATTTATGCTCTTAATTCATGTTACTTATCTTGTTTCTAACCCTAATATTTCTAGTGTTCCTCTCTAGACCATCCTTCCACTATATCCCTGTCCAGGGTATACATGAAAGAATAGACAGAGTAGCTTGATACTGGTTGATCCAAGTACTCAGATACTAGGCTAGGATATCCAAATACTCAAATCCCCAGAGCTAAAATGATAACATCTCCTATCTGCCACACTTATGACTCTAACTTACTAACTTAATGGTCCCTGACAACTCAGCCTAAGCTCTGATACCAAAGTTGTTACACCCCGATCTCACAATTACCACTAATCATGAGATTAGGGCATAAATTGAGGATTTAACATAATACAAAGATCACCCTTAACTTTTTTTTCTTTTTCGAACTCTTTGTTTTCTCGCATTGAACCACATGAACTAACTTTACAAGGGAATCTAAACATTGATTTCTTTAATATGATCTCAACATAAACGATACACATCCATACATTCATTCTCAGGTACATACAACATGATAATCAGATACATTCTCTCTTATTAAGGAAACAAAGATACAAAACATTACTTACAACACTCTCACATCTATACTAGGACCTAGAGTGACAGGGACCGACTGAACTTAACTATACTCAGACTTAACTCTTGTGGCCAATCTACTCTGATGTAATGATATCTTCTTCAAGTCCATGTGATTTCCCTAAAATTTTTTAGTAGAGGGGTGAGCCTACTCGCTCAGTGAATGAGTACTTCAAAAAACAGTCTAAAGCACTAATATAATTACATATATACTTTTGAGCAATTGATATCAATTATAACAGCAGAAAACTTTAGAGAGTCTAATAATTGGCAATCATAAATATGGCAGGATACTCTAAATATCTATAAGAGTGAATCAATATATGAAATGCTTGATTGATCATAATGAGAACTAATAATTGAGAAACATACAAAGAATAATTGAATAACTGTACACACTTGTTTGACCTCTCATTCATTTTATTATGCCATGATCCTATGTAGTATACTCTACATATGAAGACTCATAGTGCACTACGATCACACCGTAAAAGACTTAGCGGACACACCCGGGAAATGCTAAGTCTGACTACTCTCTTGGTCTGTAATAGGGAAATGGCTCTCTGGCCTAAACTGGACTCCTCCTCTAACCTGAGCACATAGGCAGAGAGTCAAGCCACCTCTTGGCTTTTTTGTACTCTAGTGCCACCAGGACTTCTGGTTGATGTTGGACACCACAAACTATAATTTAAGGAGACTTCCACTAGGGCTTCGTCCCCCATTCCACCTGATAGCACGTTCTGACCCCCGTATACTAGATGATGCTAGGGTTAGGTCATTTCACCCCTAAGGCGTAGACCTCACATAGGGGTTCTACAGTGTTCAGGGCTCCTAAGTCTATTATTTTATTATTCCTAGAAAGCTCTTTCTACATTGTACCCTTCACTTACTTATACTTGACTCTGGTATCTCTCTGGTGTTGCGTCTACTTATTTGAAGTTATAATACAACATGTATATCATTCTAAACTTGGCAGAGCAGTATATTCAAAACACTATAATATACTGAGTAATCAACATACTATACATGCAGGCAGACTAAAATTCTTAAATAAATAGATTTCATGTCCACTTGGCACATACACACTAGAATCGTGCATATCAACCCAAATATTGAGTTTTGCATCTCATAATTCAATTAAGAGTTAATTACTTATCATTAAAAGAATTATTAATAATAACTGAGAACATTGGAATCACAATACTTGATTCATTGAACACCCTACCCTTAGGGTTTCATTTAATCACCACAAATGCTACAAAAAAAGGTGTAATACATCTATCACGTACTTTTCAAATCTTTAAAACACATGATACATGGGATCTCAATCCCTTATCACATTACTGGGAATTCTCATCCCTTCACATCATTATCATGATTACTGGATCTGGATATTCAAACCCTTAGATCATCACATAGCATTGTTACCTCTGTAATAGGTAACCATTACCTCTAGGTCCTTAGACCAAGGTATTCATTTCAGTGGTTGTACAAGTATTCTCATGGCTCACAAGGCCATCACACATCTTGTCACCTCTCACTAGGAAACAACTTATTAACATGGCTCCCATAAATATTTCATGCAACATAAGCATTCATTGAATAAAGACTACTATCAACAAATCATATAAAATCAATATATGTATGAAACCTTGGAACTGAGTTGAATTTGGATTTCCATGCCATTCACTAGGATATCATGCATCCATAATAACATTGAATAAATAAATTCTATCATGTTAAGAAAATCCCTTCAAATGGATTTCACGATATTTACTCACAAATATCCAACCTTCCTCGCATCTAGGGTTTCATCCTCTTTACTGGGATATCAAACAAACACTATTCACTTTGAATGAAATCCAAGATAGTATCTGACATATATGTACTATGAATTTAGATAAACAATCATTCATAACGAAGGGGATCTAGATAAGCAATTTTCTCTATTTACTTATACAACAAATTTCAGTCGTAGACAAATTCCCTATATTTCAGTTTACTCTTATAACCTCTGTGAATACTTAGGGAATTCTCAATAGGATGTATTATATACATTTCTAATATGATTTTATCATCTTAACTTCATCTAAATAGAGGAAGAATCCATTTCATATCATTTTGCAACAATATAGAACAAATTGACAATTTAGGGTTTGTAGTCACATACTAGTAATTAACGATTATGGATGAATTAACCAATTTTCATGCAATATACTATTTAAAGGAAGTTCCCACTCACCCTAAGGTGTGAAAACACCTTAAAAACGTATCACATGTCTGAAAATCTCAAATCCATATCAAATCCCTAGCAATTCACCCAATTCTTCTTCCTTTCAGCTCAGAAACCCTAAAAATGAGGGATTATGAAGAAAGAGTGAGAAAAGGGGAAGTTTTGATACCATTTTGGATCAAATAAGAGAAGTGATGGAATTTTGACATGTGAGAGAAGATTCACCATGAAACTATATCCAAAGAAGCTAAACTAACATGATTTCATCATTCCTCAGACCGCAAAACCCTAGGTCAGCATCTCCATCAATTTCTCCTCTGAAACCCTAACTCTCTCTCTCTCTAAGATTTTGTTTCTCTGGATTGAATCACAAATTATGAGAGCTCCTTGTGTGTTAGGTTGACCATATAGAGAAATTGATCTGCTTGGGTTAATTTCACATTGACCCTCACTAAACTTTTTCTTATTTCAATAGATTTTTCTATCATAAAAAGTTTTATGTGAGATTGTGTATTTAAGAGATCAAACCTCCTTCAAAAATTATGACAATTTACATTGTTGTGTGTAATTGAGTTACAAATCTATAATTAAAATTTTATATCATTCCAAGCTTCCATTAAATAATTAAAAATTGAATAGTGCACTGCTATCTAGAATTATGTAGAAATGTCTGTTACTATAATTCGTCTACTGATAAGGTCTAAACGCATCCAAATTTTTTGAAAATTTGACATGTTGTTTATGATTGAGTTTTAGCTCTCCAGTTAAAATTTTATATCATTTAGTGTTACCAATGAATAAATAAAAATAGAACACTACACTACTGAAAAGCACTCTGTCAGCATTTTGGTCGAAGTATATTTCGACCGAGAAACCACATTCAAAGAACACTCAAATATTCTGAAATTTTTCTCCAATATGAATGATTGAGTTATACATATCATATACAAAACTCAATTAAATACAAAATTTTTAGAAAATATGAAAAATTATTTACCACACTGATATCCTGATCGAATTCCATACTCATGTACCATCAAAACCCTAATTTTAGCCAACCAGGGTTTATATTTCTCAAACCCTAATTTCAGCCAACCAGGGTTTATATTTCTCAAACCCTAATTTTGAAACAATAGAACACTTAACATTCTTATTAGGTTCAAAACATCATAATTGAATTATCATTATTAATTAGATTTAAGAAATGATCAATCCAATTAAGCATATAATCATCCAGGTAAACCCTAGTTTACCAATTAAGCTCAGATGCGGTCATAACAGTGTTTGATGATGTCAAAGTGTACCCAATCACATTCGACGAGTGCAGTGATTTCAAGTCTAAGAATCACAATCACCGCCATCACTATGAGAGATGATTCTAACTACCATGTCATGATTCCATGTGTCACTCTCATGGTGGGTCTGTCTGATACACTGTTCTTTAACATGTATCTATGTGATTGGTTTGATATCATATTTCATGACTAATAAGACACTGTCATCAACCAACACACACTTTAGTCTTGATGTGTCATTGTTGTCTATCAACCTTCCACAATGACATCTAAATAGGTACATAACAAGAATGTACATACTCTTAGCATCCCTGTGATCTCATTGTTCAGGTCCTTAACCTGAGGACATACATCATTGAGTATTGTCATTCTTTAGACATTCATTCTGCTCCATCATTTATCTCATAATCGATTGAGCTAGAATAAATTAGATGCTTGTCTTTCATATTTATCAAATCAATCAGAACATATGCCAATCCAATCATCAAATGATTGGCTCTCTGGGCATACATACCAATAGACTCCTACTTGTACTTAGAGAAAATCACCTTCAAATCATATTCTTATGATCTCTAAACATGTCCCACATGTTTCTGTTATTCTAGTGCTAATCTAGTGAGTTAGCAACACTTTGCTTTAGTCGGTATATTGCATGTTTCACATCTCCTCACTGTACGACATTTTGTATGAGATGGAGTTGTTGTAATATGCTATCTGATATTCCTTGCCTAACAATTAGCTCCATTGTTTGACTTAGTATTTCTACTCTATCATCAATTGTTGGAATATCTATAAGTTCATCTGTATGAACTTCTAGATCTATATAGTATCCTCTGGCATTCATAACACAAGGATACTCGACATTCCTTTTATAATCAAATGGCCCTTTTAATTTTACTCAGAACATTATTTTACAACTCTTGTTCACTTTACAATTGAATATAACTTTTATATTTTGCATTTTGCGATCATTTTTCAGTCATTTCAGAAGCTTGCACCAGCGCAACTCATTTACACTCAACTCTTCCTTTTATTAGCATAGACCTAATCCTTTAATACTTCCTAAGTACTTAAATAAGATCTTTATGGTATTCCACTGACTCTCACCAGAAGTAGACAGACATCCACTCATCATGTCTATTACATATGAGATAACTGGATGAGCATATCATATTGTCATGTACAATACATACAAGATGATGAATACATACATACATACATATATATATATATATATATATATATATATTTGTCATGTCTGATACATACAAGATAATGGGATGATTACATACATGATAGATCCAATAGTGAATGGATAAGGTATCTATCTTTGTATTCCTATTCTTCATAAGAATTTGGGACACTAGGCATCTGAGAGACTAACTCCATGTAATATGGACAAGTTTCTTCCCACTGAATCTCTGCATACTAAACCCTTCTACACAAACTGACAATGTATGCTCTCTCTTTATCAGGTCAAGAGACTTTCGAGAACTATCTCTATAGGTCTCTATTCCTATCACATAGGACATTTCTATTTATTCCCTTAATGAAGGTATTATCACACTAGTTTCTATTCTTAGAACGTTTCATTCCTCATCATCATGTGGAATATGAATATGCTCCCACTAAATCTTTGTAATCAGAGATCCTTTCTTTATTTTTATATATCCATCAAACCTTTCAACTATATAATCAATGTAAAGACTCCAGTTCTGAGGTGCTTGCCTTTAATCAATCATATTGATTAAACTCTTGACAGAATTATAAAACCCTTCAGGTTGTGTCACATACATTACCTCATGTTATTCCTTCTAGGAATGCGGTTTTAATATCCATATGCCAAATTTCATAGTCTTTAAGTTCCAATAGCAAGCATGATCCTTTATGGCCTATAGCCACTGCAATTGGTTAAATAAAATCATCAGGTTCAACACCTTGAACTCACTTGAATTTATCTCAACTAATCAGCTCTTCAAATGCCATCCATGTCAGTCTTAACTCTTAAGACCCAATTGCACTTATGGGTTTTATCCTTATGAGTGCTACCATTAAGGTCATACCTTATTTGGTTCACACGGAAGTCATTTTGGATCGTATGACTTCAAGCCATAACTCAAAATCTGGTTCCTCAAATTATTAGCTCATCATCATATGACCAATTAATCACCTTTGAGTTTGTAGGACATCATTATCCATCAAGCTCAAGGTGTTTTCTACTAGATATACGAGGTGCATCTGTTACATAAGGAATTTGAGATTCCATAACATTTGTGATTCTTAATCTCCTTTTGTACGTTTATTTAGTTTAAACATGTTCTTTAGAAGAATTCTAGAAGATTAGTTAATTGTTTGATGATCATACTCTTAACTATTTAGAGTATGATTCCTTCTTTGATTTAGACATCATTCTGCCTTAATCATGAGCTCTCTATGATACACTGTCATAGTTACTCACATGGTCCTCAAACATTTGGTTTAAGTATCTCATTCATTGATCATATCAAAGCTTTAATACTTTTACCATGTTTGTTCTTCATTTATGATATTCTTGAACATTTCAAGATATTAATATTGGTATTTCATTAAATACCATATCTAAAGTATTAACATTTATTCCAATAGGTATGTATATACATCAAGATGTATTATACCTAATAGAATAGTCATTCTCCCACTACATCTAGAGAATATTAATTTGTTATCATGCCCAATAAACAAGACATTCATATCTCTTAATGGTTCATTAAACAAGAGAGTCTAGTTTATCCATCAACATGGATCCTAGAGATGAATTTCTCATTCATTTGTTTAGATGATAATGTTAATTTATTATTTGAGTCATCAATAACTTTTAGGTATTATTATTTTATCTTATGCATACCAAGTACCACAAGATAAATAAGGCATGTCCATAAAAGATCATATCTTTGAAATTGAAACATGAATTTTATTGATAGAAATCTTTGTCATTACAAGATGCAGAAATAAAAATGTTTCTATTTATTGGCAAAATGAAATAGCAGTTCATAACTCTATTACATGCCCTTTGGGCTGAAATAAACTAAAACATACTTCTATCTATGGCAGCAACACTTGCTCCAATGTTTATGAGTGTTCCTTCTTGGTCCTTTCATATAGGCCATCACTTCTTTTCAGATCATACACATCATATATGTCAGATCTATATCTTGGTATCATATACCTAAGATAAAGAAGCATTTTAAGTTTATTTCATGATACCTGAGGTGGATACTTCCATCCCCTCCTTCTTCTTCTTTAGTTCATCTATGCAGAAAGGGAAATTTTGCTTCCAATGTCCTGGCTCATGACAATGGTGACATTTGCCTCCCTTGTTCACCCCTCCCATGGCTTTGACAGTTGAAGATGACTTGGGCTGCTGGCTAGCATCAGAACCTTTCTTTGTTTTGCCCTTGCCCTTGCCTTTATACTTTCCCTTCTTTCTACTGATCATCATCATATATTTGGGTTTTTCATTCTTCATATGTACCTCAACTGTCCTTAACATGTCCATCAACTCTGTCAGTGACCTGTCAAAGTTGTTCATATTGTAGTTCATCACAAACTAATTGTAGCATTCTAGCAATGATTGTAGTATCACATCAGTAGACAACTCATGGCTCAGAGGGAATCCCAGTTGAGTTAGGTTCTCCATATACCCAATCATCTTGAGTGTGTGAGAGCCTACTGGATCTCCTTATGTCATGACGCACTTGAACAATGCCTTGGAGACATCATATCTCTCTTGTCGTGCTTGGTCTTGATACATGTTCTTGAGATGTAGAACCATCTCAATGACGTCCATGTTCTCATGTTGTCTCTGCAACTCATAGTTCATTGAGCACAACATCAAGCACTTTACATCAATGGCATCCTCGGTATGCTTCCTGTAAGCATCCCTTTCAGCCTTTGGTGTGGTGGCGGGTTCATCTGGCTCTAGTGTATCTAGGGCATAGAGCTTTTTCTCTTGAGTGAGAACAATTCTCAACATCCTAAACCAGTCGTGGAAGTTTTTCCCATTTAGCTTGTCCTTCTCAAGGACCAATCATAGTGAAAAGTGATTGTTGTTGGTAGCCATTTATTCTACAAAAAGGAAATTTGCAATTTTAGTCCAAAATTCTTTTGATTTGATTTGATTTGAAAATTGATGATATTAATTAGGTCTTTAATTAATTATCACTTCTCACTATTTTATCTCAAATTGATAACTCTCATTATCAATTTGGAAGATTGCATCATACAACCTTCTAGTGAGCCAAGATCCATATTTGATCTAATCATGAGTCAGCTTTGGCTAATCGCCCACAACCAGATTATTTAGGTAGGCAACCTTTTCCAATTGCATTTGAATGCAACTCTTGGATAGATGGTATGCACAACTCTTTGTTACAATCCATCTTCATACTTCTAGGTACTTAATCTCATTAAGATCACCTAGTTAAGCCCAACCCAAAAGCCAACATGATAGACTATGTACCCTGCTTTGGTAGACCTACATATCTACCATCACACTTCTACAAGATGGACCACACACCATGCTTTGGCATAACTTATGCTTGGTCGATCAAGATTTTTATATGTTCTTCTTATGGAAAGCATCTAAGACTTAATATTATATTGAGGGGTTTGAAATGCTTATATATGCATATATGTATCCAATCACCATATATATAGTACATATCATATGCATGCTATATCCCACAAATGAAAACATGCAATAACGACAAAGTGATGATTATGGCCATCCTATTGTAGTTCCTTGCAACCACAAGGAACTACAGTCATCTAAGGTCTACATCACATGCAACCTATTATTGATGAAGATATGTGCTTGCCAATTCGGGTTGACTGGTTCAATCTTTGAACCGACTGACTCACCTCTTAGCTGGTCGGTTGGTCTCCTCTAGTCAATCATCTAGCTCCTCTAGATGGTCGGCTTGTCCCGTCATGTAGGCTTCTTATTGGTGCACCAACTGCTCCTCAGTCAGTCGTCTCGATCCTTCAAGCGGTCATCTTTATTCTTCATCATAACAAGAAATAAATCTAATCCTATATTACATAATCCTTGTAAAACCTCAAGTTACATTTGAGGGGAGAAAAGGTAGAAGAGAATCTCGAGTTACATTCAGAATAGAAGAAGAGGGCTCAGTGTGCAGATCGAGATGCAAACAACCATAACCAACCACACACATGCACATAGGGTTTATAGGTCATAACCATGCTACACATCCACCATCAAAACCATTTTAGGGTGATGTGTATCGATTGCATATATACCATATCATATATGTATATATTAGTTTGGGATCATGTGGTATTAATTAGATATTCACATCAGTTATTTAAATATTCACATCGTATGTAATAAATAAAAGATAGTAAAACCAAAATCTGATCATATCGATTATCCCAAAACATAGAGTATTGATGTGGATCTAATACCACCGTTGGGTTTTACGTGGTCAGAGTAGGCAACAAAAATAAAAATTTAACTTGACCATAAACCCATAACTAGCAGATCGCATCAACATCTATGTAATGGGAAGGATGGTTTTAGCGAGATATACCTGGTCCTGAGGCTTGCTCGATGACTATACCTTGCAGCTAGTGCGGTCTTCAACTACCTATCTTCGACGACGTCTATGCAACTCCTGGTCTTGACCCAGACTATAGTTGATTATCGTCCTCCTGAGCAACAAAAGTCTCCCACCTCTATAGATAATCCACATGGACTACCAGGAACTCTAGTCGTCCTAAGGAACAAACTAGAAGGAGTTGTCCCCTTTTATTAGTGCACTAGTCACTGGCACACTCTCTCACCACCAATCACTTTTCTATAGTTGTCTTTCCCTCATTGTTCCTCCCTAGACGGGTAGAACTTTCTTGGGCTCTCTCGATTACCACAATCAGAGAGGACAACAACTTTACAGAGCAAATGATGCTCTAAGTTGTGTCTTTAGAGAAGCCCCATGTACTATAAATAGTAGAGGGCAGGGTCAGGGTTCCCAGTCTATGCAGGAGTAGAAGGGTCTCGAATTTCCATGAACAATTTACATGGTAGTAGGTGAACTGGTCATTTCATAACTGAACCGGTCATTTGGGAGTGTGAGCCAATTGGTTCGCTGGTGAACTGGTCGGTTGGGAGTGTGAGATGATCAGTACACCAAGTGAATCAGTCATTTCACTTCCCAGACCTGACTGCAATTAACTTTCCTTATTCATTTCTAATTAAATGCAAAGATTAATTTTTGTCCCTATCGAATTAAACAAGTGAAATGAAAAAAAATTCTCACAAACCGTGACAACTCAACACTGCTCATTTGGACCAATTCACTAAAGTGAACCAGTTGTCTCATTGACCATAAGCTGATCAATTCACCCAGTGAACTGGTCAGTTGGTGGTCCAGATTGTGCAAAACACAGTCAATTCAGTTCTCAATCAATCTGACACTCTAATCATTTGGTTCAACACTTGAACTTGATGATTCAGAGTCAAGTCTATTGATTGAATGTTTGATTGAGTGTGAATCCAAACATCATTCATGGATAAACTCCTCTTCTAGGTTAATCCTATGTGTGTGACCCTATAGGTCCCATTTCACATTGGCAGTGAATGTCCATAACTAGCTTATGACATCACAAGCAAAGAGCGATACCTAGTCTCACATCAGTGCTACCCAAGTGAAAAGGAAAGTTGGAGAACAACTTTCAATCCTACAATCTGTGATTGGTGTTTCAGTGAATGTATAATTACTTTGTCTCTGATATCCTGAATGAACTCAAGGAATGGAGTTGTCATCCTATAAACGTTCATTTATGTTTCTTGAACTAGACCAGAGTTTCTAAGATATGTGTGACATCAATATCATATATTGATTCACATGTGCATGTGCATGCCTTTCTCAGTCTCACTTATCAAGTAGCCTGGACATCATACTCCCTTAGGAGGGGCAAATCCCATATCTCATTCTATCTCATGCATCAAAGCCACCCAATCATCACTGTTATAACAACCCATGTTTTAGGACTACATTTGATGATGTCAAAGTGTACCCAACCACATCTGACGAGTGCAGTGATTTCAAGTCTAAGAGTCAGAATCACCACCATCACTATGAGAGATGATTTTGACTATCATGTCATGGTTCCATGTGTCACTCTCATAGTGGGTTTGTCTGATACACTATTCTCTAACATGTATCTATGTGCTTGGTTTGATATCATATATCATGACTAATGAGACACTGTCATCAACCAACACACACTCTAGACTTGATGTGTCATTGTTGTCTATCAACCTTCCACAATGACATCCGACTAGGGACATAACAAGAATGTACATACTCTTAGCATCCGTATGATCTCATTATTTAGGTCCTTAACTTGAAGACATACATCATTGAGTATTTTCATTCTTTAGACATTCATTCTGCTCCATCATTTATCACATAATCGATTGAGCTAGAATAAATTGGAAGCTTGCCTTTGATATTTATTAAATCAATCAGAACATATACCAATCCAATCATCATGTGATTGGATCTTTGAGCATACATACCAACAATATGAATAGTCTCCCACCTTATCCAAGATCTAAAACGGTCCAACGTAATAGGGACTAAGCTTGCCTTTAACTTTAGACCTCACAATAGAATATATATATTTGATCTTCAAAAGGCATAGTCACCCACTAAGAAACTCACATCGGACCTTTTCTTATCAACATACATATTCTTTCGATCTTGAGTGGATTTCATTTGCTTCTTGATCAACTAAACCTTCTCTATCATCATCTACATATCATCAGACTTCACTAGATCTCATTCCCCCACATCATCCCAAAGTAACGGAGAACGACAAGGTCTTCCATACAAAGCTTCATAAGGTGGAATACCAATACCAGCTTGGTAGCTATTATTATAAGAAAACTCTTCCAATGGAAGAAACTTATCCCATACACCTCCCCAATCCATAACACATGCATGAATAAGATCATCCAAAATTTTCACTGTTCTTTTGGATTAACCATCGGTTTGAGGATGATAGGCCGTACTGAAATACAAGTCAGTACCCATTTCTACCTGAATCTGACTCCACAACTGAGAGGTGAACTTCGGGTCACGATCAAACACTATCACTTTAGGAACACCATGTAGACGAATGATCCGCTCCACACACAATTGAGCCATCTCATCAACCTTGTATGTGGACTTGAAAGGCAAAAAGTGGGCAGATTTAGTAAGCTGATCAATCACCACCCACACACATCAAAACCCTTCTTGGTTTTAGGGAAAACAGTGACAAAGTCCATAGAAATATTCTCCCATTTCCATTTTAGAATCTCAAGCGGGTGCAGAAGACCACTAGGCCGTTGATGCTCAATCTTGACTTGTTGACAAGTCAAACACTTTGCAATGATTAGAGTGATATCCTTCTTCATGTTTTTCCACCAAAAACTTTTCTATAGGTCTTTGTACATTTTGGTAGTACCAGGATGTATGGAGTACTTATACCCATGGTCTTCACCTAAAACCTTCTTTTGTAGGTTCCCAACTTCAGGTATCTACAATCTTTGTCAAAAGCATACAACTCCATCCACTCCAACTGAAAAGTCAGATTGTGGTTTCTCAGCTAAGGATTTCAACTCTACAAGCTCAGAACTTTCAATATGTGCTAGAACAACTTAAAAAATCCAAGAAGGTGCAATGGACAAACTAGCCATGTGAACACACAACTTCTCAAAATCTTCATCATCATCAGGTTGCGGTTCCAACCGAAAACAAACTCTAGGTTCATGGCAACACAAAGCACATTCTTCTTTCGAATCAAAGCATTGCCGACTTCATTCGCTTTACCAGGATGATAGGTGATAGTAAAGTCATAGTCCTTGAGATACTACATCCTTCTCATTTCCTTAGATTCAAATCCTTCTGTGTCAACAAATACCTCAAACTTTTTTGATCTGAGAAAAGTTCAAACTTTACTTCATACAGATAGTGACACCAGATTTTTAAAGCATGCACGATCACTGCTAGCTCTAAATCATGGGTAGGCCAATTTTCTTCATTATGTTTCAACTGACGTGAAGCATAGGTGATAACTCTATCCTCTTGCATCAAAACACACCCTAACCCTTGCTTAGAAGCATCAATGAAAATAATGTAGGGTTTGTCTTCAACATGTTGGGCAAGAACAGGAGTAGACGTCAAAAAAAATTTTAACTTCTAAAAATTGTCCTCGAACTCAGGTGTCCAAACAAACTTGACTTCTTTTCTTGTCAACTTTTCCAAAGGAAGAGCCAACTAGGAAAAACACTTGATAAACCTTTGATAGTAACCTGTTAAACTGAGGAAACTACAGATCTCAGATGGGGTCTTTATATCTTTCCACTTTCACAGCTTCTACCTTTGCAAGATCAACGATAATGTGTCTGACAAAAATCACATGACCTAAGAACATCACTTCCTTGATCCAGAACTCACACTTTGAGAATTTAGCATACAGTTGATTCTCTCTTAGTGTGTTCAAAATGATCCACAGATGTTCATGATGTTGTTCTTCAGATTCAGAGTAATCCAACACATCATCGATGAACACCACTACAAACTGATTGAGGAAAGGATGAAACACTTGATTCGTCAAGTCCATGAAAGCAGCAGGGGAATTAGTCAAACCAAAAGGCATGACCAAGAACTTGTAATGCCCATAATGTGTTTTGAAAGCTGTCTTTGGGACATCCTCGTCCTTCACATGCATTTGGTAGTAGCCACATCATAGATCCATCTTTGAAAACACAGTGGTTGACTTTAGCTGGTCAAACAGATCATCGATGCGAGGCAAAGGATAGAGATTCTTTATTGTCACTTGATTAAGCATATGATAATCCATACACATATGTAACGAACCATCCTTCTTCTTCACGAACAAGATAGGGGCTCCCCAGGATGAAACACTAGGATGAATAAAGCCCTTGTCAAGAAACTCCTAAAGCTGCTTCTTAAGCTCGACGAGTTTTGTAGGGGCCAAGAGATAAGGATTCTTTGAGATGGGAGAAGTTCCTAGTACGAGCTCGATGGAGAACTCCACCTCGCGAGTTGGTGGAAAACTAGGCAACTCCTCAGGAAAAACATCGGGGAAGTCCTTCACCATATCAATGTGATTGAGAGTAGGAGGTGTAGCATCGAGGACTATAGAGGCTAAGAAAGCTCTACACCCTTACGAGACAAGCTTTTCAACTTTTATGTCGGAGATGAAAAACTTCCGATCTTCTCGCTTCCTACCCTTAACACACATTCTTCCCACAACATGATGCAACAAACTAACCTTTGACACCTAACAAAACAAAATAGCTTTGTACCTCTTCAACCAATCCATTCCCAGGATGACATCAAAGGCGGTCATGTCAAACAAGATGATATTTGAGGGAAACATCATACCATAGATACAGAGGTCCAAGGTCGGGAGGTTAAGATAAGAAGAGTAGATCCTACCACTAGGGGTTTTAACATCTAAGACATGATCCACATATTTTTATTCTATCTCTAACAGAGCAGCAAGCTGAAATGACATGAACATATTTGATGAACCAAAATCAAAGAGAGCTTTAACTTGATGCATATTAAGATGTAAGGCACCTTCAATTACTTCATTATATCCTTCAACTTCCTCAGCATTAAGGGCAAACATCGTTCCATTCTGCCTATCCACATGTGGTTGTTGGCCTTGCCGGTTCTGATTGTTGTTTCTCAGAGGCGGGTTTTGTCACTATTGTGGCTGTTGAACTAGAGCTGGTTCTCACCCAAGCTGAGGGCAGTTGGGTCGAATGTATCCAGCTTGATCACACTCATGGCAAATAGGTGTAGGTCAGTCATCTCTATGGTGTTGACCATTTCCAGTAGGGCACCTTCTGGGTGGGTGAGAATGTGAACATTAGTTGCACCTATCACATCCTCGGTTTCCACCAACATTCTTCCTCATGTTATTGTTGTTATTGTTGTGCCCAGAAGACTAGAACCCGGTATAAGACTCAATCGCCAAAGCCTAGTCCACCATTTGTTGGAATATCAATGGTAATTGGGGAACAAGGTTCCAGCCAACACTATAGATCAAACCATCAAGAAATAGGGTTGATCTCCTTTTGGCTCCAAGGTCCACTGCATATCACACCAAGAGGAGGAAATGTTGCACGTACTCGGAGACACTCATGCTTCCATGACGCAAGTTGTAGAACTTTGCCTTCTTCTTCTTCAGAATCACGGGGCAGATGTACTTATCACAGAACAACTTGAGGAACTGTTCTCAAGTTTTGCTAACAGTATCATTGGTATGAGCCATACCCATCCATCAGACACGTGTTGACCCATCCAACACGTAAGACATGAATTGAACCTTCTGATAAGGAGGACACACCATGCCATTGAAATCTGCCCCAAAGCTAAAACCCAGTCATCAGCTTTATCCACCATGTTTGGCTCACTCTCACTCTTGAAGTAAGGTGGTTACATCTTGATGAAGTCCATGAGGGTGAACTCCTTTGCTCTTGCTATAGCAGTCGCAACATTGGAAAGGTGCCCCCACCAAGGTAGTTGAGAGTAGCTGGTGCAACATGGTCAGCACTTGCTCAGGGGTCAGAAGAGGGGTACTAACATGGGAAATAGGGACTGTCCCCTTAGTTGGAGGGAGTCACCAGAGTGTCCCAGTTGTCGGTGTTGCTGGATGTGGCTCTAGAAGCAGAGTTGTTCATGTCTCCAAACAAAACTCCCTTCCCAAAAGATAAGGGTATGACAGAAGATAACAGGAGTAGGTAACAAGGATGGATAAGGCTACTATTGCCTCTGGGCATACTATAACGAATTAAAATCCTATAATAGCGGTTTTATCCATTTTCTGAGATTTTCTTTCTTTTATGTCCTAAATGTTGAATTAGTGGAAATTATTAAGGTTTTGTGTGCATTTGTTTCTAATATTCTACTTTGTAAGGAATTAAGCACAAATATCTCAGTGAAAGTTTACTAATGGGTTTAATTTATAAAATAACCTCTTAAGAGAGATGAGAATAAAATAAAAACTGGTCTAGAAGTTTCTATGGTTTTTGTGTGGAAAAAGAGAGAAAATCCTAACGGTGAGGATAATGAGATAATAAATGAATTTATTTTCCCATTAAGTGAATACAATGATAATTTTCCTAAAAATTATAAAAGTGGATCTTAGAAGATAATTCTAAAAACAAAATTTGTTTCATTTGGGTATAAGATTGCTTGGGTGATAAGTTTTACAACTTTTGGAAAATTGGTAATTATAATTCTATTTTTTAAAGGGAAAATAGGGGTTAACTTAAAATACAAAATAAAATCTTTAACGACTCCAAAAGTTACA
Organism: Alisma plantago-aquatica; assembly: GCA_963693085.1. Lineage (NCBI taxonomy): Eukaryota > Viridiplantae > Streptophyta > Magnoliopsida > Alismatales > Alismataceae > Alisma > Alisma plantago-aquatica. The sequence goes on from OY856414.1 coordinate 464,324,167, forward strand.
ATGGATACCAAATTTGTGTTCTAATAATAAAATATGCATTTGGGTCAATTTTCACTCAATTTGGAGAATATTTGTTTTAAGGGTAAAATTAAGAGAGAGAAAGTGTGTAGAACTTTCTATATATTAAATAAATGAACAAATAATCTCAGCATGTGAAATTAATGACAAATTTGTATCCAAGGAACTTAGGGTGACTTGTGGGTGAAGTTTCACCAAATTTAGGGCATCTTATCACCATTAATGAAGGAGGAAAGAGAAAATGAGTTATAAATTATTTAACCCATTAAAAGTTTCCAAAAGAAAAAAATAATTCCATATTCAGATTCTACACCTCAAAATCAATCAGGGTGTCAATTCTTATCAAATTTGGAAAACATTTGGGCATCCAATTGAGGAAAGAGAAAAACATTAAATAATATCATCACATTTTATTCAAATTAGAATAGGAATTGAAAAATAAATGTCACGCGATATATTTATCATGTGTGTGACCTGACAACTAGTAAGAGCATGTGGACTCATGTCCACTGATCAGATAGTTTGGGGTCATCTCCTACCTCAAATCGGTTTGGGAAACAGAAACCATATTTGCAAAATATTAAAACATGGATAACTCTCTCTACTCAATGATATCATGAGATTTTTGGCTCGTTGGATTCCTTTTTCGATTCTGCATAGGTTTATCCCAAATTTTTGGGGATTTGACAAAGATACTAGAAATTCCTAAATTTCTCGAGACTCCTCTCTCACCTCAAACTTGTAAACCCTAGTTTACACCTCCTCACCTATAAATACCCTTACCCCAAGCATCCCCATCTCCCTTACAGCTCACCACATCTCTCAATTGCTCGTTTCCTCACCATTTGACCCCCTGATAAGAAGCTTTGTATGTTGGACTTGCGGTAGCTTTCACTCTCTCCTCTCTTTACCTCCATCCGAATTATAGGTATCTTTGAGTTCGCCTTCTCCTCCTCTTTCTTTTGACACCTTGCACGTTGAGTTTCGTTGTGATTTGTGATTTCACCCAAACCTCACGCACGCAACAGCTTGCTGCTCATCGCCATGGCACACATGTGAGAAGGGGATGATTCCCCCTTGTGCAATGATGGCTTTACCCCCCGACATTCTTTCCCTTCTCTTCTCCGTTTCATGCTCGGGACACTCTCATCTTTTGATTTTGTATTGAGCCGGCTTTGACCAAGTGCCAACTCGGTAGCCAGCGAGGTGCGGGTTGTTGACTTGGCCCGTGACTATTGGACCAAGTAGCGGGCTCAGCCTCACTCTTTCTCTCTCTCTCTCCCTCTCTCTCCGTTTCAAATGAAAATTGATTTTTGGATTTTTCCTATTTGCCCAATTTAGAAAATCCATAACTTTCTATTTTCTTGGTCGAAAATTAAAAATAAAATATGTATAGGATTAAAAATATCCCATATTTCTAATAAAAATAGTTTCAATTTCTTATTTTGAGTTTGTCAAAAAAGTATTTTTGGGAAATGATTTAATTGATTAAAAATCACTAAATATACATGTAAAGGTCCATATCTTCAAAATACATAAATTGTATGTTTTCTTAGTTAGAAAAACATAATTAAGACAATGGTGATAGTTTTAGGGTCAAAAATGAGGTTTTGTTTGAAAAGTTCAAAAGTTAGGGTTTCCTTGCCTTTATACATACGTAAACACTAGTTCATGCTTAACCATTGAAAATAGGAAATCAATGTTTGGAATCAATTAAAGTAGTGAAGGAGTGATTGGATCTCTTAAGATAAGGTATGTGCTTTCCTTACACCTAAGTTAGGAAGATTTTTAACTCAACCTAATTTCCGTAATGAGGCTATCATTAAACCCTAATGACAATTCCTTAGATATAATTGCCTCAAAATCAATTTTAATGTTTATTTCTTGGGTCTTGTACCCCACTACCATGTCTATATTTACTTGATACTTTTACTTTCCATATTTCTTAGCATGTTGATTTTATTATACTATTAAACTAGAGTAGTGGTACTTTTGTAACATGAGTAAACCCTAATTCATTCTTAAACGTTAAAAATAGGAAGTCAATCTTTGGAATCGATTAAAGTAGTGAAGTAGGAGTAATTGGATCTCTTAAGATAAGGTATGTGGTTTCCTTATACCTAAGTTGGGAATATATGTAACTTAACCTAATTTCTCTAATGAGGCTATCATTAAAGCCTAATCTTCTTTTTTTGACAATTCCTTAGCTATAATTGCCTCAAATGTAGTTTTAATGTTTGTTTCTTGGGTCTTGTACCCCACTGCCATGTCTATAATTACTTGATGCTTTTACTTGCCATATTTCTTAGCATGTTGGTTTTATTAGACTATTAAACTAGAGTAGTGGTACTTGTGTACAACCACCCATATATAGGGCATGTGTAAATTCGCCTTAGGGAATGTGTTACTCTCCCCAATATCAAAAATTTAGAGGTGATTGGAATGTGTTACTCTTGCTCACCTATTGGTTGAGGTTAGGTAGGTGCCTCAACCCTACATAGTTTAAGTAGTCAATAATAATCATGCATGAAACCTTTTTACTATTTTTTTTTTATGGAAAGCATGTATTTACTTATGCCTCATTCTTTTGACTTTCTTCATCTTATGATGAAATCTTAGCCTTATTTTCTTATAGTTTTCTTATCTTTTGTTCTTATTCATTTTCTATGACACATACCTTTTTTTTCTTCCCCTTTTGTTGGGTTCCTTCCCAACCACCCAGGGATAGATTAAGGTGTTGAACAAGGACAAGAGGACCAAGTTCAAGAGTAGTAGATTCAAGTTTTGCTATCAAGGATGACTAGGTTTCTTGTTTCTAGATCCCATAGTTTCTTTTATGTTCTTTTCTTTTTCAAAGAAACTTGTGTAGTGAACAAGAGTTCATAAGCAATGTAATAACTAGTTTCTTCCGAAGCAATTGACATTTTATATGTGTCTGAATCATGCTTATTTACTTGGAATATTATAGACACATTCCACATGGTCTATTTTTCTTGTAAAAAGTGGATGTTTTGTATTTCCTTTAAATTTTAGTAAGGAGGTGATCTCGCCTCTTTACAACATGGTATCAGAGTTTGTTGGGCAACTACTAGGGCATAAGTTGACAAAAAGGGTGTCTAGAAAGGATCACGGTTTGGGGGCTGGCAATATTTTCCTCCGCACCACTAGCTTGGTTTATGAGGACTCCCAGATCATTATGATACTGGCCTGGCCTGCGTTGATATTGATTGGATGAAATAGTATGCTCAAAGGCAATAGTAGCCTTAGCCATCTGTGTTACCTACTCCTGTTATCTTATGTCATACCCTTATCTTTTAGGAAGGGATATTTGTTTGGAGACATGAAAAACTCCACTTTTGGGGCCACATCTGGAAACACCGATAATTGGGACACTTCGGTGACTCCCTCCAACAATGGGACAATCCCTACTGCCCATGTTGGTACCCCTCTTATAACCCCTGAGCAAGAGATGACCATGTTGTGCCAACTATGCTCGACCACTTTGGTGGGGTAGCTTTCTAATGCTACAGTTTCTACAGCCAAGCCGAAGGTGTTCACCCTCATAGACTTCATCAAGATGCAACCACCATAATTTTAGGGTGAGAGTGAGACAAACATGGTGGATAAAGCTAATGACTGGGTTTTGAATTTGGAGTGGACCTTTGAGGTCCTGACATGTCCTCCTCAGCATAAAGTTCGATTCGCGTCTTACGTGTTGGATGGGCCAGCACGTATCTGGTGGATGGGTATGACTCATACCCATGATACCACTAGCATGAACGAGGAGCAGTTCCTCAAGAAGTTCTGAGAGAAGTACATCTACCCCATGTTTCTGAAGAAGAAGGCAGAGTTCTATAACCTATGTCAATGAAGCATGAGTGTCTCTGAGTACGTGTGACATTTCCTCCTCCTAGAGTGCTATGCGGTGGATCTTGGAGCTGTAAGGAGATCAACCCTATTTCTTGAGGGTTTGAGCTACAATGTTGGCCGTAATCTTGTTCCCCAGTTACCATTAACATTACAACAAATGGTGGACAAAGCTTTGGCAATCGAGTCTTATCCCAAATTCTAGTCTTTTGGGCACAATAATAATAACAACAACAACAAGAGGAAGAATGTTGGTGGAAACCAAGGACGTGACAGGTGCAATCGTTGTTCACGTTCTCACCTACCAGGAAGGTGCCCTAATGGTAATGGTCAACACTATAGAGATGACTGGCCTACACCTATCTGCCATGAGTGCAGTCAAGCTAGACACATTTGACCAAACTGCCCTTAGCTTGGGTGAGGACCTGCCCCAGTGCACCAGCCTGCTCAACAGCCACATCAACGACAAAACCCGCCTCTAAGAAATAACAATTAGAACAGGCAAGGCCGACAACCACCTGTTGATAGGCGGAATGGAAGGGTGTTTTCCCGTAATGATGAGGATAATGAAGGAGATAATGAGGTAATCAAAGTTACCTTACATCTTAATATGCATCCAGTTAAAGCTCTCTTTGATTCTGGTTCATCAAATACATTCATATAATCTGAGTTTGCTGCTCTGTTAGAGATAGAATCAGAATATATGGATCATGTATTAGATGTTAAAACCTCTAGTGGTAGGATCTGCTCTTCTTATCTTAAACTCACGACCATGGACCTCTATATCTATGGTATAATGCTTCCCTCGGATTTCATCTTGCTTGACATGATCGCCTTTGATGTCATCCTGGGAATGGATTGGTTGAAGAGGTACAAAGCTGTTTTTCTTTGTGAGGTATCAAATGTTAGTTTGTTGCATCCTATTGTGGGAAGAATGTGTGTCAAGGGTAGGAAGCGAGAAGATTGAAATGTTGTCATCTCCGCCATCAAAGCTGAAAAGCTTGTCTAGCAAGGGTGTAGAGCTTTCTTACCCTCTATAGTCCTCGATGCTACACCTCCTGCTCTCAATCACATTGTTGTGGTGAAGGACTTCCCCGATGTTTTTCCTGAGGAGTTTCTTGGCTTGCCACCAACTCACGAGGTGGAGTTCTCCATCAAACTCACACCAGGAACTTCTCCGATATCGAAGCCTCCTTATCAGTTGGCCCCTATAGAACTCATTGAGCTTAAGAAGCAGCTTTAGGAGCTTCTCAACATGGGCTTTATTTGCCATAGTATTTCACCATGGGGAGCCCCTGTTTTGTTCATGAAGAAGAAGGATGGTTCGTTGAGTATGTGCATGGATTATCGTATGATTAATCAAGTGACGATAAAAAAATCACTATCATTTGCCACACATCGACAATTTGTTTGACCAGTTGAAATAAACCACTGTGTTTTCAAAGTAGGATCTGTAAAGTAGCTACTACCAGATGTGCGTGAAGGATGAGGATGTCCCAAAGACAGCTTTCATAACACATTATGGGTATTATGAGTTCTTGGTCATGACTTTCAGTTTGACTAATGCCCATTCTTCTTTCATGGACTTGATGAATGGAGTGTTTCATCCTTACCTCGATCAATTCATAGTGGTGTTCACCGATGATGTGTTAGTTTACTCCGAATCTAAAGAACAACATCATGAACATCTATGGATTGTTCTGAACACACTAAGAGAGAATCAAATGTATGCTAAATTCTCAAAGTGTGAGTTCTAAATCAAGGAAGTGATGTTCTTAGGTCATGTGATTTCTACCGAACATATTTCTATTGATCCTGTAAAGGTAGAAGCTGTGACCAACTGGAAAGCTCTGAAGACCCCATCTGATATATGTAGTTTCCTTAGTTTAGCAGGTTACTACCAGAGGTTTATTAAGATTTTTTCTGAGTTGTCTCTTCCTATGACAAAGTTGACAAGAAAAGAAGTCAAGTTTTTTTGGACACATGAATGCGAGGATAGTTTTTAGAAGTTAAAAAGTTGTTAGATGTCTGCTCCTATTCTTGCTCTACCTGTTGAAGCAAACCCTACATTATTTTCATTGATGCTTCTAAGAAAGGGTTAGGGTGTGTCCTGATGTAAAAGGATTGAGTGAACGCCTATGCTTCACGCCAGTTGAAACCTAATGAAGAAAATTGGCCTACCCATGATTTCGAGCTAGCAGCTATCATGCAAGCTTTAAAAATTTGGCGACACTATCTGTATGGAGTAAAGTTTGAAGTTTTCTCAGATCACAAAAGTTTGAGGTGTCTACTGATAGAGAAGGATCTGAATCTGAGAAAGCATAGATGGATTGAGTATCTCAAGGACTATGGATTTACTATTACCTATCATCCCGGTAAAGCGAATGTAGTCATCGATGCCTTGAGTCAGAAGAAGAATGTGATATGTGCTGCCATGAACCTAGAGTTTGTTTCCTATTGGAAACCACAGCCTGACGATGATGAAGATGTTGAGAATTTGTGTGTTCACATGGATAGTTTGTCCATTACACCCTCTTGGGTTTTTGAAGTTGTTTTTGAACATCTTGAAAGTTCTTAGCTTGAGGAGATGAAAACCTTAGTTGAGAAACCACAATCTGACTTTTTAGTTGGAGTGGATGGAGTTGTACATTTTTGACAAAGGATGTAGATACCTAAAGTTGGGAACCTGTGACAGAAGGCTTTGAGTGAAGCCCATGGATCTAAGTATACCATACATCATGGTACTACCAAAATGTACAAAGACCTGCAACAAAGTTTTTGGTGGGAAAACATGAAGAAGGATATCACTCTATTTTTCGTGAAGTGTTTGACTTGTCAACAAGTCAAGATCGAGCATCAATGGCTTGGTGGTCTTCTACACCCACTTGAGATTCCAGAATGGAAATGGAAGAAGATTACTATGGACTTTGTCACTGGTTTCCCTAAAACCAAGAAAGTATTTGATGTTGTGTGGGTTGTGATTAATTGGCTTACTAAATCTGCCCACTTTTTACCTTTCAAGTCCACATACAAGGTTGATGAGGTGGCCCAATTGTACGTGGATTGGATCATTCATCTGCGTGGAGTTCCTAAAGTGATAGTTTTTTACCATGACCCAAAGTTCACCTCTCGATTGTGGTCAAATTCAAGCAGAGATGGGTACTGACTTATGTTTCAGTATGGCCTATCATCCTCAAATTGATGGTCAATCCGAAAGAACAGTGCAAATTTTGGAAGATCTTCTTCATGCATGTGTTATGGATTGGGGAGGTGTACGGGATAAGTTTCTTCCTTTGGTAGAGTTTTCTTATAATAATATCTACCAAGCTAGTATTGGTATGTCACCTTATGAAGCTTTGTACGGAAGACCTTGTCATTCTCCGTTACATTGGGATGATGTGGGGGAACAAGCTTTAGTGAAGTTTGATGATATGCAGATGATGATAGTGAAGGTTCAGTTGATCAAGAAGTGAATGAAAGCTACTCAAGATCGACAGAAGATGTATGCTGATAAGAAAAGGTCCAATGTGAGGTTTTTAGTGGGTGACTATGCCTTCTTGAAGATCAAACCTATACGTTCTATTGTGAGGTTAAAGTTAAAGTTAAGCTTAGTCCCCATTATGTAGGACCGTTTGAGATCTTGGATAAGGTGGGAGACTATGCATACCGTTTAGCCCTTCCTCTTGCCTATGATAAGATCCATAATGTGTTTCATGTCTCTGTGCTAAGAAAGTATGTGAAGGACCCTTCTCATGTGCTCTCAATTGAACCTCTGGATAATCAAGAGAATCTGACATATGAAGAGTTACCTATGAAGATTCTTGATTCTTGAGTTAAGCAGTTGAAGAACAAAGAGATGGATCTAGTAAAGGTTTTATTGAAGTATCATGGTTTGGAAGAAACCACTTGGGAGCTTAGAGATGAGATGTTATGTACTCACCCTTCTCTTTTTGTATGAGATTTTGGGGAAGAAATCCTTTTTAATAGGTGGAGTGTTGTAATGAACTGAAATCCATGTATAATAGTAGTTTCATCCTTTTTCTGAGCTTTTTTTTTATGTCCTAAATGTTGAATTAATGGAAATTATTAAGGTTTTGTGTGCATTTGTTCCCAATATTCTACTTTGTAAGGAATTAAGCACAAATATCTCAGTGAAAGTTTACTAATGGGTTTAATTTGCAAAATGACCTCTTAAGAGATATAAGAATAAAATAAAAATTGATCTAGAAGTTTCTATGGTTTTTGTGTGGAAAAAGAGAGAAAATCCTAAAGGTGAGGATAGTGTGATAATAAATGAATTTATTTTCCCATTAAGTGAATACAAGGATAATTTGCCTAAAACTTATAAAATTGGATCTTAGAAGATAATTCTAAAGCCAAAATTCATTTCCTTTGGGTATAAGATTGCTTGGGTGATTAGTTTAACAAATTTTAGAAAATTGGTAATTATAATTGTATTTTTTTAAAGGGAAAATAGGGGTTAACTTAAAAATACAAAATAAAATCTTTAGTGACTCCAAAAGTTATAATGGATGCCAAATTTGTGTTCTACATAATAAAATATGCCTTTGGGTGAATTTTCACTCAATTTGGAGAATATTTGTTTTAAGGGTAAAATTAGGGGAGAGAGTGTGTAGAACCTTCTATATATTAAATAAATGAACAAATAATCTCAACATGTGAAATTAATGACAAATTCATATCCAAGGCACTTAGGGTGACTTGTGGGTGAAGTTTCACCAAATTTAGGGAATCTTATCACCATTAATGAAGGAGGAAAGAGAAAATGATATTGAATTATTTAACCCATTAAAAGTTTCCAAAATGCAAAACTAATTCATATTTAGATTGTAAACCTTAAAATATGTCAAGGTGTGAATTTTTATTAAATTTGGAAAACATTTGAGCATCCAATTGAGCAAAGAGAAAAACATTAAATAATATTGTCACACTTTATTCGAATTAGAATAGGAATTGAAAAATAAATGTCACATGATATATTTATCACACATGTGATCCGATAGCTAGGAAGATCCTATAGACCCATGTCCACTGATTGGACAGTCTGGGGTCATCTCCTACCTTAGATCAGTTTGGGAAACAGAAACCATATTTGCAAAATAGTAAAACATGGATAACTCTCTCTCTATTCAATGAAATCACTAGATTTTTGGCTCATTGGATTCCTTTTTTTATTCTGCATAGGTTTATCCCAATTTTTTGGGGGATTTGATGAAGATATGAGAAACCCCTAAATTTCCTGAGACTCCTCTCTCACCTAAAACTCATAAACCCTAGTTTACACCTCCTCACCTATAAATACCCTTACCCCGAGCATTCCCATCTCCCTTGCAACTCACCGCATCTCTCAATTACTCATTTCCTCACCATTTGACCCACCGAAGAGCAGCTTTAGATTTTGGGCTTGTGGCATCTTTCTCTCTCTCCTCTCTTTACCTCTGATTGAATTACATGTACCTTTGAGTTTGCCTTCTCCTCCTCCTCTTTCTTTTGACACCTTGGACATTGAGTTTCGTTACAATTTGTGATTTTGCCCAAACCTCACGCGAGCAGTAGCTTGCTGCTCATCACCATGGAGCGAGCATGAGAAGGGGATGATCCCCCCTTGTGCAATGATGATTTTACCCCCCGCATTCTTTCCCTTCTCTTCTTTGTTTCATGCTAGGGGCACACTAGTCTTTTGTTTTTATTTTGAGCCGGCTTTGACCAGGTGCCAACTTAGCAGCCAGTGAGGCGCGGGCCGCTGATTTGGCCTGTGACTATTAGGTCAAGTTGCGGGCCTGACCCCACTCTCTCTCTCTCTCTCTGTTTCAAATGAAAATTGATTTTTGGATTTTTCTTATTGGTCCAATTTAGAAAATCCATATCTTTTTATTCCTTGGTCAAAAATTAAAATAAAATATGTTCTGGATTCAAAAAAATCCCATCTTTCTAATAAATATAGTTTCACTGTCTGATTTTGAGTTTGTCAAAAAAGTATTTTTGGGAAATTATTTAATTGATTAAAAATCACAAAAAATACATCTAAAGGTCCATATCTTCAAAATACATAAAATTATATGTTTTCTTAATCAAAAAAATCTAACACAGACAATGGTAATAGTTTTAGGGTCAAAATGAGGTTTTGTTTGAAAATTCCAAAAGTTAGGGTTTCTTTGCCTTTATACACGAGTAAACCCTAATTCATGCTTAAACATTGAAAATAGGAAATCAATCTTTGGAATCGGTTAAAGTAGTGAAGGAGTTATTGGATCTCTTAAGGTAAGGTATGTTCTTTCCTTACACATAAGTCGGGAAGATTTGTAACTCAACCTAATTTCCCTAATGAGGCTATCATTAAACCCTAATTTTCCTCTTTGACAATTCCTTAGATATAATTGCCTCAAAATCAATTTTAATGTTTATTTCTTGGGTCTTGTACCCCACTACCATGTCTATATTTACTTAATGCTTTTACTTGCCATATTTCTTAGCATGTTGATTTTATTAGACTATTAAACTAGAGTAATGGTACTTTTGTACAACCACCCATAGATAGGGCATGTCTAAATTTTCCCTAGGGAATGTGTTACTCTCCCAAATATAGAAAATTTATAGGTGATTGGAATGTGTTACTCTCCCTCACCTATTGGTCGAGGTTAGGTAGGTATCTCAACTCAACATAGTTTAGGTAGTCAATAACAATCATGCATGCAACCTTGTTGCTATTTTTATTATGGCAATCATCTATTTATTTGTGCCTCATTCTTTGACTTTCTTCATCTTATGATGAAATTGTAGCCTTTCTTACTTATAGTTTTCTTATCTTTTGTTCTTGTCCTTTTTATCTGACACATACCTTTTTTTTCTTTCCCTTTTGTTGGGTGCCTTCCCAACCACCCAGCGATTGATCAAGGTGTTGAACAAGGACAAGAGTACCAAGTTCATGAGTAGTAGATTCAAGTTTGCTATCAAGGATGACTTGGTTGCTTGTTGCTAGATCCCATAGTTCCTTTTATGTTATTTTCTTTTTCAAAGAAACTTGTAGTGAACAAGATTTCATAAGCAATGTAATAACTACTTTCATCCGCTTCTATTGACATTTTATATGTATCTGAATCATGCTTATTTACTTGGAATATTATACATACATTCCACATGGTCTACTTTTCTTGGAAGAAGAGGATGGTTTTTATTCCCTGTAAATTTTAGTAAGGAGGTGATCTCGCATATTTACACACACTATTTCAGGCAATCAGTATCAGTGCAGGCCAGGCCGGTATCATATGGATCTGGTAGTCCCTATAAACCAAGCTAGTGGCGCGGAGGAAAATATTGCCAGCCCCCTGACCCTGATCCTTTCTTGACACCCTTGCTTTCAACTTATGATGTAGTAGTTGCCCAATAAGATCTGATACCATGCTGTAAATAGGCGAGATAACCTCCTTACTAAAATTTAAAGGAAATACAAAACATCCACTTTTTCCAAGAAAATAGACCATGTGGAATGTAACAATAATATTCCAAGTAAATAAGCATGATTCAGATACATATAAAATGTCAATAACATCAGAAGAAACTAGTTATTACATTGCTTATGAACTCTTGTTCACTACACAAGTTTCTTTGAAAAAGAAAAGAACATAAAAGAAACTATGAGATCTAGCAACAAGCAACCTAGTCATCCTTGATAGAAAAACTTGAATCTACTACTCTTGAACTTGGTCCTCTTGTCCTTGTTCAACACATTGATCTATCCCTGGGTGGTTGGGAAGGTACCCAACAAAAGGGGAAGAAAAACAAGGTATGTGTCAGAGAAAATTAACAAGAATAAAATATAAGAAAACTATAAGGAAATAAGGATAAGATTACATCATAAGATGAAGAAAGTCAAAAGAATGAGGTATAAGTAAATAGATGCTTTCCATAACAAAAAAATAGTAAAAAGGTTTCATGCATGATTATTATTGATTACCTAAACTAATTATTGATTTCATGTATTGAGGCACCTACCTAACCTCAACCAATAGGTGAGGGAGAGTAACACATTCCAATCACGTCTAAACTTTTGATATTGAGGAGAGTAACACATTCCCCAGGGTGAATTTACACATGCCCTGTCTATGGGTGGTTGTACAAAAGTGCCACCACTCTAGTTTAATAGTCTAATAAAATCGACATGATAAGAAATATGGCAAGTAAAAACATAAAGTAATTATAGACATGGCAGTGGGGTACAAGACCCAAGAAACAAACATTAAAACTACATTTGAGGCAATTATAGCCAAGGAATTGTCAAAAAAAGAAGATTAGGGTTTAAAGATAGCCTCATTAGGTAAATTAGGTTAAGTTACATATTTTCCCAACTTAGGTAGATACGAGATACATTTTTAAGGTGTTTTCACACCTTAGGGTGAGTGGGAACTTCCTTTAAATAGTATATTGCACGAAAATTGGTTAATTCATCCATAATCATTAATTGCTACTATGTGACTACAAACCCTGAATTGTCTATTCGTTCTATATTGTTGCAAAATGATATGAAATGGATTCTTCCTCTATTTGGATGAAGTTAAGATGATAAAATCATATTAGAAATGTATACAATACATCCTATTGAGAATTTCCTATGTATTCGCAGAGGTTATAAGAGTAAACTGAAATATAGGGAATTTGTCTATGACTGAAATTTGTTGTATAAGTAAATAGAGAAAATTATTTATCTAGATTCCCTTGGTTATGAATGATTGTTTATCTAAATTCATAGTACATATATGTCAGATGCTATCTTGGATTTCATTCAAAGTGAATAGTGTTTGTTTGATATCTCAGTAAAGAGGGTGAAACCCTAGATGCGAGGAAAGTTGGATATTTGCGAATAAATATCGTGAAATCCATTTGAAGGGATTTTCTTGACATGATAGACTTTATTTATTCAATATTATTATTGATTCATGATATCCTAATGAATGGCATGGAAACCCAAATTCAACTCAGTTCGAAGGTTTCATACATATATTGATTTTATATGATTTGTTGATAGTAGTCTTTATTCAATGAATGTTTATGTCACATGAAATCTTTATGGGATCCATGTGAATAAGTTGTTGCCTAGTGAGAGGTGACAAGATGTGTGATGGCCTTATGAGCCATGAGAATACTTGTACAACCAGTGAAATGAATAAATTGGTCTAAGGACCTAGAGGTAATGGTTTCCTATTATAGAGGTAACAATGCTATGTGATGATCTAAGGGTTTGAATACCCAGATCTAGTAATCATGATAATGATGTGAAGGGATGAGAATTCCCAGTAATGTGATAAAGGATTGAGATCCCAGGTATCATGTGTTTTAAAGATTTGAAAAGTGCGTGATAGATGTATTACACCTTTCTTTGTAACATTTGTGGTGATTAAATGAAACCCTAAGGGTAGGGTGTTCAATGAATCAAGTATTGTGATATCAATGTTCTCAGTTATTATTAATAATCCTTGTCATGATAAGCAATTAACTCTTAATTGAGTTATGAGATGCACAACTCAAGATTTGGATTGATATGCACGATTCTAGTGTGTATGTGCCAAGTGAACATGAAATTTGTTTATTTAAGAATTTTAGTCTTCATGTATGTATAGTATATTGATTACTCAGTATATTATAATGTTTTGAATATACTGCTCTGTTAAGTTTAGAATGATATACATGTTGTATTATAACTTCAAATAAGTAGACACAACACCATAGAGATACCAGAGTCAAGTATAAGTAAGAGAAGGGTATAATGTAGAAAGAGCTTTCTAGGAATAATAAAATAATAGACTTAGGAGCCCTGAACACCGTAGAACCCCTATGTGAGGTATGCACTTTAGGGGTGAAATGACCTAACCCTGGAAGTGTCCAGTATACGGGGGTCAGAACGTGCTATCAGGTGGCACGGGGGATGAAGCCCTAGTGGAAGTCTCCTTAAATTATAGTTTACAGTGTCCAACATCAACCATAAGTCCTGGTGGCACTAGAGTAAAAAAAAGCCAAAAGGTGGCTTGACTCTCCACCTGTGTGCTCAGGTTAGAGGAGGAGTCCAGTTTAGGCCAGAGAGACATTTCCATGTTGCAGACCAGGACAATAGTTAGACTTAGCATTTCTCGGGTGTGTCTGCTAAGTCTTGTACGGTGTGATCATAGTGCACTACAAGTCTTCATATGTAGAGTACACTGCATATGATCAGGGCATAATAAAATGAATGAGAGGTCAAACAAGTGTGTATAATTATTCAATTATTCTTTGTATGTTTCTTAATTATTAGTTCTCTTTATGATCAATCAAGCATTTCATATATTGATTCACTCTTACAGATATTTAGAGTATCCTACCATATTTATGATTGCCAATTATTAGACTCTCTACAGCTTTCTGCTGTTATAATTGATATCAATTTCTCAAAAGTATATCTGTAATTATATCAGTGATTTAGACTGTTTCTTTGAAGTACTCATTCATTGAGTGAGTAGGCTCACCCCTCTACTCAAAAATTTTAGGGAAATCACATGGACTTGAAGAGATATCATTGCATCAGAGTAGATCTTCCACAAGAGTTAAGTCTCAGTATAGTTAAGTTCAGTCGGTCCCTGTCACTCCAGGTCCTAGTATAGATGTGAGAGTGTTGTAAGTAATGTTTTGTATCTTTGTTTCCTTAATAAGAGAGAATGAATCTGATTATCATGTTGTATGTACCTGAGAATGAATGTATGGATGTGTATCGTTTATTTTGAGATCATATTAAAGAAATCAATGTTTAGACTCCCTTGTAAAGTTAGTTCATGTGGTTCAATGCGAGAAAAACAAAGAGTTCGAAAAAGAAGAAAAAGTTAAGGGTGATCTTTGTATTATGTTAAATCCTCAATTTATGCCCTAATCTCATGATTAGTGGTAATTGTGAGATCGGGGTGTAACAAACACAGTCTTGAAACATGGGTTGTTATAATAGTGATGATTGGGTGGCTTTGACGCATGAGATAGACTATGAGTGATAGATATGGGATTTTTCCTTCCTAAGGGAGTATGATGTCCATGCCACTTGATAAGTGAGATTGAGAAAGGCATTCACATGCAAATGTATATCAATATATGATATTGATGTGACACATATCTCAGACAGTCTGCTTTAGTTCAAGAAACATGAATGAACATTGAAAGGATGAAAACTCCATGCCTTGAGTTCATTCAGGATATTAGAGACAAAGGAATTATACATTCACTAAAACACCAATCATATACTATAGGATTGAAAGTTGTTCTCCAACTTTCCTTTTCACTTGGGTAGCACTGATGTGTGACTAGGTATCGCTCTTTACTTGTGATGTCATAAGCTAGTTATGGACATTCACTGCCAATGTGAAATGGGACCTATAGGGTCACACACATAGGATTAACCTAGAAGAAGATTTTATCCATGAATGTTGTTTGGGATGATACACAATCAAACATTCAATCAATAGACTTGACTCAGAATCATCAAGTTCAAGTGTTGAACCAAATGATTAGAGTGTCAGATTGATTGAGAACTGAATTGACTGTGTTCTCTACAATCTGGACCACCAACCAATCGGTTCACTGAGTGAACCGATTGGCTCATGGTCAGTGAGACGACTGGTTCACTCCAGTGAACCGATTAGTTCAACTAGTCCAAACAAGTAGTGTTGAGTTGTCCCGATTTGTGAGAATTTTTTTTTCATTTCACTTGTTCAATTCGATTGGGACAAGAATTAATCTTTGTATTAATTAGAAACAAATAAGGAAAGTCAATTGTAGGCAGGTCTGGGAAGTGAAACGACCGGTTCACTGGGTGAATGGATCAGCTCACACTCCCAACCGATCGGTTCACTAGTGAACTGATGGGCTCACACTCCCAAATGACCGGTTTAGTTATGAAATGACCGGTTCGCCTACCACGGTGTAAATTTTTCATGGAAATTCCAAACCCTTCTACTCCCACACAGATTGGGAACCCTGATCATGCCCTCTACTATAAATAGAGGGGTACAGGGGGCTTCTCCAGAGACACAACTCAGAACATCAGTTGCTCTGTAAAGTTGTTACCATTTCTGGTTGTGGTAACCGAGAGAGCCCAAGAAAGTTCTACCCATCCAGGGAGGAATAATGAGGGAAAGACAACTGCAAAAAGCAACTGGTGGTGGGAGAGTGTGTCGATGACTAGTACATCGATAGAAGGGGACAACTCCTTCTAGTTCATTCTTCAAGATGACTAGAGTTCCCGATAGTCTGTGTGGACTATCTATAGAGGTGGGAGACTTCTTCCGCTCAGGAGGATGACAGTCAACCATAGTCTGGGTCAAGACCAGGAGCTGCACAGACATCGTCAAAGATAGGTGGTTGAAGACCACACTAGTTGTGAGGTATAGTCACTAAGCAAGCCTCAGGACTAGGTATATCTTGCTAAAACCATCCTTCGCATTACATAGATGTTGATGCGATCTGCTGGTTATGGGTTTATGGTCAAGTTAAATTTGTGTTTCCGCTGCCTACTCCGACCACATAAAACCCAACACATACTGGTTAGCCCTTCCTCCTACCTATGATAAGATCCATAATGTGTTTCATGTCTCTGTGCTAAGAAAGTATGTGAAGGACCCTTCTCATGTGCTCTCAATTGAACTTTTGGAGATTTCTGGAGATTCAAGAGAATCTGACATATGAAGAGTTACCTGTGAATATTTTTAACTCTCGAGTTAAGTAGTTGAAGAACAAGGGGATCGAGCTGGTCACAAGGAGATTGAGCTGGTAAAGGTCTTATGGCAGTATCATGGTTTGGAACAAACCACTTGGGAGCTTAGAGATGAGATGTTACGTACTCACCCTTCCCTTTTTGTATGATATTTCAGGGGCAACATCCTTTTTAACAAATGTAGTGTTGTAATAAACTAAAATCCATGTATAATAGTAGTTACATACTTTTTCTGAGCTTTTCATTCTTTTATGTCCTAGATGTTGAATTATTGGAAATTATTAAGGTTTTGTGTACATTTGTTCCCAATATTTCACTTTGTAAGGAATTAAGCACAAACATCTTAGTGAAATTTTGCCAGTGGGTTAATTTGCAAAATGACCACTTAAGAGAGATAAGAATAAAATAAAAATCGATCTAGAAGTTTCTATGGCTTTTTGTATGGAACAAAAGAGAGAAAATCCTAAAGGTGAGGATAATGTGACAATAAATGAATTTATTTTCCCATTAAGTGAATACAAGGAAAATTTGCCTAAAAGTTATAAAAGTGGAACTTAGAAGATAATTCTAAAATCAAATTCACTTCCTTTGGGTATAAGTTTTCTTGCGTGATAAGTTTTACAACATTTGGAAAATTGCTAAGTATAATTGTATTTATTGAAAGGGAAAATAGGGGATAACTTAAAAATACTAAATAAAATCTTTAATGACTTCAAAAGTAACAATGGATACCAAATTCGTGCTCTACATATTGAAATATAGCTTTGGGTGATTTTTCACTCAATTTGGAGAATATTTGTTTTAAGGGTAAGATTAGGAGAGAGAAAGTGTATAGAACCTTCAATATATTAAATAAATAAACAAATAATCTCAACATATGAAATTAATGACAAATTTATATCCAAGACACTTAGGGTGACTTGTGGGTGAAGTTTTATCAAATTTAGGGAATCTTATCACTATTAATGAAGGAGGAAAGAGAAAATAAGTTTTGAATTATTTAACCCATTAAAGTTATCAAAAGGCAAAAATAATTACATATTCGGGTTCTACCCCTCAAAATCAGTCAGGGTGTCAATTTTTATTAAATATGAAACATGTTTTCCCCTTCAAATGAGGAGAGATAAATAGAGAAATTATTATAACCACACTTTAGTCCTATTTGGTTTAGGATTTCATTTTTCTTGTCACACGGTATTTTCCTTTAATTTTCTTTTGATTGTGCCAATGTATGGCCCGGATGCGAGTAGATGATCACGACCCACGATCTGATGGTCCTCCACCGTCGTCTAACTCGCGATGGAATAGGAAAACAGATCAGTTTTAGTACAATTTTTAAATCGCAATTTCTTCCTCTCTACTCATCCTTTTCTCTAAATTTCTTCTCCTAAAGTTTCCCTATCTAATTCCACACAGGTTGATCCATACTTTGTAGGGGTTTCGTGGATTATTTTGGGAAAACCCAAATTGTGGTCTCCTTACAAGACCAGGCTCAACCCTCTTTGCTTAAACCCTAAACCCAACCTATAAATACCCCTACCCGAGGTTTTTTGGGTTCCCTTGCAACTCAATTGTGCCTCCAATTTCACTCATACTCTCGTGATTGTTCACCGATGATCATATTTTGTTCTTGAGTTTGCGGCAGATCGTGTTCGATATCCCTGGAGTCTCGGTCTCAATTGCCTGGCTCATCAGGTTCGTATTACTTCACTTGTTCTTCTCATATGTTTGCTTTCGAGTTTGATTCACTTATGTGATTTTGCCCAAATCATGAGCTATTGCTCGTCGGTCATGGGTTGGCATGACGAGGGGGATGAATCCCCTGTGTGATTTGTCTATCCTGCCCTCCTTGCTTTCTTATTCTCTTCATTTTCCTCTAAAGGGCAGAGATGTCTTTTCGCCTGAGTTTTTGTTTCGCTTTGGGGTGAGTCAAGGCCACGCCTTTGACTCCTGACTTGGCCGGCTCTGATTGGGCCAAGTAAGTGATGTGGGTCCCCTCTTTGCTCATCTTTGATGTTTTGCGATCGATTTTGCTTACGTGGCATTTTCTGATTGGTTGATTTTCATAAAATCATAACTAACTATTTGTAAGTCCAAAATTAAAAATAAAATGTGTTATGGAATCATAAAAATCCTATATTTCTAATAAAAATAGTTTCAACATATGATTTTGAGTTTTTCAAAAAAGTATTTTTGAGAAATAAATTAATTGATTTAAAATCACTAAAAATACATCTAGAGGTCCATATCTTCAAAATACATAAAATTATATGTTTTCTTAAGAAAAAAACTAACTAAGACAATGGTGATAGTTTTAGGGTAAAAAATGAGGATTTTTTAAAGTCCAAAAGTTAAGGGTTTCCTTGCCTTTATACATGAGTAAACCCTAATTCATGCTTAAACACTGAAAATAGGAAATCAATCTTTGGAATCAATTAAAGTAGTGAAGAAGGAGTAATTGGATCTCTTAAGATAAGGTATGTGCTTTTCTTACACCTAAGTTGGGAAAATATGTAACTTAACCTAATTTCCCTAATGAGACTATCGTTAAACCCTAATCTTTTTTTTTTGACAATTCCTTAGCTATAATTCCCTCAAATGTTGTTTTAATGTTTGTTTCTTGGGTCTTGTACCCCACTACCATGTCTATAATTACTTGATGCTTTTACTTGCCATATTTCTTAGCATGTTGGTTTTATTAAACTATTAAAATAGAGTAGTGGTACTTTTGTACAACCACCCATAGATAGGGCATGTGTAAATTCACCTTGGGGAATGTGTTACTCTCCCCAATAAAGAAAATTTATAGGTGATTGGAATGTGTTACTCTCCCTCACCTATTGGTTGAGGTTAGGTAAGTGCCTCAACCCTACATAGTTTAGGTAGTCAATAATAATCATGCATGCAACTATTTTTTGTTATGGCTAGCATCTATTTACTTATGCCTCATTCTTTTGACTTTCTTCATCTTATGATGAAATCTTGCCTTATTTCCTTATAGTTTTCTTATCTTTTATTCTTATTCATTTTCTTTGACACATACCTTATTTTTCTTCCCCTTTTGATGGGTTCCTTCCCAACCACCCAAGGATAGATCAAGTTGTCGAACAAGGACAAGAGGACCAAGTTCAAGAGTAGTAGATTCAAGTTTTTCTATCAAGGATGACTAGGCTGCTTGTTGCTGGATCCCATAGTTTCTTTTATTTTATTTTCTTTTTCAAAGAAACTTGTGTAGTGAACAAGAGTGCATAAGCAATGTAATAACTAGTTTCTTCCGCTGCTATTGACATTTTATATGTATCTGAATCATGCTTATTTACTTCAAATATCATACATACATTCCACATGGTCTATTTTTCTTGGAATAAGTGGATGTTTTGTATTTCCTTTAAATTTTAGTAAGGAGGTGATCTCGCCTCTTTACACACCTTCAGAAAGAAATTTAATAGTTGGTCCTCCATCTCTCTTTCCCTGGCAGGCAGAGTTACCCTTACAAACTATGTACTCACCAACTCACCGCCCTACTACCTGAGTTCCACCCCATCACCAAAACCATCCTTGTCATATTGTACGAGCTTAAAAATGATTATATATGAGAATATAAATCCATACACCCTATTATTTGGGAGACCATTTGCCTCGTAAAATTCCAAAGTAGTTGGGATGTTAAAAACATACACACAACATCAGTTTGTTATGCCCTAAAAACCTACAATCAATCACCACTAATCCAACCTCCCCATGGTGTAAAGTGATAAAAAAGAAATATTAATCATGTGTTGCACCTTGGAACGCCATCCCAATTAAAAAAGTCCACCATCTGAAGATACATGGCCAACTCACACCAGGTCCTAAAAATGATTATGTATACTCCCGTTAATGACCTAAACCCGCTATCCTTCTGGTTGAACAAATGGTTTGATAGCCTTGGCCTCCTCTCTATCAATACTCCTTCTTCAACTTTACCCGCCATCACCCTTCAAAAATAACCAAATACATTCTATCAAATGTTTACAAATCCTTCACAAGAAGCCTTCAGATATCCTTCCCTGGTGACACCATATACCAAATTTGACTCCTTTTATTATATCTCCAGTCCAACCCTTAAACCTCATAGATTTGGGACAACCCCTTTACCATCAAAAAAGCATATAAATTTCTTCCTTTGGAGGCCCCTGCACACCCTTCTATGCCTCCTTATGAAAATTTAAGACATGTTGCAACCATCCTTTTTATTTGGTGTCTTGCACTGATAAACTCCTTAAAGGTCCTAACTTACATAATAGCCATATTAGTGGACCTTTCCCGTGTTTGCTTTGTTGGAATAATATAGAATGTCTTCTGCACATTTTCTTCAAATGTGACCTAGTTTCCCTCCTTTGGACTACTTTTAACTTTCACATGCATTTATTTCACCATCCTATAGCTCTTTCGTTGGGAAGAATTGATCAATACACTTAATAATATGAACCCTGATGGCCAAAAACCTACATGCACAATTCAATGGAACATATGGATGGAAAGAAGCATGAGACGAGTTGATAACTCTTATACCGCGAAAACATTTATTTGGATTTCTCTAACCATGATATTTTGTAGGTACACCAAACTTAAAGCAATTAACATAAGGGCCCGTTTGGTTGGATCAGGATGAAGCATAAGCGGTGCAACTCACCGCGTTTTACAATTTCTTTCTTTTGGTTCAATGTCCTTACAGTTCACGGTCGGAATTCAAACCACAGCCTCAACACAAACTATGCATAAAACTGTTGAAAGCAACCGCGCCATTTCAGTGTGCAGTTCGCTTTCCATGGTTGCCTAGCACACTTTCGTGGAAGACTATGTGTCATCTGCAGTTATCACATTGCTGGTTGTTACATGCCGCTGAACAAAGACACAAAGAACGCCCAACCGAACTAAAACAAACCAAATAATAAAGTTCAAGTTACTTCCAACCAAACTCTTTCATTTCAGATTGAATTTGTTGGCTTTTAATTCCTGCTTTTAAAGTCTCGGTGTGAAAAGATTTTGCACCCAACCAAATCAGTCCTAAATCTCATCCCACCACTGCCTATGAAGATCAACCGAACTATATTAGTATCAATGAAAACAACGCTTCAGGTTTTGACCAAACAGGCCCCTCCAACACCTCCTAATATGGTCGTGCCTCCGGCCCACTCATAGTTGTTTTTATATATACCTACTTTTCTGATGTTTTTGTACCATGGGGCTTAGGCCATGTTTGGTTCATCATTGGAAATGTGGTCCGGATCGGATGCACATCTTTTACAATTCGGTTTCGGTCGTTTGGGTAGTCAAAAATGGATCGGGAAATTAATTCCGACCGAATGCACATCCCTTATTTGAGATTGAGACCTGCTAAATTCACATACCGGTGTGTTCAGACTGGTATCTCGTGTGCTTTCTGAGGTTAATACAGATGAGACTTGTAGGCAGGTCTTTAGGATCACAGCGGGGTGGAGGCAGATGACTAGCCGAGAAGACGCTGAAAAAGACGACACCAAGGAAGAAAAATCACGACTTAACTAGCATCTCCCACGGTCCCACCCGATGTCTATAGGGATGGATATGCACTCCCCTTCCTCTGCAGCAGTTGCATAGCTCATCATTTGCCAGACTAATCTGAATCGTTAGTGCTTCTCCAGGATAGAAGCGATTGGGAGGACCAGAGCAACACAAACCAAAAAAAGCAATTCTTTTCTCGTGCATATCATTTTACAATTTCGCTCGTAATCCTCATGATGATGCTGCATTTTGAATTATATCAGAACCCACAGTATTCAACATTCATAAAAGGCAAAAAAACCTAAATGGCACATTTGCCAATTTTTATTACTTAAATGGCACGTTCTTGAGCTTATTGCCCAAAATGACACATTTCGGGAGCAATGCGTCCCCTGCTTGGACGCATTGCTCTCACGCGAGTAATTGCGTCCCTACGGCGGACGCATTGGTCCCACAGGAGGGCAATACGTCACGGCTCAGGACGCATTGCCCTCGTGTGGGATCAATGCGTCCGCCGTCGGGACGTATTGCCTCGCGTGAGAGCAATGCGTCCCAGCAGGGGACGCATTGGCCCCACAGGAGGGCAATGCGTCCCGAAGCGGGACGCATTACCCTTTGTGGGGCCAATTAGTCGCGCGCGGAGACGCCTCCAACGGCTAGAAATTGCCACGCGAGCAATGCGTCCGGGACGAGGACGCATTGCTCCCTGGACAACAACTATTTTGTCGTTGGGGCCGCGGCGCGGTGCCACATGGGCGCAATGTGTCCCCAACCGGGACGCATTGCTCTCCTATATATATTGGCTGAAATCAATCTCACAAACTCACACCATTCTTCATTTCCTTACTCTTGCTCTATACTCCCATTACTCTAGAGTTTTTGCTCGGATTTCTACTGCTTGGAGGCGATTTCTAGCTTATTTCAGGCGATCTTGGAGCTGATATCTTCTACTGCTCGGAGACGATCTTGGAGCTTCTTCTTTTTCTTCTTGTATTCTTCGATTGTCAAGGCATAACTCTCCATTTGAGGTATTTATTCTACAAAAATTTTAATTTTCAAAACTTGAACTTAACATTAGTACGAAATACTACAACTGAAATAATTGTATTGTTACTCCTTAATTCCACATTACTGAAATAATGATGTAGAAAATGACAATTGAAGGCTAATTAATACCTGAAAAATTATTGTTCGAAATTACAAAATTATTGTTCTGAAATGTTAGTGTTACTAAAAAATTAGTAAAATTATTGTTATGAAATGTTAGTTAATTTTACTTAAAAAATAGCACAATTGTTGTTCTGAATTGGTGTTCACTGTTAATGTTATAGAAAAAGTAGTAAAATAAATTTAATTCCAAATTCAAAATTATTGTTCTAAAATCTTAACTATTATTTTTAAAATGATGTCACTACTCTAAAATATTAATTCATGTTAATATAATGTTATAAAATATGAATTTCTTTCTGATGTTAATATAATATTCTAAAATATAGGAACATGGCATCTAGTTCAAATTCACGCATTGTGAAGATGCGATATGATGGGCAATTTCTCTCTGATGGGTCTTATTCTAGTCGATCTGTTAGACCCATAAACATTTCACTTATTAATACCCTATCTGAACTAAAATCATATATCTATACAACACTTGACATCAATCCCAACCACTTCTCTATCAAAATATCCTATCTTTTCCCTGAAGAAAATCATATGCTCGTACAAGTTGATGATGATGATGCATATAGAACCTTGTTATCACTTTCAGCTGATGCCTATATTGATGTGTTTCTTGAAAAAATATCTATCCACCAACAACCTTGTTTAATGAGTCTATTGAATTAATTTCAATCTTAATTCCCTCACAATAATTTATGGAGTCAACCACCTCAATTCTCTCAAACTCATTTAACTACTGAATGGAGTCAACCACCTCAATTCAGTCTTAGCAATTTAACTGTTGAATGGAGTCAACCACCTGAATTTTCTCAAAATCTTACTACTGAGAATATTGGTGTTGAGGTTGAGGAGGGAGATAATGATATCGATCATGAAGGTGATAATGATAGTGATCACGAAGGTGATAACAATAGTGATATTGAAGGTGGTAATAACAGTGAACCACCTGAGGATGAGTCATTGACTGAAACCGATGATGAGCACACACATCCATTCCCTAACTCTATTGCAGCATTGAGTTCTATTCCATCCATATTTGACAACCAATGGCCCCAACATGAACACATTGATTCCAACTATGAAGCTTTTCAAGATGATGACTGGGTGGAAGATTTTTGTCATGAATTTCGTCTCAATTACAATCCTTCCAGTGTTGTTATATGTGAGGGTGCTTTATTTGTATCTAAAGTTGTACTGGTTGAGAAGCTCCAAAAATGGTCAGTACAAAAGAATGTCCAGTACCGTACATTACGCTCAAATAATTTTCATCTTAAACTTGTTTGTATCCATGATCAACGATGTCCTTGGAGATTGACCGCTTGCCAGTCCAAAAGAGCAGGTGGCATGTGGAAGATAAAACGTTGTAAAGCAGGCCACAATTGTGAATTAACTGTTATGAATCATGATCATCACCAAGTCACAGCATCTTATATTGCTCGAATGATAATGTCAATCCTAGTATCACGATTGGATATGTCGACACGAGAAATTCGTGACAAGGTGAATGCTGAACTAAGGCTCAATATATCTTACAAGAAGGCATATCTAGCGAAGAGGAAGGTTGTTTGTAAAATATTTGGAGACTGGGAATCATCATATCATAGTTTGTTTTCATTCCTGATTTCTCTGACACAATATATTCCAAGAACTATATATGCCCACCTTATTGATGATTATACCCTTCAAACTGAAGGCACTCATAGATTCAAGCGGGTGTTTGGGCATTTGGTCCAACTGTGAGGGGTTGGGCCTATTGTAGGCCTGTTCTTACTGTTGATGGCACATTTTTAACAGGAAAATATATTGGCATACTTCTCATTGCATGTGGCATAGATACTGATAATGGTCTATTTCCACTTGCTTTTGTTGTTGTCGAGAAAGAAAATAAGGACTTGTTATAACCCCAATTTTTGGGTTCAAGTGGTGAGAAATATAATTTCTCATATTAAAGATGTTTGAACAAATAATCATATATTGGGTTGAGAATAATTGGATTTCATTTAAAATAGCCTTGTTGTTTGATTTGTGGGCTTTATTGGCTATTGGGCCCAATAACAAGGAAATAACAAAGAAAATTCAATTAGTGAATGAATAATTGAATATTTGAGAAAAGAATAATGTGGAAACCTCTAGAAGGTAAATCCAAAGAGGATTTCGTACCTCTTGGATTCCTTGGGTTCCAAGGAGTCCAAGGTTGTAAAAGAAAGCAATAAGAAAAGAAAAGATTAATTAAGTTTTTCTTTATGAAGAAAGAAATTGGAAAATAATGAGAAAATGTGGAAAATAAGTGAAAAGAGGTATAATTGAGTTATCCTTGGTGGAATTTTGTATTCCAAAGATTCCTAATGATAAAAGGAATACCAATGAGGGAAATAAAAGAGAAATAAAGAGAAATCCTCAAACAGGAATTATTTTTATTAGAAATAAACATGATAATGCAAAATAATGCATATAGGTGCATTAAGAAGGATAATGAGTATTCCAATAAAATGAATTTCGAAATATAGAGTGCCTTGGGATCCAAGGAGTCCCAATAAAAAGGAAAGAAAGAGAAAATACTAAAATTGCCAAATAAGAGGATAATATGATACATATTAATAAATTTTGTGAAAAGGAAAGTATTTTCTTTTAAAAGCGAAAAACATGTTTTCATGACAAATAATTGAAAGGCAAGTATAAATGAGGATAAGGGTGAAGATTTTCGTATTTCTAAATATTCAAGAAATAAGGTATATCAAAGAGATGTTTAGGAGAGAGAGAAAGAGGAAACTTGCTTAGTAGTGAAGTAAGCACTTTCCTATTAGAAGAGGGCGTGGTTGCTTGAGGGAAAGCCTACTAGGGAATGGATATTCACTCTATAAAAGAGGGTAGAACCCTGGTCGAGATCCAGAGAAGTTCTACGCAATACCACCCCTTCTCCTCCTTCTTTTGTCTGAAACCCTAATGATGGGGGTATAACCGTATTCCAGGAGCTTAAGGGTCGTGGAGGAGCTGCTTTGGGGCCGTGTTGTTTCCACAACCTCAGGCGAGACACTTGGTAGCCGTTCCCCCTCCCAAGCCATGTGCAGCAATAGTAGCACGGCTGCAAGAGCAGCCGCGCTTTGCTGCCTTTGCGGGTGGATAGGCGGCCAGCTGGGCCACGGTTCAAAGGTGCCTTGAGTGCGCATGGGCGTGGCGGAGGTAGACGTGGCGTTTCCGGTGAAGATGGGGGTCGGAGCTGGGCGCAAGGGTCGCGCCAAGGCTGCAAGGCGGCAGCTAGGGCAGCCGCAGACCAGTTGCTCGAGGAAGAAGAAGAGAAAAGGGTGCCTAGACCGTTTTGCCCCTCTGGGGTGTGAAGGAAATTTCACTTACGCGAGGGCAATAACAACATTTCGAAATGTTTCCCAAACAAGTCATGCATGGCTGAGATGACGTGGCGCAATCTCATTGGCTGTGGTAAGTGTTTTATTGCAAAAATCATATCTCATGATTCGTAACTCAGATTAAAATAAGTCATATATGAAAATTGATCCTCAGAGCGAGAGGAACACAAAGAAATTATGTTTGAAGCCTAATTTTGCATGCTGTTCAGAAAGTAGTGTAAATTATCATATTTAATGAATTAAAGATTAAGAAACCCTATTTTGAAATGATTAATGTGTTTAATAGGGTTTAATGGATCTTTAGGGTTGATGATAACCTGTTAAACATAAAAAGGTACATAATGTTCAAAAAGGAATAACTTTGCACATGATTAGTCTAATTTAGAGTTTATGTGCTTAAATATGCATGAAATTTGAAAAAGGCATAAAGTTGTTATCTTTAATGATTTAATTAAGGAAAAACCCTTAGTTTTGATGATAGATGATGATATTTGGATATTCAAGTTGATATTAACCTGTTGTTAATAAAAGTGAGAATATGATCTAAAAGATGATCTTTTATATAATTGGTTTAATTTAGGGTTTTGTGCATGAATATGCACTAATGAGCTTGAGAACCCTAATTTAGATGAATATGTCTTTTAATTTTATTAATGGTTCAAATCCATGAATAAATAGGGACGTGATGATCCTAAGTCAATTTGGGTATAAAAGACTATTAAAATGAATAGTTGAGCAATTAAGGTTCATATAAATGGAAAAGAGTATTTTAGGGTTTGATGACCTAAAATGGATAAGGTTTGAGAAACTGATCTAAGAAACCCTAATGCATCCTAATGAGACTTAGAAACCTTAGAAAGGTGTCCCAAGTCAATAAGGAGTTGTTTGGAATATGCTTGTGACAATTAGACATTATACATGTTTACAGGATCAATGTTTGCTTGATTGATTGATTGGCTTGCTTGATTGGACATCTAGTTGGATTTAGATAAATGGTTGCTTGAGATCTCCAAGACAGGTATGTGGTTACGATTATGAATAACCACTTTAGTTTTCCGATAGATTCCCGGATGTTTAATCGCATTGAATGCAACTAAACTATTGAATGTTTATTTATTTCATGCAACTATAACGTGACTATGATTATCACATAAGATATGTGCCTACTAGCTCAGATATTGGTCCCCTCTGTGTCGTAATGGCTGACCTAGTACATGGCTACCTAGAGGGTAGGTCCATCAGGTCATGAAAGACTTTGGCTGCCTAGAGGGTAGGTCCATCAAGTCACCTTTACAGAGGTACCATATAAGTCCTTATAGGGACAACACAGAGTTGTGGATAGGTATGGATTGAGTAGTTTGGCTTAAAACGTAATCTTGATTGTTAAATGATTAATTGAGTGATTACATTGTTACCATAGTTGCATATTTATTGGTTTCCCCCACATACCAGCTACGGCTGACCGACATTTTGTTTGTCGGTGTTTTAGGTACAATGAAAAGAACAAACAGTAAAATGACACCTTGTGAATTCAAGAATTAAAGAACAAGGAGGAACTAGTTAGAATAGTTCAGCTGAGGTTAGAAGTTTAGTTTGTTCCAATCTCTTCAAAGGTATGCAAAGAAAAATGTTATTACCATTTTCAGTATAGTCTGTTAGAATTTAATAATTGTTTATGGTTATATGTCGAACCTTTGATCTGGGATTAATGGGTGCGGCTTCAACCTCTTGGTCTCCCTTAATTGGGGGTTATCGGGAGGTGGGGTCGTAACATTTGGTATCAGAGCTTAGGTTCCTCAATTAACCATTAATAATTATTAAATTTTACAAACTCCATAGAACCCAAGGGAGTTATTAGAGGAGTATCCGAAAGACGGAGGTGTCTAGAAAGGGATCACGACCGGGGGCTGGCAAGATTTTCCTCCGCACCGCTAGTCGGAATACGAGGACTCCCGGACCCGTGTGACCGCCTGGCCAAAGTCTTAGGGTATGAATCGAAATAAGATACCTTTAGGACTTCTCATCTTATTCATCCCTTATCATCACAAAATTCTAATAAGGACCTAAAGGATTAGGGTTTTCTTTCTTCTCCTCACCCTCTTGAGGTATGGGTAAGGTTAATAAGGTTTAAGGAATCCTCCACTAAATTAATGAAAGGCATGTAAATAAGATGTCATGGACATAAGCTTAATAGATTAAGTGCAAAATAAATAATAGATACATGATTAGGTCGTATGACGTAAGTTTTCATGTCCCCAGAAGGGACCTAAGGTTAGACCCGTGACAGTGGATAAGTTAGTCTTGGAGATAAAGATCTCCATTTCAAATAGAGACCTGACACATCCTCTGAGGATGATGTTAACCCTAACCCTAAGTGAAGGTTAGAGAGAGATGAGTTGGATCAGGTGTTTGAAAGGACATGCCTTTGGGATGCCATATGATCCATGGGTGGCCTAGCACCTCTGGCGACCCAACCCTGGGAAGGGTCGTGCATGTTAGGGTAAAGGATAGCTCCTTAGATGATTATGTTAGTGAAGGACCTTAGAAACCCTATGGGCTTGTGCAAGTAGGGTATAGCTGGCACCTAGGGCACGTCATGGTGCTGATAGTAGGATGAAACCCTAAATAAGGAATCATAATGGAGCATAAAGAGTTATGGATGATCTTGAGAAAACATAAGTTCAAATCTAGGCATCATCCATGTAGAGGATGCTTTTGATGTTGATCCTTCGTGAAGAAAGGACCTCTAATGGTGAGGTTGGTTGTAGGGTTAGCTCTAGAGAGAGCAGGAAACCCAACAAGAAGGTCGTAAACCTAGACCCCGACATATGAGGAATAGTGAGGAGTTGAGGATGATGCGACCTAAGTGGATGATAGAAGATGCCTCACGCATGATCCGTTAAGGCTGTTGATATCTTGGTTGCCATGGGAGGGACCAAAACCTAGAGGAAAGATGAAGCTTATGGTACCTACGTGCCTATGGTAGAGATGTTTACCTTCTGAGGTAGGAAGAAGAGTTCCTTAGACCTAGAAAAGATTAGTAGCAGGTTATGAGGCCTTGTACCTTGTTGGTTGTCCTTAAGAAGGACCCAACCCTAAGTGTTGCTCGAGTTGAAGGATGACAAGAAGTGCATGTCATGCCTTTTCATGCTTGGTTCGTAGTTAAGAGATGGATCATGCAGTTGGACACCTACAAGTGAACCTAGGGTTCCTAGGCATAAGAGGGGAAGTGGTGTACCTAATGCTCATAATGGGAAGTTGAGTTCCTATATAAGCGAGCATGGTACCCCTCATGTATAGAGGAAAAGGGGAGCCCTTTAAGTTTAAGGTATGTTTGATGAACCCCTCACAACTAGGATGATGATAAAGAAAGGTATGATCTTGATCCAACGTCGAGGAAAGAGGGCAAGTATGACCTAGCATGGTTCGGTAAGTGATCTGCTTGTGCCTTAATGTCTTGCTAGGGTTAAGTAGGCTCATGTGGATGTAAACCCTAGACCTAAAGAGCTTTTGTAACCTTGTTGTCAAGATAAAGTTTTCCTCCTGGGAGAGGGACCCCTTTGGTAGGGTGTATGTCAGTTTTGTTGGTTTAAGGTAACCTGAAGAGGTCTCATAGGATCTTGAGAAGCTAAGTGAAAAGTACATGGTATGAGAATGAAACCGTAGACCCATAGATATCCATCTCTATGTGCATGCAGATGTGTTACCATGGAGGTAACCGATATAGGGCTTGACCAAGGTAGGCAGGTTGCCATGATCCTGATGAAAGGATGAAAGTCAGCCCATGAATGCAGAGAGAGAGATGATAAAGACTTGGGTAAGGTTCTAAGTGAACATGTACTATTATGGTGAATCCTAAGTCTAACCTAGGGTCAGGTAGGGATAAGACCGATGGAAGTAGGAGTTGCCTAATTCCCCAGTTGCACATGACCATAGGGTCGGGAGGTAACAGCTATCATTGTCTGAGGGCCATGGGTTAGGAGATTGATCACCTTCATGAACTCATGGGACCCAAAGGGCAGATGAGTAGGGCACTCTCTTGATGCATGAGGGAAGAGGGATGACCCCAAAAGAGTTGGTACCCTATATACCTAGAGGAGATGACCAAGGATATAAACCTCAGTAGGTTCAAGACTAGTTTTATATCTTGCTGTTTATGATGAAGAGACATATGTGGCATGTTGCAACTTAGATTTAAAGGTGTACTGGCAAGGTGGGATGTACCATCTCTACTCTTGAAATAGGAAGAACTCTGTATTTGGACTGCATCCAAATGCTTATTTCCTCTTGTTATGGGGGTGAGAGATAGGACATTATGCATGTCATACACCAAGGATAAGAGATGATGTAGGTTGGAGCGTTGCCACGAGAAATGGGGATAGAGAAGATATCTACCCTAGTAAAGTGAATGATACATGGATGGTTTGTAAACACTAAGAGGAATGAGGTAGTTCCCTTATGAGGATGTTTTTATCATGAGCTATGTGGAACTTACAAGTTATACCAGGTTGAGTTTGATCACCATGATGATGGAATCAGAGAGTGTTCTTATGAAGATGAACATATAGTTTGAGGTGACATGATAAGTGAAAT
This sequence comes from Alisma plantago-aquatica, assembly GCA_963693085.1. NCBI lineage: Eukaryota > Viridiplantae > Streptophyta > Magnoliopsida > Alismatales > Alismataceae > Alisma > Alisma plantago-aquatica. The sequence goes on from OY856414.1 coordinate 464,355,454, forward strand.
ACATGGAAGTGTAATGTTACCTAAGGATGTAAAGTGGTAATGGATGCTCTGATTGAGATACATCTGACTTGTTTGACTAGAAGATAGAAATGGTTGTTTGGCTAACCTTAAGTTCGAAAAGGAGAGGTGTTTGGATAACACTCAGATGTAACAAGATACATTGGAAAGTTAAGGGTTGTTTGGTTAGCCAGTCTAGTCCTTGATACGATGAAAGGATGGTGGTAGAACCTCAGATGCACATCTTTGGAAGAGAAGGTGACGAAACCCCGACTAGAGTGGTTTAGGGTTTCATAGGATTTGATCTTGAAAGAATCATGACATACATGAAATTATGGTTGAAGATCACCATACACCGTGGAAAATGGCAATAGCACTTTGGATGCTTAAGATGAAGTTGCATGTGGTTTATGGCCATGCAAGCCAGGAGGTTAAGGACGGACCCCAGTAACTCAGTGTATCGGTATAGTGGACAAAAGAGTCCCTGAGAGGGAATGGGAGCTCAACACTATGGATGTTGTGATAGGTCTCCCCTGGGCCAAAGAAGGTCGAGATACAATATGGGTTATGATAGGTCACCTTACCTAGATAATATGAGAAAGGAAGAGTTCGGTTAAGGGACAGATCTAGCTGAATTACCCATGAGAGAGATGGTTCAACTACACCATAAAGCAAGTTCAAAGGTTCTTGAGGTTGAACTAAAGGTTCCCTTCCAAAAGGTGGAAGTAGGTACATGAAGAACTCAATGTTAGTATAGTTTATCACCCCTAACTATGGTTAGTATGATCCATACTAAAGGGTCTGATGAGGGAATGTGTGCTCGTTCAGGGTGATATCTAGAGACAGTTCTTGTCCTATGAAAGATGTGACATTGACCACCATAGCCAGTATCGGGTTTTATATGAAGCTCTGTAAGGGAGGTTGTGTCAGTCACCACTTCAGTAAGGTGATGTTGGTGAAAAGGGCCACATGATGGTTAGAAAAGGACCACATGATGGTTAGAAAAGGGACCACAGTGCGTGTAGATGAAGTCACTTTGATCATGCAAGGGCTGAAAGGAGCCTAGAGACGATGAGAGTCGTGAGCAGATGCAAAGTAGACTGACTTACAAGTTACTGTGGAAGAATATGTGAGAATTTGACCCCTCTGAGCTGCAGCTGAGAAAGCTGAGTCCCCGATACATGGGTCCATTAGAGATGGATGGGTGGAGAAGGTTAGGTTTGACCCTACCCCTCAGGATAGAGTAATAGGAGATGTTTTCCATGTGTCCAATTTAGAGCACTATGTGAGGTACCCGACCATGTGCTGAGCAATGAACATAGTGAGCCCCAAGGGAGGCTGACATGGCCTGAGTCACCTGTGCAGTTTATAGACGCCGGGATGAAAGGACTCAGAGAAAAGAATATGTGATCATAAAGGTTCTTTGTAAGCGCCATGAGTACGGTAAAGCCACATACGGGCCAATGATGGACATGGAAAAATAGTGTCCTGAATTGTTTGTTTGCTTGATAGAATTTTGAGGACAAAATTCCCATAAGAGGGGAAGGATGTTATAACCCTAATTTTTGGGTTCAAGTGGTGAGAAATATAATTTCTCATATTAAAGATGTTTGAACAAATAATCATATATTGGGTTGAGAATAATTGGATTTCGTTTAAAATAGCCTTGTTGTTTGATTTGTGGGATTTATTGGCTATTGGGCCCAATAACAAGGAAATAACAAAGAAAATTCAATTAGTGAATGAATAATTGAATATTTGAGAAAAGAATAACGTGGAAACCTCTAGAAGGCAAATCCAAAGAGGATTTTGTGCCTCTTGGGTTCCTTGGGTTCCAAAGAGTCCAAGGTTGCAAAAGAAAGCAATAAGAAAAGAAAAGATTAATTAAGTTTTTCTTTATGAAGAAAGAAATTGGAAAATAATGAGAAAATGTGGAAAATAAGTGAAAAGAGGTATAATTGAGTTATCCTTGGTGGAATTTCGTATTCCAAAGATTTCTAATGATAAAAGGAATACCAATGAGGGAAATAAAAGAGAAATAAAGAGAAATCCTAAAAAGAAATATTTTATTTAGAAATAAACATGATAATGCAAAATAATGCATATAGGTGCATTAAGAAGGATAATGAGTATTCCAATAAAATGAATTTCGAAATATAGAGTGCCTTGGGATACAAGGAGTCCCAATAAAAAGGAAAGAAAGAGAAAATACTAAAATTGCCAAATAAGAGGATAATATGATACATATTAATAAATTTTGTGAAAAGGAAAGTATTTTCTTTTAAAAGCGAAAAACATGTTTTCATGACAAATAATTGAAAGGCAAGTATAAATGAGGATAAGGGTGAAGATTTTCATATTTCTAAATATTCAAGAAATAAGGTATATCAAAGAGATGTTTAGGAGAGAGAGAAAGAGGAAACTTGCTTAGTAGTGAAGTAAGCACTTTCCTATTAGAAGAGGGCGTGGTTGCTTGAGGGCAAGCCTACTAGGGCATGGATATTCACTCTATAAAAGAGGGTAGAGCCCTGGTCGAGATCCAGAGAAGTTCTACGCAATACCACCCCTTCTCCTCCTTCTTTTGTCTGAAACCCTAATGATGGGGGTATAACCGTATTCCAGGAGGTTAAGGGCCATCGAGGAGCTGCTTTGGGGCCGTGCTGTTTCCACAACCTCAGGTGAGACACTTGGTAGTCGTTCCCCCTCCCAAGCCATGTGCAGCAGTAGTAGCATGACTACAAGAGCAGCCGCGCTTTGCTACCTTTGCACGCGGATAGGCGGCCAGCTGGGCCACGGTTCAGAGGTGCCTTGAGTGCACATGGGCACGGCGGAGGTAGACGTGGCATTTCCGGTGAAGATGGGGGTCGGAGCTGGGCGCAAGGGTCGCGCCAAGGCTGCAAGGCGGCAGCTAGGGCAGCCGCAGACCAGCTGCTCGAGGAAGAAGAAGAGCGAAGGGTGCCTGGACCATTTTGCCCCTCCGGGGTGTGAAGGAACTTTCACTTACGCGAGGGCAACAACGACATTTTGAAATGTTTCCCAAACAAGTCGCGCATGTCTGAGATGACGTGGCGCAATCTCATTGGCTGTCGTAAGTGTTTTATTGCAAAAATCATATCTCATGATTCATAACTCGGATTAAAATAAGTCCTATATGAAAATTGATCCTCAGAGCAAGAGGAACACAAAGAAATTATGTTTGAAGCCTAATTTTGCATGCTGTTCAGAAAGTAGTGTAAATTATCATCTTTAATGAATTAAAGATTAAGAAACCCTATTTTGAAATGATTAATGTGTTTAATAGGGTTTAATGGATCTTTAGGGTTGATGATAACCTGTTAAATGTAAAAAGGTACATAATGTTCAAAAAGGAATAACTTTGCACATGATTAGTCTAATTTACAGTTTATGTGCTTAAATATGCATGAAATTTGAAAAAGGCATAAAGTTGTTATCTTTAATGATTTAATTAAGGAAAAGCCCTTAGTTTTGATGATAGATGATGATATTTGGATATTCAAGTTGATATTAACCTGTTGTTAATAAAAGTGAGAATATGATCTAAAAGATGATCTTTTTATATAATTAGTTTAATTTAGGGTTTTGTGCATGAATATGCACTAATGAGCTTGAGAACCCTAATTTAGATGAATATGTCTTTTAATTGTTTTAATGGTTCAAATCCATGAATAAATAGGGACGTGATGATCCTAAGTCAATTTGGGTATAAAAGACTATTAAAATGAATAATTGAGCAATTAAGGTTCATATAAATGGAAAAGAGTATTTTAGGGTTTGATGACCTAAAATGGATAAAGTTTGAGAAACTGATCTAAGAAACCCTAATGCATCCTAATGAGACTTAGAAACCTTAGAATGGTGTCCCAAGTCAATAAGGAGTTGTTTGGAATATGCTTGTGACAATTAAACATTATACATGTTTACAGGATCAATGTTTGCTTGATTGATTGATTGGCTTGCTTGATTGGACATCTAGTTGGATTTGGATAAATGGTTGCTTGAGATCTCCAAGACAGGTATGTGGTTACGATTATGAATAACCTCTTTAGTTTTCTGATGGATTCTCGGATGTTTAATCGCATTGAATGCAACTAAACTGTTGAATGTTTATTTATTTCTTGCAACTATAATGTGACTACGATTATCACATAAGATATGTGCCTACTAGCTCAGATCTCGGTCCCCTCTGTGTCATAATGGCTGACCTAGTAAATGGCTACCTAGAGGGTAGGTCCATCAGGTCATGAAAGACTTTGGCTGCCTAGAGAGTAGGTCCATCAAGTCACCTTTACAGAGGTACCATATAAGTCCTTACAGGGACAACATAGAGTTGTGGATAGGTATGGATTGAGTAGTTTGGCTTAAAACGTAATCTTGATTGTTAAATGTTTAATTGAGTGATTACATTGTTACCATAGTTGCATATATATTTAGTTCCCCCACATACCAGCTACGGCTGACCGACATTTTATTTGTCGGCATTTTAGGTACAATGAAAAGAACAAATAGTAAAATGACACCTTATGAATTCAAGAATTAAAGAATAAGGAGGGACTAGTTAGAATAGTTCAGCTGAGGTTAGAAGTTTAGTTTGTTCCAATCTCTTCAAAGGTATGCAAAGAAAAATTTTATTACCATTTTCAGTATAGTCTGTTAGAATTTAATAATTGTTTATGGTTATATGTCGAACCTTTGATCCGGGATTAATGGGTGCGGCTTCAACCTCTTGGTCTCCCTTAATTGGGGGTTATCGGGAGGTGGGGTCGTAACAGGACTCCTGGGAGTGGTTCTTTGGTTGTCTACAAACTTGTATTCCAATCATTCCACGACGTACAGACTCGTGTATTATTTCTGATCGAATGAGTGGGATTTTTCCAGCACTTGAATCAAAATTTGATTGGGCTCAACATTGTTATTGTCTTCGACATCTTCGGGAGAACTTCCATAAGCAGTTCAAGTCCAAGGAGTTGAGGGAGATTTTATGGAAGGTGGGATCCACAACTGATACACATGAATTTGATCGTCATATGACTGTTATAGAAACCATAGAACCAGCAGCGAAGGCGTATTTATTAGGCTAAAATCCAGTACTTTGGGCTCTCGCATATGATAGAGGTTGCAGGTATGGGTCATTGACTACCAATCATGTTGAAGGGTGCAATGGAGTCTTAAAAGGTGTTAGAGGTTTGCCAATACAAGCGTTAATTGTTGTCACATACTATCGCTTCGTGACCATGTGGTTGCATAGGTGTAATCTCGCAAAGAAATGTGCACAAGATGGACTGAAATGGCCCTTTAGGGTTCATGATAAGCTTTATAATGTTCGAGAGGATGCAAAAAAATTGACAATACACATCTGTGTGAACAATGATGAATGGCTTGGTGACATGGATGGATATAGATTTCAAGTAATAGTGCGTCAAATGGTGGTAGCCAATGCATTTGTGGTTTTTCACAACAATGGCATTATCCATGTTCTCATGTTTGGGTAGCTTCAGACTCTGTCAATTGGGATCTTGATGCACTTGTGAGTGCATATTATACAAATGAGGCTTATTTAAATGCATACAGAACTGAATTTCATGGTATTCCCGACAAGAGGTATTGGCCTCAATTTGATGAAACTAGAGGTATGTATCCCTTATTACCCCCTAGGAAACGAAGGCAAGCTGGAAGTTCAAAGAAAAAGGAAAGGCATTCAACTATAGATGTTGATCCAAATCAGTATACATATCACTGTCATAAGTGTGGCAGAAAGGGCCATAATAGACGCACTTGTCCTAATGTCATATGATGCCTGGTCATGTAATGTTTGCAATTTCAATTTACTCAAGTCATATAATGTTTGCAATTTCAATTTACTCAAGCAATGTAATGTTTGAAATTTCAATTTACTCAAGTCATGTAATGTTTGAAATTTTAATTTACTCAAGTCATGTAATGTTTGAAATTTTAATTTACTCAAGTCATGTAACGTTTGCAATTTCACTAAAACAATGAATTTATAATGGTTTTTTATAGATGGCTCATTGAAGGACATGGACATTTCACATGTTCGTAGTTAATCCAAAGAATAGCTACGAAGTGCCTACAGGGAAAAATGGCTCATCAAACTCTATTGGATGATGACTGGAATGACGTACCAGATTTTTTGTACAACAAGTTAGGATTTATAGTGACAAAAGAACAAGCAAAATTTCATTGGAAATTTTTAAAGCAAATTTTTCACATGTATGAGGAACTTCTTGAGCTACATGGTTGGTATTGGGATCACACGAAATAGAAAGCAATGCCAATCAATGAACAAGTTAAAAACCAGTTAGTTGTATCACATCCAGAGATACATCGAGTTGTACATCAAATGTGGCCATTTTATGAACCTCTAGATGAGATATTGAATCAAATGCAGTAACTAATTATTGTAGTATTTCTCTTTTAGTAGTTCATGTTGTATTTTTATATTGTTTGGTGGTTCATGTATTTGAATTAATTTCATCTTATCTAATGAAGAATCTTGACAAACTTAAATGTTGTACAATATTTGCACTTTTCATTCAATGTAATATTTGCACTTTTCATAGATATGGCTCCTAGACAAGCAACCTACTGACTCTCCCAGCACCACATCATGTTGGCACAATGGCCTATTACTGACCCGGATGTTTTAGAAAATATTTCCATGGCTGGTTTTGGGCTTGTTCATAGGCTACCCTCTATCCACCTTGACCCTACTTTAATCACTGCATTAGTTAATAGGTGGGACAACTCTAGCAATACTTTTAGGTTTTCCCCTTTTGAGATGAGTGTCACTCTTCAGGATGTTGCAGTTCTTTTAGGCCTGAGGATTGATGGCCCGCCGGTTATAGCTTCATATCCTTTAGGTGTAGATGAGGGGCAATTTTCTTCATGGACTCACCTTTGTGAGAATTTCTTAGGAGATGCACCAGATGGGATGTCTAAGGGGCATATCTCCTTGATTTGGCTGTGTGAGACCTTTAAGGATATGCCTCTGACCGCGGGTGATGAAGAGCAACAATTAGAACTGAGGACAAGGTATACTAGGGCATATCTCTTATATTTCTTAGGTAGTTACCCTATCCCAGATAGTACATGGGATAGAGTTCATGTTAGGTACCTCCCTCTTGTGTCCGATTTTACACATTGTGGCACTCTATCTTGGGGTGCTGCTACTCTAGCTTTCTTATATAGGGAGTTGTATTAGGCAACCACCCGGTCCAGGAGAACTGCCCATCTGTCATGTTGTGTCTGCCTATTACAGCTGTGGTGTTAGGAGAGGTTGGGAATTGGACGCCCAGGTACAATTGCAATGCGCTGGGATGATTGGCCAGAAGATGTTCCCTTGGGTTGCAGATTAAAGATCTACACAATTAATTTTTATATTTGTCCAAACATTATGTAGTGTTTATCTAAATTTAGTTTGTCAATTTAATAGGTGGCCTACCTTTGTCCAAAGGAGTCAAACTATCAGGGGAACAATTCAGTTTTACGATTCAGCATTTGACCAGATTTTTCCCTCACATGTATAACTTACTTACCTCTGTTGTATGGTATATGTTTTATTTTTTTGCAATTTACTCCGTTTTATATGATACACGTTGTCTATATGAATAACAGATAGAGTTGACTCCTTACACTGCTGATGTTCTCGAGAGATTGCCTGCCATTTGTAGAGATGGTAGTGATATTTGGTTGACACGAGTGCCTATGTTGTGCTACACAATAGTGGAGTGGCACTTCCCTGACATAGTACTTGGACAGTTCGGCTTTGTTCAAGTACAACCTACTCTTGAGCTGTCGCAGGTTAGCCGGATAGATGGGAGGGGTCATGCGGCTGAGGATTGGATGCTTCATTATAGGCAGGAGGTGCAGATGTGGAACAACAGACGTGAGAGCTTAGTTCCCGCTCCACCAGATGATACAGTCTTCAGTCCTCAGGTTCACTATACATGGTATCATCCACAATACATCGTACCCCCTCCAGCTATGCCTCCAAGCACATACTACCCGCAAAGTTATCGCCAGTAAGAATTTGTGAGTATCATTATTATTTCTTTTACAAACTGTTATTATTTATCTTTGTTATTTGTAATATATGTAATTGGTCTTTATTATGTGTACATATTTTGTTTTACAGGTACAAACACAGGTGGCGATCCGAGCGGCATTAGAGCACGCCCCTGCATAGATCAGAGATGGCATCTATAACATCCAGGGGAGTTACTTTGATAGTCTTCCCAACTATGCTCGGTTGTGGGATCCCATACCCACTCATACCACAACCCCTGAGCCCACTCCTACTCCTACTCCTACTCCTACTCCTGAGCCCACTCCCACTCCCACTTCTCAGTTCATGTCATGGGGACCGACAGGGCCATATTTTTCAGGAGCTGCTTCATATTCCTCATTCATCACCCCACCTCAACCACCATCATACTATGGAGCAAGTTCTTCTTCTGTTCCATACACTCCATTCCCACCACCAATTATTCATGAGAGCCGACCACCACCTTATGTCACATATTCACCTACTCCGTTTGATTTCTCAGGATGCACCCCACCTCATGCATCATATCCTGGTTTTCAGAGACCCCTCACCCCACCTCCACCTTTTCATTTCTTCCCTGATGCTCGCCAGCAACCTCCTACGCAGTTGTCCCCAGTTCAGCCGTCTCCAGATGACATCGGTACAGAGGATCCAGATGTAGAGGGAGGTGGGCGAGGAGGTCGTGGGCGAGGACGACGTACTTAGTTTTTTTATATATTGTACAGTTTTGTATGTATGTCTTTGTGAAGACATCTTTTGTATGTGGATCTATCATATTATGATATCACATTGGTTCATTTTAGATCTATCATATTGTTCTGTTGTGTATGTATGTCTTTGTGAAGACATTTATTGTATGTGGATCTATCATATTATGATATCACATTGGTTCATTTTGGATCTATCATATTTTTCTGTTGTGTATTATTTTCTCGTCATATTGGTTCATGTTTTAACCTTGTTTTTAATTGCTATCTCATTTTTTTGGATTAAGTTCTTATTATATAATCAATTAGGAACCAATTGATGTTGGTTGCAATACACTTATATATTCCATATGCATGTTACGAGCTATTGAAATTGATAAATTTATAATAATTGGATATATTATAGACATCCAAATACAAGTGAACGAATTGTAAATGTACAAATATAATCAATATTGTTAATATACATATCAATAACCATGAAACAATATCAGTGACTGTAAAAATATGATTAAAAAATGTAATGTGTCCTGCACGGGGACTGGTGTAATGTGTCCTGCATGGGGAAGCGTTGGTGCAATGTGTCCCCGCGGCGGACACATTGGTCCCACAAGAGGACATTGCGTTGTTGTGGGACCAATGCGTCCTCTAGTGGGACGCATTGGTGCAATGCGTCCCAGCAGGGGACACATTGGTCCCACAACAGAGCAATGCATCCCGAACCGGGACGCATTGCCCTCCTGTGGGACCAATGTGTCCCCCGCTGGGACACATTGCTCCCGAAATGTGTCATTTTGGGCAATAAGTTCAAGAACGTGCCATTTAGGTAATAAAAATTGGTAAATGTGCCATTTATATTTTTTTGCCTTCATAAAAATAATCAGTAGCTTGGGTAGCTCGGAAAGTAGACAACTGTAGATTTGATACAGGTTGCAAGAAATCCGATCCAAAAACTTACCCTGACACAAGATTTGATTGAAAACCTTATCCTTCTGAATTCCTATCCAATTCAATCCATAAATCAAATACGTTCCTTTCCCATACTAGGAACCAAACATGGCCTAATAGTAAGTACTGAAAAATTAGACACTCTTACCTCTTGTAAGACGACTAGTTGTTTACCTTTTTTTTTAACCAAACCTGTAACTGGTGCATAAAGTCTGTGGTGTAACGCTTTACCTATTATGAATGAATGATGTCGTTTTCCAAGAAGAATATGAAAAAGTCTTCATGGAGTATCAGACAAAAAGGTGGATATTAAGAAATCCACTACGAATGAATCACAGTTGTCGACGAGACAAATAAGATATATAACGGTGGAAAATTAAACGCTAAATAAAGAGTTTCTATAATATATACAACTGAAAATCCGCTCTAGCTTCTTGAGGTTAACCGCCTCTAATTATGCTTTTCTTCGTTTGGATTGCTGGGTTTAACTGGATTCCGTTAAATCCTGCAACGACGTGATCCTGCTTTCGTGATCCTGCTTTAGTAAATCGGCGGTGTTGAGAAAATCAGTAACACTGTGTTCGGGTACTAACTTTTGAAGGTCCGGGATTTTATGCGTGAATAATGTAGACGAAGTAGTTCAGCTCCTCCGTCAATGCGTACTCAGCCGTAGCAGGTAGGCGCCGAATGAATGGGAGGAAACATCGAGCAGAAGCCATGCAGCATTTTCAAATTCGGTCAATATCGGCGTGATTCTGAATTACATTTTTTATTATTGAATTGGACGGTTACAGGTATTTATGAAGTCCGTGTGTATTAATCGAATGCAATAACCATAATGCATAAAGCGGTATGTTTGGGCTTAGATGAAAAAGTTCGTGAAGCGTTGGCCGCCGAGTGAACAGACCCATTGTTCAACCCAGAGGCCAGAGCGCCTCTCATACTATGGAGACCATCTGTCTTGTTGTTCTCTCGATATTCTTCCTATTTGTGATCCACCAATTCCTGAGATCCCGAGGAAATCGTCCTTCATGGAAGCTCCCGCCAGGTCCCCTGAAATTGCCTATCATCGGCAGTATGTACTGCCTCTTCGGGTCACTCCCCCATCGTCGTCTAGCCGATCTCGCCAACAAATACGGTCCCCTGATGCACCTTCAGCTAGGCGAGGTCCCAGCCGTCGTGGCCTCCTCTCGGGAGGCAGCCAAGGAGATCTTTCAAATACACGACCTCTCCTTCTGCGGCCGGCCCAAGCTTGCCGCCATAGAAATCTTCACCTACGGTTGTAAGAATCTGGGGTTCTCACCCTACGGCAGCTACTGGAGGCAGCTCAAGAAGCTCTTCGTCGTCGAGCTGCTCTCTTCCAGGAGAGTCCAGTCCTTTCGGTTTATACGGGAGGAGGAGACCTGGAGCCTCATCCAGACAATTGCCAAGGCGGGGCCATCACGACTGATCAATCTCAGCGAGGAGCTCATGTCGCTTACTAACAGCATAGTGGCGAGGGCGGCGTTTGGGAAAGGATGCAGGGAACAGAGGAAGCTCCTACGGCTGCTCAGGGAAGGCTTGGAGCTGTCTGGGGCTTTCAATCTGGTGGATTTCTTCCCTTCGTGGAGATTGGTTAGGGTACTGATGGGTAAGTATAGATCTCGTGTGTTGAGGTGTCATCAAGAGCTGGATAAGATCCTTGAAGATGTACTGGAGGAGCATCGATCGAGGAGAAGTGGGGATGGGGCTGATAATGGTGTGAATGACGATAGTAAGGATCTGTTGGATGTTCTTCTGGACATCCAAAAGGACGGGCAGTCTGATTCACCTTTGACCGACGAAAACACCAAGGCGATTATCATGGTATGCAGCTCAATTTTTATATTTTACTTCATGACTTCCTCTTGTTATACACACTTCACACTTGAAACATCAACATTTGCAAACGCTTTTAAAAGAGAATGACCTAATTACACAATTACAATTATTAAGAGTAATCTATATTTTGGTATTTAAGTTTGAGACCGGGGCAAAAATCCCGTTATTTCTAAAGAGTATACATTAGTTATATGTATTTGCTCTATAATTCGCTGAGTCTGCCGTCACTCAATGTTAGATGCGGAATATAAATTATCCCATCTGCACTGACGCCTAAACTAGAACCATTCGCAAACAGTATGTTTAAGTTCACTAGAATGATCATATACAATACGAACAAATTTGAGGTTGCATCAAACTACAGGAATCCATTTTTGCTTTCAAACTCCATTTTGTGCTATGTTTTCATACAATTAGAAATTTTTCCAAATAAAAATCAATGTTGGAGCAAAGAATCTCAGTGGATAGACAGAATTGAGCATTACATATATTTGTGAAATCAAGATGGAGTCGGTCACGGCAGGCAACCTAGAAAATGTTTCTTTCCCTTCCCCTCCAACCTCTAGAGCTATATCACTTGAACCCAGTTATGAATTGTGTTCTATTGAATATTTTTGAGAAAATTGATTTTATTGATGTGCTGTTGCACAACTTTAGAAGAGAGACTCACATCAGCATTGGCATGGCGTCTACTAAAAGTCTTCCCGTACGATCAATTTACGGAATGGGTATGTATACTAAGAAAGACCATATAAATAAGTTGTAAAGATCAAGTGATTCCGACTTAGAATTTAAGGGCTCTATCCATATTACTCCTTTATGATTTTGCGATGCTGCTAATTAATGTTCTGATAAAATCTAGTTGATGAGTTCAATTGATCTTACCTTTGGCGAGCAGTTGGTGCCAAACAATTGCATGACTAGTTATTGCCCTCCTTCTCATATGCCCAATTTTGGTGGCTCCGCCGATTATGCGTCATTTGGCGCGCTAGCTTTTTAGTAGAAAACATCGAAGTAAGGGAGTAACCATTCCTTCAGCCCCCTATGCAAGCAAAAAGATCAAAGAGTACAGGTATATTTAGAAGAAAAGCGCTCCGGACCTAACTCCTATACGTGAGAATATTTCACCCTTTTACTACGAGGGAATGATACCAGCGGCATTATGGACACCGGTAGTATCCTTCGCTATGATATGTATTACTTTTTATAATTGATGTGCTAACTTACGCAGTGGTGCCATCCATATGATTGGTAACGGCTTTTCAGTGTGTATTATACAACGAAGGCCCATGAAGTTGCTTCTAATAAAGTACAAAGTCTGCTACTTCGAAAACTTTGTTAAACGACTTATCTATAAATACATTTTTTGTAAGATACGAATATGTAAAAAGCATGTGAAACATTTAATTAAACAATACCTTCGGTTAATTTATATTCATTGATTTTGAGCTTATATTTTTTGAACAAAGAACCTGCCTATAAATAGTGCTACTATTTGCATAACGAAAATACTCCATCATCATATGACTATTGGGGGGGGATATTTTTCACAACAATAGTGATTATTACCTCATCATGTGTGACTATTAAAATCAATCCAAGATAAGAATTATTATATTATAATCATATTATATGATGTATGAATATATATAATATCAAACCCTTGGATCTTCATCGTCCTTCACCACAAGTTCTATATACAAATCTTGGGTCACACTGAATACTCTAGATCATACAACTAACGCCTCCAATATAAGTGCTTCTTTGCAAGCTAAAAATTTGTAAGAGTCTTTAATGTAAGGATTGTCCTTCCACAAATAATTCAGATATAGCTTATCAATATTTGAATTTAATTATTACTTAATATTTGAAAAAAAGGTTATATAGTAATAAGAAGTATAAGTAATTAGGTAACTAGTTCTTGTCTAGTCTTTCACTTATTATTAATCTAGTAATATAATTATTAGTTTCTCTACATGAGCTAGTCATCAAGTTAGTATTGAAATGATCTTGATGATTGTCCTAATGTGTCTTTTAAACTTTCAATCTAATGATTTTTTCATAAGATCGTGCACATGAAAATAAATATGTTTTAGATAATGAAAAGACTAATCATATGTATGTTTAGGACCTGTTTGTTGCAGGCACTGACACATCAGGAACTGCCATGGAATGGGCTATTTCAGAGATGATAAAGAATCCAAAAATCATGGAAAGGGCACAAGAGGAGGTGAGAATTGCTTTTAGAGGTAAATCAACTATTACCGAATTAGATACTCAAGAGTTAAAATATTTAAAGATGGTGATCAAGGAAACTTTGAGAGTACACCCCCCAACACCATTGTTGGTTCCAAGAGAATGTATTGATACATGTGAAGTCCTTGGGTATGAAGTATCAAAGAAAACTCGAGTTTTCATCAATGCATGGGCAATAGGTAGAGACTCTAGGCATTGGGAGGATCCTGAGGTCTTCAAGCCTGAGAGATTTTCTAGTGATACTACTGAGTTTATTGGGAATGACTTTGAGTTCATACCATTTGGAGGTGGGAGGCGAATTTGCCCAGGAATCTCATTCGGATTAGCAACCATGGAACTTCCTCTTGCTGAACTCCTATATTACTTCAATTGGATGCTTCCACAAGGAGTTTCACCTAGCGAGTTAGATATGGATGAGACTATTGGTGCAACTTGTACCCGAAAGAGAAGTTTGTGTCTTATAGCTTCTCCTTTCATACCAATCTTGGCTTAATGTCACTGTTACACAAAATATTTCTATGTTCAGTTGATAATGATGTATATGTTTGAAATGAAGATTCCTCTACTACAAGAGGTGAATTAAAATGAATGGTGTGGTTCATCCATTCGTTTTGTGTTCAAGTGAAAATCATATTGATATCTCTATTAGTATAAGTTAACATATTTAAATGAATATCTTTTCCCTGTAAGATTATAAAGAAAAAACAAAATGAAAGTCCACATCAATAAATTTAATTTGATGTATGATAATTTTATTAAATTTGTAGTATTGATTTGAGTTGAAAATCAAATTGCACCCCTAACTATCTCCATATGCGGCCATATATTGAGTTGTCCATGTTGAATCCAACAACAATAATTTTCAATTTTAAAAGTATATCATATCAATTATCTTACTAATTCCTTCTACTTAATGAACATTTTAAGTTCACATACTTGTTTCCTTGTTGGTGTTCTTCCAAATTAGTCTTTATATTATGTTCTATATTTTTAGGAATGATAAAATGGTTTTGTTGAATAATTCTTCACTAGAAATCTTCATTGTTTAAGTAATTTACCTGCTATACATGGGGAGTCATTGGAAACCTCTCTGGGTAGATCACAAAAAAAACCATGGGATTATTGTCAGAATTTTTAGAAAAATTTATGACACTGAAAGTTGACACTCATGGCACAATATGTACAATAAAGATTCTCATTAGTGATGCTCCTTATGAAATAGGATATAAGTTAAACAAAAAAAATCACTATAGTACACTTAAAGACTAAGTATAGAGTAAAAAATACATGACGTTGAGAAGGTAAAACTTTAACAAAATCAGCTTCTTTAATTTCTTGTGTTAAACAAATCTTATATGTCAGGGATAGTCCCTGTAGAGTATACCTCATTGGTTTAATATCTAATTAATGTTGTAAGGGCAACCTAGTAATTATTATCATTGAGAAAGTAAGATGTACATGTCAAGTCGATTTATCATAATCTTACATGCATATCCCAAATATATATCTGTAGTATTAAAATATATTGTCTTAAATTACATGATTTTATGCCCATAACAAGGAGTCATTTTGGGACCAAGGTGTGCCAAGGAAAAATACCATTAATTTGATTCTTCGAGATCTTACAAGGGAGAATTTTCATGTGGTTCGAAACATAAAGAGAGAATGCATCCACCCGTTCGTTTCTCATTCATCAACTAATATCCCTTCTTTTCTCATTCATCAACGAATATCTTCATGATGCTTCACATAATTAGGAATTAGTATATGACATGTTGTCACATGGTGAAGGGTCACACAAAACACATGAGTATAACCATAGAAATGCGGATGTAATGCACCATAATAAAAGTATATTAATGCTTAACAGAGAGAAGAAAATACAAATGAAAAACATCTTAAACGTGCATGTCTGCAAAACGTTTTGTCTAAACTATTCTCGAAGTACTTTTCTACTTCTTAGGATTGTCGTTTGAACATGAAACTCATACTAACTAGATATTTATGCCGAATTTGTTACATGTAATTTGTAGGCATTAAACCAAAGGAATGGAGATAACAAGAAAATAATTGTGTTAGCCCATTTCTATATCATGCCATTGTCCCATCATCATATACCAAGGCCATAAATGGTTTGCAGGATTCTGGGTAGGATACGAGCCATTAATATTTCTCATCCTATGTTTGATTGGGCATTAACAAGAGAAGGATGTCACTCTGGCAGTAGGAGAAGTCCTAACCATCTGAGACTTCAAAGTTCGAAACTCCCCCCAAGTACTGGGGAGGTATACTCAGGTACGTGTGCCAGGCCCTAGCTTCCGCTCCTGACAAGAAACAACCTCGTCATCACTACGCCCGCTCTCAGCACTCGCCGATGCTCGTTCTCTTCTTGGGCAGTAGGCACACCGTCTAATTCAACCTTCTCTGTTTGTCTTCTCCCTATTTCCTCAACTGTATTTCGTTTCTCAAGTCATGGCTAGTTTGCTCCGTCGCTTCATACATTTGCGGAGGCCCTTCTCTTAGCCGACTCCGAGATGGCCAACGAAATGCTTCCTCTGCAGTCAAGGCATTGTTGATCACCAGCTAAATCAAATGGAAGAGAGATCTCTGTTTAGATTAGATAAAAAAATGTAACCGACGCTTCCGTAACAACGAATCCAGAAAATTTCTGCATTAAAAACAATGGCAGGTGGCTTTTAAAGAAGAAATTGGGCGTGAGCTCTGTAAGACGATGATTTTGTTGAATGCTTGCTCCGTTGGTCGTTGTTTGCATCTCTATTAATTGCATCCTATAAAACTTTTTCTTTTCTTCATCAATTGCCGACGAAGGTTACCCACAATAGAGACACCCACTGTGAACCGGGCGGAGTTCCGGCATGGTGTAGTAACAATTAAGGCGAAGCTGAGAATCCTTTCCAATAGTGCACCCATAACGTAGGAGGATTAATTAGAGCTGGTAATCGGGCGGGTCGGGTCGGGTTTGAGTCGGACCATTTTAGGCCGGGTCATTATGGGTCAAAGATAATTCAAGTTATTTTATTCTTCCAAGTCAGGTCGGGTTAATATCAGGTTGGGTTTTTTTCGAGTCATTTTGTATTTTCAGATCAACTCGGGCTTGGGTCAGGTCAATTTTGGTATAGATTTTTTTTTATTTATTTATCAGGCCGGGTCGGGTTCAAGTCAAATCATTTTGAGTCGTCTTAATATCAGGTTGGGTCAATTTGCACTATTTCCTCACACTAATTCAGTTTCGGGTCAAGTTATTTCCGGGTTGGATAGTGATCAGATCGAGTCTTCTTGGGTTGTGTATTTGGTTTGGGTCTAGTTGTTTTGGGTTGGGTCACGATCTGTCAAGGTTGGAGAATTGGCAATCGGGCGGGTCATTTCGGATTTGTCCAGGGTCATTATGGGTCAAAGATATTTGAGATTATTTTATCTTTTTATATTGAGTCAAGTTAGTATCGGTTTGGTCCCTTCAGTTCATTTTACATTTTTGGGTTAACTCGTGTTCCGATCGGGTCAATTTTGATACAAGTTTGTTCAAATTCATTTATTGGGTTGGTTTGGGTTCACGTCAAATCACTTCAGGTCGTTTCAATTTACACAATTTCCTGGGGCTAACTCGAGTTTGAATCGAGTCATTTTGAATTTGGGTAGTTATCAAGTTGGGGTTTCTTGGGTTGTATATTTGTATAATCAAGTTGTTTTGAGTTGAACTTCATTCAGGTCACATTGTGACTTGTGATAATGAGTAATGAATAAAATGTTACATTAATTAAAAAAATAAAGAAAATATTTTTACTTGTTATTTTCTTCTTTTACTATCTATTATCTATATTTCTCCTTCCTTTTCCTTACTATCAAATTATCAAGCAAACTATTTCTTGTTAAATAATATACCGATAAAGTCATACTAATATCTATTGAAAATCTAAAACTTGACTTCTTGCTAGTTGCTACTTCCTAGTACTTGGTCGGGTTGACATTGGGTTGGGTTGGTGTTGGGTGGGATTGATTTCGGGTTGGGTTGACATTGAGTCGGTCAGTTTATGGTATGTTTGATGTCAAGTTGGGTCGATAATGGGTCGGGTTGGTGTTGGATCAGGTTGACATGGCTTTGGGTTGGTGTTGGGTGGGTTGATGTCGGGTCGGGTCAATGTCAAGTCAGGTTGATATCGAGTCTAGTCAAGTCGATTCTGATTTTTCAAGGTTGATTCAGGTCACGCCATATCACCAGGTCGGGTACCAGGTCAAGTTTGGGTCTGACAATTCTGGGTCATATTGAGTTCGGGTAAACGTCGGGTCGGGTCGGGTCGAGTTGAGTTCAGGTTTATATTTTCCTCGGATTTAATCGGGTCGGGTTGTGGGTAGGACGGGTCGGGTTTCTCAGGTCGGGTCAGCTTTTGCCAGCTCTACGAGTAATTTAAGTTCTTGTGCCTTACGTGTTCCATTTTATTTAATTCCATGAATCATCCCGTTATAATTGTTTTCTTAAAACCAAACATGGTCCAAACGAATAGGAATTTTCCTTAATACGGATGTTCTTCCGCACCATTATAATTGTATGCTAACCAAATGTTATATTTTAACTAATTTTTCTAATACATAGCTAACACAATCCAATATTAGGTGATTTGAGTATCATTACATAAACTATTTCAGGTACTTCCACTACACATATTACATAATTTGATTGATTGTCAACAGTTAAAGGCACTAGATTAGACAACTAATTTGAATAGAAAAATAAATTAATATATAATAATCTCTATGAATTATATAATGTTCCTAGTGTGGGAAATTGGCTCTATCCACACGATGCTAACCACTTCCAAATGGTATGTATATGGTAGTAGTTATTAGTGTCATTTCGTAATGGTCCAAAAATACATTTAGTTATGTATGAAATCTACTCTCTATACTCATGTCGTCATTGGGGCTTGAACCTGAGAGTAGGTTTACAAAACCTACTCTGTAATTGATCTTATGATATAACCTTCATCACTTAAAATAGATAATTTTTTATAGTTTTAGAATTGGATTTTTTATATGGCCTTATAGTTCTAAATTGATTTTTCCTCTAAGCATTACACTTCACTAAAGTGCCTTAAAATATTGTCCAAATACAATTAAATGACATTGACACAATATATTTGGAGGGGAAAAGTTGGAAGAGAAACAAATCAATATATATTTTGAAATATTTGGAAAATTCGAGGTGCTTCATAGTCATATCATATGGGTTACAAATGCATCATTGGTTGCATATGGTGGAAAGAAATTGAAACATCATGCCAATGTAGTAGAGTGAGGAAAAGAATGAAAAGTGGAAATAGCTTTAGGGTTGTCGTTGTTTATACTATGCAATAATGTATTGTCCCTAGAGCATTGTCGCATCTTAATTTTATCTTCTTTACTTTCCACATGGCTCCATAATGAAAAAGAATGTCTCTACACTATTTTAGAAAATGTATTTCATATTCTTTGAATACTGATATATTGATACTAATCAGATTAAGATAATACTGAAATCAGAGGAAAAATTGAATCTCAAAAATTCATGTATGTTATGTTGGGGCCGTGTTACGACTATCATTGGCTTATGATCCACCTTGATGAAGTATAAAATTCTATGCATGTAATTTCTCTATGTTTAATTTTTATGAATTTAAAGATACTTGTCTTTTACAATCAAAGATAAATAATTAATAGTTGGGATTTTTTTGCAAATAGTTGGGTTTTCTTTAAGTATTGGTCTTCATGATCAAGTGGTGAATCTATGTGGTTTTGAATATTGTATGTACAAGGAACTAAAGGTAATGCATCACCCTCGTCTCTTCTAAACTTCAAATTGATGAAAGTTCATAATTCTTGATTTTCTTCTCAATTATTATCTCAATTTGCAAATTGTGTCTAGTAGTTTATAAATAGAAGGAAACAAAATCAAATTGAAAATGATAGAATTCATTGCACAAAATAGGATTTCGTACATAAATAAAATGCAAATTAGTAGTGAGTCTCTCCAAGCTTGATCTATGTTGTTTTGAAGAAAATTTTGAAAGAAAGCCATATTATAATGAAAAATCACTTATTATTCATAATTGAATGAATCAATAGTTGAATTCATCAAGTGATGTATAACACTCCTCCCATCCTCACATTTTTTTTTCAAACACTATTGTGTTCATATGGTAAAATGTAGTTAGATTCCCCAATCAAGTACTCATTTCAGTAGCTTCCCAATTATGCAACATAGTCTCAAAATTTTCATTATCTTACTCGTTGCTAGACTTCAATGGAATATAGTTCTTCTGTCCCTTGGGTCCATGTAACAAGATGTTGGTTACTTCTCATAGTCCATATGGTCTAAGCAATAGGTGCTAAACTGCACTTTTGAACTTGCTGAAATCATGTACTACTAAGAGTACACATAAAGGCCAAAAACATAGTGAACTACAATATGATGTGTCATATCTGTAAGCATTGGTATTCCTAACTATCTTTTTTCTACCTATTAAAAATGTGGAGTATCTGATTTTATATCCCACATTTATCTATAAATTTTCTTTTGCCAGGACTTCTCTATTGCAAACAAATGGTATTATAGCAAACAAATATTTTCTAATTAGAATGAAATTCATTAAAAATATGAGGATCAAATAAAAATCATAATGATGGATGGAAAAAAAATTCAATATAACCATGGCATCTTTTAGGATATCAAACCCCTAAAAGATAACTTTCATGGGGAGATGTTTATGAATTTTAATGAATTATAATTGAAATTATAACTCAATTATAAAATCAGAAATATATAATGAATTTTTATGCAACAATCCTAACATGCTATTTCTTTGGTTTCTAGGACGTATATTTTTGTTTTCCATCTGACACGAAAAACTTGAAAAATGAAACATATTTAACTAACAAGTTAAATAACCAAATTCTATGAAGGTAAACTTCATATGTAGGACATGAATTAACCCACTGATTTTCCAATGGTAGTTTATATTTAGAAAGGGCATATTAATTTCTTAGCATTATAGTGTTAAAATTTTCATTATTTTCACATACTTTGGTTTTGGTATTATGTCTTATACAACAAAAATGTCTCAAATTGAAACTAGATTTATATTGGTTCAATTTCACTTATTATTTTAGAAAATTTGCATTGATACACACAAGATATGCAAATAGTTAAATTTGAATCATATTGGTTTATGTTATCATTTGACATAATACACATTTAAAGTACAACCTACTATCTTGAATGTGAGAACTCGTTACACTAAACGAGATTAATCAAAACACAAAACATGATTACTCATTAATTAAACACAAATCCAGAAAATAGGGTAAATTAAAACTGATTTCAACATTTCTCAAATGCTAAAAAACATTTACATAAAACCCAGCAACTTGCTTCATTCCATATAATAGTCAATATCCTTTACAACTGCTCTATAGCCTCAGCTACAACATAAACTTTACAAAGGAACACTATCCACATATTCCACTTAAGCATCAACATGCTATCGAAAGCTCGATTCAATTGAAACAATGTATATAAACTTTTCACCCAGACCTGAGAGTACAAGGTCAACTCTAGGACACACTAGACAACTAAATAAACTTTTGTAAGGTCCATCACCATATTTCTTCCTCACTACTTGTTACAACCTCAATTTTACATGTGTTTTCATAATTGAAATGTAATATTTTATGAATATGGACTTGAATTGAGAAGGTTGTATGCTTTGCTTCAAAGAATGGGTTTCTTTGAAAATTTCCCTTTGATATGAATTTCGTGATTTCTATTGTTCTTTTAATCCAATAATGGATATAAGAGAGAAGAAAAGAAGAAAATTCCAAGTATTAAAGAAAGATAAAAGATAATGAATTTTAAGTAATGTATTTATGAGAAATATATATAGAACTCTCTAGAATGAGATATAGGTGGCCACAATAGAGTGGTTTCGACTCCACTTGCCTTATAATGGTTATAAGGATCGAAAAAGAGAAAATAGGAAAGAAGGAGAGAGAAAATATGAGTTTTTATACATAATACATGCTTTATAAGTCATTGACTTGCAAATGAAAAAAAGGTTATTCCTTTTGAGTTTCGGCTTCAAACTTGGAATATAAGTAGATTAAATCTTTATAGACCTTCCCTTAAATTTTGGTATTAATTGGATGAGTGGTTTGGACGATATGGATTTAACAAAAATCCATAAAGTGTGGACAATATAAGAGGAAAGTATTAAATGTCACGTTTTTACTTCCTAATAGAATTTTATTGGATATACAGGCGTGACACTACAGCCATTGGATTTGGATCCAACGATGGTTGTGTCGTCACCTTCCTTGGCCGAACAAGGAAATAGGGGGTGTGGGTTGGAGACTTTCCAAAACAATTATCTTGCAAGATAATGGATGAGCAGACTCAGAAATTAGACCAATAGGTTCAGGAGCAAGAAACACACCCACCTACCCTAGGTTTTACCTAGTATAGGGATCTCAAGAAGATTCGCCCAATTCATAGGTCCCTAGTCGGCTGCCTTTTGACCCCATGACTATATAAGTGGATGTGCAACCAATGCAAGGACACTACAATCATCGTGAGACTTTGCCGAACTATCAGACACAACCCCGGGATCCAATTTCACCTTTTGCTCTCTATTTTTCCCCTTTCTTCTCCTCTAACCCCGCCGGCGAACCCCCTTCCTGTTCTCCCAACTCAGGTCGTTTCCATAACGATTAGAAGCACAGATGTCTTCGACATGGTCGGGCGTAGGTGCTGCCACCTTCGCATGACTCCTCGAGGTTATAGAGCTCAAGGTCAACCCTCCAGTTGACCAAGCCAGGGGCCTAGTTCGCGAATAGAGCGACGAACAGAGGTAGAAGAAGGAAAGGGGGGAAATTACATCCTTACCCCCAGGTGTGTGCGACCCCAAGATTGATGGAGTAAGGGCAAAAAGGGGACTCGACCCCGGTCTAGTGACTTGCTCGCGTGGAGAGCACCGCCTATGTGGCGGAGCTCTATTCGCAGAGACCGAATCTGCGTGGTAAAAGCAAAAAGGGGATTTAATGCTGACGTGGCTCCTTGCCATTGGCCAAAAGTAATTTATCTTGCAAAATTTGTAACTAATTACTGGTAGCTTCGATCAAGATGAATTATATATGAATCTTGCTCAGAAAAACATGAGGAATGTAGTAAAAATATAATCAGGCCTTATTTCTACTTATAAATTGAAAAGTACCTAAAGTTGATAACTTTGATGCTTTAAAGAGATCTAAGCCCTAGATCTTGGTTATGGATGTATTTGATAGACTTAGTTGATACTAGTAATCAAAGTCTAACTTAATTGCATAAATATGATCAAAGAGATATAATTAGAGATATTTTTTCATAACTTGTGTAATTAGGGTTTCGTGATTTTAAAAGTGCTTTAAAAAGGATTAAAAACCCTAATTTAGGTAGTTATGAGATTTAATGAATCTAAATATGAGAATCAATCTAGAAGGCATCAAAATAGTATTATTGGACTAATTGTGGATAAATACCCTTAATTTGTATAATTAGGGTTTCCTGGTGTATAAACGTGGAATTAATGATAAACGGGGGTTTGCTAACCTAGAAGATGTGAAATATAGTAATTAGGGTTCCTTTGAGAATCGAACTATAGTTCTTTGTTGAGTTGTCAATTCAAAAGAACCCGAACATGATAATTGGCCTTAATGATCTTGACATGACCTAAAAGGATAAACATGGTGGTTTTAGTGTAAAAGAAATATATTTGACCTAATTGGAATTTAATCATGCCTATGATGTTGAAATTAGGGTTTTTGGATCAAAAGAGCATTAAAAGTGATAAATGCATTATGGAGGCTAAAACCCTAATAAAACCCTAAGGTTGGCCTAGAAATCCTAAGGTGGAATCCAAGTCAATCTTGAGAATGTTTTGGATAAAGTAATGACACGTGGGTGTTATGCATTAATTTCATGATCTTTGATTGATTGCTTGATTGGTTATTCTTGATTATTCTTGCTTGGACATCAAGTTACCTCTAAGTCAGGTATGTGGTTATGCTTATAAATATTTCGACTTAGTTTCACGATGTCTTCTGAGGCTTTAATCGGTTGCCTGAAATTACTTGTTGGGCGACTTTTATTTCATGCAACTATAGAGTGACTATGACTATCACCTTAAAAATATACATGCATAACTAGCTCAGATCATGGCCCTCCTCTATAGCTTTGGTAATGATGACCTAGTACATGGCTACCTATGAGGTAGGACCATCATGTTATCGGATGACCTAATACATGGCTACCCATGAGGTAGGACCATCAAGTTATCACGAGTTAGAGATTGGACTACCTTTGGGTAGGGCCATGTGACTCTACAACCCTAGGTATTGATCTGCCTATAAGGTAGGATCATGGGGGTTAGTTGAGATCTACCATGTGAGAGAGGTAGTATCCATGTCCACTACAGGGACAGCACAAAGGCATGGATAGGTATGAATTGAGTAGTTTTGCTTAAATCGTAAAGTTGTTTGCTAAATGATAATTGTATGCATAAGTTGTTATCAATAATTGCAAGATTATTGTTTTCCCCCACATACCAGTATAATTCGTTACACTGATTGTCGTTTGGTTTGTCGGCGTTTTAGGTTAGCAAGAAAAATAGATATTCATTAAAGCGATAGTGATGCAATCAAGTTTAAATAAAGTTATGGAGGATTTTAGAAAGATCAGTTCTCATCGGGTAAAGTCTCCGACTCCAATATTTTGCAAGGTATGAAAAAGGAAAAGTTTTTATCCCATTTAAAGTTTAGTTGTGGTAGGATTTATTAATTATTTTTGATTATTTGTAAAACCACTGATCCTTGTTTAGGGATAACGCCTCTGAATTCTTGGTCTCTCTTAATTGGGGGTTACCGGGAGGCGGGGTCGTTACACTACCACAGTTCTACTGTTGCTATTGTCGATCACCTAAAAAGATGTGGTGACCCACAGGTGAGATCCAGTCCCAATGAGAGATATAACTCTCTCCAATAGATATTGATTACAATAAATTATTTAACAATAAGTAGATTGAGCAGTTGGAGTCTTTAATGGACAATTGAGTAGATTAAACAGTTCAAGTATACTGAACAAGTTAAGAAAATAAGCTTAGCAACAAGTATAATTATCAGAGTATATGTAGACTATCATTTTGGATTTTGTAAGATTGCATCAAATAACAAAGGTCATCACTAGTCTAACTATCATCTTATGCTTTACTTCTTATAGTATAAGCAATCTAGTAGCATAAGTATCTCTAACATCATGAATCTATCCAGCAGCATAAGTATAGCTAACATTGTTACATCTTTATCATAAGTAGAACTAACATCAAAGTACAATTATCCAAATAAGCATGATTAGTAGTTTAATCATCTCTAATAATAAAGACATGGCTAGAAATATAAGCATAGATAACAACATATGATAACTATCACCATTATCATAATCAACAGTAGCAATATATCTATTATCATAGCATGACTATTGAATGTACACATCTATATCATGAGTATTTTTTCAACATAAAGATATCTATTATCTCTTAATGCACTAATCATCATTTTTATGTAAAGAGAACAAACAAGGGTTATCATCCAATATGAAATGTCATGTATAACCTTAAACAAATATCCTACACGGATGTATTACATCTTTTATTATGCCCTGAGGATTTGATTCATACCACCCAAATCCAACTAACCACTGCTAAGTCTAATTCAGTGCCATATAAGATTTAGGAAGAGCCAGACTCCAAGATCTTCTCCCTACTCAGTCAGTACGAGTCTGGACTGCAGTGACATATTACTCAAACTGCAAAACAGCGACAGATAGTCATGTAACTAGGTCGCCTTCGTACAGGCCACTTCGCTAGAGAACAACTCACACATGGTCATTCTATAAGAGGCATCCTATAGTTATATTGCTTCCTTTCACACATCACAATATCTGAGGCATGACCACAAACATCCTACATAAACACCTAATGTCAGGATGACAAACACCCCACATACTCACAGTATGTGCTCCGAGTTTCCCTTAGGAATATTTGTTTCACCATCCAGTAAGTTCTGATATTGGAATGGATCTATGGTACAGAGTAACCACATGATTAAGGTTATACTTGATTAATTATGCCAGTTGGGTGAATTTAGGCAGCATCACACAAGTGGACACACAAACCCTGATTTATTTCTAGCAAGCATATAAGTATAACAACATCAAAAGATATAAAATGTGTGAGACATAATTTCTCATCTCAACATCACAATATTCACCTACCAATAAAGAGACTATACTCGTCATCACATCATCATCACATGGTATTATTTATTGCCTTTCATGAAACTGCACTTGTCACCACAGTATCATAGGATGTAAATTCTTATCACAACATCACATTGTATCAACCGTTGTCATCAAAGAGGATTACACCTCATTTAGATATCAAACATGCCCAAAGGTCCTTAAGACCATAATATAATTTCCAATAAGATCATCATCATCTTTCCATTCCTTATAACAAGGCTCAACAAACATCACAACACTTATGATGCACAGGCTCAGCATGATGTTACATTTAATAACTATAAGATGTTTATAAGATAACATTGTAGGGTTATCTTAGCATTAAGAGAATTTCTTTATTATAGCAACATATAAGGAAGCTATATGATTGGCCAACATCACAGCGATAATGTACATGTTTAGCATACAAAAACACAAGTCATAAAGTAACGATGACCACTAGTTAACACATTAGAGTTTCAATCAATCATTGGGAAGGATATTCCATCATTATATTAACCATTCAAGAAAGGATAATATGACTAACCACCATTCTCTACTTGCATTAGAGTTAGCTTTAGCAAGGTAAGTTTCATTAAAGTTATAGTTCAAAATATATTCACAAACCCTAATTCATAGCATCCCCATATAATCTTGGGTGGATAAGACAAAGCATCTTCATCACATTCCATACCATTCTCAAGTATGGATCCATGCATAACTCAAGGTCTAACCATCAGATTTATAGCATACTAGGGTTTCAACAATAATAAAAGAATACTCCATTATTCTATTAATTATTCACAGGAGGCTAATCATGTTTAATTGCCATCATTTAATGGTATTAGGGCTAGGAGTAACTAGATAAGTCACATTGATGCTTTAAATCAACATTCATACTCAAGCCCTAACACATGGCATCCCCATCAGATCATGTATACACAAGGTGAAGTATCACCATCAAATTCCATACTATCCCCAAGTATGGATCCAAACATAACTTAAGGTGAAACCATCAAATTTTTAGTATACTAGGGTTTCAACCACAATAAGAGATTACCCCATTATTTTATTAACCATTCAAGGGGGTATTCATAAGCGATCACCATCACTTCGATACATTAGGATTAGGTGTAACAATCTATACTTCATTAGGTTTACCCATTAACTTATTATGGTGATTATCAATTATACCACCCCAGGGCAAAGGTAGGAATATAAATTTAAGTGTATTGATTATAAAATTCTCATCATTAGAATCAAAACATTATACTATAGACTTCATTCTAAACCATTGGATGTTAAGAAACCATTCACAACCATTGGATCATGTTTAACATTTCAAAACTATCAGTTGATATGTAGGTTTAACCTTTGGATCGTATAACCAAAGAAACCATCCGTTCAAGGCTTAATTGAAGCAACTCATGATACCTAGTTACACCATTGTGTGGTAACCTGAACGGCCATCAGTTGTGACACATTATTCCACCATCAGTTGATGAGGTCAATACTACCATCATTGAACACCATCAAATGTTCAGCTAAAATTGCCATTGGATCATTTCATCTTTAGGGCACTAAACCATCAATCATTGAGCTTCCAAAAGAGTATAGAACTGAACTAGGGTGTGACCAATAGTTAACATTATTATATGTCACCATGGGTCTTCACCATCAGTTGCAACAAAGGCATCTCCATTGGTTCTAATATAAGATCATGCATCGGTTCATGTATACAATTGAAAATCAGCCTAAAACACTAAGTATATGCCATTGTTTGGTAGATACTTAGCAACGTTGGTTGGAATGTAAGAAAGGTACACATCTTCCTATACCTCAGGAATGTCATGCACATGATTTTAGGTTCATATAGAACTGGAAACTAATCAAGGAACACCATAAAATTCGAAATTCTAAGCAAGAATAGCTTTTATATGCATAGATCTTCATTTTAGAGCAAGAACATGAGTAATTAAGCTTGTAGTAAGCAATAAAGTGAAGAGGATTATTAAAGTCGCCTCTAGGGAGAAGATCAGAGTCCAAGAGATAAGAAAATTCAAACAAAGAAGGTGAAGAATCCTAGCTTTAGGTCTAAATTCGGCCATGTATAACCTTTCTTCACAAAAGGAGCAAACCCTAGATAGAAGAAGCAAGAAAGATAAGTTCCTTGAGCTTTAGAGACAACTTTACCATGGAATAGAAAAATAAATGAAGGATAGAAGGAGATACTTACTAGTTTAGGTCAAGATCACCAAACAGAAGCTTTACAAACCCTAGATAAGGGTAGATTTAAATCTTAGATGCTACAACAAGAAGGTTGGCTATCTTCTTCTACCTTGGGCACTCTGTTCGCCCCCAAGTAGGTGAAAAACGAAGTTATGGAGAGGAGGAAATGTAAAGATTCTAAAGGTTTCATTTTGAGCTAAAGGATAAGTATATAAGAGTTATGGATAAAGAAAGAGAAAAGCTTGAGGTGTCCTAATAAATCTCCATGTGTCCATGGCCTTAAACTATTATGGATATACAAGCATCCACACAAGCATCTGCCCTATAATTCATTGAGACCTAATTATCCACCATTTGTTGGATTTCCAATCCAATCAAATAAACCATTGGTTGATAGCTCCTAAAGGTAGCTCATCCATAAAGGGATAAACCCTAAAATACCCTTGAAGAAATCACCTCCAAACCAATGTTCAACTAGGTGCCCATCAACCAAAAAGCTCAAGCATGATGAGGAAACATATAAGGTTTGTAATGCATGTCAGAAATTTCAAGTACAACTTCATATTTGGGTAAATTGCATAAAAGTCCAAAATGTGAATAAAACTGCATAACTTGCACAAACAGTGTCCAAATTGGACTAAATTTGAAACTTAATCTTTTCAAATGACACCAAAACATGTCACAAGGTAATATTAAGTTTAAAGCACTAAATTATGGTAATTAAACATGTTCAACACTTTAAGCAAGGTTAGGGGTCGCACATTGAATATGGTTTTACAATAAAATGTTTATAAATAGAAGATCCTATTGATTATGTGATGGTCCTTATATGAAATGAGGGATGGTATCAAACCATATATAGTGATTCACATAAGATAATCTAATGGAGTCATTTTCTATGATATTCATGAATTATCTTTTATTGCCTACAATTTATCTAGAGATAGCATGACCTTACCTTATTGATAAATTTGTATAACTTTCAAACTTTCATTTTTGATAACATTTTATATATATGGCTAGAAAAAAAATTTCTAATTGTATATGATATAAAATTTGATTGTGTATGTCTAATCTATGCATGTTCTCTAATCAACCCACATCAATCGAGCATCATCAAACATGTCATAATCCATAGTGAAAAAATTTCAATTGAGTTTATCTTATGGTCGTCTTGTAACTAAAAGTAAAACATTCTTAGATTTATGGATCACATAACCAACAACTATACATATACATGTTTGAGCCATCTGTGGTAAAATTGAACTAGGTTATTCCACACCCAAAATATGTTTGAGGTATGAGACTCAGATTCTAAAATCATACAGTAACCTCACTAGGCATTAAAGTATTGAACACAACTACTACCTTGACCATTTACAAGATATTTCGGTCCTACTTAGCTCCATGATGTATCTAATGGACTTCATTTTTCTAATTTCAAGAATTACAACTTCTACAGACTCTAGAGTGAAAACTATGTATGTTTTTTCTTTCATACCCATATTGTTGGAGTAAGAAGTGATGCGTTCACATTATTAGCTGATGTGACCTATTCCAAATCAACTATGATGAATAGGACTAAAATTCTAGATGAAGTCATTGCATAGAGAAGCCATGGATATAGTCTCTAAAATCCTTAAACAAACCCCCCATCAAAGGGATAATAGGCTAAATATGTCATTAAAACTCAATTATGGGGATTAGACGACTTCAAAAAATTACGTCCACTTAAGTTTTTTTATGGGGCTTCCACTGATTTTTGATTGGTTTGTTGTTGTGAGTAATCTCAAAACCCTTTTCTGATAATTATGTTTCAATTTTCAGGGGTTAAGTCTCATTAATTCCATGTGATTGGTTTTATGTGAGTGGTAATGTATCCTACAAAAGATCAACTTTTGCGATTCATATTACAAAATGCAGTGATAAATGATGTATATTTATGGTTCATGTAAGGATAATGATTCACAAGGAATATTTTTATTTAGCCTATAACAATATCTCTATATCCTTTATTTCTAACACTCAATCCCATATACAATTGAGCACATGAAGAAGAGGACTTGATACCTCCTACTTAGGAGGGGACATGTAGTTGAGGTAATCCTAAACAAACAAGTAAGTAATCCTTCCCTTTATCAATTTTTGGCATCTTCATCATCTTTCGTTATCTTCTTTTCTTCTTCCTTAGTTCTCCTGAGTTTATGTTTTCCTTATCTATTCACAGTTTGTCTCTCCACTTTCTTTGTTTGCAACACCTTGTATTTTGCACTCTTCCTCCTCACGTGCCATTGCAATAAAGGATGAAGATACTCATATTCATGAGACAACACAAAATAAATTATGTTCTCAATCTCCCATTTGTATAAGCCTTAAGATCTTTGAGATTGGTGCATGGGATGATTGAACTTTTACTGTTATGGCATTAAAAATGTCATCTTTGTCAACAAGTCACCCAATAATAATTAATTTGTTGCTAAGACTAATAATGAGAAGCCGACTATAAAAGATACAATGGAGATAATTCAATCATCTACATGCCTATAATTTCATCCTTAAATTGCAACACAAGACAACTCTAACAATCAAAGAATGAGTAAGAATTTCTTAGAACCACTATCAATGTCAAAACATATTTGATTGAAAAAACATGTCTCCCTATACAATAGAGACTCTATAATACACACGGTCTGTGATGGGTTCTAGTGTGGATAGGCAACAAGTTTTCCCTTATATTGTTCCTATTTGACAACATAAACATGATCTCCTTATCCTAGGACTAGGTTGAGTTTCTAAAAAACCTAAATGTGAAGAGAAGATAGGTTAGTCGCTTCAACCATAGGTAGTAATGAAATGATCAACCAAATATTTGATTATTGCAACTATATGTAGCACTAACTCATGCCCTCCTTAATGATGACCCAATAATAGTCCCTCCTATAAGTTTTGAGTTTGATGAACTTAACAACGAGAGAAAGTCACCCATTTATGATATTGCATCCTCGAACACCTGTATTTATAGAATTTCAAGACCATCTAGTGTTTATATGTAGGTATCAATCATTTAAAATCATATATATGTTAAATTCTAAGTTGTTAACCAAGACACAGTTGATAATTAAAAGAAAATGAAAATTTTAGTTGATGTTAGAATGAGACAATGTGTCATTGTAGAGAAACGATGTGTCACACATTAGTAGCTCAACAACATGCTTATTGTGCACTAATGTGGGGTGTCATTTTGAAATGTGGGGTGTCACTTCAATGACCAACATATCATAGGTCAAACTTTTACATTTCTCCTGAAAAAGGTGACCCATTGTGTTACATAAGTAGCATCTCTTCGACATGTCAAAACTTCAACATTTCTACATCAAAATTGCACAAAATGTTTTTAGTAATACATGTTGAGTATAAAGGCATAACTACAACTAAGGACAAAAAAGTTTGGGGTGGAAGGAAATTCCCACAAAATAATCTTGATCATTGACAAGGATCAAATTCATCATATCATATAGCCTCAAAGGTCCAATGATCATCCATGCAATTTAGTCAACGAATGAGTCTCTATTTTTTCAATTTTGGAGGAGTGTAACCATAAAGGTTAAATTTGAACAGTCTTAACATGGATGTTGCAATATGTAACATAGGTGTTCAGATTACTCTTTTGAGGCTAACATAACACATTGACTAACCAACATGCTATGTTGAGAAATAACCTTTTGAAATTGAGTTTTTGTGCAAGCATAGAGATTATGTCACTACTTTTTAACTAAAATATAAATTATCAACAAATTTTAATAAGAGGGAATTTTTTGTTTGTTTCTTCACCCTTTACAAGTAAGAGGGCTCTAGAGGGTGTTCTTCCACCCCTTGTCTTGGGAAGGAAACAGATGGAAGGAAATGAGTCTTAAAAGAAGAAAGGAAAAATAAGAAGAAGGTGGAAATCCAAGGAGAAAGTGAGGATTTTCCTGGTATGTAATATATCTGCATATATATGTTCTTCTCCCACTCATAACTCTTCTTTTCTTTTTCATCCCACATGTTTAACCCACACATTTGTCATTTAGTGGTATAATTAGAAATTGTCCTCTACATAGTGCATGATATTCATACTTAAAGAATAAAGCATTTTTTTGTTTACCATTTTCATTCCAAATACATACTAGATCCCTTATCACTTTTTATTTATGTGGATTTTATCTCTCCAAGTTAATGTTTGACTGTTAATTTTGGATTTGATCAATATATAATTGGTTTAGGGGGATATATGGTTAAGAAATTAGTAAAATATTGGGTCTATGAATTAGAACTAGTATTTCTCTTGCATGAAGATGTGAAGGTATACTAAGGTAGAAATATAAGATTGGATTAAATAGTTATTTCTATTTTTTTATAGATGATAGAAATTTATCTAGTTAGTTTAAGTTCTTTATGGTTTATATGCATTAATAGTGTTTTTTTTAAATTATCTAATTGATATCTAATTAATTTAGATATTTAGTATGGATGGAAAAAAGTGCTCAACTGCTAAAATATAAGAAAATTGGGTTATGATACCTCTCCACTTCTCCTTTGTCACTTGAGTTATTGACATAGAAATGTATATTTTAACTGAAAGAATCACAACTATCAACCTACCCAATTGATTATTATTCTAACTGTTTATTTATCAAACCTTGGTTTAGATCTAATATTGCATTAAATCTGTTGGTATGTATGCCCTGAGAGCCAATCATGGGATGATTGGTGGGATACATTAAGATTGATTTGATAAACATCAAAGGTAAGCTTCCAATTCTTTATGGTTCAGTCATATGAGATAGTGATAGAACAGATTGAATGTCTAGAGAATGACAGTACTCAATGACGTATGCCTTCAGGTTCATGACCTGAACGATGAGATCATACGGATGCTAAGAGTTTGTACATTCTTGTTATGTCCCTAGTCGGATGTCATTGTGGAAGGTAGATAGACAACAATGACACACAAGACTAGATTGTGGTGTTGGTTGATGACAGAATCTCATTAGTCATGATATAGAGATATCAAACCAAACACATAGGTACTTGTTAGAGAACAAGTGTACCGGACAGACCCACCGTGAGTTTGACACATGGAACCATGAGATGGTAGTCACAGTCAGTACTCACAGTGATGGTGGTGAGTGTGATTCTTAGACCTGAAATCACTGCACTCAACACATGTCGTTGGGCACACTTTGACATCATCAAACGCAGTCCTGAAACATGGGTTGTTATAAAGGTGATGATTGGATGGCTTTGACACATGGGGCTTTTGAGGGGCGAGTGATAGATATGGGATTTTTCCCTCCTGAGGGAGTTTGATATCCATGGCCACTTGATGAGTAGGATTGAGAAAGGCGTGCACGCATGTGTGAATCAATATATGATACTGATGTCATACATATCTCTTTAAGTCTACTCTGAGATCAAGGAAGTGAATGAACGTTGACAGGATGACTGTTCCATGCCTCGAGTTCATTCGGGATATCAGTGATAAAGGAATTATACATTCGCTATAACACCATTCACGGATTGTAGGATGAAAGTTGTTCTCCAACTTTCTACTTTCACTTGGGTGGCACTGATGTGTGACTAGGCACCGCTCTTTGCTTGTGAAGTCATAAGTGTTATGAACTTTCACTGCCAACGTGAAATGGACCTGCAGGGTCACACACATAGGATTTAACCTGGAAGAGGAGTTTTGTCCACAAAGCAATGTTTAGATTGATTACTAAAGGAGTTTAGTAGCTCAATTAAACACTCAATCAGTCGATAGCTCAATATCGTATGGTTCAAGGTGTTGGACGCATTGATTGGAGTATCGGATTGATTGAAATCGCAATTGACTGATTTTGCCCAACCTGTGCTCCCAACCGATCGGTTCATGTGATGAACCGGTCGGCTGAGGTTGCTGAACCGGTCGGCTGAGGTTGCTGAACCAGTCGGCTGGAGTGTCCAGGCCGATCGGCTCATGCCCAAGTTGAAACAACCGGTTCAAGAGTTGAACCGATCGGCTCAACTGGTGCAACCGACCAGTTGGGAAAGTCATGTCGGCAAGAATTTTTCTTTGGTTTCAAATTGCCCAATTCGATTGGGAATAACATTGGTATTCGATACCAATTGAGAACGAAACAAGGAAAGTCTTTTTGAGCCGGATTAGGACCATGAACCGATCGGTTCAGGGCACCAACCGATCGGTTGGAGTGCCCCAAACGATCGGCTCAGGTCCAACCGATCGGCTCAATGGCCGAACCGATCGGTTCAGTTGTGAACCGATCATTTCAAGTTGCGAACCAGTTGCTTTTTGTGGAAAATTCTCGAACCCTTCTACTCCTGCTTTAGTCCCGCATTGCCCGGGATGGAGAACCCTGTCCCATGACTCTCCTATATATATAGGGGTATTGGGGGCTTCTCAAAGTACAGCTCAGTGCAACCAGTTGCTCTGCAAGTTGTCGTTCTCTCTGGTTTTGGTAACCGTGAGAGAGCCCGAGCAAGTGCTTCCCGCAAAAGGGAGGTGCAACAAGGGAAGGACAACTGCAGTTGCAACAGGAGGCAGGAGAGCGTGTTGGGGACTAGTACGTCAACAGGAGGGTGCGACTCCTTCCACTTCCTTGTGGGACAAGGAGAGTGGAGTTCCAGGTGGTCCGTGTGGACCACTACAGAGGCGGGAGGACACTGCCGCTTAGGAGGAC
Source organism: Alisma plantago-aquatica (assembly GCA_963693085.1). Lineage (NCBI taxonomy): Eukaryota > Viridiplantae > Streptophyta > Magnoliopsida > Alismatales > Alismataceae > Alisma > Alisma plantago-aquatica. Next base: position 464,390,611 of record OY856414.1, read on the forward strand.
AACTGTCATCCGAAAGTCCGGTTCGAGTAGGAGTTGTCAGTCCCGGTGCGACCAGGAGCTGCACAGACACCGTCGAAGTCCGGAGTTGAAGACCGCGCATTGCGCGAGGTATTGTCGTCGAGCAAGCCTCGGGACAAGGTATGATTCCACAAACCATCCTTTCCTATTATATAGACGTTGACGCGTTTCCTCGGTATGGGTTGGGGAGAAAAATTTTTGTTTCTGCTGCCTTCTCTGTCTCCCCTAAAACCCAACAGTGGTATCAGAGCCACGTCAGCTGTTCTATATTTTAGGAATATCGATATGATCGATTTTGGTTTGTCGCCTTTAATTATTGCATACGATGCAAATAATATCGGCTTTATGCATGTCCAATTCTAAATCCACAAATCCCTAATTACATATATGATATGTATTATTAATGCACTCGATAGGCGTCGCCCTTAAACGAGTTTTGTGGTGGATGTGTGTAGCGTGATTATGGCCTATAAACCCCTATCTGTGTGTGGTTGTTTATAGTTGCTTGCATCTCGGTCTGCGCACCGATCTTCCCTCTCTTATTCCTAATGTAACTCGAAATAATTCGAGATTCTTTCCTACCTTTGTTCCCCCCGAATGTAAATCGGGGTTTCTTTTTAAAGCAATGTAATAAATAGAATATATTTTTATTTCCTGTTATGTCAAAGACCGGCGAACATCAAGACGACTGCTCAGACGATCAGTTCAAGGAGTGAACCGATCGGTTGACGTTCCAGACGGTCGGTTCAAGGAGTGAACCGATTGGTTGATGACCGGTTCGAGGAGCGAGACGAGCGGGTGGCGGACATGACGAGATGCACGACGACCAGGCAAACCGATCGGTTGGAGGAGCCAACCGATCGGCTGGTGGCACCCAGACGACCGGCTGGAGAGTATAGATCATTCATGTGATGAATTGATCAACTCGGATGGCAAGGCACATATGTTCATCTTGTACAGGTTGCATGTGATGTAGACCTAGATGACCGTGATTCCTCTTGGCTCGAGGAATCACATTAGGATGGCCATAATCATCACTTTTATCGTTTTGTGCATGTTTTCTGTGGGATATAGCATGTATATGATACATACTATGTATTGTGGTGATTGGATATGTATATATATATAAAACCAAATCCCTCATTACAATATTAAGTTTTAGATGCCTTCCAAATGCAACACATGTGAAAAGCTTGTTCGACCAAGTGTGGGCACGCCCTAGCGTGGTGCACCGTCTACCTCGTGGAAGTGTGAAGGATGAATGTGTGGGTCTGCCCTAGCAGGGTGCATGTTTATCGTGTTTGCTTTGGGTCGGACTTAACAAGGTGATCTAGATGGGATCTAGTACCTTGAGGCATGGAGATGATCATTGCAAGGAGTTGTATATGACATCTTATCAAGAGTTGCATATGATGCAATTGGCAAACGTTGCCTACCTGAGAGATCTATGTTGTGGGTGACAGCCCTAGCTGGTCCATGACTTAGAGGATTTCAGGATCTTGTCCACTAGAAGGTTGTACGCTGAAATCTTCCGAATTGATGGTGAGGGCTATCAATTTGAAGTAAAATCATGGGAGCGATAATTAATTAAAGGCCTAATTATATCGTCAAACTTTCAAATCAATCAAATAAGCCAAAAATGAGTTTTGGACTAAAATTGCATATTTTCCTTTTTGTAGTTCAAATGGCAACAAACAACAACAACTTTTCTTTGCGATCGGTCCTTGACAAGGACAAGCTAAATGGGATGAACTTCCATGACTGGTATCGGACATTGAGAATTGTTCTCACTCAAGAGTGTAAGCTCTATGTCCTGGATACTCCAATTCTAGAGGAACCCGCTCCTAATGCACCAAAGGCAGAAAGGGATGCTTACAAGAAGAATTCTGATGATGCCATTGATGCAAAGTGCTTGATGCTATGTTCAATGAACCATGAGTTGCAGAGGCAACATGAGAACATGGGTGTCATTGAGATGATTCTGCATCTCAGGAACATGTATGAAGATCAGGCACGGCAAGAGAGGTACAATGTTTCTAGGGCGCTGTTCAAGTGTGTCATGACAGAAGGAGATCCAGTTGGTCCTCACACACTCAAGATGATTGGGTATGTGGAGAACCTGCAGAGACTGGGATTTCCACTGAGCCAAGAGTTGGCTACTGACGTGATACTGCAATCGTTGCCAGAATCTTACAGTCAGTTTGTGATGAACTACAACATGAACAACTTTGATAGGCCACTGTCAGAGTTTTTGGGCATGTTGAGGACAGCCGAGTTACAGATGAAGAAGGACAAGCCTAAAGCTGTGATGGTGATCACGAGCAAGAAAGGCAAGTCCAAGCGCAAGGGCAAGGGCAAAGCTAAGAAATATTCTGAAGCTAGCCAGGAGTCCAAGCCATCTTCAGCTCTCAAGGCCAAGGGAGGCGTGACCAAGAAAGGAAATTGCCACCATTATCAAAAGCCAGGACATTGGAAAAGGAATTGTCCTCTCTACCTGGAAGAACAAAAGAAGAAGGAGGCGACTGAAACCTCTACTTAAAGGTGTCATGAAAGTAAACTTATAACACTTTTGAGATATATGATATCAAGATGTAAAGTGTAAAGAATTCTTACTTGGGGCAAGTGTTGCCTTTATAGATAGGAATACTTTAGTTTATTTTCAGCCAATAAGGCATGTAATACAGTTATGAACTGCTATTTCATACTTGCCAATAGATAGAAACACTTTATTTTTGCATATTGTATGACAATGATGGCAATTAATAAAGAGATGTTTCAATTTATAAAGATATAATCTTTGTGGCAATGCCTTATTTATCTTGTGATATTTGATATGCATAAGATAAGACGATACCTAAAAGTTATAGATAACTCAAACAATTTAATTAGCATTAATCATGAGAAATTCATTTCTAGTTTCCATGTGATGGATAAATATAGACTCTTTTGGTTATAGAACCAGTAAGAGACATGAATATCTTGGACATGATTAATCAATCTTCACTAATGTAGTGGGAGAGTGATTATCCTATTAGGTATAATACATGTGATGTATTTACATACCTATTGGAATAAATGCTAATACTTCAAATGGTGTTTAGAGAAATACCAATATGAATGTCTTGAAGTGTTCAAGATTATCATAAATGAAGTACAAATTTGGTAAAGTATTAATTCTTGATGAGATCAATGAATGAAATACTTGGACCAAATGTTTGAGATCCTTATGAGTGATTATGATAGTGTATCATAGTGAACTCATGATTAAGGCATGGTGATGTCTGAATCGAGAAGGAATCATACTCTAAGGAGTTAGAGAATGATTATCAAATAACTGAATTCTTCTTAATAAAAGAATACCCCACACTAATAAAAGAAATTAAGAATCACAAGGGTTGTGAGTTCTTATATCTTTAACAGATACACCTCAATTATCTATGTGATGAGTTTTTCATGTGATGAGTCAACTATCAAGATGAATATGAGGAACCGAATCTTAAGTTACGGTTTAAAACCATTACATCCTAAATGACTTCCATGTGAACCATAAGGTATGACCTTGATGGTAGCACTCATTGGATCATATCCATAAGTGCAGATGAGTCTTAAGTGTTAAGACACATGGATAACATTTTGAGAAGGATGATGCTTGTTGATTGCAACTTAATGGCTAAGACATTTGGCATATGGATACTAAAACCGCATTCCTATGAGGAATAAAACCAGGATGTGTACGTGACACAGCCTATTAGGTTTATGAATCCACTAATGCAAATGAAGTCTATAAGTTACAATGGACTAATCAATGTGATTGATTGAGTACAAGCAACTCAAAATTGGATCTTTATTTTGATGATATAGTCAAAGGGTTTGACTGATATGTCAAAGATAAAGAAGGGATCTGTGATTTAGTGGGAGTGTATTCACATTCCACATATTGATGTGAAATGAAATTGTTCTAAAATGGAAATCCAAAAGTGGAAATTATCTTTAAGGAAGATAGAGATGTTTCCTATGTGATAGGAATAGAGATCTATAGAGATAGTTCTCGAAAACCTCTTGACACATTGGCAATCTATACTGAAGTGTTCAGTATGCACAGATTCAGTGGGAGAAAACTTGTCCATGTTACATGGAGTTAGTATCCCAAGGCCAAGTGTCCAATTCTTATGAAGAATAGGAACACTAAGAATAGATATGGATCTATCATGTATGTAATCATCCCATTATCTTGCATGTATGACATGGCAAGAATAAAATGCATTCATCATCTTGTATGTAGGACATGGCAATATGATGTGCTCATCTTGATAACTCGTATGTAGGACATGACGAGTGGATGTCTGTCTACTTCCAGTAAGGGTTACTGGAATACCATGAGAACTTGATAAGTGCTTGTGAAGTACTAGTTCTATGGAGATAAGGAAGAGTTCGATGTGAAGAGTTACATTGATGCGAACTTCCGAAAGGACAGAAAATTAATCGCAAAATATACATAAGATGTATAAAAGTGGAAGTTTGTTGATAATTGGAAGTGTTCCAATAAAACCATTTAAAAGGGAAATGCCGAGTATCTATGTGTTAGAGAACAGTAGTAGATACTATATGGATCTGAAAGTTCATGAGATGAACTTATATTCCACTCATTGATGACAAGTCTGGAATCCTTGATCATGCAATGTGGCTAAAGGTTCGCAAAGGAATACTGGATCGCATATTACAGCAACTCCATCTCATACGTGCGACGTACAACGAAGAGATGTGAGGCATGCAATTTGTTCAGACTTTGGCAAGGTGTTGCCATTACTCACTATGATGGCACTAGAGCACAGTAACATGTAGGACATGTTTGAAGATCACTATGAATATGATTCATGGGTGATTGGCTCGCAGTGCAAGTGGGAGTCTGTTGGTATGTATGCCCTGAGAGCCAATCATGGGATGATTGGTGGGATACATTAAGATTGATTTGATAAACATCAAAGGTAAGCTTCCAATTCTTTCTGGTTCAGTCATATGAGATAGTGATAGAACAGATTGAATGTCTAGAGAATGACAGTACTCAATGACGTATGCCTTCAGGTTCATGATCTGAACAATGAGATCATACGGATGCTAAGAGTTTGTACATTCTTGTTATGTCCCTAGTCGGATGTCATTGTGGAAGGTAGATAGACAGCAATGACACACAAGACTAGATTGTGGTGTTGGTTGATGACAGAATCTCATTAGTCATGATATAGAGATATCAAACCAAACACATAGGTACTTGTTAGAGAACAAGTGTACCGTACATACCCATCATGAGTTTGACACATGGAACCATGAGATGGTAGTCACAGTCAGTACTCACAGTGATGGTGGTGAGTGTGATTCTTAGACCTGAAATCACTGCACTCAACACATGTCGTTGGGCACACTTTGACATCATCAAACGCAGTCCTGAAACATGGGTTGTTATAAAGGTGATGATTGGGTGGCTTTGACACATGGGGCTTTTGAGGGGCGAGTGATAGATATGGGATTTGTCCCTCCTGAGGGAGTTTGATATCCATGGCCACTTGATGAGTAGGATTGAGAAAGGCGTGCACGCATGTGTGAATCAATATATGATACTGATGTCATACATATCTCTTCCAGTCTACTCTGAGATCAAGGAAGTGAATGAACGTTGACAGGATGACTGTTCCATGCCTCGAGTTCATTCGGGATATCAGTGATAAAGGAATTATACATTCGTTGTAACACCATTCACGGATTGTAGGATGAAAGTTGTTCTCCAACTTTCTACTTTCACTTGGGTGGCACTGATGTGTGACTAGGCACCGCTCTTTGCTTGTGAAGTCATAAGTGTTATGAACTTTCACTGCCAATGTGAAATGGACCTGCAGGGTCACACACATAGGATTTAACCTGGAAGAGGAGTTTTGTCCACAAAGCAATGTTTAGATTGATTACTAAAGGAGTTTAGTAGTTCAATTAAACACTCAATCAGTCGATAGCTCAATATCGTATGGTTCAAGGTGTTGGACGCATTGATTGGAGTATCGGATTGATTGAAATCACAATTGACTGATTTTGCCCAACCTGTGCTCCCAACCGATCGGTTCATGTGATGAACCGGTCGGCTGAGGTTGCTGAACCGGTCGGCTGAGGTTGCTGAACCGGTCGGCTGGAGTGTCCAGGCCGATCGGCTCATGCCCAGGTTGAAACGACCGGTTCAAGAGTTGAACCGATCGGCTCAACTGGTGCAACCGACCAGTTGGGAAAGTCATGTCAGCAAGAATTTTCCTTTGGTTTCAAATTGCCCAATTCGATTGGGAATAACATTGGTATTCGATACCGATTGAGAACGAAACAAGGAAAGTCTTTTTGAGCCGGATTAGGACCATGAACCGATCGGTTCAGGGCACCAACCGATCGGTTGGAGTGCCCCAAACGATCGGCTCAGGTCCAACCGATCGGCTCAATGGCCAAACCGATCGGTTCAGTTGTGAACCGATCATTTCAAGTTGCGAACCGGTTGCTTTTTGTAGAAAATTCTCAAACCCTTCTACTCCTGCTTTAGTCCCGCATTGCCCGGGATGGAGAACCCTGTCACATGACTCTCCTATATATAGGGGTATTGGGGGCTTCTCAAAGTACAGCTCAGTGCAACCAGTTGCTCTGAAAGTTGTCGTTCTCTCTGGTTTTGGTAACCGTGAGAGAGCCCGAGCAAGTGCTTCCCGCAAAAGGGAGGTGCAGCAAGGGAAGGACAACTGCAGTTGCAACAGGAGGCAGGAGAGCGTGTTGGCGACTAGTATGTCAACAGGAGGGTGCGACTCCTTCCACTTCCTTGTGGGACAAGGAGAGTGGAGTTCCAGGTGGTCCGTGTGGACTACTACAGAGGCGGGAGGACACTGCCGCTTAGGAGGACAACTGTCATCCGACAGTCCGGTTCGAGTAGGAGTTGTCAGTCCCGGTGCGACCAGGAGCTGCACAGACACCGTCGAAGTCCGGAGTTGAAGACTACGCATTACGCGAGGTATTGTCGCCGAGCAAGCCTCGGGACAAGGTATGATTCCACAAACCATCCTTTCCTATTATATAGACGTTGACGCGTTTCCTCGGTATGGGTTGGGGAGAAAAATTTTTGTTTCTGCTGCCTTCTCTGTCTCCCCTAAAACCCAACAAAATCGTTGTCAATTAGAGCCATAATCTATACTAGATTGTGATGTGTTCTAATACTAGTGACAACTTGTGCTTTTGGAATTTATTTAAATTTCATGCTTGCTTTTGTCTATCAATTGTTGGCATCATTGACAGAGATTCAATTCTTGTTTCTCTTATTGGTTTTTCTCATTGTGTTAGACAAGTGATTATGTATATATATTATGAGCCTTGGGTTTGATTAAGTTCAATTGTTTTTCCTTTTCTAATTAATGTCATTCATCTTGGTATTAAAATACATGGTGAAATGACTTTGCAACTTATCAATGTGTTGGATGCCATTGTGGATAATTTCATATATTGCAAATGAGCATTCCACCATAGAACATTTATTATATAAGGTATATACCCATCTATTTGCATGCAAAAAATCGGGATGGAATATAGTTGTGAACCACTACCAAACCTCCACCATGGATATAAGGTCGAGTGAGTCTTCCTTAGCTTATCCATTTTTAAGGAGCTAAAGGAAAGGGAGCTCAAGTATGTATTCTAGGTTTGTTTTCTTTTTTAATTATATTTGTTTTGCTTGTTAATATGTGTTTGTGTGATCTTCTTGTTTTGTGTTTGATTTTGATCATCTACTTTAATGTCCCTTCTTCATTTATGCAGTTGTTATCCCAAAATTGTTTTACAACTTTCACTTTAATGGTCATGTCACATATACTTCTTATTATCATGTTTGTATTGTTTCTAAAAGAAGTCAGAGGACCTTCTTATTTAACTTAATCCCCTCATGTAGGAATCCATATCAATACAAACAAGAGAAGAGTTTATAGAATTAAAAAAGTCAAAGGATAGGAACAATTTCTATTATTCAAATAATATGAATTCAAAATGTTGATAATCTTAAAAGAAGGTTGGTTGTAGTAGTATTCCTAGTCTTCTATTATGAAGTGATGCTTTTCCAAGGAAGAGAGAAAAAAATTGTGGCATCTATTGATCCAATTAAGATCAATCAAAGATTTCATTTCATGATCTGAGTGATTCTTCTTCTTCAAGAGGTCAGGCAAGGTGGTGTGTCTTCTTCACGCTTGATAGTCTCCATTGCAGACATGCTATCTAATTATATTTTAATATGTCTCTATACTATCTCCCAAGTCATCTCCAAGGCCATATCCATAGCACTTATCTCTTTTTCTTGGAATAGGAAAATAAATCTACTATACCCCAACCATCAACGCAATTGTATTGTTGGCCTTGCAACTACTTCAATGGCTCCCCTATTGTTTTTTCATTCAGCATCACAACTATAGGGCTTTACTCCCAAATATGATGATGGTGGTGGGTGGGCTCCTATGATAGGGAGAGTAGGACCACAATGGCAAAGGAGATCATCACTAAATGTAAAACACTAGAACTCCAAACAAATGAAGGGGATCTAGTTGATTTTGATAGTGACAATGTAGAAGTGGGCAGAGGGACATTGAGCAAGCTTTAGTGGCTAAATTACTCACGAATAAACAATACAATTTTCAAGCTTTCTATAAAATGATGGAGCAAGTATGGAGGCTACCCCAGAAAGGTATCATTCAAGAAGATAGAACATGATCTCATTGTGATTCAATTTGTATAGAAGAGGGACAAGGAGAGAGTGATGGAAGGTGGCCCATGGAACTTTGAGAACAATGTACTATTCATCATAGAAGTAGGAGTTAGATGGCATCCTTTCTCGGTAGAGTTGTAACATTGTCCTTTTTGATAAGACTATATAATGTTCCAATAGGGTATCGTACATTCAATAATGTGAGAAAGACCATAGATTCTATTAGACAAGTCAGGGAGGTGGAGCATGAGGAAGACGGATGGTCAAGGGCAAGGAGAGTGAGGGTTAATCTTGATGTTGAACAACCTTTTAGAAAGGTCCAAAAAATGTGTTGCATTGGAAAGGACATAGATGAGGTTGTGATAACATAAGATATGATGCCCCAATGCTACTTTGTGTGTGGTCGTATTGGTCACATGGAGTGTGATTTCCCATTGGTGGAGGAGAGTGAAACTATTAAACCATAAAGGTGGGGGACATAATTGAGGGCATCACCTAGAAGGCAGTAATCAGACTACATGCCAAACATCTATGAGGGAATCAGGTAGAATCTATTCATGAATGAAGAAATAAACAAAGGTACAAAAGGAAAGGAACATATTGAGACAGAGATAATGTTGGAGAGGACAGCCAACACTTTACAAAAAATATTCCCAAGAACAGGGTGGAAAGTCCACACACCAAATGGAGAGAACAGAGGGAGAAGACATAGGCCGGTGATTTTGTAGAGCAAACCTCTGAAGGGAGCTCAAAGAACACAACTAAACTAGAATGGTCCCCAAATCTACATAACAAACTAGAGGAAGAAAAGAAAACTCTAAAGTCATAGGTGTGGTGTTATCTAAATTCCCATCTAATCAATGCTAACCTGCCAAAAAGGTCTAGAATTTAAACACATCACTTATATCAGCCAACAAATCTGATGATGGAGCTACATCTCACTTGAATGGTGAAGGTAAAATAGCTAAAGGCGGTCTTGAGATTGGTATCATTGGAAGCAGGAGGATAAATGTGAGAGAAGACTGAAGTAAGACTCTTGAAACCAAGAAACAAAATAAACATAGGGGGTTCAAAAGAAGTGATCCAACTAGGAAAAGTGATCGGAACAAAAATAAATTGGCCCCTGATAAGACAAGTTGGGGTAAAGACATTAAACATCAAGGAAAAAGGAAGATGTGAAATCTTAACTCAGGCATGGAAGATGAGCAAGGGATCAACATATCTAAAAAAATATAGAAGTAAGTGGGAGTCAAGATGGCATGTGAATCCAATTCTCAAGTAGCATGGCAGATGGTGAGGTTCAGTGCTCTAATCACAATGAAAACACTAAGTTCAGATTTCCAAGGGGTGCACAACCTAGGCACAATCCAAACCCTCCACAAGTACTATTGGAGGTAAAAGTTTAATAGTTATTTGGTCAAGCTAAGTGAATGTTAGAGTAAATGTTATGGTAATCTTCAATAAAAACTAAGAAGAGAGGAAGAGGAGCTCAAAAAGATTCAACAAAAGCCTATGATCAACAACAATTTGGAACAATGCATCAAGATTAGTGAAGAGGTTGTGGAACTATATGGGCTCAATGAAAGCATTGGTTCATTAGAGCTAAGGAAAATTTAATGAAGGATGGGGACATGAACATGGCATATTTTTAGAAAAAGGTGTCCCAAAAGGAAAAAGAAGAAGAAAATCAACCATCTCAAGGATTCCATTGGGATCCTAAATAATAGATGAAGGAGAAATTGTGGACATAATCACAAATCATTATACTTATGTGTTCTATTCGCAGGCCTCACCTTTTTTTAAGGAGGTGACATACAATGTCCAAAGGAGCATAAGTGATACAATGAATTACTACTTATGAAATGAACCCTAAAAAAACCTCGTGTCCCGAGGGGTTACATGTAGGATTCTTCCAATAATTTTGTTGTATATTTTCTAACAAAATATATAGTTTTATAGTCAATTTGTGGAAACATTTGATCTCTCTACATGCCATAAACAATGCAAATATAGAAATGATACTATATACAAAGGAGCGTAATATCATGAGTGATATAAGACCAATTAGCATGTGTAACATATTCTATTAAATCATATTAAAACTCTTATTTAATAGACTTAAAAGGTATATGAATAATATTATCACTGTCAATCAAAGTGCATTTATTCTGGGCCGGATAATTACAGATAATGTGATGATCACATTTGAGATGTTCCACTCAATGAAGTACAGAACCAAGGGGAAGAAAAGTTACATGGGAATCAAGTTGGATATGAGTAAATCCTCTGATAGGTTTGAATGGAAATTTATAGATCAAGTGATGAGAAATATGGGTTACAAGGATATATGGTGCATAAGAGTCGGGAGTGTTACAATTTTATCTCCTTTTCTTTTGTTGTTAATGGTAGAAGAGAAGGGAGCATTGTTTCATAAAGGGTCTTGATATAGGGGTGTTGGATCTAGGGCTCTAGGGGGTGAATAGAGCTTCAAAATTCTCACAAGAATAGTTAGGCCCTAAAATTATATCAATTGAAACCAAATGTTAAAAGTGAATTGGAAGTCCTATATAACAATCATAGCAAGGATGAGAGAGATTAAAACAAACACTTGGACAACGTGTTTAGAGTGGTTCCAAGCTCCAAACTAGGAGACTGTCAATCCACTACCTAGATAGGTCAACCTCTAGGACTTTTCAACCCATGTATAATTATATTCTATTATAAGAGATACCAGAAGACCACCTTACATCCAAGGGCTTACCTATCCAAGAGCTAGTCTTATACCTCACAACAGGTCTTACCCACTCTTGCAAGCAGCTCGATTCCTTCTACTAGGACATCTCATCCTTGCAACAAGTCTTCCTTAAGGATTTACCCACCAATCTCCTTGGACCTCCCGCCTTGTCCTTCTCCTTCACTTGGAGAAGATCTTCATACCTTCTTCAGCCTTGAATAGGAAAATACCTCCACCTTCACTTGGAGAAGATCACTTCAGCCTTTGCTCTTTGACAAAGGGGATTGGGAAGATGGAAAGATGGAGAGCTTTATAAGTTAACATTGAGTTAGCTCTCCTACAAGATGCCAAACTCACTCATTATCACAAAATGCTTTGTAAATGAGAAAGAGAAAGGGGCTTAAAGGGTTGTAGCACACTCAACTATAGCAAGAACCAAGGATAGCATGAATGAACAACGTTGGAATGAACTCCAAGAGGTCCTATTTATAGACGGGGTGTTCCTTTGAGTGTGGGTTCACTTAAGAACAAAAAAATAGTCGTTTTTCATCTTGAAACATATCTATTTTCATAAATAACAACTTTCCAACAATTGGAATTACTTTTTTTGCATTTTATGTATAGTACATTCAATCTAGTTTCAATAAAGGTAACTCGACCGAACCACTATCCGATAAAGCCAATTTTCAAACTATCGGTCAAGTTTTTCCTGGGATAACTTGACCGACTAGCTAAAAATAACTTTGGTCAGAAAGTTGTTTGGTCGAGCTCTGTCAGTGTACAACTCGACTGATGCAACCATTTCCAAAAATCCATCACTGATTGGTCGAGATTCAAACTCAACAGATTAAAGTGTTGTGAAAAATATTTCAAAATGATTTTTAAGTGATCAAACAATGGAATTAAGTGTCCCTGGTTTTTTCTCATCTTAGTTACAAGTCATATCATCAATACAAATGATTACAAAAATATTCTGAGGTGGTTTGGAGTGTTTTCTGCAAAAGTGCATTTGTATTGCTTTTGACTTGAACTTGGACAGTCTAGGGCTTGTGTAATTTTATCCATTTCATGTACCTAATGCCTGAAATCAATCTTAAACAAACATATTAGATACATATGAATGGAATGGTTAAGTGATTATCAAAATGTCGACAATGTATAACTCTCATGTCAACATTCTCCCCCTTTTTGACAATGACAAACCATTCCTCAACATATTGAAAAGGATATGTAAAGCTATGCCTTAGCCTTGTGAATTGCAAGGGGATTCATAATTTTAATAATGTGAATTTCTCCCCATCAATCTATGCTCACTCTTACCAACATAGTTAGTCTTTCTACACAAATCTACATAACATATATACTACATGATCCTTTAGCACGTCACATGATAAAACATATATTAGACAAGAAGAGAATCCCATAGGTAGTAAAAACAATATGGTTGAGATTCCCAACATCAAATTTATCTCCCCTTTTGGCATTATAAAAAAGGAAGGGGGTAGAAGAGCATAAAAATAGGTGTTCTCCAAGCACAACCAAAAACAGCCAACCACATAGATAAAACATGCAACCACATTCCATGCATCAATTAGAGACAAGAGAGAAACAAGAAACTAGGGTCATAATCAGAATATGAAAATCATACCAATAAGTCACATGAGAGAAATACATAGAGTTATGATACAGAGGATTAAGATTACAATACATAAGCATGTTCTCAAAGCAACTACAAGCCAGAACGATGAAAACAACATGATGATAGAAATAGTATAGCTCAGATAATGTGCCCAGATGTATTAAGTACAAAATAGTCTAGAAAGATATATATAATCAACATCTAAAGACTAAAAGCTAAAACATCCAAATGTCTAGGCTATCTAAGTCCAAGGGGTCATCATTATAAGCTTTAGGCTCATAGTCCTCATCTCCATCTGAAGGTACAACAGAGGAAACAACTTCACCTTTCACTAGAGGCACCAGTAAAGCCATCATCATCAAAACCATCCTCGCCATCATCCTAAGATGCCTCCTCATCAACAATAGTAACTTCCTCATCAACCTTGTTGGGCATATCCTCATCGATAGAAGAATAGAAACCATGACCGAGCTACATGGCATTCTGATCAGCCCAGGACATACTAAGATCATGTAGCTCCTAGGATTGAGGGAAAGTGGGAGCAGTAGTGTCAAGTCATGCAAGTAGGGTAGCTATGGGGCCATCATGGAGAGGTGGCACTACAGGGGTAGATCCACTAATAGAAGAGGGTGTGGCAGCATAAGTAGTAGATGGAGGGGTTGGGTAGAAGTGATTATATGCATAAGAAGCATAATCTTCATGGAAAACTTGTCAAAGTGTATCTTGTCTTTACCATGAGCTATTTTATCACCAGGTGGGTAGGTCTGGTAGGCATGATAAGGATGGGCACATGAAAGGATCATGGTTGACATGATATAATAGAGATCCTTATGTAGATGCTCCTGAACCTGAAAGTTGTATGCTTGCTGATGCACTGTGTAACCCATGTGGGCTTCATTGGTTACATGAAATGAGGCATATGCAGGCCAAGATGGTGGTGGAGGTGGAGGTGCCTGGATGGAGGTAGAGGCTCCAGGTGTGGTAGAAGAGGATGTAGGCAAAAATCTTTTCTTATTTTTGGTCTCACTGATATAGACTCCTTTTCTGTAAGGTTTGTAATGAAGGTCATGAAAAAGAGACTTTCCAGTGGAAGAGGTGAAAAGACCACAAATTAGGGCTGGGTAAGGTGGGTGGGTACCATGGGTATTCTTCTAGAGTCGAACTAGGTCATATGGTGGAGAACATATCTAGACCACTTGACTCTGATGTTCTTCTATAGACAAAACATAATCACTACAATATTCTCTACAATTTCAATTTTATTCTTTTTGGGGTGAATATTGCAATTGACTACCAAAGCGAGAATGTAGTTTTTAAGGTCCAAGACAGAGGAAGGTAGGGTTTATTTCTTCTTGTAGACAAACTGAGGCTTCTTTAATAACTTATGTATGTCAGGGAGAGTAATATCATATTGCTTATAGAATGCCTCAGGGTCTAGCAAGTAAAAGTAGTCAGGATCATCTTTCCTCCTTGTGTCAGTTACCTTAGTACCACTGAAAAAGATATTCAAGGTATCTTCTGAGATAGAGAATTTCTTACCGGCAATCATGGAAGTAAGAATCACCTGAGTATTAGGCAGGGGTACAACCGTGTCATAATTCCATGACAGATTAGTGTAGAAATCATGAGCTTCCTTAGTGCTTGTGATGGAATTGTGATAGCACCGACGTTCGATAACTCAGGGTAGCTAGATGATAATTATACATCAACTCAACTACCTCATCTATGACTTTTTTCTTAGTAGGGTGAGACTCAAACAAAGCACAAAAGGGAAAGGGGTTCCTAGGAAGGAGCTCCTTGTACTGATTTAGGTCTTTGGTTGAGACAAAGAAGGTAACATCATAGGGAATGAGGTGAGAGTTGGATGAGGATGAAGGAACTTCAGCAGGGGCAGCCCTCTTTCTTCTATTTGAAGCCACAAAGGCTAAATGGAGAACAATGGGAGCCAAAACGAAAGAAGATCACCACCTAAGGTTGTTTAACGACCTAGGGTTGATAGGAAAAGGAGCTAGGAAGGCCAAACGAGGGCTTATTAGGGCTAGGGTTGAGAGCTTGAGAAAGCTGAAGGAAGAATCAGTCGACTTTTGTGTAGTTGATAGGGAAAATAGTCGGTCGAACCTTGCTTACATTTTGTTCCACCCCGGCCATTGGTCAAGTTCTATGATATGGAAACTTGACCAAATGACTTTTTTACAAAAGCCCTCGGCCACCAATCGGTCGAGTTGGCAACTCGACCGACATAGGTTATGTCCCAAACTTAGAAATCTTAGTTTCTAGCCATTTGAGTGCTAATGAAATTTATTTTTCTAGTGCATTTTGAATTTTAAACATACTTAGACACATATCACTCATCATTGGGTACTATTTAGTGATAAAACAAGTGTTTGCAAAAAATACCCAAAATAAGAGAAAAAAAAACAAAGCAAAAGAACATGAAATTTTAGCACTTTAGCAAGCAAGGGTGATCAAGACATAAGCCAAGCATATAGGATAGATAGAAACTAACTAGAAGGTAGAACAGATTCATCCAAAGTAGTTATGGGCAGTTTAGATCTAATTAAATTAAATTTCTCTCTAGCTAGAGGTTTAGTAAAAATTTCTGCCAACTGATTTTCCATGTCCACATGCATGATATAAATATCCTTCTTGGCAATGTGATCACAAAGAAAATGATGACAAACTTATATATGCTTACATCTACTGTTCAATATAGGATCGTAAGATAAATTGATTGCACTAGTATTATCACAATAGATAGGAGAAGCATCAAAATAAATTTTAAAGTCTTGAGGCATTTGCTTCATCCATAGAACCTGGGCACAACAACTCCCGGCTGTAATGTATTCAGCCTCAGTAGTTGATAAAGCTACTATGATTTGTTTCTTGGAAAACCAAGACATCAAGCATGATTCTAGGAGGAAGCAAGTGCCACTTGTGCACTTTCCATCAATAAAACATCCTACATAATTAGTATCACTATAAGTAGTAAGAGTAAAGTACCTTAACTTGGGATACTATAGTCCAAAATTTCGAGTTTTGTCTATGTACCTTAAAATCCTCTTAACAGTTATAAGAAGTGATTTCTGGGGATTTGATTGAAAGCAAGCACACAAGCCAACACTAAACATTATGTCAGGTCTAGAGGTAGTTAAATAAAGTAAACTTTCAATCATACCTCTATAGAAATTCTCATCTACTTTCTCACCTTCTTCATCTTTATCAAGTTTGGTGGTGTTTAACATGGGGGTGTCCATCGGGTTGGTGTTCTCCATACCAAATTTCTTGAGTGGCTCACTTGTGTACTTGCCTTGGTTGAGAAGTTCCCATCTTCAGTTTGCTTGATTTGAAAGATGAGGAAGAATGTAATCTAACCCGTCATGCTCATCTCAAACTCACTCTACATAAGATCACTAAAATCCTTACAAAGATCAAGATTAGTTCCACCAAAAATGATATCATCAACATAAATTTGAATGATAAGAAAATTGTTAGAAGTGTGTTTGAGAAATAAGGTAGAATCTACTTTGCCATGATATAACCACGATATAACAAAAAGTTCTTTAATTTCTCATACCACTCGAGGTGCTTGTGTGAGGCCATAGAGAGATTTTTACAATAGATAAACATGGTTATGTAAACTATTATGTTCAAATCCCAGAGGTAGTACAACATACACATCCTCCTCAATTGTACCATTTAAAAGCACGCTTTTAACATCCATTTGATATAGAAGGAAATTCTTATAACTAGCTAAATAAAGGAACATACAAATGGATTCAAGTCTAGCTACATGTGCATATGTTTCATCAAAATCTATACCTTCATGTTTATTGTAGCCTTGAGCCACTAACCTTGCTTTGTTTCTTACCACCTTGCCTCTTTCATCTAGCTTGTTGTGGTAGACCCACTTCGTGCCAATAATCTTTCTATAACATGGTATTGTAACTAGAGTCCACACTTTGTTCTTCTCGAATTGCTCCAGTTCTTCCTACATGGCTAGGATCCACACATCATCCCCAAGAGCTTCTTTGACATTATTTGGCTCGATTTGTGAGATGAAGGCATTTTTGGCTTGTTCTTTGTTGTAGACATCCCACGTCTTCACACTTTCAAAAGGGTCACCTATGATTAGGTCGTTAGGATGATTCTTTTCAAAGAGTGGAGTTGGATCCTTCTTTTCTTCATCTATGTCTTCTTCTTGAGTGGCCACCTCTTGTTCTTTTTGGGTGATGTTGAGTTCTTTTAGGATATGAATTACTTCATCTACAACATCATCATTAACAATATCCTTGGAAATAGAGTGGTTAGTCTTAATAAATTTGACATTAATAGATTCTTCTATTTTAGATAGATCAACATTATACACTCGAATGCTTGGCTAGATGAGTAGTGCTACGGTGATTGGAGGCGATCTTGCCGTCGGCAGCAGAAAAGGCGTGGAGCAGGCATCTCTGAATCAAACTCAGTCGAATGCTTGGCTAGATTTGTTCAAGAAGCTCCCGTAGGGGGACAATTCTTTGGAAAAGTTTGAGATCGAATTGAAGGGACAAACACTAGTCTACCCAAGTGAGGAGGCGACGCGGAATGCTGAGATATGGAGTTCATGTTTGGCTGGATATGTCATTGGATTTAGACCACACTTGTTAACTCTGGAACATTACTTGAGTCAGATTTGGATTCTCAAAGGATCGATTAAAGTTCTCAACCATGGATGAGGTTTTTTTTATGAGATTCTCTTACCGTTCTGATCTAGAGACTGTTTTGGAAGGGTCAGTATGTTTCGTCAGAGATAAGCCCCTGATTCTTATGAAATGGAATCCTGGCCATCAACTAACAAAGTACAAGTTATCAGAGGTGTCCATTTGGGTTCAAGTACATGACCTTTCTTTGGAGCTTTGGGAGAAGAAGATGTTCGAAAGGATTGGGTCTTTTTAGGCGTTCCTCAGATAACTGATCGGGCTGCTCATGATTTCAAGAGGCTGGAATATGCCAGATTGCAAGTTTTGATAGCTGCTAACTCTGAGTTTCTGGAAAGTTTAGAAGTCTCAAGTGAGAATGGCAATCCAAAGAGAATCACATTCATCTATGATTGGAATCCTAGACCATGTTCAACCTGCAAACTCTTTGGTCATGAATGTCATGTGAGAGAACCGCAACCTAGTCCTCAGAAGCAAAAGAGAAAGATGTGGGTGCCAAGGAATACCGTTCCGGTTCAAGGTGGTGAATTTGTAACCTTTTCCAAGGATATCTCAACTAGCAGTGTGATCATCCCTGATGTAGGCGAAGATACTAACAAATTGCCAAACACGGAGTCAAAAAGCATGGAAGAGGAGACTCAAGGGGACTCTGATAAGGAGGTTTTCCATGGAACGAATGACACTTTTGATGAAGAAATCAATGGAGAAGAAGATGATACAGGTCAGGTGGTTGATCTAATCACTCCTCCAAACTCCACTAATAGTTTGAAAGATCCTAACTTGGTCCAAGATTCATATGGTTTCCATTTGCCAAAGAAGTCTAAAAGGTCAAGGATTAGGAATCCAAGCCCCACGTACGATCCTAGTCTGAGCACATTTAACAACAGGTTCAAAATTTTGGAGGAAGAGGAGGTAGTGGAGAATGCTAATCTGCTAGTGAAGTACTGGAGGAAAGTCATTCTAATGGATAACCTGAGACTTAGTATAGTTTCTTGGAATGTTCGGGGTCTCAACAATAAGGCTCCTAAGGTTCGGGAAGAAATTAATAAGGGTAGGCAACATATTAATATCTTGAATGAGATAAGAGTTACAAAGAGAATATTAAGAAGCTTCTTAATAGATTTTTTCCTGAATTTAAATGGATTTCAAATCATAGCTCCCATGTGTTGGGAAGATTTATCATTTTGTGGAAAGAAGAAAGTTGTTCTATCCTAAAAATTGAGGAAACTGATCAATGCATTCATGTTCATGTCTCTGCTGAGAATCATAATTTCTTACTCACGGTTGTTTACGAGCACAATGATGATAATGATAGAAGTAGATTGTGTGATAAGATTGAAGACATTTGTTCACGTGTGAATCTTCCTTGGGCAATTCAGGGAGATTTTAATGCGGTTAAGTTGGAAAGTGAGAAGGCTGGCATGGATCCTCTGACTAAGAAATATATGGAGGATTTCAATAAATGCCTTCTTAGCTGTAGCATATATGATCTTAATCTAAATGGTCCTAGTTTCTCTTGGGACAATCATCAAGGTGGTGAGAGATTTATTACTTCTCAGATTGACAAAATTCTTTATAACAATATTTTCATGCAAATATTTCCTAATTTCTCTAGGCTCCTTATTACCAATACTGTTAGTGAACACAAGGTGTTAAATTTAATGATTGGTGATATGAAGAAGATCAGGTCTCCTTTCAGGTTTATTAATGCATGGTCTAAGAAAGAGGATTTCATGAAAATCATTAAGGATGGGTTATTGATAGAGAGGGGTTTCCTTCATTTAATGTTTATTCAAAAATGAAGAAACATAAGGAGTAGGCTGATCAAGTGGAACAAGGAAAAGGTCAGGAATTTTCTTAACAATGCTCGAGTAGCTGAGCTTTAGGCCTATGAGGATCAGGTTAATTTGGACGCCAATCCTCATAATGTGGTGTTGAGGGATGAAGCTATTAGATGTAGGAAGTTAGCTCTAGATGCTCTTAAACTAGAGGAATTCTTTCTAAGGCAGAAGTCTAGAATCAAATTGCTCAAGGAAGGGGATTCTAACACAAAAAATTTCTACTCGTACTTGTAAGTGAGAAGACATATCAACCATGTCAAAGCTCTTGAGATAAATGGAGTTCTGAGTACTAATGAAGAGGAAATTAAATGATACATCCAGGATTATTATCTGAACCTATTTAACAAGGGACACATTGCTAATACTTCTATCCCTAACAGACTCAATTTCAACAGGTTGGATGATGTTCACATATTATCCTTTGAATGGATTGATTACTATTTCTAAGATTGAGAAGGTGGTTAAGAATTGTAATAGTGACAAGTGTCTTGGGCCTGATGGCTTTAATGGCCTTTTCTTCAAGGATTGTTGGTGTCACGGAACCGTTCTTACCCCAATCCCAAACCTACTGCCTAGATAATAGTAAGAGGATTGAAGCGTCCGTCCCTGAGTGGCCCGATAGGATCTATCACACTGGCATATACAATAAGAAATAATAACTTGAAAAATTGGATATTTAAATAACAACTAACCCAATATGGAGATATATCGGATTAATCTTTGTCATCAGAGTATGTAGAGTGCAGAAGCGATCTTATTTAGTATTCCATTTGTATTGCCTAAAATCAAGAAAATCGAGACACAATCATGCAATTGTACGGTATGCTATCAAAATCAAGTAAAGAGGTTTATAACAAAAGAGTATGCTTGGCAGGACTTATATTCAAAAGAATAATAAATGATTTCCAAAACAAATATCATTCGACAAAATATGTGTTATTCAACGATTCAATTTTTATTATGAGTTCCCATTATGTTGTAATATGATAAGCATGCTTATATATTTTGTGTGACCCTATTACCCCAACGCGATGGGGAAGGTCACTAGGCTCCTTCTCACCATAGGAACATAGGAGGCCAATGTACAAGTCCCACCTCCAAATGAGGGGGTTGTTGCACTCAGTGTCAACATTATCAACATTATCAATATCACCATCATTATCAATATACAGGCAGTCATAATGGGCATGCAATTTATGTTTTCATGTTTTTCAAAATATAGTATAGAAAAACAGAAGACTAATCATAGGGAACATTAGCTCATCCAAATAAGTAGCCAAGTATACAGTCAAGAGATACATAAAAGTATCTTCAATACAATCAAGGAGGATTTATATAATAGCGTACCTTTCTAAATGAGTATTTGGAGTATAGATTCCAAGATAGAGTAGATCAACCCCTTGAGTTGGATCCTAGATCAAAATGTTAGATCAAGGCTCAAGATCATAGTTTGTAAAGAATCATGTTTCACTGTTCGAGATTAGGGTTACATTTTCCTATCTCTACCTTAGGGTTAGGTCATCAACAATATTTCCAAATGTCTAACATTTATTCAAGTATCAACCATGTTTCAAGAATGGATGACCTACCTAGATATATTTTGGAACACATGTCAACCCTAATTATCATCATCATTATTCAAATCTTTAGATCAATTTCAAGATCAAATAGTATCATTAGAACTCAAGTTTATATCAGGTATAGTCATGGGTCGGGCATATGATTAGGGGTTTGCAAGATTAAGATTAATCATCAACATATCAAGAGAAATACTTATTTCAATGGGAAAGATTCAAATTATAGAGTATATGAGTCACAAGATAATATTTAAACTCATATTTAGCCATGCTTGATTTCAAAATGATCATTGGAGTCAAATCTAGGGTTTCCAAAAATTAAACATCATTATTGAGCCATTTAATAAACTAAATAAGCAAGAGATCAAATATAGGGATATCAATGACATCTATTAGGAATTAGGCTCCACAAGTATTTTTAATGCGTTCGTTGGATTTTTTTGATCAAATTAGACTATTTATTATAATTATTTGAAGCTAGGAATCAAGAGATATGATTTTTGCAAGATTCATCCATTAATATAAATTTTGAGCAGGCAGAAGTAGAAATACCTTAAATGTGGAAAAATGAGGACTGTTCAATGTTAAAAGAATGGCCCAGATTGAACCATGTGATCAAGGTGGCTCACTTACTTAGAGATTTGATTCGATGTTGATTTGGCTGGTTCGTTTCTCAATTTACTGGTTCATATGATGGTTCGTTGGTTCCTTGGACCAGATCCTATCTGCTTTGGACCAATCGGTCTGGGGAGTTGTCTCCCTCAAGTAGGCTCCCACGAGTAGATAACGCTATTGCAGAGGTGTCGCTGGAGCTAAGGGGGTCGAGATCTAGAGGCTCCAAAACTGGAAAAGGAGGTGTCATTCCATCTCAAAGTGATCTCGCGAAGGTGAAAGGTGCCTTAATTGCTGGGAAGAAGAAGCAAGGGCAAAATGCCCAATCCCAGCCGATAGTGGTGTTGCAATGGTAGGAGAAAGATGAGGGGGAAGGGGGCTAACGGAGCTTCTGGAGGGTGCGATGATAAGGCAAGTGTGTAGGATTACTTGTTGCGGACCTCGGGGAGGCCTATTTATAACACTAGTCTAGGGTTAGCACTAGATAGGACCTGGGTCGAGGGCCATGGTCACCGGCCTAAGAGGGGAGTGTGACGATCTTTTTTTGGAGGCTGAGGAGAGAAATAAAGGTGGTAAAAGTTGGGCTCATTGAGTTTGAATTTGCGAGAACAAGATTTCTATTCGCTCAGATTTTGAACTATGGTCGCGAGCGGGAGATTCATCCTTTGGTCCCCATTTACTCCTCCCCACTGATTACAGGAGGTACAAGACAAGACAAGAGCCGTCTAATTTGGCTTGGATCTGTGTGGCTCATATCTAAGGGCTGGGAATCACCCCTCCCTTTGCAAGTGGATCGATGACATGGAATTTGTCAATAAAAAGGCAAATAGAAGGGGATTTTGAGCACATAACTTCCAAAATTCATAGAAAATAGTAGAAATGTCCAAATGACATGAAATTTGGACCATAGCTTCACAAATATGTGGAGAACATTTATAAAAAGTTTGGGAACAATATGATGAATTTTGAGGGATCCATTTTCTTATTTTGACAAAGGTAATGAATTAATCAAATATAAGGTGTTATAATGTGTATAAAGTTCACATTGTTCACCATATTTTGTATTTGAGTCTCAACTTTGATTATGTAGACAAGAAAATTGAATTGGGACCATAAGTGAGTATAATGAGGACAAAATGGTAATTTCATCATACTTATGCAAAATTCCACTGTCATATCCTTCCCTCCTTGAAAAGGAATTTTGTCCACAAAATTCAAAAACATCCTCAAAATTGAGACTATTCAAAAACTAGATCATATCCTCAAATACTGGAGTATCCTCAACTATACAATCAAAATCATGTCCTCAAAGTTCAAGTAGTACAAACATCATAATTCGGATTCCATGTTCCATATCATAATCAACTTGGTACTAACACCATTTCATCATCAAGCAATTGAGTATCAAGATCAGTGCATATATTGTCCAAAGTCATTATATGAGTCACAAATATGGAAAGCATCCTATTGATCACAAATTTGGAGACATTATATATTAGGTCAAAAAAATAGAGTTCAAGTGTACAAGGTGACTTTCAATCCCAATATCTCATGGTCTTAGACTCTATATTGGCCTAGGTGGGTTATACATCCATGATTTGAGATTTCATATTTCAACATTTCAAGACAACATCATACTTTCACTATCATGATTTTTTAGCTCAATATCAATGGGAGGTCCCACCCTATTCCTAATGAGAGCTAAACCCTAAGTCATAAATCGAGAGAGTCAAAATAGCCATCATTTCAAAAATTTCAAAATTTGGGATTTTGAAGTCATTAATCATATATCTGGGGTGATCTCAGGGTCTATATTATGTCTCAATGTTTTGGTATATCAATATCAAGAGTTGGAGTTTAGACATCAAGGTCATATGTATAAATATTCCAAAGCTAGGTTTTGGATTCCTATTTAGACCTTAGGGGTATCATTCATCTATATCCAATACCCGAACAACAATATTCAAGCAGTATTCAAGCAACATATCAAGATTTCATTATCATTGTATCCAAGTTTGATGAATGATCTAGACCTAGATCTATCTAGGAAGTCAACCACAAACTATAGTCAACATTGTCATATATCAAGGTCATTATCAATATTTAAGGTCTAGTATCAACCATAGTTTAACCTATTTGGCTTAGGTCAACCAATCCAAATAGGGTGAAAGGGAATACCTTTCCAAACTCTAAATGAAAACTTAGAGGTAGTCATAAATAGGGATGTGACTTAGGTTAGGGAGTCACGAGTCAACTACCACCCTAATCTAGAACATTAGTCATTATCTATTGAGCTTATTCAAATATGGAGAGTATCAATGATTAAATCATATTCCATAAGGTCATGAGATCAAAACGCAAGATCATAATAGGGCAATAATGTCAAGATTTTACAAAATCAAGTTCATATTTGCATTCCTTTCCTTTCATGATCAAGGTAGTGATATAATTTAGAAATCAAGGATTTAGAGCATAATAGTGCAAAATCTAGGTCCATAATCATCATATCAAAATTGAGATTGCAAAAGGCATCAATAGTCAATAGGGAAACTACTTTTTGCATCATAGTCTTACATCATGGTTATGTTAGTCCAAGACTTAGTCACTTGATAGAATAATCATGATGTGCATCAAATAAGATAAGAGTTTGCTTAATTATGATTGAGGTTTAGTCAATATAATAGGGCAACACAGAATAAATCAAATAGGGACCTTATCAACAATAAGGTATAAGTCCTTCTTATTTCACTAGATCAGGAATATTATCATCCACCTCAAACATAGGGAGCATATAGTCAAGTTTTTTTTAATCGAGTTTGCATGATATTAGAGTCATCATAAGTATTTAATTTCAAAATTTATTCTCATTGATGAAAAATCAAATTTCAAATTAAGGTCAGATCATGGTATCAACTTTCAAAATTTTCTAGTGATATTCATTTTTCCCATGCATAAGCTACATATAATCGAGACATCATGTGGTAAAAGGTCACAAGAAAGGACCACATGAGGAGATGAGAAGACTACTTAATCTTCATCTACATGGGTGGCTTAGGATAGTCCTTAAAGAAGAGATGAGATTCCAGAAGACTCTCTAGGGTTTCATGAGAGATCTTTAGGTCCAGTTCTGGATCAATAGAGGCCAGGTAGAGCGGGGGATCTCAACCACCGTGAAGACGGATAGGAGAAATTATGCCAGGACCCCGAGCCTAGAAACCTCAATTTTCACCATTATGGACTTTAGAGTTTCTTGGGTGTAAGAGACTCGAGAAATTATTTACTTAAAGTATATGGGAGTGTGTAAGCTCTGATACCAACTGTCACGGAACTGTTCTTACCCCAATCCCAATCCTACTACCTAGATGGCTCATCCCCTCACAGATCATACACTTACAACTTCAAGAAATCTCATTCTATTTCTAGTTTGGGAGTCAACCTCATTAATTGACATTCTACCCTACATATTGAATTTCTCGCAACATAGGGAAGAACAAGATAAAAGCAAGCAGGTAATCAAACTACAAACGTTAACGATTAACAGTGAAATGAAAAGTTATATACATTGCCATGGAAAGTTTAACAAGAGAACATGCTTGCATGGGTAGCGGGGCTAGTCCCCACACCCCAGCGAAAAGGAACTACTCGCTCATGATGCGAGAAACAAGAAGAACAAGAGAGATGGAAGATTCTGCCATGAGCATGATGCGGAAGGTAGTCGCAGCTCGGTGAAGATGATGCGGTCTTCTACGTCGTGTCGGAGCAGATCTAGATGAGGAGGAAGAACCACCAAGGAAGACTGGGCAAATCTTCTTCTCCACCTTCTTTCTCTTCTTGACCTCCTTGCTCACAGTAAGAGGTGCAGCAGATAAAGTGACAATGGTGTGGACGAGTGTGGATGGATCTGTATCAAATCTTGCGTTTGGGTAGCCTGGCGGCGTCCCGGATCCGATGCCCAAATGAGGACCATGCTGGTCCTATTTATAGGCTTGGATGGGGTCTTCATGTTTTTGACGTGAGAATGCTTCACACAGTTTTCAGTCTAAACGGTTTGGAATAAAATGCCTCCAACCGGTCTTCATCCAAATGGTCTTGTTGTCCAACTGGTCTTGGCTCCAAACGGTCTTGCTGTCCAACCGGTCCTGGAACCTTAATGGTTTTGGGACTTACGTCCAAACGGTCTTGGAGACCGATTAGACTGACCAAATGGTCTTGGCTTCTCTGCTCTAACGGTCTTGTATACTGATCAGTTTTGCGCCCCAAACGGTTTGGGTCTCTGGCGTTCTTCCCCTCCAAACGGTTTCGTGATCGTGTGTTTCCAAAAGATCGATGGCCTCCAAATGGTCTTGGTCGTCCAAACAGTCTTGGATCCAAACGGTCTTCATTGTCCAAACGGTCTTGGATCCAAACGGTCTTCGTTGTCCAAACGGCCTTGGATCCAAATGGTCTTCATCGTCCAAAGGGTCTTGGGTCCAAACGGACTTGGGTACAACTGGTCTCATGGCCTTCACGGTCTTCAGGTCCTAACGGTCTTCATGATCATTTGCTCTGATGCGTCCAAATGGTCTCGTCCTCCAAATGATCTCGTGTTTCATCCAAATGGTCTTGGCTTCCAAACGATCTCTACCCCAACCGGTCTTCGGTGTCCAAACAGTCTCGGCATCCAATCGGTCTTTTGTCTGATCGATTTTGGAGATCGATTACGCTTTCACGGTTTTGTTGTCCAATCAGTTTCATTGTTTGATCACCCAAACGGTTTGGAGACTGTTTGCTTCTCACGATTTGAGGACCGTTTGGGCTTGTGCGGTTTCAAGACCGTTTGCAGCCCATACAATCTCAAGACCGTTTGCTGGTCGCGAGGAGGATCGTATAGGTGAAACTGTTTGGAGAAAGAAGAGCAAACCATGTGGATGCAAACTGAATGGACCAGATCATTTCGTCAAGATCATTTGGTCAGGATCGTGGCTGAGAGGACCTTGCGTGAAGGTAAATCCCAGATGAAAATATGTCTTTATCATGGCTTGCTCAATCTACATGAAATCAATATGGAATTCAGTCAATAACTTGATAATTCAACCAATTAGGTAAAATTGCATATTGTATGATTTAGGAGATGAAATCGAATGTATTGAGTCGAATTGAGCCCAGAATGGTGACTGAAAATCATGATGAATTTAGATTCATCAGAACCCCGAACTTAAACGTTGCTTGTCCTCAAGTAACACAAAACCTGAAACAGTCGCCAAATGAATATTTTCAACTCGTGTGGTTGCCTCCTCTTCACATCATGATTGTTTCCTTTCTGCTCAGTATAACTAAACATCTCAACTTTCTGAGATCACTGAACACATCTTACCGTATCTTCGCTCCTGAGTTTGTTTTCCAACATCACTTCCTCCTCACTTTTTCCAAAAAACAAGCATTTCTAAGAGTTTTATAAGAGTCCAGAGATACCCACAGAACAACAAGTGTGCATCTGATCTAACACTGGTGTATTTCAGGATAGTGAAGGCATTCATTGTGCCTTAAGGTAGAAAAGGGAGTGAATGGTGGTATGGAAGGAAGAAATAAATCTCTCCTCTATTCGACTCGAGATTTTTATTTTATGATTGCAATTTCATTGATTGCATTTTTTTGTGCGAATCTCTCCTCTATTCGACTCAAGATTGCAATTTCTTTTTTGTGCGCATTGGCATCTTTTCTTGGTGGTACGCCCCTATTAATTTGCAAGGGGTATGGAAGAAGTGGATATAGAGGGAAGTGGTGTGCCACCCCGAACTTAGGGTTTGGAACTATTTTGGCTATTTTTGTTTCTTTTTTATGGATGGAGGGGTACGAAGATGATAGAAGTGTAGAAGAGAGTTCAGATCAGAATGCAACTTGATTTACAATTCAGTGCACCTGGTGGTTCTCTTTATCGTACTCTGCTCAAATAATGACTTGATGAGGATCCGGTGGAGATTCCATGTTATTGTTCCAGTTATCAGTTAGGAAGCACGATGTGTTTGATCCCTATCAGTTCAACAGAAACTTTCCATTTTTGCAGAGGTATCATGATGTTAGGATTCATAAGCTTTACAAGATGATTTCAATCAAAAGGCTAGTTTTCATAAAGTGTTCCTCTTGAGGATCTACTTTGAATAAGGAGGGCGTAATGATTCAAAATGTGTAGAGTGAGAAACCATCCAGCTAGGTAATGGCCTTTAATGAAATAGAAAGTGTCAAAACTTCATCAAGTTTCTATTCAAATCTCTTTGAAAAACTTTAAAATTTTTGAAATTTTGAAATTTTTTTATCAAAAATGTAACAATGAAATCTTAAGTCTTGAAATAGATGGGTGAAGGTGGAAAGTAAAGTACGTACCACCCACCCTCCAACCCAAACTTAGAAATTTGCTCATCCCGAACAAACTCTAAATCTGAGATGGAGGGGAAAATTCATGCCAGTTGGACTACCAGATGTGGTTGTGTTCCACTCAGCGCACGTCCTCCATCTAAAAATCTCAAAAATGAAGACTAATCAGATATTAAGATAGCATCTCGAGATGCAATTTTTATTTAGTGCAAAATTTTCTAAAAAGTAAAAACAAAATTAAGGAAAATTTTTAATTCAAAATTAAAAGAAAAACAAAATTATTGATTGGGTTGCCTCCCGACAAGCACCTTTGTTTTATATCATTGGCTCGACATGTTAATATCATCACCATGGTGGGGCTCTAGGTGGAACTTGAGCTGGACTGACATATTATTTTGGTGGTTTCTTTCTCAACCATTCATTAATCTTCACTTTGATTTTAGCCTCTTGTATTCTTCCCCATAAAGAATGAGCAATGTCAGAGCACATAGGGAAACAACTTGAGTTGTGTTGAATTGCTCTCTATTGCTCAATTTGAGGTGGAGAATAGTTGTAGGGAATTTGAACGGTATCATTGATAATGTAGTGTTGTTGAGGCTCGGAAGAAAAGTTCATTTGTTGATGCACTATCCCTTCATCGAAGCAATTCTGGTCATTAACATCTATCATATATGGATCCGAGGGATGTTCCTTGTAGAAACCACAATCCATATCTTGTTGCAGAGGGAAGATGAAATTAGTAATTTCTGTCTGTTGGGCTACTGGTGCATTCCAGAGGATAGTTGTTTCTGGATGAGGAGGCTCATGGACACCTGAAAATGGTTTGGTATGTGTCATGATAGGTTGAGAGGTGTCTCCTCCTTTTCTCAAATGTCTTCAATTGTTTCTATAGGCTTGAGTTCCTCAAAAGTAGCTTCAACATCTTCTTCTGCGGAGTCGAGAAATTTGATGCAATCCTTTACTTGTTCATCAATAGGTTCATCAGTTGATGGGTCCGTTAGAGCAACTTCTAAAGGATCGTCTGATTCATGATTCTCTTGAGTGGGAAGTGACATCTGCTCTATGCAATCAATAAGATAGACTTCTTCTTGCATGCTTGGTTTTTTCATATTTTCAAAAAAATTGAACTTGAGAGTTTCTTTTCCTAGTCGAAGAAGCAAGGTTCCTGCTTCAACATCAATTAGAGCTCTTGCAGTGGTGAGGAATGGACATCCAAAGATGAGAGGATATCTGGCGTCTTCTTTTATGTCCATAATGATGAAGTCACACAGAACATATGCGTCCTTGCCTACCTTGACTGGGACATCATCGAGGATTCCTAACGAACGTTTTATCGAATTGTCTGCAAGCTGTATAGTTATGCCAGTAGGAAGAAATTCTAAAAATCCTAGCCTCTTGCAAAGGCTAAGTGGCATGATCGAAATGGCAGCACCAAGATCAGCTAGTCCCTTCTTATATGTAGAATCACCAATATGGCATGAGATACCAAAAGATCCAGGATCTTTCTATTTCTTGGGCATCCTGCTTTGAATAATATCAGATGTAGTAGTTGCCAGTTTAACCATCTCAACTTCCTCGGTTCTATATTTCCTTGTGAGGAGAGACTTCAAGTACTTTGTCCAGGATGGTATCTCTACCAGTGCATCTAGAAAGAGAATATCAACATGAAGTTTCTTCATAGCTTCCTTAAACTTGTTGAAATGTGTATCAAGCTTAGTTTGCCTTAGACAATCTGGAAAAGGTATACGAGCCTTGTATACAGGGATATCAGGTTCTGGTGTTACTTCATCCTCTTCTGTAGTAGGTTTCATAGAATTTTCTTTGTCTGACTTATCATTGCTCGGTTTCTCCTTTGGAATAGATTCAGGTTCTTCGTCAACTTCATCATTCATCTGGTCTTGTTCATCTATGACAACCACTAGTGTCTTGACAGAAGGGTCGGGATATACATTACCAGAACGAGTCATAAAAGCCTTCAACTGCTCAGGATGTTTAGGGTTGTTCTCCAGTTGACCAGCAAAAGCTCCAGCATGTAGCTTCATGCTAGCTGCAAGTTGAGCTAGTTGAGATTCAATAGCTTTCTAGTGGGCTTGTTGATTAACTATCATAGTTTGTTGTGCTTGTAGCATCTTCTCAATGGTTAACAATTTGTCATCATGAGAGATGGGACCAGTTTGATGTCCTTGTTGTTGATTCTGGTAAGGGACTTGATTGGGGTCTTGGAACTAAGGGTTGTTCTGATAATTATTGTAGTTCCTGTTCTGGAAGTTACCCCTAAAGTTCCCTTGGTTCCTGAAATTCTGTTGTTGGTTGTTTGAACCAAATTGATGTGATTTTACCGCTCCCGAAGGATTTCCATATTGAAAATTGGGATGGTTCCTATTCTGACTAGGATTGTAGTATCCTTGACCAGGGATAGTGTTGACAGCATTCAGACTTTCCATCTAGCCATTATCTAATTGTCCATTGACTTTGCTTAAAACAACATCATAAAGAACATTGCAGGATAAAGTAGAGTGGTCATTGCCTTTACAGGCTTCACAAAACAATGAAGCTAACTTGATCTGTTCTTGTTGTTGTGGGAGTGAGTGTCTTCTTTCATAGGCAGCAAGGGATGATTCAATATGGTCTTACTTGGCAACTAAGAGTTTGAGGGTTTCAGCGATTGACTTGTACTCAGGAATAGCTTCAGCCATAGCTACCTTCAACACTCCTTTGCCTACAGATCTACCCCAGTTAGCTTGATTGTCTGCTCCAAGGGTGACAACCTTCCATGCGCTATCATAGCTTTTACGCATGAAGTTTCCTCCAGATGAGGAGTCTACGAACCTCTTGATGTCATCATCCACACCCCTATAGAAGATCTCAATGAGTTGATTTTTAGGAATGCCATGATGTGGACACTTGCGTAGAAGCTCTTTGTACCTTTCCCATGCTTCAGCAAGGGATTCTCCAAGGACCTGAGTGAACTGAGTTATACATCCCCTGATTTCATAGGTGAGAGAAGGAGGGTAAAATGTCTCCAGAAAGACATTTTGAAGTTGTTCCCAAGTGGTGATGGGTTCACATTGCAAGGAGTTGTACCAACTTATAGCTCTATCAGCAAGAGAATACTTGAAGAGACAGAGTCGAATGGCATTGTCGGATACTCCATTTTTCTTTGTCATAGCACATAGATCAATAAACCTCAGAAGATGTTCCTAACTATCTTCTCCTTGTTTACCATAGAATGGGTTGTTTTGAAGCAAGGTGATCCAATGTGCCCGGATCTCAAAATTTGGAGTGTTGATGGGAGGAGGTTGCACTGGGTGATGAACATCAGCAACTTTAGGGATGGAGAACTCCCTAAGGTCTTTTTGCAGTTCTGCTTCTTGTGTTGCTGCTTGTGCTGCTCAGATCTCTGTTTCAACTATAGATATGGCTTCTTACATAAGTCTATCTCTTTGTGCAGTAAGGGCTTGAGCAACCCTTCGGGCTATTTCCTCCTCTTGAGCCATCCTTGCTTGGTTCTCTCTGTTCTGACGATCAAAAAGTTATGTCTATCTCAGGATCAAAGCTAGCAGTGAGACCGAGACTGTTTGAGTGGTGCATGCACTAGTCTTTGTTGGTACCTGGGATGGAAAGATTTTTTAGAAGTGAGATTGACGGAGTAGAACCAAATTCAAGTGAATAATCAATTGTATCAAAAGGAAAAGCAAAATCCTAGATTAGCCTCAAAAGAACTATATTTGACTAACTGATTCCGTTGTCCCCAGCAACGGTGCTAGAATTTGACATGGTTTATTATCGCACTAACAAATTCACTCAGGGTTGAAATCCCTAAGCTTTTACCAAAACCTAGTGCAATAATACTACCCGCAAGCAGACGGGATTTATCACAGTATAATTAAGGATCGAATCCCAAGAGACAACGTTTTTAAGAATCATTGCTAGTCTAGTCCGGTTAAAGAAAGGCTAATATTTAGAACAAAGTTTGATTTGAGTTTAATTAAACTAATTGCAAGAAAGTAAAGAGGGGAATTAAAGTTGATCTAGATTAATGATATGGAATCATTGGGATGGTCTCGAGTTTCACCACCACTACTCATGCAAACACATCCAAACATCAAACATCCAAACAAGATATAACCATCCAAATAGAATTGATGTGAACCCTCCCTGAGGGATGTTTAGGTCTGCGTGAGCATCACCTTAGGCATCATATGTCTCGTCACCATCAGGATCATGCACTTACAGTTCCGAAGATACAGATATCCAACTGAAGTTGTGGCCCTCCCTGAGGGATGTTTAGGCACACAGAAGCGTTACCATAGGCTAGATGTCTCGTCCCCTCACGGATCATACACTTACCACCTCAAGGAATCCCTTTCTATTTCTAGTCAGGGAGTCAGCCGTGCTAAACGTCAAGCAAGCAGGTGATTAATCTACAAGAAAACATCGATGATTAACAATGAAGATACATATATCCAACTGAAGTTGTGGCCCTCCGTGAGAGATGTTTAGGCCACAGAAGCGTCACCGTAGGCTAGATGGCTCGTCCCCTCATGGATCATACACTTACGACTTCAAGGAATCCCATTCTATTTCTAGTTTGGGAGTCAACCTCGTTAATCGACATTTTACCCTACATATTGAAGTTCTCACAACATAGGGAAGAACAAGATAAAAACAAGCAGGTAATCAAACTATAAACGTTAACGATTAACAATGAAATGAAAAGTTATATACATTGCCATGGAAAGTTCAACAGGATAACATGCTTCCATGGGAAGTGGGGCTAGTCCCCACACCCCATCAAAAAGGAACTACTCGCTCATGATGCGAGAAACAAGAAGAATAAGAGAGAGGGAAGATTCCACCATGAGCATGATGCAGAAGGTAGTCACAGCTCAGTGAAGATGATGTAGTCTTCTACGTCGTGTCAGAGTAGATCTGGATGAGGAGGAAAAACCACCAAGGCAGACCGGGTAGATCTTCTTCTCCTCCTTCTTTCTCTTCTTGACCTCCTTGCTCACAGCAAGAGGTGTAGCAGACGAAGTGGCAATGGTGTGGATGAGTGTGGATGGATCTGGATCAAATCTTGTGTTTGGTCAGCCTGGCAGCGTCCCAGATCTGATGCCCAAATGAAGACCATGTTGGTCCAATTTATAGGCTTGGATGGTGTCTTCACATTTTTGACGTGAGAATGC
Source organism: Alisma plantago-aquatica (assembly GCA_963693085.1). Classification (NCBI taxonomy): domain Eukaryota; kingdom Viridiplantae; phylum Streptophyta; class Magnoliopsida; order Alismatales; family Alismataceae; genus Alisma; species Alisma plantago-aquatica. The sequence continues at coordinate 464,424,024 of OY856414.1, forward strand.
TTCACGCAGTTTTGAGTCTAAACAGTTTGGAATAAAATTCCTCCAACTGGTCTTCATCCAAACGGTCTTGCTGTCCAACCGATCTTGGCTCCAAATGGTCTTGTTGTCCAACCGGTCTTGGAGCCTTAACGGTTTTGGGACTTACGTCCAAATGGTCTTGGAGACCGATTAGACTAACCAAACGGTCTTGGAGACCGATTAGACTGAACAAACAATCTTGTCTTCTCTACTCTAATGGTCTTGTATACTGATCGGCTTTTTGCCCCTAACAGTTTGGGTCTTTGGCGTTCTTCCCCTCTAGACAGTTTCATGGTCGTGCACTGCCAAATGATCGATGGCCTCCAAACAGTCTTGGTCATCCAAATGGTCTTGGATCCAAACGGTCTTCGTTGTCCAATCGGTCTTGGATCGAAACGGTCTTCGTGGTCCAAACGGTCTTCATTGTCCAAATGGTCTTAGGTCCAAATGGTCTTGGGCACAACCGGTCTCGTGGCCTTCACGGTCTTCAGGTCGTAACGGTCTTCATGATCGTTTGCTCTTATGTGTCCAAATGGTCTCGTCCTAAAAATGATCTCACATTTCATCCAAATGGTCTTGGCTTACAAACAGTCTCTACCCCAACCGGTCTTTGGCGTCCAAATGGTCTCGACATCTAAACGGTCTTGTCTGATCAGTTTTGGAGATTGATTATGCTTTCATGGTTTTACTGTCCAATCAGTTTCAGTGGTTGATCGCCCAAAAAGTTTGGAGACCATTTGCTTCGCACGGTTTGAGGATAGTTTGGGCTTGTACGGTTTCAATACTGTTTGTAGCCCATGCGGTCTCAAGACCGTTTGCTGGTCGTGAGGAGGATCGTATAGGTGAAACTATTTGGAGAACGAAGAGAAAATCATGTGGATGCAAACCAAATGGACCAGATCGTTTGGTCAAGATCATTTGGTCAGGATTGTGGCTGAGAGGACCTTGAGTGAAGGTAAATCCCAAATGAAAATCTGTCTTTATCATGGCTTGCTCAATCTGCATGAAATCAATATGGAATTTAGTCAATAACTTGATAATTCAACCAATTAGGCAAAATTGCATATTGTAGGATTTAGGAGATGAAATCAAATGTATTGAGTCGAATTGAGCCCAGAATGGCAACTAAAAATCATGATAAATTTGGATTCATCACCTACTAGATTTAAAAAGGCAACATCCCTTGAACCAAACATCACATTAAAATTTTCACCAAAGGGTTGGTGACCAATTCATTCAACATGTATGTATCATAACACAATGAGTAGCAGCGATAAAGATCATTATCTAACAATTTATAAAGCTTGATAACATAATACATCACTTCACCACACATGGGTGTCCAACATGAAAACTAAACTTATATGCCAAAGATCAAGCCGAGAGTCATCTAACCACCTCTTCAAGTCTTCCAAAAGCTCAGCTACAAAGTTGATGTCAAAGTTCACCTCTCCTCAATCTAACCTGGGGTTGGAAGCATACCCCACAAAAGAAGAGAAGAAAGAGAAACATCAATAAAAGCGGGTATGTGTATACTAAAGAAAACTTTGAGCAACATAAGTAATAAGGACATCAAATATACATGCTTCCCATGCAAGATATAAGAACTACCCACGCGGGCATAAAAGATAACATTCATCATCATCATAAGAGAAGATACTTGCCATAATTAAAACAATAAAGTAGTGCCATATGAGCACATATCATAACCATTACCCTGTATGCTTGTGAGATAAGCATAACACTAGAATATTATAAAATACAGCAGTCAAGAATTACACATCTTTCCATGATGGTACATGGGCCAGAAATCACACATCCTGCCCTGGCATGGGGAATCTCACATCCACCACTTAAATATATATAACATGGACCAGGAATCACACATCCTACCCTAGCATGGGGAATCACACATCCACCATCCAAAATATCACAATTATTGCCATAAATCACAATGAGACAAAACTAATGCAATTATACTACACTAGTGCTACTGAATCACATAGCAGGTAAATGTAGAGGCAAGTAGAAGGTATGATCAAAAATTATACAATGTTGCCATATCACACAATGGACAACTCATGCATCTACAAATAAACGTCCACATCACAATGGGTAGATACCATCAACAAGTCTATCAAGAATCCTAGTACAAGATAATATGCAAGACCACAATAAGCAAGATAGTTCACATGAACCACGATATTAAGAAAATAGAAATATGTGTAGGCTATAGTCAAAAGAATGATAAGATAGGTGAATTGCCCAACAAAGAGGAATAGGGGATACAACATATAAAAAGAGAAATAATTACTCAATATGAATATTTGGGTTTACAGCATACCTCAAAATCAGAATCCAAAGTCCAAAGCACTTCTAGATCCAAGTTTAGGTCACCAAAGAGCCTATTAAACACATATACAAATTTTATGTCAATTTCATACACATTAACCAAACCCTAAAAACACCTTTTTTATTAATGTGTGAATTAGGTTATCAAATCCATGCCATATTTTAGTTTATGTTATTTGGAGTCCAAAACATATTTTATTATATTTTCTGACTTATAAATATTTAGTTATGAATTATACAAGTTATTATAGCTTCTACCCATTTGGATATGTAATCCACAGCGACTAATATATAGGAGAATCCATATGATGAGGGAAATGGACCCATATAGTCCACTCCCCATACATCGAAGAGTTCAATCTCCTGTCACATAGTTAGTGGCATTTCATTCCGTTTGGATATCCCTCCAGAGAGCTGACATTTACTACATGATTGTACAAATTCATGTGCATCCTTTGCTATTGTCGGCCAGAAGAAACCTGACTGTAAGACTTTAAGTGCAGTCTTCTTTGAACTCATGTGCCTCCCAGTGGGGCCAGAATGATAGTGTTCCAAGATTGGGATGATTTCTTCTTTTGGAAGGAAATAGTGGAATAATCCATCTGTGCATAGGCGGAAGAGGTATGGTTCATCCCAGAAGTACAGCTTGACGTCATGGAAAAATTTGTTCCAGTCATGATAGGAAGTAGAAGGATAGACAATTCTCGTAGCCAGATAGTTTACTATGTCGGCATACTAGGGGAATCCAGTGGTGACCTTCATGAGTTAGTCATCAGGTAGAGAATCACGGATAGGTATATTATCTTCATCTTGAGCCTCAATGCAACTCAAGTGATCGGCGACAACATTTTCCACCCCACTTTTGTCCTTTATTTCCAGGTCAAACATTTGAAGCATCAGCACCCAGCGAATAAGTTTAGGTTTGGCGTCTTGTTTCTGAATCAGATATTTTATTGTTGAATGATCTGTGTAAACTATAACCTTTGATCTGATCAGGTAAGAACGAAATCTCTCAAAAGCATAAATGACTGCCAAGAACTCTTTTTCTGTAGTTGTATAGTTCTTTTGCACCTCATCAAGCGTTTTTATGTGTAATATATCACGTAAGGCTTCTTATCTATCCTCTACCCTAGTACTACTCTTATAGTGTAGTCACTGGCGTCACACATTATCTCAAAGGGTTGTGACCAATCAGGAGCTCTTAGTATAAGCGCAGAGACTAAAGCATTTTTTAGAGTCGTAAAGCTATGTAAACATTCTTGATCAAAATTGAAGTCCACATCTTTATTTAACAGGTGAGTCATGGGCTTTGCTATTTTTGAAAATTATTGAATGAATCTTCAGTAAAATCTGACATGGCCCAGGAAAGCTCATACTCCTCTGATATCTTTTGGTGGTGACAACTTTAAAATGACATCTATTTTTGCTTTGTCTACTTCAATCCCTCGTTCACTCACCCGATGTCTGAGGACAACACCTTCTGTCACCATAAAGTGACATTTTTCCCAATTAAGGATCAAATTTATTTCCTCTCATCTTTGTAGCACTTTACTGAGATTAAGAAGACAGTTATCGAAGGAATCTCCATAGACTGAGAAGTCATCCATGAATACCTCCATGATAGATTCGGTTAAACCTACAAATATGGAAGACATACATCTCTGGAATGTTGTGGGTGCATTACATAGCCCAAAGGGCATCCTCCTGAAGGTGTAAGTTCCGAAAGGACAGGTAAAAGTTGTTTTTTATTGATCTTTAGGGTGTATCGGAATTTGATAAAATCCTGAGTAGCCATCAAGATAGCAAAAGAATTTCTGGTGGGCTAGACGTTCAAGGACTTCGTCAAGAAAAGGTAAAGGAAAGTGGTTTTTCCTTGTTGCCTTGTTCAATTTTCTATAGTCTATGCACATCCTCCATCCAGTAATAGTATGGTTGGGTACTAGTTCCTTTTTATCATTTAAAATAATGGTGGTCCCCCCCCTTTTAGGAACTATCTGGACTGGACTTACCCATTGGGAGTCGAAAATCTGATAGATAATACCAGCTTTTAGAAGTTTTAGAACCTCGAGGAAAACTACCTCTTTAAGATTCGAGTTTAGCTTCCTATGTTGCTCCCGTGATGGTTTAAACTCTTCCATCATAGGTAATATGTGCATGCACAAAGCTGGATTTACCCCGGTTAGATCGTCATCTTATATCCAATGGCTTTATTATCTTTTCTTAATTTAACAAGGAGTCTTTCTTCCTGGTCATCTATCAAAGTGGAACTGATAATGACCGGACATAATTTTTCTTTGTCTAGAAAGATGTGTTTGAGTCCAGCTGGTAGGATTTTCATTTCAGGTGCCTTGGGCACTTCAATAGCCTCCAGAGTGGTGACAAATTTCAACATCTCAAAGGTAGCTTCTGGATCTTCTTCAGCTTGTTCTAGATATTTCAGACATTGTTGAACTAGTTCATCGGTCAAAGATTTAGCGTCTGGGTTCATCAGGGTATTTTCTAGAGCATCAGATGGTTCGGGATTTTCTTACTTTAGATGGGACATTTTATCAATTGCCTCAAGAAGAAAAAGTTCTCCGTGGATGCTGGGACTTTTTAGGCTGTCAAAGACTCTGAATTGAACAGTTTCCTTCCCTAGCCTTAAGGTAATTGTGTCTGCTTCGACATCAATTAGCGCTCTGGCTGTCACAAGGAAAGGTCTGCCAAATATTATTGGATATCTCAAATCTTCTTGTATGTCCATGACAATAAAATCACAAGGGACATAAGAGTCTCTTCCTACTCTCACTGGGATATCTTCAATAATTCCCAAAGGTGTAGTAGTGGTAGAATCATCCAACTGATTGTCATTGTTGAGGGTAGAAAATCTGTAAAGCCCAATCTTTTACACATAGAAAAGGGCATAATAGATATGTTGGCCCCCAAATCAGCTAATCCTTTCTTGCAAGAGGTGTTTCCGATAGAACATTGGATGCCGAAGGAGCCAGGGTCCTTTTGTTTTTTCGGCATTCTGTTGAGGATGATATTAGAAGTAGTCTGAGCTAATTTGATGGTCTCATGTTCTTCGATCATGTATTTCTTTGATAGCAAAGTCTTCAGATATTTAGACCAAGATAGAATTTCAGAGAGAGCGTTAAGGAACAGGATATCAACATATAGCTTCTTCATCTCTTCTTTGAACTTTAGGAATCTAGTATCTAGTTTAGTCTCTCTCAATCTGCCTGGATATGGTATCATGGGCTTGTATGGTGGGACTTATGGTTCTTTGGAAACTAGTTCTTTTTCCCTCTCCTTCTCGGCCTCTACAGATTTTTCAGTTTCTTGATTTATGCTCATAGTTGGGATGATTTTAGCGGTATCTTCATCTTCCTGAATGACTTTGGTAGCTTCAGTAAGAACATGACCAAATCTTGTGGTAACTGCATTCAGTTGTTCTGGTCGGTGTTGATCATGTCTTAGATTTATTTTTGGCTGACCGGCGAAAGTACCCATCGGAGGTTTCAACTGAGCTGCAATTTGTGCCAATTGGGTCTCTACAGCTTTCTGTTGAGCCTGCTGGTTGGCAAGCATGGTCTACTGAGATTGCAGCATTTGCCTTATCAGAGACAACTCGTCTGTTGACGGAGGTTGAGCATTCTTTTGTTGATATTGTGTAATTTGTTGTTGTCCTTGAGGTTGTTGTTGTTGAGGTGTTGGCAACTAAAGTTGTTGAATTTGCGGCTGTTGTGACTGAGGTTGTTGCAATTGTGGGTGCAACAGAGGGTGAGTGTATTTATAGTATGAAGAAGAATTTCTTGGTTAGACAAATCTTTGAAACCCACCTCTATAATTTCCTTGGTTTCGGTTATAATTGCTCTGGAATCTAGGTGGCGGTCTATTAGAAGGCCCCCCTTGTGTTTGGTGATGCGGGTTGGCAGTTCCTGTGGGATTCCCATACTGAAACACAGGGTGGTTTCTCGGTTGGTCTGGATTATAGTATGCTTGACCCGGTATGGTTTGGATAGAATTAACCTTCTCTGGCAGCTGATCCTCGGGTTGTTCAATGATTGGTTCGTATTGTGGTTGATGTGTCTGTAGATTCATCATCGCATCGTATAAGAGGCCACATGATAATGTGGGGTGATCTGATGCATGACAAGCTTCACAAGTCTCAATAGCTGCTTTGACTTGTTGAACTTGGGAGTTCTTCTTCCTATCATATTCTCCAGATGATGTTTTAAGGGCTTGCTTCTTATGAACTATGGTTTCCAGAGCTTCAGTAATGGCTTTTATTTCTACAGATTCTTCAGCTTTACAGACTTTTAGGACTCCTCATGTAGATAGCCTTCCCCAATTAGATTGGTTCTCAGCTCTGAGCATAATAATCTTCCAGGCGTCCTCATAATTATGTCTCATGAAATTTCCTCCTATGAGGAATCCAAAAACTTATTTATTTCATCACTTACCCCTCTATAGAATGTTTCTATGAGCTGGTTTTGTGAGATTCCATGATGTGGGCATTTTCTCAGAAGTTCCTAAAATCTTTCCCATGATTCTGCTAGTGACTCTCTAGGAAGTTGAAGGAACTGGTTGATCTGTCCCCTAATCTGGTAAGTCAATGAGGGAGGAAAGAACTTCTCCAAAAAAAAATTCTTCCAAGGGAGCTCAGGTGGTGATTGGCTCTCCATATAAAGAGTTATACCAGCTTAGTGCCTTTCCAGACATAGTGAAATTGAAAAGTCGAAGCATGATTGCATTGAGCGTAGCTCCGGCTTGTGGTACCAATCGGCAGAGTGTCTTAAATTGCTTCAGATGGTCCATGAAATCATCTCCAGTGTTTCTAGAGAACGAGATGCCTTGCATGATTTGGATCCATTGTGTTTGAATCTCAAAGTTAGGAACATTAATGAGTGGAGGTTGAACTGGGTGATTATCCTCAGAATTCTTAGGAACAACGTAGTCTCGAAGCTGCTTGTTCCTTATTAATAACTGAGCAGCAGCTGTGGCTGCCTCATTTTTAGCTAGGATGCGAGCTTTCTCTTTAGCTCAAACTTCGGATTGGACTTGAGCACGTGTATCAACGATGAGTTGTGCTCTCTGAGTTGTTATAGATGTGTTGATTGTTTCCAGTATCAAGGTGGCTTGGCGTTGTTCTTCAACCATCTATCTGGCTTGTTGGCGGTTGAGTCTGATGCGTCGGTGGAAGTTTTGTTCTACCTCAGATTCGTACTCTGGTTTAGGGGAGAATCCGCTGTAAAGAGTGCGAGATCACCTCCTTACTAAAATATGATAATCAAAACTCATTGGAAAGCAGCAGAACACAAATTTCTAACTAAATCAATTTCATAAAAGATTGTACAAAATACATCAAAATTCTCCCTTTTAGGGTTATATTATCATACACAACTAGGATCTAGATAGAGGGAGGTCTAGACTACTCCACTTTTGTCTCCAAGCAACATATCCATCAGCTAAGTCCATGCCAATGCTAAGATCTTCATGCCTTATCCATCACCTTGCTCCACATCTGGGTGGTCGAGAAAGCACCCAGCAAAAGGGAAGAAAAATAAAAGTATGTGTCACTAAACTATACTAAAGGTGACAAGATAAATATAACAAGTAAATTAGGCTAGGGATTCATCAAAAGATGAGACATCAAGAGTATGAGGCTTTAAACAAAGAAACTTGTCAATAACAAATATAAATAAAGGATTTGCATGTAAATTAATATGTCTACCTAACTAAGTAGGATTGAAGCACCTACCAGACCTATAACCTTAGGTGAGGGGAGAATAAGACATTCCCAGTCACCTATAATATTATGGGGAGAATTATAAACATTCCCCTAGGGAGATTATATACATGCCCTCTGTGGGTGGTTGTACATAAGTACCTCTAATTTACAATTAAATAAAACATATAACTACATGCTAGCAAAAGATTTATGACAAGATTAATCAAAGGATTTATATAACATGGTAGTGGGGTATAAAAACCCAAACAAGATAATACTACAACTGGTTTTTGAGGCATGAATAAATTAGGTTTCAAGAATAATGGATTAGGTTAGATTAAGCCTCATTTAGGAACATAGGTAATGGTATAAATAATTTCCCAACTGAAGGTGTAGATGCACATACCTCTTTTCACACATAAAGGTTAACTTGAATAGTATACTTTGGTCCACAAAGTCAACTTTTCATCCTAGAAACACATTATGTATATTAGCCAAGTCAAAATGAACATATTCATTCATATTATATTTTTATATTATTATTACCCAATTCCCGACCATGTAATGTCATGTTAGGGTTTATGATTTTAATCTTTGTTGAGATAATATGTGATGCTTTACATATCTATCTTAGTTCTAGTTACCAATATTTAGTCACATAACTTTATGTAACTCATATATATGTGGATAATAATATATATGCTTCCAATATAGGTTTAATGATGTGAGTCCATATTATTCCTAACATCATGCTTACCCTGTTTATTGGTGTAAGTATATTCCATATGAATATTTATTAGGTTCACTAATATACACATTCTTTGATCCAACTAACATGTCATCTAGATATATGTTTATAAAAGTATATTCCTTTACACATTATTATTATTATGTTTTTACTATTTAATTCCTAAGAAGAAAATATTGTTAGATGAATTCTTATACAGATTTCAAGTTCCCTTAGATTAATTTAGATGAGAGTGTTCCCTAGATCCATATGTATTTCTAATTATCATGTAATGCACCTATATATATATATATGATTTCTAATGTAAAGGATACATTAAAATAGGGATAGCCCCACTAAAGATTATTAGGGTTTGGTAAGTATACAATAAGCAATTAGGATGATTCATTAATCATTTTTGGTATCAATCCACCCGGGTCTTATATAATATATTCTATTTAATATCAAGTCTCCACTTTAACATATCATTACAGGTTTGATTTCATGCAATCTATTATTTACATTTGTATACAACAAAGTTGATAGGTAAGATAATTGACTAGTTCATGTTATGGTTTTAAATAACTAGATTATCCTTACTCCATACTTAACCCATCTTTATAATCTATTTTCTAAAACAAAACTATTGAAAGTGAAATGAAGACTTACATATCTAGAGTTACCATGGGGGTTGCATGTTTGGTTAATTCACAACAAGATTGGGACCCAAACACATCATCATGTTCTCTATGATCATGTGACCCAGGAAGAAGCAGCATGCAATGAGTCACCATCATCAGGTTGAATGGAGGTATTTGTAGATGTCATGGTGTTGCAGATCTAGTGGTTGTGAATGATGGCGTCGTTGTCAAGGTCGACGACGTTGCACTTGGTGGCTACTCTGCCCTACTGTCAGTGTGTGATGGCATCAGGGTTTCTCTGGAAGTGATGTTGTGGGCGTCGGGGAGTCATAGCGTCGGGGCGTTGCAGCGTCAGGGTGTTGCAGCGTCAGGGCGTCAGAAGGGAATGTGGTAGTGACACTAACGCAGCGTCGAGGCGTCGGTTGGGCAGGTGTTAGTAACGTTGATGCAGCGTCGGGGGCTGCTAGGCGTCGAGGGTCAGATGAGAAGGTGTTAACGACACCGACGCATCAACGGGGTTGCTGGGCGTCGAGTTTCAGGCATCGTTCAGGGAGAGGAAGAAGAGGAGGAGGAGGCGATGCTGCCCAATGATCTTCAACTTTGTTTGGCGTTGCTTGCCATAGTTGGATGCAAGGTGAAGGTAGGCTAGGTGGCTAGGGCTTCGTGTGTTTGAGGAGAAAAGGAAGGAAGGGGGAAGATAAATAGGATACAGAGAGGAAGGGGGCGACGACTGTTGCGTTGGGCGTTGCCCATTTTGGAAGGGGGGAAATATGAGGTCACCTTGGAGGGAGAGGAAGTAGCACAGCATTGCGTTACATTTGGTTTAGGAAATCATTAATTTTTTTAATCAAATACCACTACTAAAGCCTATGGTAATTAGGATTTTAAATACCAATTCAATTGGGAAAGCAATCATTATCCAGTTAAATATAAAATTTGAACCCTATACTATTCAATACATGTAGATCCCAATTGTAACATTATTTTCATTTTTGGGAATTCTAAGTATTTTATTTAATTCCTTTAAAATAATTCATATTTTCTCTTTCTTAATATATTAGAGACTTATATAATTATCAATTAATGTGAAACTTCACTCTCAAGAAAAACAAAATATATGGAACATCAATTTGTTATTAACTTCATTTGTTTGTTATTTTAATTAATGGTTTGAAGGTTTTGCAAACTTTCTCTCTCCTAAATTTATCTTCTCATCAAATATTTTCCAAATTGAGTCAAAATTCATCCAAAGATATATTTTATTATGTTGAACACGAATTTGGCATTATTTTATTTTTTTGAAGACCTTTATTATTTTCTTTAAAACATTTAAATTTATCACTTATCTTATCCTTTTAATTTATTAGAGGCATCTAGAAACTTTCTAAAAAATGTAAAACTTGGTCTGTAAGCAATACTAAATGTGTGGAACATGATTTTGGCATTAATTAATTTGTTAACATATATTTAATATTTTTGGTCTTTAAGTCATTTTCTCTCTCCAGGATAAAATAAAATATTAAACATTGGCCAAATTAGATGAAAATTTTCCCAAAATCTTATTTCCATGCTTAGATTACGAATGTGGAGTTTGTTCCAATTTGAGAACATTAGATATTTTATTTCACCTTATTGGCTTATTTCCTATTTTCTTTTAATAAAGACTTTAATATATGCTTTTATCTTCCAAATTAGGTGATACTTTGCCCTTAAGTTTCTTTTAAGTCAAGAAAATGAGATTGATATCCAAATTATCTTCATTGGTTTCCACTTATGATTTTTGAGACAACATATTCCTCATTATCTCCTTTTGTCCATTATATACAATATTATCTCCAATTATTACATTTATCATCTCCTTTATGTATATTTCGGGATTTCCTTTCTTTTTCATATTCTAAAAAGCATTAGAAAGTTCTAGGACGAATTTATTTATTCTTTTTATCACTTGGGTGGACATTTTACATATTACACCCATTACTAAGCCCTCATTGAGGTATTTGTGCATAAAACCCAAATATTGAGAGAAAAGGTGAACAAATGCTCATTAGGCCATTATATTCTCCACAAATTACACAGAAAGGCCAAAGAAGATAGGAACGAAAGGAAAAGATGACCAAAAAGGCAAAAAGTCTAGAATTCAGTATGTTACAACACTCCACCCCTTAAAAAGGATTTCATCCCCGAAATCACTAGCAATTAGGGAAGGGTGAGTGTGCAACCTCACATCACAAAACTTCAGGTTGTTTCTCTAACCATAAATTCCACCAAACAACTCATCAACATATACATCACAAATATCTCGACATAGGTCAGGTTCTCAGGGATCACCTAGGGTTCCACTATTAAGATTATTTTTATGAGATTTAACAGTATTAACATTTTTTACTCATTAACATTATACTCATTGTGATATCACATTATCATTATATTAATTATGTCATGTTATATCCACTTTATTGCCAAAAGGATTATATTTCATATCATCCATGAAACATTATATATATATATATTTCTCATTTAGCTAACTAGGAATTTTAGCACATGTAGGGATTACTCGATTATCTCATTTGATCATTATCATTAATATTTTTAACTTAAACTTCATCATCCTTATATTATCACCATATTAATTTTGAACAAATTATTTTACATGAAATAAGACATTCTATCCAATTTGTGGTTAAGCATACAAGTATTCCAATTAATGTCACATTAGTCACTTTTATTCATATTAACGTTGTCACAATGTCACATTATCTTTATTGCTCATATTAATGTCATCATTAATTATTTTCTCATATTTATTCACTTCTTATTCATATTGAAGCCATTATATGTATTTTAATGATCAGGTGGGACATATTACATATTAATGAATTGATTCACATTAGTTGACTAATCACGTGTGTATTAGATAACAAGATAACATGCATTTCATATTGATGACTTGATTAATATGTGATCAGATGATTATATATCATTTATGTGTATCAAAGTATCTTAACTGATTATGGCACTTAACATCATTAATGTATCACGAAAGGTATTAAGGATGTATTGTTTAGGGTTAGATTATTTCAACTTAGGGTTTAGGTCAATGTGAGAATTTTATTTCACGTATTCATCCTTAGCATGCATTAATTCCGAATTATGTTATAATTATCTTAGTCATCATAGCATTAGGATTTATAGGTTCATGACTTGATCAACATCTTACAACATGACAATTACCATTGATATTCATATTATGTGCATTGTGTCTTCATTAGGGTTCAAGCATATGAGTTACTCCTTAGATGACCATTACATGTTCATTAATATGTAAACAACATGTTAGGTTATAGCTATATTTGGTCACGACCAAAGATCCAAACATACTAACCTCCTATTAATGGATTTAGAGTTTCTAAAGATAGAGTAGATAGATTTCAAGATATCACAGGGTTCCATCCCCCTAAAAAGGATTTCGTCCATGATATCTAACCACTCAAACATCAACTAACCATACTCCACCCCTTAAAGGATTCGACCCATCAAGCCAAACTACATTAGGGTTAAAGGATGAGTCTAACTCAACCATACTTAAGATTCATCATGCTTCCACTACGCACTCTGATATCTTCCCAAACACCCAAACTCTAAGGTCTAGGTTTTAGGGATAAACTTATCCAAGCATGTGGTCCTAAGGGACATAAAGAAACTATCTTGGTATCCATCCTCAAACAAGTCATCATACACATGAAACTTAGGGTTCCCAAAGATATACAACATAGAAGTCTAAGGTCACTATTGCCTAAAAGCAAACTATTTTGGAAAATTCATATTAGCTCAGGCCAGGCTAGTATCATATGGGCACGGGAGTCCTCGTAAACCAAGCTAGTGGTGCGGAGGAAAATATTGCCAGCCCCCGAAACCCTGATCCTTTCTAGACACCTTTGCTTCAAGTTTATGCCCTAATAGTTTCCTAAAGGCAAAACCTAAACAACATCAAATTATGCATATTTTAGTCATGAGTATTTTAGGATTTTATTCATCAAGATTCTAATGTGGAACTATTGAGTTCTAAGTCAACCTTTCATTAAGGTAGATCAAATCTAGGGTAACCATGTCACCTAAAGGAACTATGTAAGTCATGGATTCTAACTAGGGAGACAAAATTGAAATAGTTAGATTTCCGTCTACCATGGGCTCTGATACCATGTTGTAAAGAGTGTGAGATCACATCCTTACTAAAATATGATAATCAAAACTCATTGGAAAGCAGCGGAATAAAAATTTCTGACTAAATCAATTTCATAAAAGATTGTACAAAATACATCAAAATTCTCCCTTTTAGGGTTATATTATCATACACAACTAGGATCTAGATAGAGGGAAGTCTAGACTACTCTACTTTTGTCTCCAAGCAACATATCCATCAGCTAAGTCCATGCCAATGCTAAGATCTTCATGCCTTATCAATCACCTTGCTCCACATTTGGGTGGTCGGGAAAGCACCCAGCAAAAGGGAAGAAAAATAAAAGTATGTGTCACTAAACTATACTAAAGGTGATAAGATAAATATAACAAGTAAATTAGGCTAGGGATTCATCAAAAGATGAGACATCAAGAGTATGAGGCTTTAAACAAAGAAACTTGTCAATAACAAATATAAATAAAGGATTTGCATGTAAATTAATATGTCTACCTAACTAAGTAGGGTTGAAGCACCTACCAGACCTCTAACCTTAGGTGAGGGGAGAATAAGACATTCCCAGTCACCTATAATATTATGGGGAGAATTATAAACATTCCCCTAGGGCGATTATATACATGCCCTTTGTGGGTGGTTGTACATAAGTACCTCTACTTTACAACTAAATAGAACATATAACTACATGCTAGAAAAAGAGTTATGGAATGATTAATCAAAGGATTTATATAACATGGCAGTGGGGTATAAAAACCCAAACAAGATAATACTACAACTGATTTTTGAGGCATGAATAAATTAGGTTTTAAGAATAATGGATTAGGTCAGATTAAGCCTCATTTAGGAACATAGGTAATGGTATAAATAATTTCCCAACTGAAGGTGTAGATGCACATACCTCTTTTCACACATAAAGGTTAACTTGAATAGTATATTTTGGTCCACAAAGTCAACTTTTCATCCTAGAAACACATTATGTATATTAGCCAAGTCAAAGTGAACATATTCATTCCTATTATTTTTATATTATTATTACCCAATTCCCGACCATGTAATGTCATGTTAGGGTTTATGATTTTAATCTTTGTTGCGATAATACGTGATGCTTTACATATCTATCTTAGTTCTAGTTACCAATATTTAGTCACATAAGTTTATGTAACTCATATATATGTGGATAATAATATATATGCTTCCAATATAGGTTAATGATGTGAGTCCATATTATTCATAACATCATGCTTATCCTGTTTATTGGTGTAAGTATATTCCATATGAATATTTATTAGGTTCACTAATATACACATGCTTTGATCCAACTAACATGTCATCTAGATATATGTTTATAAAAGTATATTCCTTTACACATTATTATTATTATGTTTTTACTATTTAATTCCTAATAAGAAAATATCGTTAGATGAATTCTTATACAGATTTCAAGTTCCCTTGAATGAATTTAGATGCGAGTGTTCCCTAGATCCATATGTATTTCTAATTATCATGTAATGCACCTATATATATATATATATATATATATATATATATATATATATATATATATAATATATATATATATATATATATATATGTATATATATATGATTTCTAATGTAAAGGATACATTAAAATAGGGATACTCCCACTAATGATTATTAGGGTTTTGTAAGTATACAATAAGCAATTAGGATGATTCATTAATCATTTTTGGTATCAATCCACCCGGGTCTTATATAATATCTTCTATTTAATATCAAGTCTCCACTTTAACATATCATTATAGGTTTGATTTCATGCAATCTAATATTTACATTTGTATACAACAAAGTTGATAGGTAAGATAAATGACTAGTTCACGTTATGGTTTTAAATAACTAGATTGTCCTTACTCCATACTTAACCCATCTTTATAATCTATTTTCTAAAACAAAACTATTGAAAGTGAAATGAAGACTTTCATATCTAGAGTTACCATGGGGGTTGCATGTCTGGTTGATTCACAACAATATGGGGACCCAAACACATCATCACGTTCTCTATGATCATGTGACCCAGGAAGAAGCAGCATGCAATGAGCCACCATCGTCAGGTAGAATGGAGGTGTTTGCAGATGTCATGGTGTTGTAGATCTAGTGGTTGTGAACGATGGCGTCGCTGTCAAGGTCGATGATGTTGCACTTGGTGGCTACTCTGCCTTACTGTCAGTGTGTGATGGCATCAGGGTTGCTCTGGAAGTGGTGTTGTGGGTGTTGGGGCATCGCATCGTCAGGGCGTCAGGGAGTTGCAGCGTCAGGGTGTCAGAAGGGCAGGTGGTAGTGACGCTAACGCAGCGTCGAGGTGTCGGTTGGGTAGGTGTTAGTAACGCTGACGCAGCGTCGGGGGCTGCTGGGCATCGAGGGTCAGATGAGAAGGTGTTAACGACACCGACGCAGCGTCGAGGTTGCTGGGCGTCAAGTTCCAGGCGTCGTTCAGGGAGAGGAAGAAGAAGAGGAGGAGGTGATGCTGCCCAATGATCCTCAACTTTGTCTGGCGTTTCTCGCCACGGTTGGATGCAAGGTGAGGGTAGGATAGGTGGCTAGGGCTTCGTGTGTTTGAGGAGAAAAGGAAGGAAGGGGGAAGATAAATAGGATATAGAGAGGAAGGGGGGCGACGACTGTTGCGTTGGGCGTTGCCCATTTTTGAAGGGGGGAAATGTGAGGTCACGTTGGAGGGAGAGGAAGTAACGCAGTGTTGCGTTACATTTGGTTTAGGAAATTATTAATTTATTTAATCAAATACCACTACTAAATCCTATGGTAATTAGGATTTTAAATACCAATTCAATTGGGAAAGCAATCATTATCCAGTTAAATATAAAATTTGAACCATATACTATTCAATACATGTAGATCCCAATTGTAACATTAGTTTTCATTTTTGGGAATTCTAAGTATTTTATTTAATTCCTTTAAAATAATTCGTATTTTCTCTTTATTAATATATTAGAGACTTATATAATTATCAATTAATGTGAAACTTGACTCTCAAGAAAAACAAAATATATGGAACATGAATTTTTTATTAACTTCATTTGTTTGTTATTTTAATTAATGGTTTGAAGGTTTTACACACTTTCTCTCTCCTAAATTTATCTTCTCATCAAATATTTTCCAAATTGAGTCAAAATCCATCCAAAGATATATTTTAACATGTTGAACACTAATTTGGCATTATTTTTATTTTTTTGAAGACCTTTATTATTTTATTTAATACATTTATATTTTATCACTTATCTTATCCCTTTAATTTATTAGAGGCATCTAGAAACTTTCTAAAAAATTTAAAACTTGGTCTATAAGCAATAATAAATGTGTGGAACATGATTTTGGCATTAATTATTTTTTTAACATATATTTAATATTTTTGGTCTTTAAGTCATTTTCTCTCTCCTGGGTAAAATAAAATATTAAACATTGGCCAAATTAGATGAAAATTTTCCCAAAAGCTTATTTCCATGCTTAGATTACGAATGTGGAGTTAGTTCCAATTTGAGAACATTATATATTTTATTTCACCTTATTGGCTTATTTCCTATTTTCTTTTAATAAAGACTTTAATATATGCTTTTATCTTCCAAATTAGGTGATACTTGGCCCTTAAGTTTCTTTTAAGTCAAGAAAATGAGATTGATATCCAAATTATCTTCATTGGTTTCCACTTATGATTTTTGAGACAACATATTCCTCATTATCTCCTTTTATCCATTATATACCATATCATCTCCAATTATTACATTTATCATCTCCTTTATGTATATTTCGGGATTTCCTTTCTTTTTCATATTCTAAAAAGCATTAGAAAGTTCTAGGACGAATTTATTTATTCTTTTTATCACTTGGGTGGACATTTTACATATTACACCCATTACTAAGCCCTCATTGAGGTATTTGTGCATAAAACCCAAATATTGAGAGAAAAGGCGAACAAATGCTCATTAGGCCATTATATTCTCCACAAATTACATAGAAAGGCCAAAGAAAATAGGAATGAAAGGAAAAGATGACCAAAAAGGCAAAAAGTCTAGAATTCAGTATGTTACAACACTCCACCCCTTAAAGAGGATTTCGTCCCCGAAATCACTAGCAACTAGGGAAGGGTGAGTGTGCAACCTCACATCACAAAACTTCAGGTTGTTTCTCCAACCATAAATTCCACCAAACAACTCATCAACATATACATCACAAATATCTCGACATAGGTCAGGTTCTCAGGGATCACCTAGGGTTCCACTATTAAGATTATTTTTATGAGATTTAACAGTATTAACATTTTTTACTCATTAACATTATACTCATTGTGATATCATATTATCATTATATTAATTATGTCATGTTATATCCACTTTATTGCCAAAAGGATTATATTGCATATCATCCGTGAAACATTATATATATACATATATATATTTCTCATTTAGCTTACTAGGAATTTTAGCACAAGTAGGGGTTACTCGATTATCTCATTTGATCATTATCATTAATATTTTGAACTTAAACTTCGTCATCCTTATATTATCACCATATTAATTTTGAACAAATTATTTTACATGAAATAAGACATTCTATCCAATTTGTGGTTAAGCATACAACTATTCCAATTAATGTCACATTAGTCACTTATATTCATATTAATGTTGTCACAATGTCACATTATCTTTATTGCTCATATTAATGTCATCATTAATTATTTTCTCATATTTATTCACTTCTTATTCATATTGAAGCCATTATATGTATTTTAATGATCAAGGTGGGACATATTACATATTAATGAATTGATTCACATTAGTTGACTAATCACGTGTGTATTAGATAACAAGACAACATGCATTTCATATTGATGACTTGATTAATATGTGATCAGATGATTATATATCATTTATGTGTATCAAAGTATCTTAACTGATTATGGCACTTAAGATCATTAATGTATCACGAAAGGTATTAAGGATGTATTGTTTAGGGTTAGATTATTACAACTTAGGGTTTAGGTCAACGTGAGAATTTTATTTCACGTATTCATCCTTAGCATGCATTAATTCCGAATTATGTTATAATTATCTTAGTCATCATAGCATTAGGGTTTATAGGTTCATGACTTGATCAACATCTTACATCATGACAATTACCATTGATATTCATATTATGTGCATTGTGTCTTCATTAGGGTTCAAGCATATGAGTTACTCCTTAGATGACCATTACATGTTCATTAATATGTAAACAACATGTTAAGTTATAGCTATATTTGGTCACGACCAAAGATCCAAACATACTAACCTCCTATTAATGGAGTTAGAGTTTCTAAAGATAGATTAAATAGATTTCAAGATATCATAGGGTTCCATCCCCCTAAAAAGGATTTCGTCCATGAAATCTAACCACTCAAACATCAAATAACCATACTCCACCCCTTAAAGGGTTCGACCCATCAAGCCAAACTACATTAGGGTTAAAGGATGAGTCTAACTCAACCATACTCAAGATTCATCATGCTTCCACTACGCACTCTGATATCCTCCCAAACACCCAAACTCTAAGGTCTGGGTTTAGGGATAAACTTATCCAAGCATGTGGTCCTAAGGGACATAAAGAAACTATCTTGGTATCCATCCTCAAACAAGTCATCATACACATGAAACTTAGGGTTCCCAAAGATATACAACATATAAGTCTAAGGTCACTATTGCCTAAAAGCAAACTATTTTGGACAATTCATATTAGTTCAGGCCAGGCTAGTATCATATGGGCATGGGAGTCCTCGTAAACCAAGCTAGTGGTGCGGAGGAAAATATTGTTAGCCCCCGAAACCCTGATCCTTTCTAGACACCTTTGCTTCAAGTTTATACCCTAATAGTTTCCTAAAGGCAAAACCTAAACAACATCAAATTATGCATATTTTAGTCATGAGTATTTTAGGGTTTTATTCATCAAGATTCTAATGTGGAACTATTGAGTTCTAAGTCAACCTTTAATCAAGGTAGATCCAATCTAGGGTAACCATGTCACCTAAAGGAACTATGTAAGTCATGGATTCTAACAAGGGAGACAAAATTGAAATAGTCATATTTCCGACTACCTGGGCTCTGATACCATGTTGTAAAGAGTGCGAGATCACCTCCTTACTAAAATATGATAATCAAAACTCATTGGAAAGCAGCGGAATAAAAATTTCTGACTAAATCAATTTCATAAAAGATTGTACAAAATACATCAAAATTCTCCCTTTTAGGGTTATATTATCATACACAACTGGGATCTAGATAGAGGGAAGTCTACACTACTCCACTTTTATCTCCAAGCAACATATCCATCAGCTAAGTCCATGCCAATGCTAAGATCTTCATGCCTTATCCATCACCTTGCTCCACATTTGGGTGGTCGGGAAAGCACCCAGCAAAAGGGAAGAAAAATAAAAGTATGTGTCACTAAACTATACCAAAGGTGACAAGATAAATATAACAAGTAAATTAGGCTAGGAATTCATCAAAACATGAGACATCAAGAGTATGAGGCTTTAAACAAAGAAACTTGTCAATAACAAATATAAATAAAGGATTTGCATGTAAATTAATATGTCTACCTAACTAAGTAGGGTTGCAGCACCTACCAGACCTCTAACCTTAGGTGAGGGGAGAATAAGACATTCCCAGTCACCTATAATATTATGGGGAGAATTATAAACTTTCCCCTAGGGTGATTATATACATGTCTATGTGGGTGGTTGTACATAAGTACCTCTACTTTACAATTAAATAGAACATATAACTACATGCTAGAAAAAGAGTTATGGCAAGATTAATCAAAGGATTTATATAACATGGCAGTGGGGTATAAAAACCCAAACAAGATAATACTACAACTGATTTTTGAGGCATGAATAAATTAGGTTTCAAGAATAATGGATTAGGTCAGATTAAGCCTCATTTAGGAACATAGGTAATGGTATAAATAATTTCCCAACTGAAGGTGTAGATGCACATACCTCTTTTCACACATAAAGGTTAACTTGAATAGTATACTTTGGTCCACAAAGTCAACTTTTCATCCTATAAACACATTATGTATATTAGCCAAGTCAAAGTGAACATATTCATTCCTATTATATTTTTATATTATTATTACCCAATTCCCGACCATGTAATGTCATGTTAGGGTTTATGATTTTAATCTTTGTTGAGATAATATGTGATGCTTTACATATCTATCTTAGTTCTAGTTACCAATATTTAGTCACATAAGTTTATGTAACTCATATATATGTGGATAATAATATATATGCTTCCAATATAGGTTTAATGATGTGAGTCCATATTATTCCTAACATCATGCTTACCCTGTTTATTGGTGTAAGTATATTCCATATGAATATTTATTAGGTTCACTAATATACACATGCTTTGATCCAACTAACATGTCATCTAGATATATGTTTATAAAAGTATATTCCTTTACACATTATTATTATTATGTTTTTACTATTTAATTCCTAAGAAGAAAATATCGTTAGATGAATTCTTATTCAGATTTCAAGTTCCCTTGAATTAATTTAGATGAGAGTGTTCCCTAGATCCATATGTATTTCTAATTATCATGTAATGCATATATATATATATATATATATATATATGATTTCTAATGTAAAGGATACATTAAAATAGGGATACTCCCACTTATGATTCTTAGGGTTTGGTAAGTATACAATAAGCAACTAGGATGATTCATTAATCATTTTTGGTATCAATCCACCCGGGTCTTATATAATATCTTCTATTTAATATCAAATCTCCACTTTAACATATGATTACAGGTTTGATTTCATGCAATCTAATATTTACATTTGTATACAACAAAGTTGATAGGTAATATAATTGACTAGTTCAAGTTATGGTTTTAAATAACTAGATTATCCTTACTCCATACTTAACCCATCTTTATAATCTATTTTCTAAAACAAAACTATTGAAAGTGAAATGAAGACTTACATATCTAGAGTTACCATGGGGGTTGCATGTCTGGTTGATTCACAACAAGATGGGGACCCAAACACATCATCACGTTCTCTATGATCATGTGACCCAGGAAGAAGCAGCATGCAATGAGTCACCATTGTCAGGTTGAATGGAGGTGTTTGCAGATGTCATGGTGTTGCAGATCTAGTGGTTTCGAACGATGGTGTCATTGTCAAGGTCGACGACGTTGCACTTGGTGGCTACTCTGCCCTGCTGTCAGTGTGTGATGGTGTCAGGGTTGCTCTGGAAGTGGTGTTGTTGGCGTCGGGGCGTCGCAGTGTCAGGGCGTCAGTGTTTTGCAGCGTCAGGGCGTCAGAAGGGCAGGTGGTAGTGACGCTAATGCAGCATCAAAGCATCAGTTGGACAGGTGTTAGTAATGCCGACGTAGCGTCGGGGGCTGCTGGGCGTCGAGGGTCAAATGAGAAGGTGTTAACGACACTGACACAGCGTCGGGGTTGTTGGGTGTCGAGTTTCAAGCATCATTCAGGGAGAGGAAGAAGAAGAGGAGGAGGCGACGCTTCCCAATGATCCTCAACTTTGTCTGGCATTGCTCGCCACGGTTGGATGCAAGGTGAGGGTAGGCTAGGTGGCTAGGGCTTCGTGTGTTTGAGGAGAAAAGGAAGGAAGGGGGAATATAAATAGGATACAGAGAGGAAGGGGGCAACGACTGTTGTGTTGGGTGTTGCCCGTTTTGGAAGGGGGAAAACGTGAGGTCGCGTTGGAGGGAGAGGAAGTAACGCAGTGTTGCGTTACATTTGGTTTAGGAAATCATTAATTTGTTTAATCAAATACCACTACTAAAGCCTATGGTAATTAGGATTTTAAATACCAATTCAATTGGGAAAGCAATCATTATCCAATTAAATATAAAATGTGAACCCTATAATATTCAATACATGTAGATCCCAATTGTAACATTAGTTTTCATTTTTGGGAATTCTAAGTATTTTATTTTATTCCTTTAAAATAATTCATATTTTCTCTTTCTTAATATATTAGAGACTTATATAATTATCAATTAATGTGAAACTTCACTATCAAGAAAAACAAAATATATGGAACATGAATTTGATATTAACTTCATTTGTTTGTTATTTTAATTAATGGTTTGAAGGTTTTACACACTTTCTCTCTCCTAAATTTATCTTCTCATCAAATATTTTTCAAATTGAGTCAAAATTCATCCAAAGATATATTTTAACATGTTGAACACGAATTTGGCATTATTTATTTTTTTTGAAGACCTTTATTATTTTATTTAATACATTTAAATTTTATCACTTATCTTATCCTTTTAATTTATTATAGGCATCCAGAAACTTTCTAAAAAATGTAAAACTTGGTCTATAAGCAATACTAAATGTGTGGAACACGATTTTGGCATTAATTATTTTTTTAACATATATTTAATATTTTTGGTCTTTGTCATTTTCTCTCTGCTGGATAAAATAAAATATTAAACATTGGCCAAATTAGATGAAAATTTTCCCAAAAGCTTATTTCCATGCTTAGATTGTGAATGTGGAGTTAGTTCCAATTTGAGAACATTAGATATTTTATTTCACCTTATTGGCTTATTTCCTATTTTCTTTTAATAAAGACTTTAATATATGCTTTTATCTTCCAAATTAGGTGATACTTGGCCCTTAAATTTCTTTTAAATCTAGAAAATGAGTTTGATATCCAAATTATCTTCATTGGTTTCCACTTATGATTTTTGAGACAATATATTCCTCATTATCTCCTTTTATCCATTATATACCATATTATCTCCAATTACTACATTTATCATCTCCTTTATGTATATTTCGGGATTTCCTTTCTTTTTCATATTCTAAAAAGCATTAGAAAGTTCTAGGACGAATTTATTTATTCTTTTTATCACTTGGGTGGACATTTTACATATTACACCCATTACTAAGTCCTCATTGAGGTATTTGTGCATAAAACCCAAATATTGAGAGAAAAGGTGAACAAATGCTAA
The DNA here is from genome assembly GCA_963693085.1 of Alisma plantago-aquatica. Lineage (NCBI taxonomy): Eukaryota > Viridiplantae > Streptophyta > Magnoliopsida > Alismatales > Alismataceae > Alisma > Alisma plantago-aquatica. The sequence goes on from OY856414.1 coordinate 464,447,704, forward strand.
TTAGGCCATTATATTCTCCACAAATTACACAGAAAGGCCAAAGAAGATAGGAATGAAAGGAAAAGATGACCAAAAAGGCAAAAAGTCAAGAATTCAGTATGTTACAACACTGCACCCCTTAAAGAGGATTTCATCCCCAAAATCACTAGCAATTAGGGAAGGGTGAGTGTGCAACCTCACATCACAAAACTTCAGGTTGTTTCTCCAACCATAAATTCCACCAAACAACTCATCACCATATACATCACAAACATCTCGACATAGGTCAGGTTCTCAGGGATCACCATGGGTTCCACTATTAAGATTACTTTTATGAGATTTAATAGTATTAACATTTTTTACTCATTAACATTATACTCATTGTGATATCACATTATCATTATATTAATTATGTAATGTTATATCCACTTTATTGCCAAAATGATTATATTGCATATCATCCATGAAACATTATATATATACATATATATATATATATATATATCATTTATCTTACTAGGAATTTTAGCACAAGTAGGGGTTACTCGATTATCTCATTTGATCATTATCATTAATATTTTGAACTTAAACTTCATCATCCTTATATTATCACCATATTAATTTTGAACAAATTATTTTACTTGAAATAAGACATTTATTCCAATTTGTGGTTAAGCATACAACTATTCCAATTAATGTCACATTAGTCACTTATATTCATATTGACGTTGTCACAATGCCACATTATCTTTATTGCTCGTATTAATGTCATCATTAATTATTTTCTCATATTTATTCACTTCTTATTCATATTGAATCCATTATATGTATTTTAATGATCAAGGTGGGACATATTACATATTAATGAATTGATTCACATTAGTTGACTAATCACGTGTGTATTAGATAACAAGACAACATGCATTTCATATTGATGACTTGATTAATATGTGATCAGATGATTATATATCATTTATGTGTATCAAAGTATCTTAACTGATTATGGCACTTAACATCATTAATGTATCACGAAAGGTATTGAGGATGTATTGTTTAGGGTTAGATTATTACAACTTAGGGTTTAGGTCAACGTGAGCATTTTATTTCACGTATTCATACTTTGCATGCATTGATTCCGAATTATGTTATAATTATCTTAGTCATCATATCATTAGGGTTTATAGGTTCATGACTTGATCAACATCTTACATCATGACAATTACCATTGATATTCATATTATGTGCATTGTGTCTTCATTAGGGTTCAAGCATATGAGCTACTCCTTAAATGACCATTACATGTTCATTAATATGTAAACAACACGTTAGGTTATAGCTATATTTGGTCACAACCAAAGATCCAAACATACTAACCTCCTATTAATGGAGTTAGAGTTTCTAAAGATAGAGTAGATAGATTTCAGAATATCACAGGGTTCCATCCCCCTAAAAAGGATTTCGTCCATGAAATCTAACCACTCAAACATCAACAAACCATACTCCACCCCTTAAAGGGTTTGACCCATCAAGCCAAACTACATTAGGGTTAAAGGATGAGTCTAACTCAACCATACTCAAGATTCATCATGCTTCCACTGTGCACTCTGATATCTTCCCAAACACCCAAACTCTAAGGTCTAGGTTTTAGGGATAAACTTATCCAAGCATGTGGTCCTAAGGGACATAAAGAAACTATCTTGGTATCCATCCTCAAACAAGTCATCATACACATGAAACTTAGGGTTCCCAAATATATACAACATAGAAGTCTAAGGTCACTATTGCCTAAAAGTAAACTATTTTGTACAATTCATATTAGCTCAGGCCAGGCCAGTATCATATGGGCACGAGAGTCCTCGTAAACCAACCTAGTGGTGCGGAGGAAAATATTGCCAGCCCCCAAAACCCTGATCCTTTCTAGACACCTTTGTTTCAAGTTTATGCCCTAATAGTTGCCTAAAGGCAAAACCTAAACAACATCAAATTATGCATATTTTAGTCATGAGTATTTTAGGGTTTTATTCATCAAGATTCTAATGTGGAACTATTGAGTTCTAAGTCAACCTTTCATCAAGGTAGATCAAATCTAGGGTAACCATGTCACCTAAAGGAACTATGTAAGTCATGGATTCTAACTAGGGAGACAAAACTGAAATAGTCATATTTCTGACTACCATGGGCTCTGATACCATGTTGTAAAGAGTGTGAGATCACCTCCTTACTAAAATATGATAATCAAAACTCATTAGAAAGCAGCGGAATAAAATTTCTGACTAAATCAATTTCATAAAAGATTGTACAAAATACATCAAAATTCTCCCTTTTAGGGTTATATTATCATACAAAACTAGGATCTATATAGAGGGAAGTCTATACTACTCCACTTTTGTCTCCAAGCAACATATCCATCAGCTAAGTCCATACCAATGCTAAGATCTTCATGCCTTATCCATCACCTTGCTCCACATCTGGGTGGTTGGAAAAGCACCCAGCAAAAGGGAAGAAAAATAAAAGTATGTGTCACTAAACTATACTAAAGGTGACAAGTTAAATATAACAAGTAAATTAGGCTAGGGATTCATCAAAAGATGAGACATCAAGAGTATGAGGCTTTAAACAAAGAAACTTGCTAATAACAAATATAAATAAAGGATTTGCATGTAAATTGATATGTCTACCTAACTAAGTAGGGTTGAGGCACCTACCGGACCTCTAACCTTAGGTGACGGGAGAATAAGACATTCCCAGTCACCTATAATATTATGGGGAGAATTATAAACATTCCCCTAGGTCGATTATATGCATGCCCTATGTGGGTGGTTGTACATAAGTACCTCTACTTTACAATTAAATAGAACATATAACTACATGCTAGAAAAAGAGTTATGGCAAGATTGATCAAAGGATTTATATAACATGGAAGTGGGGTATAATAACCCATACAAGATAATACTACAACTGATTTTTGAGGCATGAATATATTAGGTTTCAATAATAATGGATTAGGTCAGATTAAGCCTCATTTAGGAACATAGGTAATGGTATAAATAATTTCCCAACTGAAGGTGTAGATGCACATACCTCTTTTCACACATAAAGGTTTACTTGAAGTATACTTTGGTCCACAAAGTCAACTTTTTATCCTAGAAACACATTATGTATATTAGCCAAGTCAAAGTGAACATATTCATTCCTATTATATTTTTACATTATTATTACCCGATTCCCGACCATATAATGTCATGTTAGGGTTTATGATTTTAATCTTTGTTGAGATAATATGTGATGCTTTACATATCTATCTTAGTTATAGTTACCAATATTTAGTCACATAAGTTTATGTAACTCATATATATGTGGATAATAATATATATGCTTCCAATATAGGTTTAATGATGTGAGTCCATATTATTCCTAACATCATGCTTACCTTGTTTATTGGTGTAAGTATAGTCCATATGAATATTTATTAGGTTCACTAATATACACATGCTTTGATCCAACTAACATGTCATCTAGATATATGTTTATAAAAGTATATTCCTTTACATATTATTTTTATTTTTTTTACTATTTAATTCCTAAGAAGAAAATATTGTTAGATGAATTCTTATACAGATTTCAAGTTCTCTAGGATGAATTTAGATGAGAGTGTTCCCTAGATCCATATGTATTTCTAATTATCATGTAATGCACCTATATATATATATATATATATATATATATATATATATATATATATATATATATATATATGATTTCTAATGTACAGGATACATTAAAATAGGGATACTCCCACTAATGATTCTTAGGATTTGGTAAGTATACAATAAGCAATTAGGATGATTCATTAATCCTTTTTGGTATCAATCCACCCGGGTCTTATATAATATCTTCTATTTAATATCAAGTATCCACTTTAACATATCATTACAGGTTTGATTTCATGCAATCTAATATTTACATTTGTATACAACAAAGTTGATAGGTAAGATAATTGACTAGTTCATGTTATGGTTTTAAATAACTAGATTATCCTTACTCCATACTTAACCCATCTTTATAATCTATTTTCTAAAACAAAACTATTGAAAGTGAAATGAAGACTTACATGTCTAGAGTTACCATGGGAGTTGCATGTCTGGTTGATTCACAACAAGATGGGGACCCAAACACAACATCACGTTCTCTATGATCATGTGACCTAGGAAGAAGCAGCATGCAATGAGTCACCATCGTCAGGTTGAATGTAGGTGTTTGCAGACATCTTGGTGTTGCAGATCTAGTGGTTGCGAACAATGGTGTCACTGTCAAGGTCGACAACGTTGCACTTGGTGGCTACGATGCCCTACTGTCAGTGTGTCATGGCGTCAGGGTTGCTCTGGAAGTGGTGTTGTGGGTTTCGGGGCATCATAACGTCGGGGCATCATAGCGTCAGGGCATCAGGGCATCACAGCATCAGGGCATTAGAAGGGCAGGTGGTAGTGATGCTAACGCATCGTCGAGGTGTCGATTGGGCAGGTGTTAGTAACACCGACGCAGCGTCGGGGGCTGTTGGGCATTAAGGGTTGTTGGGCGTCGAGGATCAGATGAGAAGGTGTTAACAACACCGACGCAGCATCGGGGTTGCTGGGTGTCGAGTCTTAGGCGTCTTTCAGGGAGAGGAAGAAGAGGAGGAGGAGGCAACGCTGCCCAATGATCCTCAACTTTGTCTGGCGTTGCTCACCACAGTTGGATGCAAGGTGAGGGTAGGCTAGGTGGCTAGGGCTTTGTGTGTTTGAGGAGAAAAGGAAGGAAGGGGGCGTTGCCCGTTTTGGAAGGGGGGAAATGTGAGGTCACGTTGGAGGGAGAGGAAGTAACGCAGTGTTGTGTTACATTTGGTTTAGGAAATCATTAATTTGTTTAATCAAATACCACTACTAAATCCTATGGTAATTAGGATTTTAAATACCAATTCAATTGGGAAAGCAATCATTATCCAGTTAAATATAAAATTTGAACCCTATACTATTCAATACATGTAGATCCCAATTGTAACATTAGTTTTCATTTTTGGGAATTCTAAGTATTTTATTTAATTCCTTTAAAATAATTTGTATTTTCTCTTTCTTAATATATTAGAGACTTATATAATTATCAATTAATGTGAAACTTCACTCTCAAGAAAAACAAAATATATGGAACATGAATTAATTATTAACTTCATTTGTTTGTTATTTTAATTAATGGTTTGAAGGTTTTGCACACTTTCTCTCTCCTAAATTTATCTTCTCATCAAATATTTTCCAAATTGAGTCAAAATTCATCCAAAGATATATTTTAACATGTTGAACACGAATTTGGCATTATTTTAATTTTTTTGAAGACTTTTATTATTTTATTTAATACATTTATATTTTATCACTTATTTTATCCTTTTAATTTATTAGAGGCATATAGAAACTTTCTAATAATGTAATACTTGGTCTATAAGCAATACTAAATGTGTAGAACACGATTTTGGCATTAATTAATTTTTTTTCAACATATATTTAATATTTTTGTTCTTTCAGTCATTTTCTCTCTCCTGAATAAAATAAAATATTAAACATTGGCCAAATTAGATGAAAATTTTCCCAAAAGCTTATTTCCATGCTTATATTACGAATGTGGAGTTAGTTTTCCAATTTGAGAATATTAGATATTTTATTTCACCTTATTGGCTGATTTCCTATTTTCTTTTAATAAAGACTTTAATATATGCTTTTATCTTCCAAATTAGGTGATACTTGGCCCTTAAGTTTCTTTTAAATCAAGAAAATGAGATTGATATCCAAATTATCTTCATTGGTTTCCACTTATGATTTTTGAGACAATATATTCCTCATTATCTCCTTTTATCCATTATATACCATATTATCTCCAATTATTACATTTATCGTCTCCTTTATGTATATTTCGGGATTTCCTTTCTTTTTCATATTCTAAAAAGCATTAGAATGTTCTCGGACGAAATTATTTATTCTTTTTATCACTTGGGTGGACATTTTACATATTATACCCATTACTAAGCCCTCATTGAGGTATTTGTGCATAAAACCCAAATATTGAGAGAAAAGGTGTACAAATGCTCATTAGGCCATTATATTCTCCACAAATTACACAGAAAGGCCAAAGAAGATAGGAATGAAAGGAAAAGATGGAAAAGATGACCAAAAAGGCAAAAAGTCTAGAATTCGATTTGTTACATCCGTTGTTTTGCATACACATTTTCTACCTAAGTAGAAGAAAAATCACACTTTAGATGGTATGGAAAAATGATGGAATCAAAAAGATATGAACTAGCAAGTTGATAAATGAAATTAAAATGTTCTGTTGTCCCCAGCAACGATGCCAATTTTTTTGATGGAGCCTCCACTCGCGTGGAGTTGCATGCACCACTAAAAATCCTAGAGATAGTAAGTCTCTAAGTTTAGCCTTGTGTGTGCTATGATAAGATCTCCACCCACATATGCTAAGGTACGTGGAATTCTTATCATAGTACAGTTGAGGGTCGAATCCATGAGACAACGGTCTTGTTAAGGATTAACAAGATGGAAAATGTTATAATTCTACTTATCTACTCAAGAGTTGATATCTAGATCGAGGAGTTGATGTGATGATTCAACTAGTATGCAAATGTAAATTAAATAGCAGGAAAGCAAACTTAAGATTGTAAACAATATATGGAAACCACTAGGATGTGATCGAGTTTCACCACCACTACGCATGGATCATAACATACATCATAATAACATGGCTTTCAATAAGAGTCTAAATAGTTAGTGTCTTTATAGACTTAGCTTCCTTTTGAATAGCTAACTATGAGAAACATGGGAGTATTGTAATGACAGCCATCCCCGAATGAATGGTCCCTTACTTTGCATCACTTCCTTTGCAAAATGTGTTCTTCGACCTATCAAAGTTGTACTTTTATACGTCAACAGATTCCATTTCATAGTATGAAAGTACAACGATGGAGGTGAGTTTGCTCCACTCCTTGAAAAGCATTTCTAGATACCGAAATAGATATATGGTGACTACATACATCAAGAACCAACATACAATCGATAATCGAATCTAAAAGCACAAACATGGACAATTCGTACTAGCAGATAATAAGTAACGCAGGTTGGTGATCAAGCAACAAGAATTCATTAAACGATTGATGTTGAACTGAAAAGATAGTATTTTTTTATTGCAAAGTCATGAATTACAATGCATGGAATGAAAACATGGATAGCGGGGCTACTCCCTGCACCCTAGTGTATGGAACTACTCACTCATGGCAAGAATAAAGAAGGATATAAGAGAGGAGAAGGAAAACATCATCTCCACATAGGAGGGAGGAAGGCCGACCCCTTAGAGTAGATAATAACTATCTTCACACTACGTGGTTGCCTTGGTGATGAATCCTTCACTTCCCACCTTCTATGTCAATGAGAGAGAAAGTAAGATTATGGATGGAGTGTGGATCTTAGATCGGCAGCCTTGGGGCGAAGGATGGAACATGAAGTAGCTCTCAAACAATGGAAGCAACCTTTGGGCATCTATGACCTACCCTCCCAATGAGGACACCTTGAGTCCTATTTATAGGCTCCAAGGGGGTCTTGAATGGTCTTGAATCATTTAGATCTTCACGGTCTAGATACCGTTTGGATCCTCATGGTCTTGGGACCGGTAGCCTTTCACTCGGTCTTGGGATCGATGAGTTTTCATTCGGTCTTGGGACCGATGGGTCTTCACTCGGTCTTGGGACCGTTTGGCCTTCACTCGGTCTTGGGACCGTTTGGATCTTCATTCGGTCTTGGGACCGGTAAGCTTCACTTGGTCTTGGGATCGTTTGGGTCCTCACGGTCTTGGGACCGATTGGACCTTCACGGTCTTGGGACCATTTTGGTTGAGACTTTTGTAATTTTTTTGGGTTTATCTATAAGAAGAAAAGTGAAATATTAGTCTATTGGTATATTCACAATAAAGATAGAAAGTTAAGTATTTAATCTAATTTATCTAAGAAAGAGTATGGAAAACTAAGAAAAACTAGTAAGGTAACATCACAAAATGGGAGGTTATCAGTTCCCCTATACACACCTTCTCCTATCCACTACCAGTTAGTAGTTTAGGGAAATTCATTGGCATATGGCTTGTTGTTCAGTTTGGTAATCTAAATTAAAGAATATTTTTTACATGTTATCACCCCCAACCAAATTGACAAGTGCATTCTCCCTAACAGCCCACATTTCTCTTAATTGGATTAAAACACTAATTGTCGTCTTGCTTAGATAGTCTTTATTTGTTTAGCTCTTTACTTTCTTAACTAGAGTCTTGCCTTATTCTTCCCTTGTTCTTTCCAGTCTAGGTCTTTAATTGCTCTTGTGCTTAGTTTGCTAGTATAGTCCTAGTGCTATCTCTTGCCTTTTCTTACTCAGTGTAACTTGTTCTTTTCTTGCTTAGTTTGGCATTCCTTGCTTTGTAGAACTAATTGTATAGGGTAATTTAGGTTTTATTATTGTTCTCCTTTAATTGTTTTCTTGACCCATATTAGTGTAAATAACTCAAAATCAACCTTCAAACCCTTCAACCCTAGACCTCGTAATAGGAACCTAGCCAAAACTAACCTAGCTCTAGTGCCCCCTTTTCTCTCTTGGGTTCGATCCCTAACTTGTCGCTTTCCTATACTATAACATGACCCCATGTTCTTGCGGGTGAAGTGTGTTAGTTTATGTCTGCAAGCCTATTAGGGATCTATAAGTTCGAAAGGTCCCAAGTATGTTTGATCCTTTGATGTGTGCATGTAGTCAAGATTCAAATAAATTAGATTTGTATACCTCAGGGTTGGAAAGACGCACCAAGCTTTCTGGCATCGTTGTCAGGGATAGAAAGTGTCGTATCTCCCTAGTAGTTGTGGTGTGATCTCTCCCCTTAAGCATCACCTCTTGTTAGGTTTCTTGGTTGCTTTTGAGAAACACCCCAAGGTATCAAAAGAAAAAGGCAAAAATGATGGTGATTTGCCATACAAGTTGCACTGTGCTTTTGTACCTTTTGCCATATATGAATTCTTTTGAAATCAAATGTGTGTGACAACAATTCAAAGATAAACATCTAGATCAGATCCTTCTACTTCTCCATCAAATATCCTCATCCACCAATGATTATCATAAGCATAAAAATCAAGTCTACTAGGTCATGTGTAAAATCTCTCAAATTTGAGCAGAATATGTAGATGTAGTGTACACCACCTCTCTCGGTGCTAAATGAAAACACCTACAAATCATAGTGCAACAACCAAAAGACTTAACTATCCCTCCTCTTTTGGATCAAGATAAAAATTCTCTCAGCTAGAGTTAACCAATAGATTACATCCACTCTAAACAAACCAAACAGATTCCAATATATAATATGATTGCAAGGAGACTGTAATGACTCCCTCTGTAAGACCTCTGACATGGCTTTATGGTTAAATATGCTTGATCAAATTAATTGGGTTCTTAATTCCTTAATCAAACCTTAGATCATTCTTTGATCAAGTGAAAAGATATGTTTCAAATTGGTCCAGTTTGGACTTTGTTTGCTTAAGTTTTACAATTTATGTGCTTGTGTGGACCATTATGCAATTTTCTCATTTCTAGGGTTCTATCTATAATTTTCACACATGTTGTGCTTATATGAAAAAATACACCATCGTATGTTTTTCTTGTCTGTTCCACTAGGATTGAGAACTTAGGGTTTCTCACCTAAGTATAGAGATTGATGGTTTCACCTTGAGTGATGAAGATTCGATGGAATCACCAAGTCAGTGAATGATTTGAAGGTTTCTCCTTATGGTAGAGGATCTGTGATAGAGTGAGTTTTCCAAATACCTTTTTTATTCTCAATTATGTTCACTAATCTCCTTAAATCATTTAATCTTAATTACTTAACCTTTTGGGACCCTCCACCTCAAAATATGATAATTAATTTGAATAATATGCACTATGTGACTTTCAATAGGTTAATTATCTACTTTAATCAAAGTAGGACATTAAAGGATATAACTTTAATATATGGCTCCAAAACTTTTTCTATAAATTCCACACATCATCGTGAGCCTTTGGTCCAAATTTCACCTCATTTGGACATTCCTAAAATTTTCTATGATTTATTGAAGTTTTCAGTGCATTATTTAAACTAGGACCTAAGTTCTGACTTTTATTGAGATGTGGGACATTTATGTGTCCCACCCGCCTTGTTTACCTTAGGCACGAGAGGCTTAAGTGATAAGGAATCATGACCACCTAATCTAATTGTCATGGATTGGATGGAGATCCAACGGCCCGGGCTTCGTCTCCTACCTCCCGTATATATCAACCCTGACTCCAGCTGATCAGGCCAACCAACCATGACTTTGCATGCCTAACCGAGGATTATCCACATGAGATAATTGGAGGATAAACTCCTCTCCAAATGCCAAGCTCAATGAGCCAAACTAGATCGTCCCTAGTCCTAGGATGGGGGAGAACAACTTCCCGACTTCAAGGGTATCTCACCTGACGGTGGCGCCACTTTTAGGGTCCTATGCCCACTCTCTAGCCTATTTAAGGGTCCCGTTAGCACTCGCTACCTCCCTTTATTAATCCTCGACCCCCAATTTCACACGAACCTGCCCCAATGCCTCCACCCTCAAGCTACCTCCACCTACATCTGACCTGGAGCTCTGCTCGCCCTAGGGGTCAGTGCCACCCAATTCCTAGAGCCCACACCATCGCAAGACTTTGGTGAAGAGGTCCCTACCCTCAACTGGACTCACGAAGACCTAGGGAGTTCAGTCAACTAGCACCTAGGATCGAGTTGTAGTGCAGTGCCAAAGGAGGTTCCTGAACACACCCTCGCATTGGTAAAGATTTGGAAGCATCAGTGAACTTCACGTGAAGCTTTTAGATCCCTCAATCCAACCTGAGGGCAGGTTAAACCCAAATAATCCATTCAAGTTCATCGTTGCCTGTTTGATCAAAACATGGGCTATAGTCCATCTCCGATGACCTTCTTTGGCTTGATGAACTTGACATGACTCTGCGAGACCAACCACACCTCAATGAAACACTCGATCTACTTACTTAGCCTCAACCCATCTCACCCTGCATCCATCGACACTGCTACCATGGCATGAACAACAATCAAATTGATGGGTTACCCACTTTGCGCATACCCCTATCACATCTTGCATTTGACCCTCATGGGCATTTGCATCCTTCGCACCCACGGGCTTGACCTTTTTTACTGAGGCTGGATCACGGGTTAAGAGGAGGATATGTAGAGCCAAATCCCTCCCCTGATCCATGAGGCCCGACCACCTTTTCCTTTTTTTATTTTCCTTTAAAACCTATAGCCTTTTTTTATTGGCTATTATTGCAAAATTAATAATAAATAGCTTTGATATGAATAAATCCCCACAAAATACCCATGTTCTCATAAAATAAGTAGAATCTATATAATTTATCACCTTTGCCTAAATCCAACCCTAATGTGAGGCATCCTTTTATGAACTTGTTTTATGTCCTTTTTAACTTTAACTTATAGAAAATAAATATAAAATAGATGTCAGTATATTTTTGTGAAATCTTGAAGTATCAATCTGACCCTGAGCCCCTTGACTAAAAACCCTAAGATGATGATCAATGATAGGTTCACACTCATTAATATCATAAGGATGACCCTTATCTTCTCTCTCTTTCAATAATGATGAATAAGGGAAGACAAACTTGTTGGGTTGTAGGGGAGGCAGAGAAGGCAGTGGAAATAAAATGTTCTCCTCCAAACCCAGAACAAGGAAACGTGTCAACGTCTATACAATAGGAAAGGATGGTTTTTGGAATCATACCTTGTCCCGAGGCTTGCTCGGCGACAATACCTCGTGGCTTGCACGGTCTTCACCTCTGGTCTTGGATGGTGTCTGTGCAGCTCCTGGTCGCACCGGGACTGACGACTCCTGGTCTCACCGGGACTGTCGGGATTCACAGTTGTCCTCATGAGCGGCAGAAACCTCCCACCTCTGAAGTAGTCCACACGGACCACCTGGAACTCCAATCTCCTTGTCCCACAAGGAATTGGAAGGAGTCGCACCCTCCTGTCAGCGTACTAGTCGCCAACACACTCTCATGCCACTGATTGCTTTCTACATTTGTCTTTCCCTTGTTGTGCCTCCCTTATCGGGCAGCACTTGCTCGGGCTCTCTCTCGGTTACCAAAACCAGAGAGAACGACAACTTCACAGAGCAACTGGTTGCACTGAGTTGTTCTTTGAGAAGCCCCCAATACCCCTATATATAGGAGGGTCATGGGACAGGTTTCTCTATCAGGGGCAATGCGGGACTAAAAGCAGGAGTAGAACGGTTCGAGATTTTTCACAAAAACAACCAAATGTGCAACCTGAACCGATCGTTTCATTTCTGAAATGGTCAGTTGGGGACCTGAGTCGGTCGGTTGACACCTCAACCGATCGGTTGGGACACCTCAACCGGTCGGTTCACTTCTGAACTAGTCGGTTCGTGGTCCTGGTCAGTTCCCGATTGACTTTCCATCTTTTGTTTCTAATTGGTATCAAATACCAATCCTTGTTCCAATCAAATTGGGCAAGTGAAACGAAAAGAAATTTCTCACCAACCTGACTTTCCAAACTTGCTCGGTTGCACCAGTTGAATCAATCGTTTCAACACTTGAAGCAATTGTTTCACCCTGTCCTTGATCCGATCGACTCACCACCTGAGCCGATCGGTTCACCAAGCTCAGCCGACCGGTTCATCACATGAGCCGATCGGTTGGGAGTGCAGATTGTGTAGATATAGTCAATTGTAGTTTCAATCAATCTGATACTCTAATCAATATGTCCAACACCTTGAACATTATGACATTGAGCTATCAATTAATTAAGTGTTTAATTGAACTACTAAACTCCTTTAGTAATCAATCTAAACATTGTTTGTGCACAAAACTCCTCTTCCAGGTTAAATCCTATGTGTGTGACCCTACAGGTCCTTTTCACGTTGGCAGTGAAAGTCCATAACACTTATGACTTCACAAGCAAAGAGTGGTGCCTAGTCACACATCAGTGCTACCCAAGTGAAATAGAAAGTTGGAGAACAATTTTCAATCCTACAATTCGTGAATGGTGTTACAGTGAATGTATAATTCCTTTGTCACTGATATCCCGAATGAACTCGAGGCATGGAACAGTCATCTTGTCAATGTTCATTCACTTTCTTGATCTCAGAGTAGATTGGAAGAGATATGTATGACATCAATATCACATATTGATTCACACATGTGTGCACGCCTTTCTCAATCCTACTCATCAAGTGGACATGGATATCAAACTCCCTCAGGAGGGACAAATCCCATATCTATCACTCACCCCTCAAAAGCCCCAAGTGTCAAAGCCACCCAATCATCACCTTTATAACAACCCATGTTTCAGTACTGCGTTTGATGATGTCAAAGTGTGCCCAACGACATGTGTTGAGTGTAGTGATTTCAGGTCAAAGAATCACACTCACCACCATCACTGTGAGTACTGACTGTGACTACCATGTCATGGTTCCATGTGTCAAACTCACGGTGGGTCTGCCCGGTACACTTGTTCTCTAACAATTACCTATGTGTTTGGTTTGATATCTCTATATCATGACTAATGAGATTTTGTCATCAACCACCACCACAATCTAGTCGTGTGTGTCATTGTTGTCTATCTACCTTCCACAATGACATCTGACTAGGGACATAATGAGAATGTACAAACTCTTAGCATCTGTATGATCTCATCGTTCAGGTTCTGAACCTGAAGGCATACGTCATTGAGTATTGTCATTCTCTTGACATTCAATTTGTTCTATCACTATCTCATATGACTGAACCAGAAAGAATTGGAAGCTTTCCTTTGATGTTTATCAAATCAATCTTAATGTATCCCACCAATCATCCCATGATTGGCTCTCAAGGCATACTGGTGCGATTCTGCTAGAGGTGCAACACACTAGCCAATTTGACCCGACTAGATGCGCCCCACGAGTTCGGAACACACATGATGAGAACTGTTCTTTCAAAATTTATAAACCTAAACTAGCAACCAACGTCTACTAAAATACTATACCCGCAAGCGCACGGGGTCGTGTCGTAGTATAGGAAGGTGGCAAGTAAAGGGTCGATCCACAGGGAAAAGAGGGGGCGCTAGAGATAGGTTAGTTTAGCTAGGTTCCTACTGCGGAGACTAGGTGTAACATCCCTGACCTGGGTTATGAGTTAACCCTAGGTGTTTTGCCTAAATATGTAATTAAATCCTTGTGATTAAATTTGGGCATGTAATTAAGTTTCTCATAAACATATATTTCAGTTTTTGCTCCTTTTTATATAAAGTTGTAGCATTGTTTTGTAATACAGGGACCTATGTGCAAATTACCCAGTTAGAAGGGTTAACTTGAAATTTGCACATGTTGAGATGTTCCTCTGATGTTGAGACATCATGAGAATGATGATGGTAAGGTTTGAGGGATTTCCCAAGCTTGGGCACCAAGGTGCAGCTGTGGAAGCAATCCCGGTGCTTGAAAACCCTAAATTGGAGAAAAGTGCAATTTACCCAATTTGAGGGGTGCAACTTGTAAAATACATCATCTAAAATATCTTTTAATACTCTTGTCATCATTTAGAGAATAAATGATGAAAGGTCACTTCAATTGATTAATCAAGTTATGAAAAAACACCTTTGTGATTGAATAATCAAGGTGTATGTGTATGCTTAACTAATAGGTTGATCTTCTTTGCCCTCATTTCTTGACCTTAGAAGAAGGTTTGTCCTTAGAATTAATATGAAGGGACGAGCATAGAAGGATGGAGGGACTTAGTTGAAAATATGGAGAACTTATGAACTTATGTTGAAAATCTCACCCCAAGTATATATACTCTCCACTTCACTTAGCAAGGAAACCCTCCCTTCGTTCCTTTCACTGTTCTATTCACCCAAACCGACTAAATAGGAGCTTTGGAGCTCAGGAGGACGACCAAGGAGGGCAAGGTAGGTTTGAATCCTCCCTTTTGCTTAAGTTCATGGTTAGAACTCGAATTCAAGGTCAAATTAATGGCTAGCTCACATAGCTCTACCTTTCTAGCCATCTCTTCTCGACTTTCCTTGGAAGGATCACCTTGGCCGACCTGTGGAAACTCAAGGACGCCATTAAAAACTTGGAGCTTGAAAGCTTGGAGCTCAAGGAGCAAGCTTTAGGCGGGTTTTATAACTCTAAACCTATGCTTTGTTATATACATCTCGTTTATGCTTTTAGATGATAGTTCTTCTTCTTCTATACCTTCCTTTGCTACCTTGCAAGCAAATCCGTGAGAAACCCTTGCTGTTCTTGAGCTAGGAGATGAAGAAGTTATTTCCAAAGTTAATCCACTACTTTTCACTTTACTAAACGGTCTCCACAAATTGCTCTCTCGGTTTGCAAAACCGTGTAGTGAGCAAATGGTCTCAGGACCGTGTAAAGGCAAACGGTCTTTACGACCGTTTAGCCGCATTGACCGAGCGTGGACCGTATAATATTTATGTTCATAATTATGTAGGCTAATCACCCACAAAATTTGAGATGATAACTCCAAAGGAATCGTGAGATATGGCCTTTTTAATCAACAACTTTAATTGAATTTACTCCTGATTTCCAATCTGTTGAAATCGCCCTTTTTGGGCAAACGGTCTCAAGACCGTGTAAGGACGTTGACCAAGCATTGACCGTATGAGATTACTGTTCAAAATAATGTTGATTAACAACTCACCAAATTTTATGGACTAATTACAAACGAGCTAAGAGTTGAAGGATGATTACTAGGGCAAACCCTAATTGAAATCAGTACTGAAATCTCAATGATTTGATTAAGTGTTTTTGGGTTGATTAACCTAAACGGTCTCAAGACCGTTTGGGGATCAATCAAACGGTCTCAAGACCGTGTGGGGAATCACCCAAGACCGTGTGGAGGTCTGGGGTCAAGTATAGTTGACCAATTGAAAGTACAAAGATACCAAATTACATTGCAATTAAGTATTGATATGATAATCAACTCAATGGATCCAACCTTGAAGAATTTACATTAGAATACAAAAGTTGGATGGGCAAACGGTCTCAAGACCGTTTGGAACTCATCCAAACGGTCTCAAGACCGTGTGGTGACAACCCAAGACCGTTTGGAGGTCTAGGGTTAAGGTAATTTGATCAATTGAGGGCCCAATTGCAATGGGTTATTGAATTAATCAAAAATACTGAATTGAGACTCAATCAAGGTTCAACTCCTATCAAATCACATTAGATTTTGATGAAATCTTGGGCAAACGGTCTCAAGACCGTGTGGAATTCATCCACACGATCTCAAGACCGTTTGGGCCACGTTTGGGCCCAATTGGAGCTCAATTGAAGGGTTCAACCTTGTGTTGATTCACATTGTTGAGTGTTGATGGTTGAACGTTGATGGACCTTAATTGAACCAACTTCAACCCTAATTGGATAACAATTGAGGGTCAATTGAGTGACTAATTGGTTAAGAATAACCCTAATTAACTCAATCTATAAGTGGTTACCATGTCTTTGACCATTTGGAGGCTTCAACATTGATAATCATAAACGATTGAAATCATTGAACCATGTTGGAGGTCCAAACGGTTTGAGACCAAGTGGACCAAACGGTCTCAAGACCGTTTGAGGCCTCACGGTCTCAAGACCGTTTGAGACCTCACGGTCTCAAGACCATTTGAGGTCACACAGTCTCAAGACCGTGTGAGGCCTCACGGTCTCAAGTCCGTTTGGGGTCAAACGGTCTCAAGACCGTTTGGACTCAAACGATCTCAAGATCGAGAGACACCAAACGGTCTCAAACCGTGTAAGCCCTCTCGGTCTTGAAGTCAAACTTGTTAAATGGTCTACACCCTCACACGGTTTGGGAAAATGACCTTGAAGGTCACACGGTCTTGGAGTCAACCCTAGCAAACGGTCAACTCATCCAAACGGTCTCAAACCGTTTGAAGGTTGAAGGTTGAAACTGTTTGAGGTTTTCAAAGGTTGATTTCACTTAATCAATTGAAGGTGTAAATGGTTCAATGATGCTCTAGTCTAAACCCTAATGATAACCTAGGATTTTAAGGGATTAAGTGACTAATGAATTGAACAATGATGGTGATCAATGGGGTGAATTACCAAAATACCTTGATGGGTTCAATTGAGTAATACCTTGTTCAAATCAAACCCTAATCACATGATAGTGATGTTTTGTCTTATGTTAGCCCATGAGGACTTAACCCAACCTGATATTGAGTGGTGTTATCACCATCTACTAGTATGAGGAGAGAGAAAGTAGCTTAAGAGAGAGAAAGTACCTTAAGAGAGAGAAAGTACCCCTTTTAGGGTGGAAACTCAAGTAAAGAACCTTCAATACACATGAATGTGCATGATTAGGGTATGATCCACCTATGTGAGATCATGGAAACCCTAATTATGATATATGATGAATCTTAAGCTAATTTGGGAGCATCAATGATGATGTTCCTCATACATGATGATGTTATGAGTTCAATTCGCCATATGATGTGAATAGTAAACCCTAATTCAAGGGTAATGACATGTGATGTGAATAGTAAACCCTAATTCAAGGGTAATGACATGTGATGTGAATAGTAAACCCTAATTCAAAGGTGATGACATGTTATATGAGTATTAAACTCTATTTGATAAGAATCAAAGAACTTAGCTCTTATGACAAGAGTGGAAAGTATAATCATTGTTTTGAATTACCTTTATTAGTTGAATTAACCATGCAGGTTCTGATATGGAGGTGATCATATCCAGGTATGGATGATGATACTATATTCATTAAAGGCATATTGATAGCTTTATGAATAAGTAAAGTATCTTGATGCCTTGTCAGTGGCATTCTATGATAATAATGGGCTGTGAGAGCCATGAATACCATCAAGGTCATGCTTTAGAGATGACTTGTGATGAGTATAATGAGAAATGATGTTTGATGTGAGTTAGGCTTGTTACATTTAGTATTCTCCTTTTATAGCTATTATGCTACTTTATTGTTTGAAGAACAATGTGTGATGTTAAATGAATACTGAATGTACCTAACTAATCAAGTATAATGGAGAGCCCTGATCATAGACCCATCATTGTCAGAGATCAAATGATGGTGAAACAGGTTTTCCTAAGGGAACTCCTGGATCACATACTATTGAGTATGTGGGGTATATGGATGTGTAGAACCTTACATCCTAGTGTAGGAATTTGATGTAGATATGTAATCTGTCAATCCTTCACTACAATCCCATACCGTATCAGTAGTAGGTAAACATGAAACCTCCTGATGACGAAGAAAACATAGATATCTGTATCAGTGGAGATAAACATGAAATCTCCTGATGACGAAGAGAGTACAGAACGTCACTGTAACTCTAAAATAGCGAAGGACCAGTTTACCCTGGTGAGCTATAATAGTAGAGACACAAGATGTCCTTCAAGTGATCCTCTTACTGACTGAGGAAGGTGAAGGTCATGAGAATCCGGCTCTCTTAATGACCTATGTATGATACTGATGTGACTTCTTAGCGATCAGTTGGAGTATGAGTGGTATGCCTCATCTCCACAGGGCATAATTTTGTTTGTACAACATAATCAACCGCGTAGTATACCTGTTAAAGATAACTACGAGTTAGTTGATTGATGATACACTGTAATAGTGCTTATATTCTTCATGTCTCATAAATGTTGAGCTCTTGTTTATAGCTGCAACTGCTATTGAATACTTTGAAAGCTTTACTGTTTAAAATATTCTTTGATGTTATAATAAAGCTTCTGGCGGAGAGTTATAACTCTCGCTGGGACAATTATGTAAAATTGTCTCACCCCGTAGACTTCAACTTTTAGGTGGACGTCGAAGACGAAGGAACCGGTCTACAGGTGACCAGTCCCAGCAGCAGCACCAGGAACAGTAGTAAATCTCAGGTGGAGATTTAGCCTGCCATGTGGTGTAGTTAGAGTCAGTCCTATGTGTCCTCTGTACTCTCAGGTCTTGGAGTCTTTTGTTATGAGTTCTTGAGATTTTGTATCTTGATGTATATAATTACTCAAGAAGTAATTATCATGAGATGTAAACAGTTTATCTCTTGTTATGAAAGAAGCTTTTAAGGATTCAAGCTCTTGTCTCGAAAAGTTTTAATTTCCCGTGATTTTTGTCTTCCGCTGTTTATCGAATCGCTTCCGCTAAGTTTAAATCGTGATTATATCGTGGTTTGGGGATCAGAGCCCAAAATTAGTGGTATCAGAGCTCTAGGTCAGTTGAGTCTACAGAGGCATAGGACTTAGGATGTCGAGTCTATCTTTAGTACTCTTTCCCTATCTAATAGAATCTTCTACTCCTCATGAGAAGAAGATACATAAGGATGGCTGAGCCTCATGATGAGTACATGGCAGAGAGTAGTGCTAGTGCACCTGAAGGCAGTGCAAGGGTTCCAAGAATAGAACAGCCTGCACCTGAGTCACCAAGAGAGCCACCCCAGTTTGACCCAGTCGACATGGGTAACCCAGCTGTACAGACAATGTTCAGGCAGTTCATGACTGCCACGACACACATAACCGACAGGATGCCCATGCCTACACCTACGGCACCTGTCCAACCTGAAGGACAAGGTATCGGTAGGACGTTCGAACGACTTCTTCGTGTCAAAGCTACCGAGTACTTTCGGACTGCCGACCCCGCAGATGCTGATTTATGGCTGACAGAGTTGGAGAAGGCTTTCAGGATTCTTATTATTCCGGAAGCTGAGAAGGTTAGACATGTTGTCTATCTTCTCAAAGGCAGTGATGGTCACTGGTGGAACATGGAAGAGCAGAAGAGACCTGGAATAGAGTTCTCATGGGAAGATTTTCATCGGGAATTTATCAATAAATATTTTCCAAAGACCTTCCTAGATGAGAAGATCTCTCAGTTTGAGAGACTAAGGCAGGGTATGATGAACATTAGCGAGTATGAAGCAAAGTTCATGGAGTTGCTGCGGTTCTGTCTGCACATGGCTTCCACAGAGGAGGAAAGAATCAGAAGATTCGAAAAGGGTTTGAATGCTGATATATCAACCCATGTGTCTGCCTTAGAAAACCGAGAGAGATTCTCTACCTTCGTTGAGTCAGTCCGAAGGATAGAGAGATCTGTGGTTGAGAAGAGGCAAACCCAAAGAAGATATCCACAGTTCCAGGGTTCTTCATCTAGGGATTCCAAGAAACCTAGATTCTCTGCACCTAACCCTCCACCACCCAGATCGAGTTTTCAAACTCAATGGACACCAAGAAGAGGTAGAGAACAGAGTCAACCACCTCAAAGGACGCACAGTTTTGCATCAATGTCAGTTACTGGACCACCCCAGCCACAACAATAGGAGAGGAGTTGCTACAACTATGGTAAGGTGGGACACCTGATGAAGGATTGCCATTCTAGGCCTGTCAGTGTGACACAACCTCCGAGACAGAATCAACAAGGATCTCAGAATAGACAACATCAAGGAGCAGCTCGAGGACGTGGACAAGCATCTCAAGCTGGATCATCAGCACCACCTCAACACCAGGCAACAGCGAGGTTCTATGCTATGAACCCACCTGAAGCAGTGGTCAATCCACGGGTAGTGGCAGGTCAGATGAAACTTTTATATTCTGATATGTCTACCTCCTGTGTAGTATCTGTTCTGATTGATCCGGGTGCTACGCACTCTTTCATCACTTGAAAAGTGATTCGTAACTGCAATGTGAGTGTTAGTCATAGGGCAGATAGTTTGTTGTTGGAGACTCCGTTGAGTGGGTCTGTCGTTTTGTAGGAGGTATGCTCTCCCTACATCCTTTTCTTTTCCGACCATCGCATTCAAATGGATCTTATACCACTTAATATGCAAGGATTTGATATAATCCTCGGGATGGATACCTTAGAGAGGTATAGAGTTGTCTTAAATTGTGAATCCAAGTTGGTTGTGTTTGCTGATGAAAGCAACACATGGATCTTTCAAGGAGAAAGAAAGATTCTACCCACCTGTCTTGTGTCAGCTATGGTTGCTGATAAGTTGTTGAGGCAAGGATGTTATGCATTCTTAGCCCATGTGGTAGATGTTACCAAGGAAAGGTCCTGTAACACCCCTCCCTAGGGTTTCTTACGTAACCAGAGGAAGCACAGCCTAATCCCCAACATTATCCATAATGTGGGGTACTTGGCATATTTGGGAGGAAATGTCACATACATGATCTCATAACAAGAAACAAATAACACTTGGCATTATGAAAACATAGATTCATACATAAGTTCTTGGAATAAAAGCTACATCAGTTTTCCAAAGATATACTAAACATAATCTAGATAATGATAGGATCTCCATAGATGGACGTCCCACCAGGAAACAACTCCTTGGATCTCTGGGTCTTTGGTACTCTCAAGATGTTTCCTTCTCCTTGGCTCCAACTCCTGCGGACATCTCGTCCCCAGCCATGAAAAGGAAAACAAACATAGTAAGTAAGCAGCATTGGCATATTATAAGACATAAAAATAAATATACAAGTGACTTAACATAATCATGAACATGCATTAACATTAATCGTTTCTTAATGTCTTTTACATAAAGAAATTTACTAGAAAAATATGCTCCTCTCTTAATGCCCCATAAGGAGCCCATAAATGCTCGGAAAGCCCATAATTGCTCGGAAAGCCCATAACAAGGTGCATATAAATCTAAATAAATTTCTATTATTCATGATCTTTCTTAAACTTTACTTATCTTCTTAATACCTTAAACTTAATCTTAATTGGGATTTCTCCCTCTTGAACATGGTTGGGATTTCTCCCCATGACCATAATGGGATTTCTCCCTCTTAAGCATGATTGGAAAACTTATTCCCTCTTGATCTTAATTTCTTGTATCTTAATCATAAACCATAATCTTACTGGGATTTCTACTCTTAGACTTAGATTATAACAATCAACATCCAATAATCATATACATTGAGGAAAAACATGTACTTTTCAAGACTTCAACATAAAAATGCATAATCTATCATAATCATTCAATAATTCAAATTTACTATGCCAAAGGCATGGCCCGCTTACCTTGAGCTAAAACACCTAGGTCAAACCTAGTTTGACCGATTGGATTCCCTTAAACACCTGAAATCAACATATATGTCCTTCAGCATATATCATTAAACCCTAATTTGTCCATACAATTATTGGTATGTGAATAAAACAAAATCAGTCAATAAAAACCACAAAATCAGATTCCTCATCGAAAATCCTTTCCAAAACATATTTATTTATATTTTTCTGAGGTCGTATGCAAAAGTTATGAATTTTGCACTCTGGACCAATCAGAAGTAAGGAAACCATAGCGTGACATCAATTAAATCTGCGATTATTTCGATGTAAATAAAACGTCAAAATACCAGAAAACCAAGACGTGTGTGACATAATGATTAAACATGCGGGGGCATACTCGTCATTGCACTCTAACTGCTCATCGCGCGTAAGAAGGACAAACTGAATGTCAAAATACCTATAATGCCCTTGGGCGATCAAGTTAACTGATTGAACTTGTGGGGGCACCATGGTCATTTCAAGACCTGGATTGCTCCCCTTGGATCCATGGCGCGGACCAAGGACGAGCACCTACCTGGAGCTCCATGACCCTCACCGCAAAGGAGACCTGCAGTCCCTTGAAGATCGGCTAGTGGTCCCTTGCCTTCGCGGTTCCCTGGAAAGCTCAACGAGTACAAGGAGAGGCTCCCAGGGTGCTGGAGCACACTGGAGCGTGGAGCTCCTGTCCATGGCTGGAGTAAGGCCGAAAGGGGGAAAAACCTAAGAACGGAGTTAGAAGGCCTACTAGGGAGCACAAATCTGCTCGGGGAGGTCCAACGGAGGTGCAGGCACGGTCGTTGGAGGCAATGAAAACCAGCCCGATCATCACGACGAGAAACAGGGAAATACCAGGGAAAACAGGGGCGGCGGCGACGGTTCAAACAACAAACGACAAAGCCAGAGAGGGCACGATGGGGATCAGAAATCAACCCTTGAGGCCAAGCGAGGTCGGAGGTGCTGTCTTCGTGGCCTAGAATCCACTGCAAAGCCACGGCGGCTAGCACCGGCAAGCACAGGTGGCGGCTCTACAGGGCCCGCCGATTGGGGCGATATCAGGGCAAACCGGGAAAGCCAAAGTGCAGAGGGGGCTCCGAGGATGCTCACCGTAGAAACAATCGAGCCGAGATGACAGGAGATGGCGGGGCAAAGCCACTATTGCCGGAAACCGAAACCGAGCAGGTCGGGGTTGCTGGGGGATCCATGGAAGAAATTGAAGCCGAGGGAGGGAGGCCTGGGGACCGGCGGTGCTTTTG
The DNA here is from genome assembly GCA_963693085.1 of Alisma plantago-aquatica. NCBI lineage: Eukaryota > Viridiplantae > Streptophyta > Magnoliopsida > Alismatales > Alismataceae > Alisma > Alisma plantago-aquatica. The sequence goes on from OY856414.1 coordinate 464,471,120, forward strand.
GGTGCATGAAAGCGGAGGTGGATGCTCTGTGATGGTGTCTGGGTGCCCATGCAGCAAGGGGGGTCCAAGCCCTAAATGGGCGTTTTCTCTATAGCACGAGAGAGAAGGTGAGTGGAGGCTCGTTGGGTCCGGGGAAGCGAGATGGAGACGTTGGCGAAGAAATCAAGTGAAACGATCTCATAATGAGGGAGAGAAGGAGCGACGAAGAAGCCACTGTGAAACGTCCTTGCTCGCGGGGAGAAACGGAGGAAGAAGAGAAAGTGATCACCGTTGGATCCTGATCCAACGGATGCTGTTATGCGCGCCAAATAGAAAACGAAAAGTAACGCGTGACACATAGGACTATAGCTTAAATCGGATGCATAAATGAAATTTGTAATAAATTTTCTATTAAATCATATGGAAACCTATTTATCTCATTAGGGGGGTCAAACATGGGTCAAATGCATTCAAATTTTGACCATAGGTTCACTAGAGGGTCTAGAATATTCCTGTGGAGTTAGATTTCGTTTTTTGTACCCATTTAGGCCTAAGAATAGCAAAACTCTCATGTATGCTTAAATGACCACAATTAATGCAAATAAAGCCATTAATTCTTCAAATAAGAATTGGAAAACATAAAAACGTTCCCTAAATATTATTACATTTCAATTAACAATATGGTGGTCATTAAGCAAATAATTAAACAAGTAAATCACTAATTATCACGAGAGAGAGAAATTTGGACATAAAACATTTATTCTCATTTTTCTTCAACAAAAGGGCATATATAATATGAACATTTTCTTTAAATAAAACAAGGAAAAGAGAGCAATTGGACATAATAAAATGATGTTGTAAAACTTAACATGGGCAAATTGCATTTAAGTCCTCAACAATTATCTAATTTAGAAAAAGAGCATGCAAGGAATGAAATAGTTTGAAAAATTTGCATAATAAGATTGGGGTGTTACAATACTACCCACCTTAAATAAATTTCGTCCTCGAAATTTCCTAGGGTTTCTACCCACCTTAAGGTTTTCACATAAACTTGGAAAATTTTCACATGCAAATTTTTCATTATAAGAGAATCATACATAAACAAAGTATTATGATTCAACATAAATTACCTAACTACCCTTACTAAGTCTCATACGTACTCCTTAACATTACACCTAACTCATTATACTTAGGGAATCTATCTCTTACCTACCATGACTACATCTTCATAGTTGTCTAACCTTAGATCATATATATCCTTCATCTCTTTATATGTGGTGATCAAGCACATATCTAGAAATGTTGGATCTCTTTATGATACCTCTCACCAACTCATTTGCACATGTGTCCCATACCACACACACAATTAAGAAGGTAAGACACATAAAAAGTCACATTAATTGACATTTTCCTCAAATCTCAATTGGGTGGCCCTTACCATTGAGACAAGGAGAAACATGTCATCATCTAGGGTTTGGTTTCAACTACCTAAGCATGTTAACATGTACTTCTCTACTGAGGTGAGGGCTCTAGTCATCTTTAGGGTTCTCTAGACATACTAGGATACATAATCATGTTCTCTACTTCTATTTCTTCATCCTAGGGTGACTTGCATGAATCCTTATTATTGCCTTAGTGGCCATCTATTTCTTGCTCTGATACCATTAATGTAACACCCCTCCCTAGGGTTTCTTACGTAACTAGAGGAAGCACAGCCTAATCCCCAACATTATCCATAATGTGGGGTACTTGGCATATTTGGGAGGAAATGTCACATACATGATCTCATAACAAGAAACAAATAACACTTGGCATTATGAAAACATAGATTCATACATAAGTTCTTGGAATAAAAGCTACATCAGTTTTCCAAAGATATACTAAACATAATCTAGATAATGATAGGATCTCCATAGATGGACGTCCCACCAGGCAACAACTCCTTGGATCTCTGGGTCTTTGGTACTCTCAAGATGTTTCCTTCTCCTTGGCTCCAACTCCTGCGGACATCTCATCCCTAGCCATGCAAAGGAAAACAAACATAGTAAGTAAGCGGCATTGGCATATTATAAGACATAAAAATAAATATACAAGTGACTTAACATAATCATGAACATGCATTAACATTAATCGTTTCTTAATGTCTTTTACATAAAGAAATTTACTAGAAAAATATGCTCCTCTCTTAATGCCCCATAAGGAGCCCATAAATGCTCGGAAAGCCCATAATTGCTCGGAAAGCCCATAACAAGGTGCATATAAATATAAATAAATTTCTATTATTCATGATCTTTCTTAAACTTTACTTATCTTCTTAATACCTTAAACTTAATCTTAATTGGGATTTCTCCCTCTTGAACATGGTTGGGATTTCTCCCCATGACCATAATGGGATTTCTCCCTCTTAAGCATGATTGGAAAACTTATTCCCTCTTGATCTTAATTTCTTGTATCTTAATCATAAACCATAATCTTACTGGGATTTCTACTCTTAGACTTAGATTATAACAATCAACATCCAATAATCATATACATTGAGGAAAAACATGTACTTTTCAAGACTTCAACATAAAAATGCATAATCTATCATAATCATTCAATAATTCAAATTTACTATGCCAAAGGCATGGCCCGCTTACCTTGAGCTAAAACACCTAGGTCAAACCTGGTTTGACTGATTGGATTCCCTTAAACACCTGAAATCAGCATATATGTCCTTCAGCATATATCATTAAACCCTAATTTGTCCATACAATTATTGGGATGTGAATAAAACAAAATCAGTCGATAAAAACCACAAAATCAGATTCCTCATCGAAAATCCTTTCCAAAACATATTTATTTATATTTTTCTGAGGTCGTATGCAAAAGTTATGAATTTTGCACTCTGGACCAATCAGAAGTAAGGAAACCATAGCGTGACATCAATTAAATCTGCGATTATTTCGATGTAAATAAAACGTCAAAATACCAGAAAACCAAGCCGTGTGTGACATAATGATTAAACATGTGGGGGCATACTCATCATTGCACTCTAACTGCTCATCGCGCGTAAGAAGGACAAACTGAATGTCAAAATACCTATAATGCCCTTGGGCGATCAAGTTAACTGATTGAACTTGTGGGGGCACCATGGTCATTTCAGGACCTGGATTTCTCCCCTTGGATCCATGGCGCGGACCAAGGTCGAGCACCTACCTGGAGCTCCATGACCCTCACCGCAAAGGAGACCTGCAGTCCCTTGAAGATCGGCTAGTGGTCCCTTGCCTTCGCGGTTCCCTGGAAAGCTCAATGAGTACAAGGAGAGGCTCCCAGGGTGCTGGAGCACACTGGAGCGCGGAGCTCCTGTCCATGGCTGGAGTAAGGCCGAAAGGGGGAAAAACCTAAGAACGGAGTTAGAAGGCCTACTAGGGAGCACAAATCTGCTCGGGGAGGTCCAACAGAGGTGCAGGCACGGTCGTTGGAGGCAAGGAAAACCAGCCCGATCATCACGACGAGAAACAGGGAAATACCAGGGAAAACAGGGGCGGCGGCGACGGTTCAAACGACAAACGACAAATCCAGAGAGGGCACGATGGGGATCAGAAATCAACCCTTGAGGCCAAGCGAGGTCGGAGGTGCTGTCTTCGTGGCCTAGAATCCACTGCAATGCCACGGCGGCTAGCACCGGCAAGCACAGGTGGCGGCTCTACAGGGCCCGCCGATTGGGGCGATATCAGGGCAAATCGGGAAAGCCAAAGTGCAGAGGGGGCTCCGAGGATGCTCACCGTAGAAATAATCGAGCCGAGATGACAGGAGATGGCGGGGCAAAGCCACGATTGCCGGAAACTGAAATCGAGCAGGTCGGGGTTGCTGGGAGATCCATGGCAGAAATTGAAGCCGAGGGAGGGAGGCCTGGGGACCGGCGGTGCTTTTGGGTGCATGAAAGCGGAGGTGGATGCTCTGTGATGGTGTCTGGGTGCCCGTGCAGCAAGGGGGGTCCAAGCCCTAAATGGGCATTTTCTCTGTAGCACGAGAGAGAAGGTGAGTGGAGGCTCGTTGGGTCCGGGGAAGCGAGATGGAGACGTTGGCGAAGAAATCAAGTGAAACGATCTCATAATGAGGGAGAGAAGGAGCGACGAAGAAGCCACTGTGAAACGTCCTTGCTCGCGGGGAGAAATGGAGGAAGAAGAGAAAGCGATCACCGTTGGATCCTGATCCAACGGATGTTGTTATGTGCGCCAAATAGAAAACGAAAAGTAACGCGTGACACATAGGACTATACCTTAAATCGGATGCATAAATGAAATTTGTAATAAATTTTCTATTAAATCATATGGAAACCTATTTATCTCATTAGGGGGGTCAAACATGGGTCAAATGCATTCAAATTTTGACCATAGGTTCACTAGAGGGTCTAGAATATTCTTGTAGAGTTAGATTTCGTTTTTTGTACCCATTTAGGCCTAAGAATAGCAAAACTCTCATGTATGCTTAAATGACCACAATTAATGCAAATAAAGCCATTAATTCTTCAAATAAGAATTGGAAAACATAAAAACGTTCCCTAAATATTATTACATTTCAATTAACAATATGGAGGTCATTAAGCAAATAATTAAACAAGTAAATCACTAATTATCACAAGAGAGAGAAATTTGGACATAAAACATTTATTCTCATTTTTCTTCAACAAAAGGGCATATATAATATGAACATTTTCTTTAAATAAAACAAGGAAAAGAGAGCAATTGGACATAATAAAATGATGTTGTAAAACTTAACATGGGCAAATTGCATTTAAGTCCTCAACAATTATCTAATTTAGAAAAAGAGCATGTAAGGAATGAAATAGTTTGAAAAATTTGCATAATAAGATTGGGGTGTTACAATACTACCCACCTTAAATAAATTTCGTCCTCGAAATTTCCTAGGGTTTCTACCCACCTTAAGGTTTTCACATAAACTTGGAAAATTTTCACATGCAAATTTTTCATTATAAGAGAATCATACATAAACAAAGTATTATGATTCAACATAAATTACCTAACTACCCTTACTAAGTCTCATACGTACTCCTTAACATTACACCTAACTCATTATACTTAGGGAATCTATCTCTTACCTACCATGACTACATCTTCATAGTTGTCTAACCTTAGATCATATATATCCTTCATCTCTTTATATGTGGTGATCAAGCACATATCTAGAAATGTTGGATCTCTTTATGATACCTCTCACCAACTCATTTGCACATGTGTCCCATACCACACACACAATTAAGAAGGTAAGACACATAAAAAGTCACATTAATTGACATTTTCCTCAAATCTCAATTGGGTGGCCCTTACCATTGAGACAAGGAGAAACATGTCATCATCTAGGGTTTGGTTTCAACTACCTAAGCATGTTAACATGTACTTCTCTACTGAGGTGAGGGCTCTAGTCATCTTTAGGGTTCTCTAGACATACTAGGATACATAATCATGTTCTCTACTTCTATTTCTTCATCCTAGGGTGACTTGCATGAATCCTTATTATTGCCTTAGTGGCCATCTATTTCTTGCTCTGATACCATTAATGTAACACCCCTCCCTAGGGTTTCTTACGTAACTAGAGGAAGCACAGCCTAATCCCCAACATTATCCATAATGTGGGGTACTTGGCATATTTGGGAGGAAATGTCACATACATGATCTCATAACAAGAAACAAATAACACTTGGCATTATGAAAACATAGATTCATACATAAGTTCTTGGAATAAAAGCTACATCAGTTTTCCAAAGATATACTAAACATAATCTAGATAATGATAGGATCTCCATAGATGGACGTCCCACCAGGCAACAACTCCTTGGATCTCTGGGTCTTTGGTACTCTCAAGATGTTTCCTTCTCCTTGGCTCCAACTCCTGCGGACATCTCGTCCCTAGCCATGCAAAGGAAAACAAACATAGTAAGTAAGCGGCATTGGCATATTATAAGACATAAAAATAAATATACAAGTGACTTAACATAATCATGAACATGCATTAACATTAATCGTTTCTTAATGTCTTTTACATAAAGAAATTTACTAGAAAAATATGCTCCTCTCTTAATGCCCCATAAGGAGCCCATAAATGCTCGGAAAGCCCATAATTGCTCAGAAAGCCCATAACAAGGTGCATATAAATATAAATAAATTTCTATTATTCATGATCTTTCTTAAACTTTACTTATCTTCTTAATGCCTTAAACTTAATCTTAATTGGGATTTCTCCCTCTTGAACATGGTTGGGATTTCTCCCCATGACCATAATGGGATTTCTCCCTCTTAAGCATGATTGGAAAACTTATTCCCTCTTGATCTTAATTTCTTATATCTTAATCATAAACCATAATCTTACTGGGATTTCTACTCTTAGACTTAGATTATAACAATCAACATCCAATAATCATATACATTGAGGAAAAACATGTACTTTTCAAGACTTCAACATAAAAATGCATAATCTATCATAATCATTCAATAATTCAAATTTACTATGCCAAAGGCATGGCCCGCTTACCTTGAGCTAAAACACCTAGGTCAAACCTGGTTTGACCGATTGGATTCCCTTAAACACCTGAAATCAGCATATATGTCCTTCAGCATATATCATTAAACCCTAATTTGTCCATACAATTATTGGGATGTGAATAAAACAAAATCAGTCGATAAAAACCACAAAATCAGATTCCTCATCGAAAATCCTTTCCAAAACATATTTATTTATATTTTTCTGAGGTCGTATGCAAAAGTTATGAATTTTGCACTCTGGACCAATCAGAAGTAAGGAAACCATAGCGTGACATCAATTAAATCTGCGATTATTTCGATGTAAATAAAACGTCAAAATACCAGAAAACCAAGCCGTGTGTGACATAATGATTAAACATGCGGGGGCATACTCGTCATTGCACTCTAACTGCTCATCGCGCGTAAGAAGGACAAACTGAATGTCAAAATACCTATAATGCCCTTGGGCGATCAAGTTAACTGATTGAACTTGTGGGGGCACCATGGTCATTTCAGGACCTGGATTGCTCCCATTGGATCCATGGCGCGGACCAAGGTCGAGCACCTACCTGGAGCTCCATGACCCTCACCGCAAAGGAGACCTGCAGTCCCTTGAAGATCGGCTAGTGGTCCCTTGCCTTCGCGGTTCCCTGGAAAGCTCAATGAGTACAAGGAGAGGCTCCCAGGGTGCTGGAGCACACTGGAGCGCGGAGCTCCTGTCCATGGCTGGAGTAAGGCCGAAAGGGGGAAAACCTAAGAATGGAGTTAGAAGGCCTACTAGGGAGCACAAATCTGCTCGGGGAGGTCCAACGGAGGTGCAGGCACGGTCGTTGGAGGCAAGGAAAACCAGCCCGATCATCACGACGAGAAACAGGGAAATACCAGGGAAAACATGGGCGGCGGCGACGGTTCAAACGACAAACGACAAAGCCAGAGAGGGCACGATGGGGATCATAAATCAACCCTTGAGGCCAAGCGAGGTCGGAGGTGTTGTCTTCGTGGCCTAGAATCCACTGCAATGCCACGGCGGCTAGCACCGGCAAGCACAGGTGGCGGCTCTACAGGGCCCGCCGATTGGGGCGATATCAGGGCAAACTGGGAAAGCCAAAGTGCAGAGGGGGCTCCGAGGATGCTCACCGTAGAAACAATCGAGCCGAGATGATAGGAGATGGCGGGGCAAAGCCACGATTGCCGGAAACCAAAACCGAGCAGGTCGGGGTTGCTGGGGGATCCATGGCAGAAATTGAAGCCGAGGGAGGGCGGCCTGGGGACCGGCGGTGCTTTTGGGTGCATGAAAGCGGAGGTGGATGCTCTGTGATGGTGTCTGGGTGCCCGTGCAGCAAGGGGGGTCCAAGCCCTAAGTGGGCGTTTTCTCTGTAGCACGAGAGAGAAGGTGAGTGGAGGCTCGTTGGGTCCGGGGAAGCGAGATGGAGACGTTGGCGAAGAAATCAAGTGAAACGATCTCATAATGAGGGAGAGAAGGAGCGACGAAGAAGCCACTGTGAAACGTCCTTGCTCGCGGGGAGAAACGGAGGAAGAAGAGAAAGCGATCACCGTTGGATCCTGATCCAACGGATGCTGTTATGCGCGCCAAATAGAAAACGAAAAGTAACGCGTGACACATAGGACTATAGCTTAAATCGGATGCATAAATGAAATTTGTAATAAATTTTCTATTAAATCATATGGAAACCTATTTATCTCATTAGGGGGGTCAAACATGGGTCAAATGCATTCAAATTTTGACCATAGGTTCACTAGAGGGTCTAGAATATTCCTGTGGAGTTAGATTTCGTTTTTTGTACCCATTTAGGCCTAAGAATAGCAAAACTCTCATGTATGCTTAAATGACCACAATTAATGCAAATAAAGCCATTAATTCTTCAAATAAGAATTGGAAAACATAAAAACGTTCCCTAAATATTATTACATTTCAATTAACAATATGGTGGTCATTAAGCAAATAATTAAACAAGTAAATCACTAATTATCACGAGAGAGAGAAATTTGGACATAAAACATTTATTCTCATTTTTCTTCAACAAAAGGGCATATATAATATGAACATTTTCTTTAAATAAAACAAGGAAAAGAGAGCAATTGGACATAATAAAATGATGTTGTAAAACTTAACATGGGCAAATTGCATTTAAGTCCTCAACAATTATCTAATTTAGAAAAAGAGCATGCAAGGAATGAAATAGTTTGAAAAATTTGCATAATAAGATTGGGGTGTTACAATACTACCCACCTTAAATAAATTTCGTCCTCGAAATTTCCTAGGGTTTCTACCCACCTTAAGGTTTTCACATAAACTTGGAAAATTTTCACATGCAAATTTTTCATTATAAGAGAATCATACATAAACAAAGTATTATGATTCAACATAAATTACCTAACTACCCTTACTAAGTCTCATACGTACTCCTTAACATTACACCTAACTCATTATACTTAGGGAATCTATCTCTTACCTACCATGACTACATCTTCATAGTTATCTAACCTTAGATCATATATATCCTTCATCTCTTTATATGTGGTGATCAAGCACATATCTAGAAATGTTGGATCTCTTTATGATACCTCTCACCAACTCATTTGCACATGTGTCCCATACCACACACACAATTAAGAAGGTAAGACACATAAAAAGTCACATTAATTGACATTTTCCTCAAATCTCAATTGGGTGGCCCTTACCATTGAGACAAGGAGAAACATGTCATCATCTAGGGTTTGGTTTCAACTACCTAAGCATGTTAACATGTACTTCTCTACTGAGGTGAGGGCTCTAGTCATCTTTAGGGTTCTCTAGACATACTAGGATACATAATCATGTTCTCTACTTCTATTTCTTCATCCTAGGGTGACTTGCATGAATCCTTATTATTGCCTTAGTGGCCATCTATTTCTTGCTCTGATACCATTAATGTAACACCCCTCCCTAGGGTTTCTTACGTAACTAGAGGAAGCACAGCCTAATCCCCAACATTATCCATAATGTGGGGTACTTGGCATATTTGGGAGGAAATGTCACATACATGATCTCATAACAAGAAACAAATAACACTTGGCATTATGAAAACATAGATTCATACATAAGTTCTTGGAATAAAAGCTACATCAGTTTTCCAAAGATATACTAAACATAATCTAGATAATGATAGGATCTCCATAGATGGACATCCCACCAGGCAACAACTCCTTGGATCTCTGGGTCTTTGGTACTCTCAAGATGTTTCCTTCTCCTTGGCTCCAACTCCTGCGGACATCTCGTCCCTAGCCATGCAAAGGAAAACAAACATAGTAAGTAAGCGGCATTGGCATATTATAAGACATAAAAATAAATATACAAGTGACTTAACATAATCATGAACATGCATTAACATTAATCGTTTCTTAATGTCTTTTACATAAAGAAATTTACTAGAAAAATATGCTCCTCTCTTAATGCCCCATAAGGAGCCCATAAATGCTCGGAAAGCCCATAATTGCTCGGAAAGCCCATAACAAGGTGCATATAAATATAAATAAATTTCTATTATTCATGATCTTTCTTAAACTTTACTTATCTTCTTAATACCTTAAACTTAATCTTAATTGGGATTTCTCCCTCTTGAACATGGTTGGGATTTCTCCCCATGACCATAATGGGATTTCTCCCTCTTAAGCATGATTGGAAAACTTATTCCCTCTTGATCTTAATTTCTTGTATCTTAATCATAAACCATAATCTTACTGGGATTTCTACTCTTAGACTTAGATTATAACAATCAACATCCAATAATCATATACATTGAGGAAAAACATGTACTTTTCAAGACTTCAACATAAAAATGCATAATCTATCATAATCATTCAATAATTCAAATTTACTATGCCAAAGGCATGGCCCGCTTACCTTGAGCTAAAACACCTAGGTCAAACCTGGTTTGACCGATTGGATTCCCTTAAACACCTGAAATCAGCATATATGTCCTTCAGCATATATCATTAAACCCTAATTTGTCCATACAATTATTGGGATGTGAATAAAACAAAATCAGTCGATAAAAACCACAAAATCAGATTCCTCATCGAAAATCCTTTCCAAAACATATTTATTTATATTTTTCTGAGGTCGTATGCAAAAGTTATGAATTTTGCACTCTGGACCAATCAGAAGTAAGGAAACCATAGCGTGACATCAATTAAATCTGCGATTATTTCGATGTAAATAAAACGTCAAAATACCAGAAAACCAAGCCGTGTGTGACATAATGATTAAACATGCGGGGGCATACTCGTCATTGCACTCTAACTGCTCATCGCGCGTAAGAAGGACAAACTGAATGTCAAAATACCTATAATGCCCTTGGGCGATCAAGTTAACTGATTGAACTTGTGGGGGCACCATGGTCATTTCAGGACCTGGATTGCTCCCCTTGGATCCATGGCGCGGACCAAGGTCGAGCACCTACCTGGAGCTCCATGACCCTCACCGCAAAGGAGACCTGCAGTCCCTTGAAGATCGGCTAGTGGTCCCTTGCCTTCGCGGTTCCCTGGAAAGCTCAATGAGTACAAGGAGAGGCTCCCAGGGTGCTGGAGCACACTGGAGCGCGGAGCTCCTGTCCATGGCTGGAGTAAGGCCGAAAGGGGGAAAACCTAAGAACGGAGTTAGAAGGCCTACTAGGGAGCACAAATCTGCTCGGGGAGGTCCAACGGAGGTGCAGGCACGGTCGTTGGAGGCAAGGAAAACCAGCCCGATCATCACGACGAGAAACAGGGAAATACCAGGGAAAACATGGGCGGCGGCGACGGTTCAAACGACAAACGACAAAGCCAGAGAGGGCACGATGGGGATCAGAAATCAACCCTTGAGGCCAAGCGAGGTCGGAGGTGTTGTCTTCGTGGCCTAGAATCCACTGCAATGCCACGGCGGCTAGCACCGGCAAGCACAGGTGGCGGCTCTACAGGGCCCGCCGATTGGGGCGATATCAGGGCAAACTGGGAAAGCCAAAGTGCAGAGGGGGCTCCGAGGATGCTCACCGTAGAAACAATCGAGCCGAGATGACAGGAGATGGCGGGGCAAAGCCACGATTGCCGGAAACCAAAACCGAGCAGGTCGGGGTTGCTGGGGGATCCATGGCAGAAATTGAAGTCGAGGGAGGGCGGCCTGGGGACCGGCGGTGCTTTTGGGTGCATGAAAGCGGAGGTGGATGCTCTGTGATGGTGTCTGGGTGCCCGTGCAGCAAGGGGGGTCCAAGCCCTAAATGGGCGTTTTCTCTGTAGCACGAGAGAGAAGGTGAGTGGAGGCTCGTTGGGTCCGGGGAAGCGAGATGGAGATGTTGGCGAAGAAATCAAGTGAAACGATCTCATAATGAGGGAGAGAAGGAGCGACGAAGAAGCCACTGTGAAACGTCCTTGCTCGCGGGGAGAAACGGAGGAAGAAGAGAAAGCGATCACCGTTGGATCCTGATCCAACGGATGCTGTTATGCGCGCCAAATAGAAAACGAAAAGTAACGCGTGACACATAGGACTATAGCTTAAATCGGATGCATAAATGAAATTTGTAATAAATTTTCTATTAAATCATATGGAAACCTATTTATCTCATTAGGGGGGTCAAACATGGGTCAAATGCATTCAAATTTTGACCATAGGTTCACTAGAGGGTCTAGAATATTCCTGTGGAGTTAGATTTCGTTTTTTGTACCCATTTAGGCCTAAGAATAGCAAAACTCTCATGTATGCTTAAATGACCACAATTAATGCAAATAAAGCCATTAATTCTTCAAATAAGAATTGGAAAACATAAAAACGTTCCCTAAATATTATTACATTTCAATTAACAATATGGAGGTCATTAAGCAAATAATTAAACAAGTAAATCACTAATTATCACGAGAGAGAGAAATTTGGACATAAAACATTTATTCTCATTTTTCTTCAACAAAAGGGCATATATAATATGAACATTTTCTTTAAATAAAACAAGGAAAAGTGAGAAATTGGACATAATAAAATTATGTTGTAAAACTTAACATGGGCAAATTGCATTTAAGTCCTCAACAATTATCTAATTTAGAAAAAGAGCATGCAAGGAATGAAATAGTTTGAAAAATTTGCATAATAAGATTGGGGTGTTACAGGTCCAATCCTGCTGAAGTTCCCATAGTCAGGGAATTTGAGGATGTGTTTCCTGAAGAACTTTCTGGTATACCACCACCTCAGGAGATTGATTTTGAAATCAATCTGATCCCAGATATGAAACCCATAGCCCAGACTCCGTATAGGATGGCGCCTGCCGAGATGGCAGAACTCAAGAAACATCTTCAAGAGTTACTTGAGAAGGGCTTTATCCGACCAAGCACTTCACCTTGGGGTGCTCCGGTCTTGTTTGTTAAAAAGAAAGATGGGTCAATGTGGTTGTGCATCGACTACAGACAACTCAATAAAGTAACAATAAAGAATAAGTACCCTCTGCCGAGGATTGATGATCTCTTTGACCAGTTGCGTGGTGCAACCGTCTTTTCCAAGATAGACTTGAGGTATGGATATCATCAACTTCGTATTACGGATAAAGACATATCCAAGTCTACCTTTAGGACAAGGTATGGTCACTATGAGTTCACGGTTATGTCGTTTGGACTAACCAATGCACCAGCTGCATTTATGGAACTCATGAATAGAGTTTTTTGACCTTTCCTTGATCAGTGTGTTGTCGTCTTCATAGATGACATTCTGATCTATAGTAAGGATGCTCAGCAGCATGAGCGGCATCTTCGCCAAGCTTTGACCTTGCTAAGAGAACACAAGTTGTATGCTAAGTTTAGCAAGTGTGAGTTCTGGCTGCCGGAGATATCTTTTCTTGGACATGTGATATCTGCCTCGAGAATTCGTGTTGACCCTACAAAGGTAGAATCTGTTCTACAATGGGAACAACCGAAGACACCGACGGAGATTCGAAGTTTCTTGGGGTTAGCTGGCTATTATCGAAGGTTCATTAAGAACTTTAGTTCTATAGCCTTACCTTTAACCAAGTTGACCCGGAAAGATGTTCCTTTTTCTTGGAGTGATAAGTGTCAACAATCTTTCCAGTTGTTGAAGGAGAGGTTGACAAGTGCACCTGTGCTTGTGCTACCTGAACAAGGAAAAGGATATGTAGTCTTCTGTGATGCTTCCAAGAATGGACTAGGATGTGTGTTGATGCAGGATAAACAAGTGATTTCTTTTGCTTCCCGACAGCTTAAGAAACACGAGGAGAATTATCCGACACATGATCTGGAGTTAGCTGCCGTGGTTCATGCCTTGAAAATATGGAGACATTATCTCTACGGAGAAACATTCCAGATTTTCACAGACCACAAGAACCTTAAGTATATCTTCTCTCAGCATGAGCTTAACATGAGGCAACGTTGCTGGATGGAGTTAATCAAGGACTACGACTGTACAATTGATTATCATCCAGGCAAGGCCAATATTGTTGCAGATGCCTTGAGTAGGAAATCAGCAGCATCAACCATGAATAGAGCACAACTAAACTCTTTAGTATGCTCTAGGAGAGATATGCTTATCTCTTTAAGGCAGGACAATGTACAGTTGAAGGTGTCATTGTTAGCCGGGTTGTTGGCTGAGATGCATATTAAACCTACCTTAAGAGAGCAGATTAAGGAAGCACAGCAAGGTGATGATGCAGTTCAGCAGATTAGATCTGAGTATGGAAATGAGAAGCGAGATGGTTTCCCTGACTCAGATGACCAAGTAGCCTGTTATAATGGAAGGATGATAGTGTCGGATGTGGATAACTTGAGGAAGTTAGTCCTGGAAGAAGCTCATTCTTCCATGTATGCTATGCATCCAGGGAGCACCAAGATGTATCGAAATTTGAAAGATCTGTATTGGTGGCCTGGAATGAAGAAGGATGTTGCAGAATTTGTTCTGAGGTGTCCTGTGTGTCAGCAAGTTAAAGCAGAACACCAGAAACCTGCAGGAACAATGCAACCTTTACCCATACCACAGTGGAAGTGGGACCATGTGACCATGGACTTTGTTGTTGGCCTACCCAGGACAATCAAAGGACATGATTCCATTTGGGTAGTTGTTGATAGGTTGACTAAGACAGCACATTTCTTACCTGTCAAAACAACCTATTCTGCTGAAAGGTTATCAGAATTATATGTTCAAGAGATAGTGTGTTTGCACGGAGTTCCTGTCACAATAGTTTCTGACTGAGGTCCTCAGTTTACAAGTCGTTTTTGGGAACAGTTACACAGAGCCTTAGGCACCAAGCTAAGGTTTAGTACGTCCTTTCATCCACAGACTGATGGACAGTCAGAAAGGACCATACAGACTTTAGAAGACCTTTTGAGAGCATGTGTTCTCCAGTTTACCGGGAGTTGGGATCTACACCTAAGTTTGATAGAGTTTGCCTATAACAATAGCTATCAGCATAGTATTGATATGGCACCTTATGAAGCCTTGTATGGTAGATGTTGTAGATCACCTCTGTGTTGGTTCGAGACTGGTGAGCGTCAGTTGTTAGGTCCTGATCTTGTGCAGCAGACCACAGAGAAGATTAAAGTAATACAAAAAAAGATTAAGACTGCACAGGATAGGAAGAAATCTTATGCTGACAAGCGTCGTAGACCCTTAGAGTTCCAGGTTGGAGACAGAGTATATCTCAAAGTCTCGCCTTGGAAAGGGGTCCTTTGTTTTGGAAGGAAAGGGAAGTTAGCTCCTAGATTTATGGGGCCTTATCCAATCATTGAACGGATTGGAAAGGTAGCATATAGACTAGAGCTGCCACCAGAGTTACAGAGGTTACATCCTGTGTTTCACATTTCTATGCTGAAGAAATGTCACCCAGACACCGAGTCAGTTCTACAACCTATGGAGGTAGAATTGAATGATGATATATCCTATGAGGAGGGACCAGTGTCAATCCTTGATAATAGAATTAAAAGGTTAAAGAAGAAAGATATAAGTCTTGTGAAAGTCCTCTGGAACCACCGTGGTGTTGAAGAAGCCACTTGGGAATTAGAGGATGAGATGAGAAGGAAGTACCCTACCCTTTTCTCTTAGTATGTTTTATCGATTTCGGGGACGAAATCCTTGTAAGGGGTGGATAATTTGTAACATCCCTGACCTAGGTTATGAGTTAACCCTAGGTGTTTTGCCTAAATATGTAATTAAATCCTTGTGATTAACTTTGAGCATGTAATTAAGTTTGTCAGAAACATATATTTCAGTTTTTGCTCCTTTTTATATAAAGTTGTAGCATTGTTTTGTAATACAGGGACCTATGTGCAAATTACCCAGTTAGAAGGGTTAACTTGCAATTTTCACATGTTGAGATGTTCCTCTGATGTTGAGACATCATGAGAATGATGATGGTAATGTTTGAGGGATTTCCCAAGCTTGGGCACCAAGGTGCAGCTGTGGAAGCAATCTTGGTGCTTGAAAACCCTAAATTGGAGAAAAGTGCAATTTACCCAATTTGAGGGGTGCAACTTGTAAAATACATCATCTAAAATATCTTTTAAGACTCTTGCCATCATTTAGAGAAGAAATGATGAAAGGTCACTTCAATTGATTAATCAAGTTATGAAAAAACACCTTTGTGATTGAATAATCAAGGTGTATGTGCTATAGCCCTTTTATGTGTATGATTAACTAATAGGTTGAACTTCTTTGCCCTCATTTCTTGACCTTAGAAGAAGGTTTGTCCTTAGAATTAATATGAAGGGACGAGCATAGAAGGATGGAGGGACTTATTTGAAAATATGGAGAACTTATGAACTTATGTTGAAAATCTCACCCCAAGTATATATACTCTCCACTTCACTTAGCAAGGAAACCCTCCCTTCGTTCCTTTCACTGTTCTATTCACCCAAACCGACTAAAGAGGAGCTGTGGAGATCAGGAGGACGACCAAGGAGGGCAAGGTAGGTTTGAATCCTCCCTTTTGCTTAAGTTCATGGTTAGAACTCGAATTCAAGGTCAAATTAATGGCTAGCTCACATAGCTCTACCTTTCTAGCCATCTCTTCTCGACTTTCCTGGGAAGGATCACCTTGGCCGACCTATGGAAACTCAAGGACGCCATTAAAAACTTGGAGCTTGAAAGCTTGGAGCTCAAGGAGCAAGCTTTAGGCAGGTTTTATAACTCTAAACCTATGCTTTGTTATATACATCTAGTTTATGCTTTTAGATGATAGTTCTTCTTCTTCTCTACCTTCCTTTGCTACCTTGCAAGAAAATCCGTGAGAAATCCTTGCTGTTCTTGAGCTAGGAGATGAAGACGTTATTTCCAAAGTTAATCCACTACTTTTCACTTTACTAAACGGTCTCCACAAATTGCTCTCTCGGTTTGCAAAACCGTGTAGTGAGCAAACGGTCTCAGGACCGCGTAAGGGAAAACGGTCTTTAAGACCGTTTAGCCGCGTTGACAGAGCGTGTACCATATAAGATTTCTGTTCATAATTATGTAGTCTAATCACCCACAAAATTTGAGATGATAACTCCAAAGGAATCGTGACATATGGCCTTTTTAATCAACAACTTTAATTGAATTTACTCCTGATTTCCAATCTGTTGAAATCGCCCTTTTTGGGAAAACGGTCTCAAGACCATGTAAGGACGTTGACCAAGTGTTGACCGTATGAGATTACTGTTCCAAATAATGTTGATTAACAACTCACCAAATTTTATGGACTAATTCCAAACGAGCTAAGAGTTGAAGGATTATTACTAGGGCAAACCCTAATTGAAATCAGTACTGAAATCTCAATGATTTGATTAAGTGTTTTTGGGTTGATTAACCTAAATGGTCTCAAGACCGTTTGGGGATCAATCAAACGGTCTCAAGACCGTGTGGGGAATCACCCAAGACCGTTTGGAGGTCTGGGGTCAAGTATAGTTGACCAATTGAAAGTACAAAGATACCAAATTACATTGCAATTAAGTATTGATATGATAATCAACTCAATGGATCCAACCTTGAAGAATTTACATTAGAATACAAAAGTTGGATGGGCAAACGGTCTCAAGACCGTTTGGAACTCATCCAAACGGTCTCAAGACCGTGTGGTGACAACCCAAGACCGTTTGGAGGTCTAGGGTTAAGGTAATTTGATCAATTGAGGGCCCAATTGCAATGGGTTATTGAATAAATCAAAAATACTGAATTGAGACTCAATCAAGGTTCAACTCCTATCACATCACATTAGATTTTGATGAAATCTTGGGCAAACGGTCTCAAGACCGTGTGGAGTTCATCCACACGATCTCAAGACCGTTTGGGCCAAGTTTGGGCCCAATTGGAGCTCAATTGAAGGGTTCAACCTTGTGTTGATTCACATTGTTGAGTGTTGATGGTTGAACGTTGATGGACCTTAATTGAACCAACTTCAACCCTAATTGGATAACAATTGAGGGTCAATTGAGTGACCAATTGGTTAAGCATAACCCTAATTAACTCAATCTATAAGTGGTTACCATGGCTTTGACCATTTGGAGGCTTCAACATTGATAATCATAAACGATTGAAATCATTGAACCATGTTGGAGGTCCAAACGGTTTGAGACCAAGTGGACCAAACGGTCTCAAGACCGTTTGAGGCCTCACAATCTCAAGATCGTTTGAGGTCACACGGTCTCAAGACTGTGTGAGGCCTCACGGTCTCAAGATCGTTTGGGTCCAAACGGTCTCAAGACCGTTTGGACTCAAACGATCTCAAGATCGAGAGACACCAAACGGTCTCAAACCGTGTAAGCCCTCTCGGTCTTGAAGTCAAACTTGTTAAACGGTCTACACCCTCACACGGTTTGGGCAAACGACCTTGAAGGTCACACGGTCTTGGAGTCAACCCTAGCAAATGGTCAACTCATCCAAACGGTCTCAAACCGTTTGGAGGTTGAAGGTTGAAACCGTTTGAGGTTTTCAAAGGTTGATTTCACTTAATCAATTGAAGGTGTAAATGGTTCAATGATGCTCTAGTCTAAACCCTAATGATAACCTAGGATTTTAAGGGATTAAGTGACTAATGAATTGAACAATGATGGTGATCAATGGGGTGAATTACCAAAATACCTTGATGGGTTCAATTGAGTAATACCTTGTTCAAATCAAACCCTAATCACATGATAGTGATGTTCTGGCTTATGTTAGCCCATGAGGACTTAACCCAACCTGATCTAGAGTGGTGTTATCACCATCTACTAGTATGAGGAGAGAGAAAGTATCTTAAGAGAGAGAAAGTACCTTAAGAGAGAGAAAGTACCCCTTTTAGGGTGGAAACTCAAGTAAAGAACCTTCAATACACATGAATGTGCATGATTAGGGTATGATCCACCTATGTGAGATCATGGAAACCCTAATTATGATATATGATGAATCTTAAGCTAATTTGGGAGCATCAATGATGATGTTCCTCATACATGATGATGTTATGAGTTCAATTCGCCATATTATGTGAATAGTAAACCCTAATTCAAGGGTAATGACATGTGATGTGAATAGTAAACCCTAATTCAAGGGTAATGACATGTGATGTGAATAGTAAACCCTAATTCAAAGGTGATGACATGTTATATGAGTATTAAACTCTATTTGATAAGAATCAAAGAACTTAGCTCTTATGACAAGAGTGGAAAGTATAATCATTGTTTTGAATTACCTTTATTAGTTGAATTAACCATGTAGGTTCTGATATGGAGGTGATCATATCCAGGTATGGATGATGATACTATATTCATTAAAGGCATATTGATAGCTTTATGAATAAGTAAAGTATCTTGATGCCTTGTCAGTGGCATTCTATGATAATAATGGGCTGTGAGAGCCATGAATACCATCAAGGTCATGCTTTAGAGATGACTTGTGATGAGTATAATGAGAAATGATGTTTGATGTGAGTTAGGCTTGTTACATTTAGTATTCTCCTTTTATAGCTGTTATGCTACTGTTATTGTTTGAAGAACAATGTGTGATGTTAAATGAATACTGAATGTACCTAACTAATCAAGTATAATGTAGAGCCATGATCATAGACCCATCATTGTCAGAGATCAAATGATGGTGAAACAGGTTTTCCTAAGGGAACTCCTGGATCACATACTATTGAGTATGTGGGGTATATGGATGTGTAGAACCTTACATCCTAGTATAGGAATTTGATGTAGATATGTAATCCGTCAATCATTCACTACAATCTGATACCGTATCAGTAGTAGGTAAACATGAAACCTCCTGATGACGAAGAAAACGTAGATATCTGTATCAGTGGAGATAAACATGAAATCTCCTGATGACGAAGAGAGTACAGAACGTCACTGTAACTCTAAAATAGCGAAGGACCAGTTTACCCTGGTGAGCTATAATAGTAGAGACACAAGATGTCCTTCAAGTGATCCTCTTACTGACTGAGGAAGGTGAAGGTCATGAGAATCCGGCTCTCTTAATGACCTATGTATGATATTGATGTGACTTCTTAGCGATCAGTTGGAGTATGAGTGGTATGCCTCATCTCCACAGGGCATAATTTTGTTTGTAAAACATAATCAACCGCGTAGTATACCTGTTAGAGATAACTACGAGTTAGTTGATTGATGATACACTGTAATAGTGCTTATATTCTTCATTTCTCATAAATGTTGAGCTCTTGTTTATAGCTGCAACTGCTATTGAATACTTTGAAAGCTTTACTGTTTAAAATATTCTTTGATGTTATAATAAAGCTTCTGGCGGAGAGTTATAACTCTCGCTCGGACAATTATGCAAAATTGTCTCACCCCATAGACTTCAACTTTTAGGTGGACGTCGAAGACGGAGGAACCGGTCTACAGGTGACCAGTCCCAGCAGCAGCACCAGGAGTAGCAGTAAATCTCAGGTGGAGATTTAGCCTGCCATGTGGTGTAGTTAGAGTCAGTCCTATGTGTCCTCTGTACTCTCAGGTCTTGGAGTCTTTTGTTATGAGTTCTTGAGATTTTGTATCTTGATGTATATAATTACTCAAGAAGTAATTATCATGAGATGTAAACAGTTTATCTCTTGTTATGAAAGAAGCTTTTAAGGATTCAAGCTCTTGTCTCGAAAAGTTTTAATTTCCCGTGATTTTTGTCTTCCGTTGTTTATCGAATCGCTTCCGCTAAGTTTAAATCGTGATTATATCGTGGTTTGGGGATCAGAGCCCACACTAGGATTAAGGGTTTAAAGGTTGTTTTGATTGTTAACTAAGGATGAACAAGAAAGCAGTTAAAGGCAGGAATGAAATCTACATTAACCCTAGACTAGATTAAGACTAAGCAGGAAAGAAAGGACTAAGCTAGGTATGAAAAGGCAAGTTACACTAAGGCAAGCAAGAGAGAAGTAAAAGAGCAATTAAATAGTTACACTAGCATGAACAAGACAAGAGCAAAGCAAGAAGCTAACTAAGCAAGGAAAGAACTAATTAATCTAAGCAGGCACAAATCTAGGGTTTTAAGCAGTAAAGAGATGTGTGGGTTGTTTAGGGGTATGAACTTATCACTTAAGTTGGGGGGGTGACATGTGAACATTATGATTCCATTTAGATTATCCAAACAAAACAACAAGTTAGAGTCTAATGGATTAACCTAAGCTACTAATTGGCCATGGATATGCTAGGTCGTGTATAGGGGAACTAGTCCCTAACACCCCCTACTACCCTTACGAGGCTCAATTGGGTTAGGGATTAGGTTCAATTCAATTAGAGTCTAATCAAGTCTAGGTTTCTAGATTAGGCATTCCTAGGGCAATTAGGGGCCGAGGGTTGTAATGGGGAGGTGAGATTAGGGTTTTGGACCCCAATTCCCCCACATTCTAGCCTTGAGAAGGCTCCATGCTAATTGCACTAGAATTATCTAATCTAGCTACTTAGATCTCTCACTTAGGTTTAGGGAGATTGATTAAGATGTAGGAAGATGGGAGGCAACCTAGGGATCCAAGAATTGGACCTAGGGGCAAATCCCAAAATTCACACATATAAGCAATTTGCCTAAATTCCTAGGTGATTTCACACACAAACCAACAAGCAATCCATGGAGAATGAGATAGAAATAGAATATAATCATTGACAAATGGAATTACAAAGTTTACATGTCATTTTCCCCCAACATGGTATCAAAGTAACATAATTTCCCCCAAACAGCCCACCCACAGGGGCCTAGCTACTCATAGAAATGGAAAATATAAAAAGAGAGAAGATAGAGGAAGAAGTAGACATGGAGCTCGGTGTAGATGAAGGACTCCTCCTCTCCAGCAGCTGCAAGGTCATCCTCCTCCTTCTTCTTGGATGGAATGGTGTAAAATGGTGGTGGGAAGTGGATGGAAGGCTTAGATATGGGGGGTTATGTGGTGGAAATGGTGAAATGGAGTGGATTTGAGGTGGAGGTGAAGTGGAATGGAGTGGAGGTGACAAGGGGGTGAAAATGGGACTCTAAGCAGCCAACCCTCGACCCTCAGCCGCCACTAGGGCTTATATAGGGATCTAGGGGGTCTAGGGTTAAGTTAGGGGCAAAATGGGGAAAGTAGTGAAAACTAGGTGGATTTTGTGAGTACCACGGCCGTGGTGGGTCACCACGGTCGTGGTGGGTAGGGTAAACCACGGCCGTGGTGGATGGGCACGGTCGTGGGTTTATTAGAATGTGGAGATCACAGGGAGGTGTGCATGGATGGCCACGGCCGTGGGGGGTCACCACGGTCGTGGTGGACACCTATGGCAACGGGCATGTTGATCACCACGGTCGTTTTGGCCATTTTCATCGATTTTTGGGACTTTTACTGATTTTTTGTACTTGGGGCATGTCCACCACGGCCGTGGGGGCTCACCATGGTCGTGGTGATGTCTCTCCCATGCATTTGAGCCTTGAACTTGATCATCCATGGAGGGTATTGCTTCAAAATATTCTTTGACCACTTGGGGTAGGTTGGAAGTGGTTTTGGCCTCATTTTGAGCTCCTCCAAGCCTGAGGAAACCCTAGACTGGACCATCCTCTTTCCATGCCATCAAGTAGTGGACAAAGTACCTATAAAACATGCAAAAATCCTCCATAAGTGCATTTGATATAAATAAGCATATTGGGAGAAATAACATGTAATCTAACAAGTATAGATGTGGTTGAAATGCAAAATGACACAAGATAAAGCCCTAAAATAGGGTTGAATCACCACCCCAAACTTGAAACATACTTGTCCTCAAGTATGCTCTAACTCAATCTCTCTACAAATTTTCCACAATCGAGAAATGACAAATGCAATATAAAAGATGATTGTTGCTGAATGGGATCAAAGATGAAAAAGTACATGCATTTCACCTCTCTCCTCTCCTACTTTCACAATCCAACCATGAAAAGAGCACAAAGCATATGAACTTCAAATATAGTGCATAGAATACACAAGTTATCCATACTTCTTCCATAAAGTCTCGGGTAAACCATTTCATGATGGTGTTAATCAAGGATGACTAGGAGTGTTGTTTCACATTCATGCATTCAGTCTTATATTTCAAATCATACCAAATGACCCATGTGGTTGCAGAAAAAGCCAAAGTGAGCTAAGTTTGATGCTTCTTAGCTCAATGGGTATGAAAGTAGAAGAAAGGGTTGCGGTAAGATTTTTGGAGTGTTTTTACACACTCATCTTTTCTTTATTTGAATGCTCTTAAACAGGAGCATCCTTTTATTTTATTTTTGCATTTTTTTTCTTCTTTTCCCTTGGGGTAGGTAGGGCATATGGTGATGGGAGTGAAGAGGTGAGATGTAGATGTGGCCACCCAATACTTTTGGAGGTGGCCACGGCTAATATGTGCACTTTGGCATCCTTTCATGAGGCGGAGGGGTAAGAAGATGGTGAGTGAAAAGTCGGGTCAAAGAGGGGTCATAGGTATGATTCTCCACATAAGACATCCTGCATGAAAATTAATCCAATACTTCATCCTAGATATCACACCACATGAATGAACAAGATGAAATTGATATATCAAACAAGTGATTCCACAAGCACTAAGCGTTCAAAGCTTGCTCAACTTCATAATTCAGCCAAATCAATCACAATCATAAGAGAGGCGATGCACATGTAAAAAGTCAAACATTGATACCACTTAGCAATAATTCATGACATTTCACTTGCATTTGTCAAAGGTCGTCATTTTTACTCAAAACAGTAGAGATTGGGTCAAAACACACTTTTTAGACAAGAAATCTCAAATTTGGGCAAAATTGGCCAAAATGGTGCCAAGTTGCCTCCAATCACATCTAAGCCTATATTATTGAATTTAAAACAGTAAACAAGAAAATCCTAGCTAAAACATGCAAAAATTACCAAAAATCTACATGATATGCGATGCATGGCAAGAAGAGTTTTTTTTAATTATGCAAAAATTGCAAGAAAGTAAACTACATGACATGCAAGTATGCAAAGCAGTAAAGATGACTAAGATAGATAGCAAAAACAAGAAAATAAAAGTGGATGTGGCAGGTGAAATGTAAAGTGAAACTAGGGCATACCTGCCCTACCACCCCAAACTTTTGAATCATGTTGTCCTCAGCATGATCCTAGAGTTTAGGATGATAGGGTAGACAATCATGGCTCTCTCAAGGCTCTAGCAGTGTTCCTCCCTGTGGTGGAGTATATGCATAGTAGCTACCCCACTAATCTACCTTGAGTGGCTGAAATTGGTCTGCAGCACGGCCGTGCTACGTAGCACGGCCGTGGTGGCTTCAAGTTGCACGGCCGTGCTGCATGGCATGGCCGTGGTGCAGTCCTTTGGCAGCTTTTCTCAATTTTGCTTCTGAATCTAGGGACTTGGTGTGTTTTTCATGCAAATGACCACGGTCGTATTGATGTGCCACGGTCTTGGTGGTCCCTGTAGCTTCTACTCTCAAATTGAGGCACATCAAACACTCAAAAATTTGACCCAAAGTGATTTTTCTTTGAATCCTTCTCTCAATTGTACTTAAATTTCCTTCATTTCACCCTGTTACCACCTTCACATCTTAAAACTAGACAAAAACTATTAAACACAAGTGTGTGTGTGTGTGTTTTCTTGGAAAGTGTAAAAACAAAGAAATTGTATCAAAAAGTGAAGGTTGGGTCAAAATTTCCCAAACCTATGTGGGTTGCCTCCCACAAGCGCTAAGTTTCATGCCTTCAGCCGGGCTTGTTGTTCTTTCACCATCAACCATGGTCCAAAAACAAAATTTTTGCACCCCCATCATAATCAATCCTCTCAAATTCTTTCCTTGATTGATCTTCTTCCCAAGGGTCATGCGAGCTTCGTAAGTCTTTTTTAGCAATTCTCTCTCCTTGGGGCTCATCATCATAGATCTTAATAAGCCTTAAGACCCTCAAAAATCTCATGCCAAAGGTTTTCTCTCTCTTAAGGAATGAGTCTTCATAGGAACCAAAGAGAGGGGTCTCAATCATATCCATTTGCTCATGGGTAGTAGGGGGAGCATGTGATAGTTGTGGTGGTGGTATCGGTGTTGATGGTTGTTGGACTTTAGGTGGAGGAGGGCATTGAGCTGGTTGGAAGGTGAATTGGTGGGAGGGTTGTGGTGATGGAGGTGGTAGAATGAATTGAGGTTGGAAGGTGAACTGGTAGGAGGGTTGTGGCAATGGAGGTGGTGGAGGTGTGTAAGGCTTAGGATAGCCTTGGAGGTAGGGTGGTGGAGGAAATGAATGGGTTTGTGCATTTTGGCCTTCCATCTTGTATTCTCCGAGTGGCTTGTCACATGCACAAGGCACAACCAAACAAAAGAAAGCAAGTTAGCAAACCAATATAGACAAAGAATTCAAAGAGTAATGAATAAAGAATAGCAATGATGAGGGCAGTAGGAAAAGTCAAAGCAAAACTAACTAGCTAGGCTGAGCGCCTCTAATCCCCGGCAACGGCGCCAGAAAGCTTGGTGCGATTCCGCTAGAGGTGCAACACACTAGCCGATTTGACCTGACTAGATGCGCCACACGAGGTCGGAACACACGTGATGAGAACTGTGCTTTCAAAATTTATAAACC
Source organism: Alisma plantago-aquatica (assembly GCA_963693085.1). NCBI lineage: Eukaryota > Viridiplantae > Streptophyta > Magnoliopsida > Alismatales > Alismataceae > Alisma > Alisma plantago-aquatica. Next base: position 464,496,642 of record OY856414.1, read on the forward strand.
TAAACTAGCTACCTACGTCTACTAAAACACTACACCCGCAAGCGCACAGGGTCGTGTCGTAGTATAGGAAGGTGGCAAGTAAAGGGTCGATCCATAGGGAAAAGAGGGGGCACTATAGCTAGGTTAGTTTAGCTAGGTTCCTACTACAGAGACTAGGGTTAAGGGTTTAAAGGTTGTTTTGATTGTTAACTAAGGATGAACAAGAAAGCAGTTAAAGGCAGGAATGAAATCTGTGTTAACCCTAGACTAGATTAAGACTAAGCAGGAAAGAAAGGACTAAGCTAGGTATGAAAAGGCAAGTTACACTAAGGCAAGCAAGAGAGAAGTAAAAGAGAAATTAAAGAGCTACACTAGCATGAACAAGACAAGAGAAAAGCAAGAAGCTAACTAAGCAAGGAAAGAACTAATTAATCTAAGCAAGCACAAATCTAGGGTTTTAAGCAGTAAAGAGATGTGTGGGCTGTTTAGGGGTATGAACTTATCACTTAAGTTGGGGGGTGACATGTGAACATTATGATTCCATTTAGATTATCCAAACCAAACAACAAGTTAGGGTCTAATGGATTAACCTAAGCTACTAACTGACCATGGATATGCTAGGTTGTGTATAGGGGAACTAGTCCCTAACACCCCCTACTACCCTTACGAGGCTCAATTGGGTTAGGGATTAGGTTCAATTCAATTAGAGTCTAATCAAGTCTAGGTTTCTATATTAGGCATTCCTAGGGCAATTAGGGGCCGAGGGTAGTAATGGGGAGGTGAGATTAGAGTTTTGGACCCCAATTCCCCCACATTCTAGCCTTGAGAAGGCTCCATGCTAATTGCACTAGAATTATCTAATCTAGCTAATCAGATCTCTCACTTAGGTTTAGGGAGATTGATTAAGATGTAGGAATATGGGAGGCAACCTAGGGATCCAAGAATTGGACCTAGGGGCAAATCCCAAAATTCACACATATAAGCAATTTGCCAAAATTCCTAGGTGATTTCACACACAAACCAACAAGCAATCAATGGAGAATGAGATAGAAATAGAATATAATCATTGAAAAATGGAATTACAAAGTTTACATGTCATTTTCCCCCAACATGGTATCAAAGTAACATAATTTCCCCCAAACATCCCACCCACAGGGGCCTAGCTACTCATAGAAATGGAAAATACAAAAAGATAGAAGATAGAGGAAGAAGTAGCCATGGAGCTCGGTGTAGATGAAGGACTCCTCCTCTCCAGCAGCTGCAAGGTCGTCCTCCTCCTTCTTCTTGGATGGAATGGTGTAAAATGATGGTGGGAAGTGGATGGAAGGCTTAGATATGGGGGGTTATGTGGTAGAAATGGTGAAATGGAGTGGATTTGAGGTGGAGGTGAAGTGGAATGGAGTGGAGGTGACAAGGGGGAGAAAATGGGACTCTAAGCAGCCAACCCTCGACCCTCAGCTGCCACTAGGGCTTATATAGGGATCTAGGGGGTCTAGGGTTAAGTTAGGGGCAAAATGGGGAAAGTAGTGAAAACTAGGTGGATTTTGTGAGTACCACGGCCGTGGTGGATGGGCACGATCGTGGGTTTATTAGAATGTGGAGATCATAGGGAGGTGTGCATGGATGGCCACGGCCGTGGGGGGTCACCACGGTCGTGGTGGACACCTATGGCCACGGGCATGTTGATCACCACGGTCGGTTTGGCCATTTTCATCGATTTCTGGGAGTTTTACTGATTTTTTGTACTTGGGGCATGTCCACCACGGACGTGGGGGCTCACCACGGTCGTGGTGATGTCTCTCCCATGCATTTGAGCCTTGAAATTGATCATCCATGGAGGGTATTGCTTCAAAACTTTCTTTGACCACTTAGGGTAGGTTGGAAGTGGTTTTGGCCTCATTTTGAGATCCTCCAAGCCTGAGGAAACCCTAGACTGGACCATCCTCTTTCCATGCCATCAAGTAGTGGAAAAAGTACCTATAAAACATGCAATAAGCCTCCATAAGTGCTTTTGATATAAATAAGCATATTGGGAGAAATAACATGTAATCTAACAAGTATAGATGTGGCTGAAATGCAAAATGACACAAGATAAAGCCCTAAAATAGGGCTGAATCACATACATACCAACAAAACCATTCTAAATACCTAAATCCACACTCTTATCCCTAATGTGAGAATTCCCCGTATTATAATCTGATTTAAAACCCAAGAAACTAAATGAAAACCCTAGTAATACCAAAACCCTAATATGAGGTGTTGAAAACACATTATGACATTAGGTCTTATTTCTCTTTCAGGGTGATCTACTCTCTTAATCTAGGCTTGTTGAAATCAAGATCTGATAGTCAAGGTACGTGGATATAAGTATAATACTAGATTTTTGTTGGATGATATAATTATGAGTAATTTCTTGCATGTATTTGAATATCTTGTTGTATGTATATCTATATATATTGTCACTTTTCTCCTGGAACACTAAGAACACTAAGGAAAGAAAATGGAATGTAGTTACTGATGGTTCATTACTCTCCCTATTAGAGAGGGAAAGTATTAATGTTGACTTGCACCTCCCTAATGGTATAAGGTATGCGAGGAGATCCCTAATGGTACAAGGTATGCGGGGATAGGGCCCAATAATATAAGTATTGAATGTGCTAAGTCCACCATAGTAATACATGTCCATTGAAATATGACTAATAAATTGGGTTTACCTTATTTCCCGCCTTAATAATGTTTTATTTTTCTTCTTATTTTTTAAGTATTTAAATATGCCAACATAGTATAGTATTTTTCAACCATGTACCAACATTGTGTTGATTGTTTGTTTCTCGTATTTTCTAGGTTCAAGGAACAAGTAAAGCATTGCAGAGTACCTGAAGATGCTAAATAAAGTTATCGGAGGATATCTAGTTAGATGGTTGTTTCTTAGCTTTATTTCAGTTATATAGTTGTTCTTTCTTCTAGATGATGTATAGGATGTTCTATATCCTATGTACTTTTCATTCCATAGAACTATTCTTTCTTTTCCTGAATAATGTATTATAACTTTTTACCTTATTAATGTTGATTTGTGTGGCCATCTATGTGATTTATGAATGGAGTACATAACCAACTTGGTAAAAATATTAAGGCACTTCATTCTGATCGAGGTGGAGAATACTTAATCTAAGAGTTTGAGGATTGCTCGCAAGCGCATGGGATCATATCCCAGTGGACTCCACCTGGAACACATCAGCATAATGGTGTATCAGAAAGAAGGAACTACACATTACTAGATATTGTGTGATCAATGATGAGTTTAGTTGAGCTTCAAATTACCTTCTGAGGTTATGCTCTAGAAACTGTCGTGTTTACAAACTGAGTACCATCTAAATTGGTTCAAAATACACCATATGAGATATGGTATAGGGTGTCCCAATGTGTCTTTTATAAAGATTTGGGGATGTGAAGCTTATGTAAGGAAAATGTTTCCTGAAAATCTTGGCCCTAAATCTTACAAATTTTATTATGTTGGATATCCTTAGGAGACTAAAGGATATTACTCTTATTCCCTGTCTGATAGGAAAGTGTTTATTTTCAGATATGTTGTATTCCTAGAAAAGGAATTTATTACTAAAGGAATTTGTGGAGGGAAAGTAGAACTCGAAGAGGTTTGAGACCAACAACAAAGCATTGAACAGGTAAATGAATAAGAGAACAAAGAGAATCACAAAGTGTTGTGGAATCTTAAATTCCTCAAGTAACACAGGTACCTCATAGATCTAATAGGATATGCCTTGACACTGAGAGATTTGGATATCTTGTGACTCGAGAAGGTGGTGAGTTGGTCATAGATGATGAGCCGACAACCTATCTAAAAGCTACTAAGGGACCAGAGTCTGAGAAATGGCTTGTAGCCATGAGATCTGAGATGGAATCCATGTATACCAACAAGGTATGGACCTTTGTGGATCCACTTGAAGGGGTAAAACCCATAAGGTGCAATTGGGTCTTCAAGAATAAGACCGACATGGATGGTAAAGTATAAACCTATAAGGGCAGACTAGTTGCAAAGGATTTCAGACAAGTTCAAGGTGTTGACTATGACAAAATGTTTTCTCCAGTGGCCATGGTTAAGTCCATCAGGATCATGCTTGTCATAGCAGCTTATCATGATAGAGATTTGGCATATGGACGTTAAAACCGCATTCCTTAACGAGAATCTTCTCAAGGATGTGTGCAAGACACAATCTGATGGTTTTATAAATCCAAAGGATGCAAATATAGTTTGTAAGCTACAAAGGTCAATCTATGGATTGAAGAAAGCATCTCAGAGCTGGAATCTTCTTTTTGACGAGATAGTCAAAGAGTTTAGCTTTAGTCAAAATGAAGATGAACCTTATGTGTACAAAAAGGTTAGTGGGAGCATAGTAACATTCCTCATATTATTTATAGATGACATACTATTGACGGGGAATGGAATCCCTACTTTACAAAAGGTAAGACATGGTTGGAAAATATGTTTTCTATAAAAGACTTGGGATAAGCATCCTACATCTTGGGGATCAAGATCTATAGAGATAGATCTAGAAGGCTTCTTGGACTAAGTCAGAGCATATACATTGACAAAGTGTTGAAGAAGTTCAGTATAGAGAGATCAAAGAGAGGAAACCTGACCATGCATCATGGAGTTACCATTTCTAAAGCTCAATATCCCAGTTCTTGTAAAGAAAGGGAACACATGAGTTCAATTCCATATGCATCCACAATTGGATCAATCATGTATGCAATGTTGTACACCCATCCCTATGTCTCATATGCCTTGAGCATGATGAGCAGATATCGGTCGAATCTAGGTGATGCTCACTAGACAGTCATGAAGAACATACTTAAGTACTTGAGAAGAACTAAGGATTAGTTCCTTGTCTATGACGGAGAGGAAGAGTTGGTGGTAAAGTGTTACACCGATACAAGCTTTCAAACTGACAAAGATGATTACAAATCGCAATCAGGATTCATGTTTTGCCTAAACAATAGAGTTGTGAGCTGGAAGAATTCCAAGAAAGAGATAGTTGTCAATTCTACAACAGAGGTCGAGTATATTGTTGCATCAAATGCAGCAAAGGAGGTTGTATGGATCAATAGGTTTATCTCTAAACTTGGGGTTGTTCCAAGCATCAGCGACGCAATTGAGCTATATTGTGACAACAATGGATCTATTGCACAAGCTAAGGAACCCAGATTGCATCAGCATTCCAAGAATATACAAAGGTGGTTCCATCTCACATGAGAGACCATACATCGAGGAGATGTGAAGATTTGCATAGTACCAACTGAGAACAATGTTGTTGATCCCTTGAAAAAGGCACTTTTGCAACAGAAATGTGACGGACATGTTAGATTACTTGGAATGGAATAAGATTTGTGGGTGATCGGCTCTAAGTGAAAGTGGGAGTCTATTGGTATGTATGTCTAGAGAGCCAATCATATGATGATTGTAATAGCATAATTTGTAAAAGATTTGATTAATAATAAAGGCAAGCTTCCAATTTATTCTATTTTATTCAGTTATAAGATAATGAACTAACATAAAAAATGTCTAGAGAATGATATTACCTAATGACGTGTGTCTTCAAGTACATGACTTGAACGATGAGATCATATGGATTCTAAGAGTATATACATTCTCATTATGTCCCTGGTCGGATGTTAATGTCGAAGGCTGATAGATAACAGTAACGCATAAGATCAGAGTGTGTTGGTTGATGACATAATCTCATCAGTCATGATATGTGATATCAAACCAAGCACATAGATACATGTTAACAGTGTATCAGACATACCCACCATGAGACTAACACATGGAAACCATTACAATGGTAGTCAGATTCAGCTCTCATAGTGTTAGTGGTGGTTGTGGTTCTTAGACCTGAAGTCACTACACTCATCACATGTCATTCAGTATGCTTTGACATCAACCAACAATCTTGAATCAGGGTTTCCATAACGGTGATGATTGGGTGACTGCAACACATGGGGACTGCCTGTGAGTGAGGTAGATGGGATTTGTCCTTCCTGTAGGAGTATGATATCCTAGGCCTCTTGAGAAGAGAGACAGAGAAATGCATGGCCATGCACATGTGAGTCAATGTGTTATATTGAAGCCTACATATATCTCACAGAGTCTTCTCTAGTTCAAGAAACAAGATTTAATGTTGAAGAGGATGACTATTATATGCCTTGAGTTCAATCTGGGTATCAGTAACAAAGGATCTATACAAACACTATAACACCAAAGATAGATTGTAGGTTTAAGTTGTTATCCAACTTTCCATTTACTTGGGTAGCACTGATGTGCAACTAGGCACCACTCTTTGCTTGTGATGTCATAATTGGTTATGGACATTCACTGCCAACTTAATATGGGACCTATAGGGTTACACACAAAGGAACTGACCTAGAAGAGGAGTTTTGATCATGAATGATAATTGGATTGATTAATAAAGTGTTTAGGTATACAATTCAAGCAGCAAATAAACTGACTCGACTCCCAACTGATTGGTTCATGTAATGTAAGGTTGATTAGATGTTGAATTGACTGAGTTTTGAATAAACTGGGACTCCAACCGGCCGGTTCACCAAGTGAGATAATTGACTGGTGGTCGTGAGATGACCAGTTCATGAGATGAATCGTTCGGTTCATGATGTAATTCAATTGTATCAAGGTTAGTGATGACATAATGTCATGCATTAATTGGATTAGAATTTTCAATTCATATGTGATTGGGAAACATGATGAAATGATCTGTTCATTGGGTGAACCGATCGGTTTGCATGCCAAAGCAATCATATCACTCAATGAACTGACCATTTCACCATTTCTAGGTTGTAAAATTTGAGATTCTGGTCCCTTCCACCCCCACACAGACTGGGAACCCAAACCCTAACCCCTCCTATAAATAGAGGGGTACTGGGGCTTCTCAGTTACATCAATTGCCTATGATAATTGTTTGTCTTCTCTGGTTTTAGTAACCGAGAGAACCTAAGCAAGTCCTACCTAATAAAGGGAGGGATAGCAAGGGAGACCAATTGTGGGAGAGCAAGTCGGTGACTAGTACACCAAAGGGAGGGACAACTCCTTCTCGTCCGTTCTAGTAGAATGACATGAATTCTAGGCGGTCCATTTATACTTCCATAGAGGCGTGGAGGTGATTGTCTGTCGCTAGGAGGACAACGTCAACCTGTTGTCCATGGTGCAGACCAGGAGGCACAACAGACGAGTCATGGTGCAACCAGAAGACAGTTACGCATCTACAACGGTGAGGAGATGTCGTTGGACTTGCTCTAGGACCAAGTATGTCCTTGAAACCATCCTTTACATTAAATAGTTCTTAACACAATCCACTATTTTAATGGGGAATATGGCAATAAAATTTTGTTTCCGCTGCCTATTTTATCACCATATTTCCCTACATTTTCCACAAAAGTTCATATGCATTGCTTTTGACTTGAACTTGATCGAGTCAGGGCTTGATTGAATTTATTCTTTTTGTGTACCTAATGCCTAAAATCAATCTTAAATAGACATATTAGATACATATGAATGGAATGGTTAGGTCATCATCAAAATATGGACAATGTATAACTACTAGGTCAAATTCTCCCCCTTTTTTAAGATGATAAACCATTCCTCAACATATTGAAATGGATTTAAAGATTTAAACGTTTACCTTGTGAATCAGAAGGGGATACATGAATTAAAAATAGAAATTCCCCCCCAATTCATGATTACCTTTGCCCGTATGGTTAGTTTGTCCAAAAAGCAACCATATCACATAACACACATATACTATTGAGTCATCTTACATAGTCACATGATATTTTAGAGAAATAACTAGAAAAGGATCATAATTCAATATGTAATTTATCTCATTTTTCCCTATAGTACTTGTATTACTTATGCTCACATTTCTCTCCCCCTTTATCATTTTAAAAAGGCAGGTGGTAGAAGAGCTAAAACACGGGTCTTATCCATAGGCACAAACAACACAAGCACGCACAAACAGAAGCAAGAGAGAGCAATGCACGCTAGAGTCATAAATAAAATATGGAAGCACATACCACTAACTCATGAGATATAACCATGCATATAGTTAAGGTACATATAATCATATTACAACAAATGATATATCCTCTCTAGATGAAAATTACAAAAATAGCAAAAACAATGAGATATGAAATATAGTACGCCCCATATATAGTGTCCAAATGTTTAGGACATGAAAGTCTACAAAAAGATACAGATATGAGCACCCTATAGACTAAGAACTAAACAACTATGGCATCTATGTCAACAACCTCATCATCATCGGGTTGGTAGTCCTCATCTCCATCTAAAGGTGCATCTGGGGCAGCACGTGTGCCATCACCACCATCTTCATCATTAGATTCGAAACATTCCTTAGAGCCATCGTCACCATCAACATCCTCATCCTCAACATCATCCTCAACATCTTGATCTGCCATCTCCTCATCCTCACAAGGTCCAAAAGATAAAATGACAGACCACTTGGCATGATGTGCAGCCTAAGAGATACCACATGTATCTTGTTACAACCCCAATTTTGGGTTCATTTGCTGAGAAATGTAATTTCTCATATTAAAGATAAATGAACAAATAATGATGTCTTTTGATTGAATGCATGAATTTATTTAAAATAGCCTTGATGATTGCTTTGTGGGCTTTATTGGCTATTGGTCCCAATAACAAGGAAATACAATTAGTAAATGAATAATTAAGTTTTGAGAAAGGAAAGGTGTGGAAACCTCCAGAAGGCAAAAGAATACAATCCAAAGTTGGATTTCGTGCCTCTTGGGTTCCTTGGGTCCCAAGGAGTCCAAGGTTGCATAGAGAATGCAATAAGAAAAGAAAAGACCAATTAAGTATTTCCTTGTTAAAAAAGAAATTGAAAAGAATGAAAAAATGTGGAAAATATGTGAAAAGACGTATAATTGAGTATCCTTGGTGGATTTTTGTATCTCAAGGATTCCTAGTGTTAAAAGGAATTCCAATAGGAAAATAGAAGAGAGATAAAGAGAAATCCTTAAAAAGAGAATTAAAAAGGAAAAGAAATTGATTAATAAAAGGGAAATATGAGAAATTGGCTTTCAAAAGAAGATAAAGGCAAATAGATTTTCCCTAGTATGGGAATCTGTGCCTTTGGGATTTCTTGAGGTCCAAGGGACCCAAAATAACAAGATAATAGCAAAAGGAAAAGAAATAATAATTAATTTTGAATAAATTAATGAATAACTTAGGAGAGAAGGAAACCTTATCATCCCTTGGAATTTGTTTCCCAAATTTCGTGCAAAGCTAGATAATGCCAAGATGGAGTTTTCCCTAAAATTTGATTCAAAAATACTAAACGAGGAGAGAGATATGAGTTTTACAAATTTCCTTTGTTTAATACATTTTTTTCTTGATTTTAAAGAGTTGGAAACAAGGGGGCGATGGTAGCCGTCAGATTATCCGGGTCGTCCAAAGGACTACCGATCTGACGGTAGATGTGCATCTTCTACCTCAACTCGTAGAAGGAAAGGGGTTGGGAAAAGCAGGTTATTCCCAAGTCAATTTTCTTGAATCGCACGATACCAGGAAAGAATCAAAGACCATGAGGGTCTTTAGGACTTGTTTCCGTACTCAGCCAACCTGACTTTTAGGGTGGTTCGAGAGGTCTAGAATAAACACCCAAAACTGCAGGGAACTATGGCGGCAGCGGAGGTTTGGAAACCCTAACTCAGAGCCCCCACCTATATATATAGGACTACCTTTGGTTTCGGCCAGGTCCTACGATCTCAGACGGCATGGTTCTAGATCCGATTCATCTCTATCTCTCTGGATCATCTTCCCTCTGACGGCAGGACCACCGCAGTGCTACTGTGAGTAGGTCTAGAAGACGAAGAAGGAGAAGGGGAGCGGTAGCTGTAGGATCGATGTTCACCATGGACTCGCGAGGGGAACTGAAGGCCCAGATCTACTCCGCGTTTTAGTATGTTGTGAGTGGATACAGTTGATGCGAGCCACACAATCCGTGTGTCGGTCAGTGCAACCTGGATCAAACGGCCATCCTTTTTTCTAACTAAAGGTAACTACTCGCTCTCTGAACAGAAAATCAAAGAAATAGGTGAATCTTGGATAAATCACTAAAAATATATTCGTTGGCCGAAAAATACAAATAAGTAGAGCTTTTTTATCAGAAAAATACGAGGAATGCATTAAAAATGGTTTAGACACCTAAATATGTATGTTTTTGCAAAAGTGCATATTTTGATTAGAAAAGGTTTTAATTTGTGGTTAGAAACCCTAATTGTTGATAAAAGATATATTTAATCTTGCAATTATGATAATTCGAGCATGGTTAGCTTGTTTAATGATTAAGATGGTGTTTAACCTGTTTTGATGATAGAATCACAAGGTTTAGGGTTTTTAACTCAATATGTAGATTAATATGTTTAGAAACCTTAAATTAGAGGAAAAGAAAAGAAAAGTGCTCATAATCTGAAATTAGGGCTTCCTGTTGCTAAAAGATGAATTTAGAATCTTTTGTAAAAGAAAAAAATGAAATTGTTAGGGTTTGTAAGTGATTTCATAAAATTAGGGTTTAAAAGAGTAAGATGAAATAAAAACCCTAATTGCCAAGTAAACCCTAAAAAGAGGTAGAAACCCTAAAAATGAATAGAACCATAAGTAGCAAGATGATTTGGATATATTTTGATAAAAAGGAAATTGAATGTAATTTTAGGATTCTTGCACTTGCTTGAGTGGATGACTTGGTTGATTGATAATTTCTGTTCAAATCGTTAGATCAGGTATGTGGTTAATTATGAATAACCGCCTTAGTTTCCCGATGATTTTCCGGATGGTTAATCGCATTGAATGCAAATTATCCGTTGGATGTTCATACTTGCAAATCATAAAGTCACTATGATTATCACATTAAAATTAGAAGTATGGATTCTCGCACCTACATGCCACCCTGATGGATGATGCCAAAGGTCAGGCCCAGATGGGTAGACCAATGGACACCTTGAGTGGTGACCCCATGCACCAAGAAGGTGGCCTATGATATTGCATGACTAGTGGGCACCATGAGTGGTGACCCCCAGGCACCAAGCTCAGGATTGAGAAGGTGGCCTTAAGTCATTGGTAAAGGGCACCCTAAGGTGGGTATGCCAGGGTTAGGGAAAAAGCGGTGGAGAATGTCATACTAAAAAGTGTAAATTGGCTTGTTAATTAATTTGATTGAGAATATTAAATTGTTAGCCATATTCGCAAGATTTTGGTTGTTCCCACATACCAGTATATTTCGACATACTGACCAACGTTTTGTTTGTCGGCGTTTTAGGAACAACAATTGAAAGAACAAACAGTAAAGTGACACATTGTGAAAGTAAAACATAAAGTGCAAGGAGGATTAGTTAGAGTGGATTCAAGCTTGGATATATAGACTCCCAAAGTTTTCAAAGGTAAGTAAAGTTTTAATTTTATACCAAATTCTAGTTAGTTAGTAGAATTTCATAATTGTTATTGATTATTTGCTGAACCTTTGATCTTGTTAATTGGATAATGGCACCAACCTTTCGGTCTCCCTTAATTGGGGGTTACCGGGAGGCGGGGGTCGTTACAATTGGTATCAGAGCATAGGTTCCTCACTTAATCTTTAATAATTATAAAATTTTACAAACTCCATAGAACCCAAGGAGTTATTAGAGGATTATCCGAAAGATGGAGGTGTCTAGAAAAGGATCACGACTGGGGGCTGGCAATATTTTCCTCCGCACCGCTAGTCGGAATATGAGGACTCCCAGATCCATGTGACTGCCTGGCCAAAGTCTTAGGGTATGATTAGAAATAAGATACCTTTAGGACTCTCTCATCTTGTTCATCCCTTCTCAACTCAAATTTTGTTAAGGACCTTAAGGACTAGGGTTTTCTCTCTTCTCCTCACCCTCTTGAGGTATGGGAAAAGTTAATAAGGACTAAGGAATCCTCCACCAAATTAATGAAAAGCATGTAAATAAGATGTCATGGACATAAGCTTAATAGATTAAGCGCAAACTAAAGAATAGATACATGCTTAGGTCGTATGACACGAGTTGTCATTGCCCTCAGGAGAGACATGAGGATAGACCTCCTTGGCAGGAGGATGAGTAGAGAGAGTTAGTCTTGGAGGTAGAGACCTCCATTAAAAGTAGAGACCTAGCACATCCTTTGAGGATGATGTTAACCCTAACCCTAAGTGAAGAATAGAGAGAGAGAGAGAGATGACATGATGAATTAGATGTCATGGTAGACTGGGTGTTTGGATGGACATGCCTATGGTTTGTCATATGAGCCATGAGAGGTTAGGTGGCCTAGCACCTTTGGCAACCCAACCCTGAGAAGGATCGTGCATGTTTGAGCAAAGGATAGCTCCTTCCTGGATAAGGTTAGAGATGAACCTATAGAAACCTTATGGCTTATGCAAGTAAGGGATAGAATGCCCCAGAGTACGTCAGTGGTACGGTAGTAGGTTAAAACCCTGGCCAGAAGGGCATGATGGATGGCTTATGAGATAAGCATAAAGAGATATGAATAATCTTGAGCCAAACATGAGTTGAGCATAAGGCTTCAACCACATAGGGGTTTTCTTGATAATATGAGCCTTCATGGTGAAGGGACCTCTAGTAGGTATGGTTGGAGGTGGTTTTAGCTCTAGAGAGAGATGAAGCGGGACCCCAACAAGGAGGTTGGAAGTCTAAAACCCCGAAACTTGAGGAATAGTCGGAGTTAAGGATAATGCGACCTACGTGGATGATAGTGGTTGCCTTATGCTTGATTCCTGGAGGCTGATGATATCTTGGTTACCTTTAGAGAAACCAAACCCTAGAGAGAGGACGATGCTTCTAGTACCCATGGTATAAGTGGTTACCTGCTGGATGAAATAAAGAGTGCCTTAGACCCTGAGGAGGTTTAAGTAACCTGTTGTGAGGTTTTATACCTAGTTGGTTGTCCTGGAAGGAGACTCGACCCTGATGTGTTGCTCGAGTAGAAGGATGATAGGGAGTACATGACATACCTTAGACATGCTTGATTCGTGGTTAAGAGGTTGAGCATGTAGTTGGATACCCAAAGGAGAACCTAGGGTTCCTAGGCCTAAGAGGGGAAGCAGTGTATCTGATGCTCATGATGAGATTTGAATCTCTGTAGTTTCGAGCATGGTACTCCTCATGTGTAGAGGTAAAGGAAATCCCTTACGTAAAGGGTATGTTTGATGAACCCCTCACAACTAAGTTGATGTAATGTTGAGGATGCGAACAAGTACGACCTAGAATGGTTTTGTAGGTACGCTCATGCCTTAGTAGTTGTTGGTTTAAGCATTCTCATATGGAGGTAAACCCTAAGAATGCTTGTGACCTTTGTTATAAAGGTGTAGTTTCCTCCCATCCTGGGAGAGCGACCCTTTGGTAGGAAGTTTACCAGTTTGGGTTGGTTTTGAGGTAACCTAAGGAGGTTTCGTAGGATCTTGAGAAGCTAAGTGAAGAGTACATGGCATGAGAATGAACCTATAGACCCATAGATAACCATCTCTATGTGCATGTGAATGTGTTACCATGGAGGTAACTGGTATGGGGCTCGACCAAGGTAGGCAGGTCGCCATGACCCTTATGAAAGGATGAAAGTCAGCTCATGAATGCAAGAAGAGGGATGATGGATGTTTGGGTAAGGTTCTATGTTGGGCATGTACAATAATAGAATCCTAAGTCTATCCTAGGGTCAGGTAGGGATAAGACCGATGGAAGAAGGAGTTGCCTAATTCCCTAGTTGCACATGACCATAGGGTCGGGAGGTAACAGCTATCATTGTCCGAGGGCCATTGGTTAGGAGATTGATCACCTTCATGGACTCATGGGACCCAAAGGGCAGATGATTAGGGCACTCTTTGGATGCATCAGGGAAAAGGGATGACTCCAAAAGTGTCGACACCCTATAGACCTAGAGGAGATGACTAAGGATTGTGCTTGGACCAAGTAAGTTCAAGACCAGTTTCCCATGGAAGTAATTTTGATATCATGATAGTTGTGGTGTAGAGACATATGTGGCACGTTTCAACTTAGATTTGAAAGTGTACTGGCGAGGTGGGTTGTACCATCTCTACTCTTGGAACAGGAAGAACTCTGTATTTGGACTGCAGCCAAATGCTTATTTCTTCTTGTTATGGGAGTGAGAGATAGGACAGTACGCATGCCTTACACCAAGGATAAAGATGATGTAAGTTGGAACGTAGCTACAAGGTATGAGGATAGAGATGATAACATACCCTGGTGAAGTGAATTATACATGGATGGTTCGCAACCACTAAGAGAGGTAGTGTAGTCAGCTTATGAGGATGTTTTATCAGGAACTATGTGGAATTTGCAGATTAACCAAGGTCGAGTTCGATCACAGTGAGTATGAGCTCAGAGCTTCTTAATGAAGATAGACGTAGAGTTTGAGATGAGATGATAATTATAATACATAGAGGTGTATGTTACCTAACACTTAAAGATGAGAGGTGGTAATGAATACTTTGGTTGAGATATAGCTGCCTAGTTTAGTTGGGAACTAGAAGAAGTGGAGGTTGTTTGGCTAACCCTAAGTTTGGAAAGAAGATGTGTTTTGGCTAACACTCGAGTGTAATAAGATATGTTGAACAAGTTAATGGTCGTTTGGTTAGCCAGTTTAGTCCTTGATGTAGTAAAAGGATGGTGACAGAACCTTAGATACACTTCTTTGGATAGGAAGGTAATGAAACCCTTTTGAGAGTGGTTTAGGGTTTCCGAGGTATCAAGCTTGAGGAAATCATAACAATACAGGAGTTCATGATATACCTTGATACTACAAAGATAGTAAGTGATGGTAGCATTCTGTATGCTTAAAACAAAGTTGCATGTAGCAGGTGGCCATGCAAGCCAAGAGGTGAAAGACGAACACCATTAACCCAGTGCATGGATATAAAGTATAAAGAGTTCCCGAGAGGGAATGGGAGTTCATCATTATGGATGTTGTGAGTCTCTCCTAGACCAAGAAGGTCAAGATACAATATGGGTTATGGTAGATCGCCATACCTAGATGACATGAGAAAGGAAGAGTTTTGTCAAGGGACAGATCTGGTTGAACTACATATGAAAAGATATGGTTCAACTACACCACGATGCAAATTCAAGAGTTCTTGATGTGACCTAAAGGTTCACTTCCATGAGGTGGAAGTAGATACATGAAGGGCTTAGTGTTTGTACAGTTTATCACCCCATACTAATGGACAGTATGATCCAGACTAGAGGGTCTGGTGAGAGCATGTGTGCTCATTTAGGGTGATACATAGAGACAGTTCTTAAGAGGTGATGTTAACCACCATAGCCTTTATCGGGATGCAAGAAGTTCTATAGGGAGGTTGTGTCGGTCACCACTTCATTATGATGATCTTGGTGAAGGAGGCCTCACGAAGGTCAGAAAAGAACCATAGTGTGTGTAGATGAAGTCTCTTTGATCGTGCAATGGCTGAGAGAGAGCCCAGTGGTGATATGAGTCACGAGCTTATGCAAAGCAGACTGACATGCAGTTCACTGTGGGAGAATATGTGATGTGAAAATCCGACCCCTCTAAACTACAGCTAAGAAAGCTGAATCCCCGATATATGTGTCCATTTGAAATGGATTGGTGGAGATGGTTGTGTTTTACCTTACCCATCAGGATAAAATGATGTGTTGCATGAGTCCGATCTAGAGCACTATGTGAGGTACCCAAGCCAGGTGTTGAGCCCTGAACCTATTCAGCTTTTGAAAGGCTGAAAAGTCTTGAGTCACCTATGAGGGTACGATATACCAAGGTAAGAAAGAACTCAGATGGAAGGAAATGATATAATGAAGGTTCTTGGGAAACACCATGGAAAGGGTGAAGCCACATTGGAGCCCTGATGGACATAAGAAGACTTATCCTGTTTGTTTGCTTGCTTGATGGAATTTTGAGGGCAAAATTCTCATAAGAGGGGAAGGATGTTACAACCCCAATTTTGGGTTCATTTTCTGAGATATGTAATTTCTCATATTAAAGATAAATGAACAAATAATGATGTCTTTTGATTGAATGCATGAATTTCTTTAAAATAGCCTTGATGATTGCTTTGTGGGCTTTATTGGCTATTGGGCCCAATAACAAGGAAATACAATTAGTAAATGAATAATTAAGTTTTGAGAAAGGAAAGGTGTGGAAACCTCCAGAAGGCAAAAGAATACAATCCAAAGTTGGATTTCGTGCCTCTTGGGTTCCTTGGGTCCCAAGGAGTCCAAGGTTGCATAGAGAATGCAATAAGAAAAGAAAAGGCCAATTAAGTATTTCCTTGTTAAAAAAGAAATTGAAAAGAATGAAAAAATGTGGAAAATATGTGAAAAGAGGTATAATTGAGTATCCTTGGTGGATTTTCGTATCTCAAGGATTCCTAGTGTTAAAAGGAATTCCAATAGGAAAATAGAAGAGAGATAAAGAGAAATCCTTAAAAAGGGAATTAAAAAGGAAAAGAAATTGATTAATAAAAGGGAAATATGAGAAATTAGCTTTCAAAAGAAGATAAAGGCAAATAGATTTTCCCCAGTATGGGAATCCGTGCCTTTGGGATTTCTTGAGGTCCAAGGGACCCAAAATAACAAGATAATAGCAAAAGGAAAAGAAATAACAATTAATTTTGAATAAATTAATGAATAACTTAGGAGAGAAGGAAACCTACTCATCCCTTGGAATTTGTTTCCCAAATTTCGTGCAAAGATATATAATGTCAAGATGGAGTTTTCCCTAAAATTTGATTGAAAAATACTAAACGAGGAGAGAGATATGAGTTTTACAAATTTCCTTTGTTTAATACATTTTTTTCTTGATTTTAAAGAGTTGTAAACAAGGGGGCGATGGTAGCCGTCAGATTATCCGGGTGGTCCAAAGGACTACCGATCTGACGGTAGATGTGCATATTCTACCTCAACTCGTAGAAGGAAAGGGGTTGGGAAAAGCAGGTTATTCCCAAGTCGATTTTCTTGAATCGCACGATACCAGGAAAGAATCGAAGACCACGAGGGTCTTTAGGACTTGTTTTCATACTCAGCCAACCTTACTTTTAGGGTGGTTCAAGAGGTCTAGAAGAAACGCCCAAAACTGCAGGGAACTATGGTGGCAGCGGAGGTTTGGAAACCCTAACTCGGAGCCCCCACCTATATATATAGGATTGCCTTTGGTTTCGGCCAGGTCCTACGATCTCAGACGGCATGGTTCTAGCTCTGATTCGTCTCTATCTCTCTGGATCATCTTCCCTCCGACGGCAGGACCGCCGCAGTGCTACTGTGAGCAGGTCTAGAAGACGAAGAAGGAGAAGGGGAGCGGTAGCCGTAGGATCGATGTTCACCATGGACTCGCGAGGGGAACTGAAGGCCCAGATCTATTCCGCATTTCAGTATGCTGTGAGTGGATACATTTGATGCGAGCCGCACAATCCGTGTGCCAGTCAGTGCAACCTGGATCAAACGGCTGTCCTTTTTTCTAACTAAAGGTAACTACTCGCTCTCTGAACAGAAAATCAAAGAAATAGGTGAATCTTGGATAAATCACTAAAAATAGATTCGTTGGCCGAAAAATACAAATAAGTAGAGCTTTTTGATCAGAAAAATACGAGGAATGCATTAAAAATGGTTTAGACACCTAAATCTTTATATTTTTGCAAAAGTGCATATTTTGATTAGAAAAGGTTTTAATTTGTGGTTAGAAACCCTAATTGTTGATAAAAGATATATTTAATCTTGCAATTATGATAATTCAAGCATGGTTAACTTGTTTAATGATTAAGATGGTTTTTAACCTGTTTTGATGATAGAATCACAAGGTTTAGGGTTTTTAAATCAATATGTAGATTAATATGTTTAGAAACCTTAAATTAGAGGAAAAGAAAAGAAAAGTGCTCATAATATGAAATTAGGGCTTCCTATTGCTAAAAGATGAATTTAGAATCTTTTGTAAAAGAAAAAAATGAAATAGTTAGGGTTTGTAAGTGATTTCATAAGATTAGGGTTTAAAAGAGTAATATGAAATAAAAACCCTAATTGCCAAGTAAACCCTAAAAAGAGGTAGAAACCCTAAAAAGGAATAGAACCATAAGTAGCAAGATGATTTGGATATATTTTGATAAAAAGGAAATTGAATGTAATTTTAGGATTCTTGAACTTGCTTGAGTGGATGACTTGGTTGATTGATTATTTCTGTTCAAATCGTCAGATCATGTATGTGGTTAATTATGAATAACCGCCTTAGTTTCCCAATGATTTTCTGGATGGTTAATCGCATTGAATGCAAATTATCCGTTGGATGTTCGTACTTGCAAATCATAAAGTCACTATGATTATCACATTAAAAGTAGAAGTATGGATTCTCGCACCTACATGCCACCATGATGGATGATTCCAAAGGTCAGGCCCAGATGGGTAGACCAATGGACACCTTGAGTGGTGACCCCAGGCACCAAGAAGGTGGCCTATGATATTGCATGACTAGTGGGCACCATGAGTGGTGACCCCCAGGCACCAAGCTCGGGATTGAGAAGGTGGCCTTAAGTCATTGGCAAAGGGCACCCTAAGGTAGGTATGCCAGGGTTAGGGCAAAAGTGGTGGAGAATGTCATACTAAAAAGTGTAAATTGGCTTGTTAATTAATTTGATTGATAATATTAAATTGTTAGCCAGATTTGCAAGATTTTGGTTGTTCCCACATACCAGTATATTTCGATATACTGACCGACGTTTTGTTTGTCGACGTTTTAGGAACAACAATTGAAAGAACAAATAGTAAAGTGACACATTGTGAAAGTAAAACATAAAGTGCAAGGAGGATTAGTTAGAGTGGATTCAAGCTTGGATAGATAGACTCCCAAAGTTTTCAAAGGTAAGTAAAGTTTTAATTTTATACCAAATTCCAGTTAGTTAGTAGAATTTCATAATTGTTATTGATTATTTGTCGAACCTTTGATCATGTTAATTGGATAATGGCACCAACCTTTCGGTCTCCCTTAATTGGGGGTTACCGGGATGCGGGGGTCGTTACATATCTAATGTTGCTTGCTCAAATGTGGATGCAGAAACCCCATCAAAATCAGAAAGTAAGGTGGCAACATGGCCAATAGGAAGAGCAAGAGGTAGAGAGATATCAAAGGTAGGCCCACCATCAGAGGTAGGGGTTCAAAAGAAGCATTAGGGTGGCGGCTAGGGTAGAACTGACTGTATGCATAGGAAGCATAGTCAACACTTGGATAGGGCTGGTAGGAGGGGTAGGGATGACTGCAGGATAAGTTCATGGTTGACATGATCTGAACTAAATCTTGGTGGATGTGATCCTGAACCTGGAGGTTGTATGCTTGTTGGTGTATCATGTAGCTCATCAGGGTTTCACTAGATACCAATGAAGAGGCACGGTCAGGTCTAGGAGGATGTGGAGGATCCTGGGTGGAGGTAGCATCGGGAGTGGTAGAGGAGGTGGGGTGAAAGGATTTTTTTATAGTGGTTTCACTTATGTAAACACCTTTCCTACTTGATCTGTAACCAAGGTTATGGGAAAGGGATCTCTCAGCATGATGAGCAAGCAAACCACATATCAAGTTGGGATAATGTGGATGGGTTCCACTGGTGTTCTTCCTAGAATCAAAATATGTCATGTGGTCAAGAATATAACATGCCTATTTGACTCTGACATTGTTTAGGAGACTGTACATTAACACAACAGTGTTCTCTGCAATATCTATTTGGTTTTTCTTTGGCTGGATATTACAGTTGACTACTAATGCAATGACAAGAGTCTTGATGATTCATTAATGCATATCCATCTATATTTTTGCTTAATTTTCATAGACTTTTTCATTAGAACTTATCTCCTTTTTGTAATTTCTAGGAAAATTTGTAATTTACCCATTTTTTGAATTATTGTGCAAATCGTTAACATTTTTCTACTTTTTTGTCAATTTTTCCTCCACAACAAGGACCTGACCTCCTGAGAAGATGAGACGTCAATCTCATGATCCCAGACGGTCGGTTTGCCTCCATAATATTCCAGGTTCAGAGTCAGACGGCCATTCTGACCACCCTCGACTCAACCTTCTCTCATGAAATTTCTCCAGAAGCAGTTCATGCACTAGACGTTCATCCTAGGCACCCCATACGATTGGCTCATGATGCCTAGATGGCCATGTCAAGCCAAATTGGAGATCAAGTTAGATTGAAAGGGATTTGTCACTCATGTTGGGGTTTAAACCCTTAGTTTCACACACAGTGGCACCAACCTGGCATCTCACAAGTTGAAACAGCCGATTTAGACAATTCTTGGAGCCCAAGAAATAGATTCAAAGGGCTCTACCACTCCATTTGGATAGGGTTTGACCATTGCCCTCAGACCATGCCACGTCACCAGCCAGACGAATGACTCGGCTAACCCAGACGGCCATTTCATGGCGCATACACACCATAAGTCAGCATCGGCCTCTCCATTTCACTCCTACCCCCTTTAAGGTTTCCACCCCTCCTTCCTGTAACGACCCCGCCTCCCGATAAACCCCAATTAAGGGAGACAAAAAGGTCAGAGCCATTATCCCAATTAACAAGATCAAAGATTCGACAAATAATCAATAACAACTATCAAAATCTACTAACTAAATTGAAAGTGGGTATAAAATAAAACTTTGCATACCTTTTTCAAAACTTGGATATCTACCGCTATCCACATCTGGAGTCTATCTAACTAATCCTCCTTTATACTTTAATTCTTATTTAATTCCACATATGCCACTTTACTATTTGTCCTTTTCAATCTTGCACCTAAAACACTGACAAACAAAACATCGGTTAGCATATCGAAATATGTCGGTATGTGGGGACAACCAAAATTTCATAAATATGTCTAATAATCTAATTATCACAATCAAGGTAATTAACAAGCCAATTTACATTTTCAATGTGTCATTCTCAACCGCTTTTGCCCTAACCCTGGAATACCCCCTCTAGCGTTTCTCTTTTGCCATTGACTTAAGGCCACCTTCTCAATCCCGAACTTGGTGCCTGGGGTCACCCTTCATGGTGCCTTTTAGTCATGCAATACCATAGGCCACCTTCTCAATCCCGAGCTTGGTGTCTGGGGTCACCACTCATGGTACCCATGGGTCTTCCCTCCTGGGCTTGACCTTTTTGCATCATCCATCAGGGTGGCATGTAGGTGTGAGAATACACTTATACTATTATTGTGATAATCATAGTGACTTTATGATTTGCAAGTATGAACATCCAAACTGATAAGTTGCATTGAATGTGATGAATCATTCGGGAAACTCTTCAGAAAACTAATGTGATTAACCATAATTAACCACATACCTGTCAAGAGGACTTGATTGCAGAAATAATTCAACCAATTAAGAAACCAAGCAAGCACACACCAAGTTGATCCTAAAATAGGCATCCAATTTTTCTTATCATTAATCATGCCATCATGGTCTATTAAACCTAGCTCGCTTTCTAGGGTTTCCATTGCAATTAGGGTTCCTCTTCATTTTTACTTTTTTAGTCCCTAATTTTATATAATTACTCACAAACCCTGACTATCTCATCTATTCTTCACAAAAGTTAAGGTTACCTTAATTTTCAGATTAAAGGCAGAGTTAGCCATCAATTAAGTCCATTATTCCTTTTTGACATTAAAACTACCATTTTATCCTTTTAATTCATGATAAGATCATTAGGCCTAATTATCATCTTTGGCTCCTTCTGGATTAACAACTCACAGTTCATCTAAATCACATATGAACTCTATTTATCATTAATTCCATCTTTATCCAATAGAAAACCATATTAAGGGTATTTATCCACAATTAGGAACTTTTATACTCAAAATAGCTTAGAGTCGTCATATCTCAACTTTAATCATGAAATTGAACAATTAAAGTCATTAAGAGTTACATTTACTAACTTTAGGGTTTCCAGGCCCATTAAAGCATATTTATGCACATGAAACTCTAAATTAAACCAATTACGTGAAAAGTTCATCCTTTTTGTTCTTAATGTACCTTTTTACAATTAACAGGTTAATATCAACTTTAATAATCCATTAAACCCTACTAAATACATCAATCATCTCAAAATAGGGTTTCTTAATCATTAAAGCATTAAAGTTGATAACTTCCACTATTTTTCGCATTGCAAGAGTAAATAGCTTTTGAAAATATTTTTAATGGATTCCTCTCATTTTTCTAAGCAACTTTCATATTTTATGCACATTCATTGGAGCTACCAATAAGGAGATACGATTTTTGAAAGAATAACTTACTTGAGCCAATCAGAGGATGTCACTTCGCCTGCTCCATGCAACGTTGCTCGGCTAGTTTGGAAATATAAAGAAATGTCCTTTTTACCCTCGCATAAGGCACAGGTTCTTCAGCCCACGGAGGGGCAAAACTGTCCAACATCTATTTGATCATCTTCCTCCTCGCAATGGCGCACTGCTGCCGCCCTAGCCGCAGTTGGGGTGGCTCCTCTCCCCCCTCCTGGACCCGAAGGCCACCGACGATGGTTCCCCTTTCTCGACCTCCTTCCTCCGCGCTTGGGGGTGCCACCAGCTCACGATCAGAGTGGTTGGTTTGGGCTGGGCAGACCTGCAACCCACGGCTAGTGTTGCTCCAGCCGTGCGGCTGCTACTGCATCTAGGTTAGGGTAGGGCCACAATGGTGAAGCCTCTCCCCAGCATCGTGGGGCATCCAACTATCATCTCGACTCCATTACGGTCCCTCGCTGCTCTAGAGATAGAGCTATGCTCAAAGGTTAGGGTTTGCACGAAGAAGATGAATAAGGGAGAGAGAATTTCATGGGATTTCTCTAGAACTTGATCCAGAGGCTCTACCCCTTTATATAGGGGAGGGTAACGAAGCCCTAGGTTGGCTATTCATGGATTAACAAGGCCCTCTCCTAATAGGAGTCATATTCCTCCAAGGAGAAGTAATCTTCTCTCTCCTGTTGATCCTTATTTCATGGATAATAAGAAATACGAAAATTATCTCTTTCATTATCTCTAACCTTGCTTTTTAATCTATTAGCCATGAAAAACTATTTTCTTAAAGCAAATAACATCTCTTTTTGATATTATCAAAAAGTCATTAATGATGTATCACATTATCTTCTTATTTTGTTATTATTTGCCTTTTCTCTTTCTTTTTCTCTATTGGGACTCCTTGGACCCCAAGAAACTTTAATATTTCAAAATCCTTTTTAATGGATACTCATTATCCTTCTAGATGCATCTATATCCATTATTTCTCATCATATTGTTTATTTCTTATCAAAATATTTCTTTTCGATGATTTCTCTTGATCTCTCTTTTTATTTTCCTCATTGACATTCCATTTAACATTAGGAATCCTTTGGATACAAAATCCACTAAGGATAACTCAATTATACCTCTTTCCACTTATTTCCCACATTTTATCATTGTTTTCAATTTCTTTCTTAATAAAGAAATATTTAATTGATCTTTTCTTTTCTTGTTACATTATCTTTGCAACTTTGGACTCCTTGGATCCCAAGGAACCCAAGAGGCATGAAATCCAACTTTGGATTATATTCTTTTGCCTTCTATAGGTTTCTACACCTTTCTTTTCTCCATTTCTCAATTATTCATTTACTAATTGAATTTCCTTGTTATTGGGCCTAATAGCCAATAAAGCCCACAAAACAACCAACAAGGCTATTGTAAACGAAATCCTTTTATTCAAAACAAATTATATCATTATTTTTCCAAAATATTTAATAGGAGAAGTTACATTTCTCACCAAAAGAACCCAAAAATTGGGGTTGTAACATCCTTCCCCTCTTATAGGAATTTTGCCACCAAAATTCCACCAGGCACACAACCAAACAGGATAAGCCTTTCTTATGTCCATCATGGCTCCCATGTGGGCTCACCCTTTCCATGGTGCTTCCCAAGAACCTTCATCATCTCATATTCTTCCATCTGAGTTCTTTCTTACCTTGGTATGTCATACCCTCATAGGTGACTCAGGACATTTCAGCCTCTCATAAAGTTGAATAGGTTCAGGGCTCAACACATGGCTTGGGTACCTCACATAGTGCTCTAGATCAGACTCGTGAAACACATTACACATCATGTTATCCTGAGGGGTAAGGCTAAACACAACCATCTCCACCATTCCATCCCAAATGGACCATGCAGTTGGGACTCAGCTTTCTCTCTTAACTATAACTTAGAGGGGTCGGATTTCTACATCACATACTCTCCCACAGTGAACTGCATGTCAGTCTGCTTTGCATCAGCTCATGACTCATGTCGCCCCTAGGCTCTCTCTCATCCATTGCACGATCAAAGCAACTTCATCTGCACAGTGTGGTCCTTTTCTGACCTTCACGAGGTCCATTCACCAACAACATCTTAATGAAGTGGTGACTGAAACAACCTCCCCTACAGAGCCTCTTTACATCCCAATACTGGCTATGGTAAATTATTATCACATCTTACAGAGGACAAGAACTATCTCTAAGTATCACCCTGAATGAGCACACATTCTCTCATCAGACCCTCTAGTCTGGATCATACTTAGGGGTGATACATTGTACTAACATCGAGTTCTTCATGTATCTACTTCCACCACATGGAAGCTAACCTTTAGGTTATACTCAAGAACTTTTAAACTCACATCATGGTACATTTGAACCACCTCTCTTACTTGTAGTTCAACCGGATTTGTATCCTGACAGTATTCTTTCTTTCTCATGTCATCTAGGTAAGGCAATCTACCATAACCCATATTGCATCTTGACCTTCCTTGGTCTAGGGGAGACTTACCACAACATCCATAATGATGAGCTCCCATTCCCTATCGGGGACTCTTAATCCTCTATATCAACTCATTGGGTTACTGGTGTTCGTCCTTCACCTCCTGGCTTGCATGGTGACAAGCCATGTATAACTTCAGCTTAAGCATCCAATGTACTACTGCAACTTACTATTTTAGTAGTACCATGGTGTATGATGAACTTAAAATCATGATCTCATGTATGTCATGATTCCTCAAGGTTGATTCCTCAGAACCCTAAACCAATCTAATCAAGGTTTCATCGCCTTCTTTTCTAGAGAAGTGCATCTGAGGTTCTTCAACCATCCTTTTATCATGATAAGCCCTAGGTTGGCTAACTTAAGCAACCACTAATTCGATCAATGATCTCATTACATCTGAGTGTTAGCCAAACATATCTCCTTTTTCAAACTTAGGGCTAACCTAGGAACCTCTTCTAGCCTCTAACTAAACTAGGCAGTTGTATCTCAACCAGAGCATCCATTACCACTTCACATCCTTAGGTGATAGGAAAAAAATTGAAGACATACACCTTCACTTATGATCTCAGCTCAAACTCTAAGTCTATCTTCATCAAGAACACTCTTAGCTCATTTTCCTGGTTATCAAACTCAACCTTGTATCACTTGCAAATTCCACATAGCTCATGTTAAAACATCCTCACAAGATGATTACCTTAATTCTCTTGAGGTTTATAAACCATCTACATGTCATTTACTCCACAAGGGTATGTTATCATCTCTATCCTCATACTTCATAGCAACATTCCAACTCACATCATCTTTATCCTTGTGTATGGCATGCGTACTATCCTATCTCTCACTCCCATAACAAGAGGAAATAAGCATTTGGCGGCTGTCTAAACATAAAGTTCTTCTTGTTCCAAGAGTAGATATGTACATACCACCTTGCCAGTACACCTACAAACTAATTTGAAACGTGCAACTTATGTCTCTATATCACGATCATCTCGATATCAAAGTTACTTCCATGGAAAACTGGTATTGAACCTACTTGGTCACCACACAATCCTTAGTCATCTCCTCTAGGTCTGTAGGGTGTCGACACTTTTGGGGTCATCCCTCTTCCCTTATGCATCCAGAGAGTGCCCGACTCATCTGCCCTTTGGGTCCCATGAGTTCATGAAGGTGATCAATCTCCTAACCCATGGCCCTCAGACAATGATAGCGGTTACCTCCTAACCCTATGGTCATGTGCAAATAGGGAATTAAGTAACTCCTACTTCCATCGGGCTTATCCCTACCTGACCCTAGGATAGACTTAGGATTCTAACATAGTACATGTCCAATTTAGAACCTTACCCAAGCCTTCATCATCTCTCTCTACATTCATGGGCTGACTTTCATCCATTCACAGGGGTCATGGTGACCTGCCTACCTTGGTCAGGCCCCATACCCGTTACCTCCATGGTAACACATCCACATGCACTTAGATATGGTTATCTATGGGTCTACATGTTCATTCTCTTACCATGTACTCTTCACTTAGCTTCTCAAGATCCTATGATACCTTTTCAGGTTTCCTCAAAACCCATAAAATTGGTATACACCCTACAAAAGGGTCCCTCTCCCTGGATGGGAGGAAACTACACCTTGATAACAAAGGTCACAGACGTCCTTATGTCTAGGGTTTACATCCACATGAGCATGCTTAACCCTAGCAAGCTACTAAGGCACAAGAAGACCACCTACTAAACCATGCTAGGTCATACTTGTTCTCATTCCTCAACATTAGGCTAAGAACATACCTTCCTATGCCACCAACTTAGTTGTGAGGGGTTCATCAAACACACCTTCGACTTAAAGGGGTTTCCCTTTCCTCTAAACATGAGGAGTACCATGCTCGAGTCTATAAAAACTCAAATCTCATCATGAGCATTAGGTACACCACTTCCCCTCTTATACCTAGGAACCCTAGGTTCACTTTTTGGGTGTCCAACTGCATGCTCAACCTCTTAACCATGAACCAAACATGTACAAGGTATAACATGCACTTCCTGTCATCCTTCTAATCAAGCAATACTTCAGAGTGGAGTCCTCCTTAAGGACAACCAACAAGGTATAAGACCTAACAACTTGCTACTAAACCTCTTCATGGTCTTAAGGAACTCTTCTTCCTATCTCATAAGGTAAACACCTATACCATAGGCACATAGGTACCAGGAGCCTCATCCTCTCTCTAGGGTTTGGTTCCTATAACGGCAACCAAGATATCCTTAGCCTCCAGGGATCATGCATGAGGCAACCACAACCATCCACTTAGGTCGCATCATCCTCAATTCCCCACTGTTCCTCATATCTCGGAGTCCAAGCTTCAAACCTTATTGCTTGGGTCCTGCTCTCTCTCTCTAGAGCTAACTCCACAACTAGCCTTACTACTAGAGGTCCTCTCTTTAAGAAGGTAGATCAAGCTCACAAGCACACCCCTACATGGGTGAAGCCTATGTTCAAACTTATGTTTGCTCAAGGCTATCCATAGCTCTTTATGCTTATCTCATAAGCCATCCAACATACTCATCTCCTGGCTAGGGTTTTAGCCTATTGTCAGTACTACTGACGTTCTATGGGTGCATACTATGCCATGCCCATAGGGTTTCTGTAGGTCCTTCTCTAACCTTATCAATGAAGGGGCTATCCTTCACTCAAACATGCATGACCCTTCCTAGGGTTGGGTCGCCAAAGGCACTAGGTTATCCAACCTCACATGGCTCATATCGGCATCCAAAGGCATGTCCATACACCTGGTCTAACATGACATCTAACTCATCATGCCATCTCTCACTCTAACCACCACTTAAGGTTAGGGTTAGCATTATCCTCAGAGGATGTGCCATCTCTCTACTTCCAAGACTGACTTTCTCCATTCATCCTCCTGACAAGGAGGTCTTGTTGGTATGTATGCCCTGAGATCCAATCATGGGATGATTGGTGGGATACATTAAGATTGATTTGATAAACATCAAAGGTAAGCTTCCAATTCTTTCTGGTTCAATCATATGAGATAATGATAGAACATATTGAATGTCTAGAGAATGACAGTACTCAATTACGTATGCCTTCAGGTTCAGGACCTGAACGATGAGATCATACGGATGCTAAGAGTTTGTACATTCTTGTTTTGTCCCTAGTCGGATGTCATTGTGGAAGGTTGATAGACAACAATGACACACAAGACTAGATTGTGGTGTTGGTTGATGACAGAATCTCATTAGTCATGATATAGAGATATCAAACCAAACACATAGGTACTTGTTAGAGAACAAGTGTACCGGACAGACCCACTGTGAGTTTGACACATGGAACCATGACATGGTAGTCACAGTCAGTACTCACAGTGATGGTGGTGAGTGTGATTCTTTGACCTGAAATCACTACACTCAACACATGTCGTTGGGCACACTTTGACATCATCAAATGCAGTCCTGAAACATGGGTTGTTATAAAGGTGATGATTGGGTGGCTTTGACACATGGGGCTTTTGAGGGGTGAGTGATAGATATGGGATTTGTCCCTCCTGAGGGAGTTTGATATCCAAGACCACTTGATGAGTAGGATTGAAATAGGCATGTGCACGCATGTGTGAATCAGTATGTGATATTGATGTCATACATATCTCTTCCAATCTACTCTGAGATCAAGAAAGTGAATGAATGTTGACAGGATGATTGTTCCATGCCTCGAGTTCATTCGGGATATCAGTGACAAAGGAATTATACATTCACTATAACACCATTCACGGATTGTAGGATTGAAAGTTGTTCTCCAACTTTCTACTTTCACTTGGGTAGCACTGATGTGTGACTAGGCACCGCTCTTTGCTAGTGAAGTCATAAGTGTTATGGACTTTCACTGCCAACGTGAAATGGACCTGCAGGGTCACACACATAGGATTTAACCTGGAAGAGGAGTTTTGTCCACAGACAATGTTTAGATTGATTACTAAAGGAGTTTAGTAGTTCAATTAAACACTCAATTGATTGATAGCTCAAAATCATGGTGTTCAAGGTGTTGGACAGATTGATTAGAGTATCGGATTGATTGAAATTGCAATTGACTGATTCTGCACAATCTGCACTCCCAACCGATCGGCTCATGAGATGAACTGATCGGCTCAGCTTGGTGAACCGGTCAGCTCAGGTGGTGACTCGATCGGCTCATGATCAGGGTGAAATGATTGCTTCAAGTGTTGAAACGATCAGTTAAACTAATGCAACCAAGCAAGTTGGGAAAGTAGGATTGGTGAGAATTTTCCTTTTGTTTCACTTGCCCAATTTGATTGGGAAATAGGATTGGTATTTGATACCAATTAGAAACAAAAGAAGGAAAGTCAATCGGGAACTGGTCAGGACCACGAACCGACCGGTTCAGTAGTGAATCGACCGGCTCATGGGTCCCAACTGATCGGTTGAGGTGTCAACCGACCGGTTCAGGTCCCTAACCGACCGTTTCAGTTGTGAAATGATCGGTTCAGGTTGCGAGTTGGTTGTTTTGTGGAAAACTCGAACCCTTCTACTCCTGCTTTTAGTCCCGCATTGATCGGGATCGAGAACCCTGTCCCATGACCCTCCTATATATAGGGGTATTGGGGGCTTCTCAAAGTACAACTCAGTGCAAACCAGTTGCTCTGCAAAGTTGTCATTCTCTCTGGTTTTGGTAACCGAGAGAGAGCCTGAGCAAGTGCTACCCAATAAGGGAGGCACAACAAGGGAAAGACAACTACAGTTGTGATTGGTAGCAGGAGAGTGTGTTGGCGACTAGTAAGCCAACAGGAGGGTGCGACTCCTTCCAATTCCTTGTGAGACAAGGAGATTGGAGTTCCAGGTGGTCCGAGACAAGGAGATTGGAGTTCCAGGTGGTCCGTGTGGACTACTTCAGAGGCGGGAGGTTTCTGCCGCTAGAAGGACAACCTTCAATCCCGTCAGTCCTGGTGCGTCCAAGAGCTGCACAGACACCGTCCAAGGTAGGAGGTGAAGACCACACAAGGCGCGAGGTATTGTCACCGAGCAAGCCTCGAGACAAGGTATGATTCCACAAACCATCCTTTCCTATTGTATAGACGTTGACGCGTTTCCTTGTTCTGGGTTTGGGGGAGAAAATTTTTGTTTCTGCTGCCTTCTCTGCCTCCCCTAAAACCCAACAGTGGTATCAGAGCCACGTCAACTGCTCTATATTTTAGGGAATATCGATATGATCGATTTTGGTTTGTCACCTTTATTTATTGCATACGATGCAAATAAAATTGGCTTTATGCATGTCCAATCCTAAATCCACAAATCCCAATTTACATATATGATACGTATTATTAATGCACTCGATACGCTTCACCCTTAAACGAGTTTTGTGGTGGATGTATAGAGTGGTTATGGCCAATAAACCCTATCTATGTATGGTTGTATGTGGTTGCTTGCATCTCGGTCTGTGCACCGATATTCCTTCTCTTAATCCTGATGTAACTCAAAATAATTCGAGATTTCTTTCCTACCTTTGCTCCCCTCGAATGTAACTCGAGGTTTCTCCTTTTATAATGTAAAATAGGATAGAATTTTATTTCTTGTTATGTCGAAGAACGGCGGACATCCAGACGACAGCTGAGACGATCGGTTCAAGGCGTGAACCGGTCGGTTGATGTTCCAGACAATCGGTTCAAGGTGTGAGCCGATCGATTGATGACCGGTTTGAGGAGTGAGACGAGTGGGTGGCGGCCATGATGAGATGCACGATGACCAGGCAAACCGATCGGTTGGAGGAGCCAACCGATCAGTTGGTGGCACCCAGACGACCGGACCAGATCAAGCAGGCTACTCATGTGATGAGTTGATCTACTCGGAAGGCAAGGCACATAGTTCATCTTGTACAGGTTGCATGTGATGTAGACCTAGATGACCATGATTCCTCTTGGCTCGAGGAATCACATTAGGATGGCCATAATCATCGCTTTTATCGTTTTGCATGTTTTCTGTGGGATATAGTATGTATATGATATGTACTATGTATTGTGGTGATTGGATATGTATATGTATATAAAAACCAAATCCCTCATTAAATATTAAGTTTTATATGCCTTCCAAATGCGACACACATGAAAAACTTGATTGACCAAGTGTGGGCATGCCCTAGCATGGTGCACCGTCTATCTCGTGGAAGTGTGAAGGATGAATGTGTGGGTCTACCCTAGCAGGGTGCATGTTCGTCATGTTTGCTTTGGGTCGGACTTAACAAGGTGATCTAGATGGGATCTAGTACCTTGAGGCATGGAGATGCTCATGGCAAAGAGTGGCATATGACATCTTATCAAGAGTTGCATATGATGCAATTGGCAAGAGTTGCCTACCTGAGAGATCTATGTTGTGGGTGACAGTCCTAGCTGGTCCATGACTTAGAGGATTTCAGGATCTTGCCCACTAGAATGTTGTACACTGCAATCTTCCAAATTGATGGTGAGGGCTATCAATTTGAACTAAAATAGTGGGAGCGATAATTAATTAAAGGCCTAATTATATCGTCAAACTTTCAAATCAATCAAATAAGTCAAAAATGAGTTTTTGGACTAAAATTGCATATTTTCCTTTTGTAGTACAAATGGAAACAAACAACAATCACTTTTCTTTGTGATCGGTCCTTGAAAAGGACAAGATAAATGGGACAAACTTCCACGACTGGTATAGGACATTGAGAATTGTTCTCACTCAAGAGCAAAATCTCTATGTCCTGGATACTCCAATTCCAGAGGAACCTGCTCCTAATGCACCAAAGACAGAAAGGGATGCTTACAAGAAGCATTCTGATGATGCCATTGATGCAAAGTGCTTGATGTTGTGCTCTATGAACCACGAGTTGTAGAGACAACATGAGAACATGGGTGTCATTGAGATGATTCAGCATCTCAGGAACATGTATGAAGATCAAGCACGGCAAGAGAGATACAATGTCTCAAGGGCACTGTTCAAGTGCGTCATGATAGAAGGAGATCCAGTTGGTCCTCACACACTCAAGATGATTGGGTATGTGGAGAACCTACAAAGACTGGGATTTCCACTGAGCCAAGAGTTGGCTACTGACGTGATACTACAATCGTTTCCAGAATCCTACAGTCAGTTTGTGATGAACTACAACATGAACAACTTTGATAGGCCACTGTCAGAGTTGTTGGTCATGTTGAGGACAGCCGAGATACAGATGAAGAAGGACAAGCCTAAGTCTGTGATGGTGATCACGAGCAAGAAAGGCAAGTCCAAGCGCAAGGGCAAGGGCAAAGCTAAGAAAGGTTTTGATGCTAGCCAGGAGCCCAAGTTGTCTTCAGCTCTCAAGGCCAAGGGAGGCGTGACCAAGAAAGGAAATTGCCACCATTGTCAAAAGCCAGGACATTGGAAAAGGAATTTTCCTTTCTATCTGGAAGAACAAAAGAAGAAGGAGGCAACAGACGTCTCTACTTAAAGGTGTCATGAAAGTAAACTTGTAACACTTTTTGAGGTATATGATACCAAGATGTAAAGTGTAAAGCACTCAATAAATGGGGCAAGTGTTGCCACCATAGATAGGATTACTTTAGTTTATTTTCATCCTAAAAGGCATGTAATACAGTTATGAACTGCTATTTCATATTTGCCAATAGATAGAAACACTTTATTTTTGCATATTGTATGGTAATTATGGCAATCAATAAAGTTCATGTTTCAATCTTTTAAAGATATGATCTTTGTGGCAATGCCTTGTTTATCTTGTGGTATTTGATATGCATAAGATAAAATGATACCTAAAGTTATTGATAACTCAAACAGTCAAATTAGCATCAATCATAAGAAATTCATTTCTAGTTTCCATGTGATGGATAAATCTAGACTCTTTTGGTTAGAGAACCAGTAAGAGACATTAATATCTTGGACATGATTAATCAATCTTCACTAATGGTAGTGGGAGAATGATTATCCTATTAGGTATGATACATGTGATGTATTTACATACCTATTGGAACAAATGCTAATACTTCAAATGGTGTTTAAGAGAAATACCAATATGAATATCTTGAAGTGTTCAAGATTATCATAGATGAAGTGCAAATTTGGTAAAGTGTTAATTCTTGATGAGATCAATAAATGAAATACTTGGACCAAATGTTTGAGATCCTTATGAGTGATTATGATAGTGTATCATAGTGAACTCATAATTAAGGCATGTTGATGTCTAAATCATAAAGGAATCATACTATAAGGAGTTAGAGAATGATTATCAAATAACTGAATTCTTCTTATTAAAAGAATACCCCACACTAATAAAGGACATTGAGAATCACAAGGAGTTGTGAGTTCTTATATCCTTGACGGATACACCTCAATTATCTATGTGATGAGTTGTTCATGTGATGAGTCAACTATCTAGATGAATATGAGGAACCAAATTTTGAGTTATGGTTTATGACCGTTGCATCCTAAATGACATCCACATGAACCATAAAGGTATGACCTTGATGGTAGCACCCATTGGAATAAAATCCATAAGTGCGGATAAGTCTTAAGTGTTAAGACACATGGATAACATTTTGAGAAAGATGATGCTTATTGATTGCAACTCAATGACTAAGACATTTGGCATATGGATACTAAAACTGCATTCCTATGAGGAATAAAACAAGGATGTGTATGTGACACAACCTATAAGGTTTATGAATCCACTAATGCAAATGAAGTCTATAAGTTACAATGGACTAATCAATGTGATTGATTGAGTACAAGCAACTCAGAATTGGATCTTTACTTTGATGATATACTCAAAGGGTTTGACTGATATGTCAAAGATAAAGAAGGGATATGTGATTTAGTGGGAGCGTGTTCACATTCCACATGTTGATGTGAAATGGAAATGTTCTAAAATGGAAATCCAAAAGTGGAAATTATCTTTAAGGAAGATAGAGATGTTTCCTATGTGATAGGAATAGAGATCTATAGAGATAGTTCTCGAAAACCTCTTGACCTGAAAAGAGAAAGCATACATTGGCAATCTGTACTGAAGGGTTCAGTATGCACAGATTCAGTGGGAGAAAACTTGTCCATGTTACATGGGGTTAGTATCCCAAGGCCAAGTGTCCAATTCTTATGAAGAATGGGAACACTAAGAATAGATATGGATCTATCATGTATGTAATCATCCCATTATCTTGCATGGCAAGAACAAAATGCATTCATCATGTTGTATGTATGACATGACAATATGATGTGCTCATCCTGATAACTCGTATGTGGGACATGTCGAGTGGATGTCTGTCTACTTCCAGTATGGGTTACTGGAATACCATGAGAACTTGATAAGTACTTGAGAAGTACTAGTTCTATGGAGATAAGGAAGAGTTCAATGTAAAGAGTTACATTGATGCGAACTTCCGAAAGGACAGAAAATTAATCACAAAATACATATAGGATATATAAAAGTGAAAGTTTGTTGATAATTGGAAGTGTTCCAATGAAACCATTTAAAAGGAAATGCCGAGTATCCATGTGTTAGAGAACATCAGTGGATACTATATGGATCTGGAAGTTCATGAGATGAACTTATAGATATTCTGCTCATTGATGACAAGTATGGAATCCTTGATCATGCAATGTGGCTAAAGGTTAGCAAAGGAATACAAGATCGCATATTACGGCAACTCCATCTCATACGTGTGACGTACAGTGAAGAGATGTGAGACATGCTATTTATACTGACTTTGGCAAGGTGTTGCCATAACTCACTATGTTGGCACAAGAGCACAGTAACATGTGGGACATGTTTAAAGATCACTATGAATATGATTCAAGGGTGATTGGCTCGCAGTGCAAGTGGGAGTCTGTTGGTATGTATGCCCTGAGAGCCAATCATGGGATGATTGGTGGGATACGTTAAGATTGATTTGATAAACATCAAAGGCAAGCTTCCAATTCTTTCTGGTTCAGTCATATGAGATAGTGATAGAAAAGATTGAATGTCTATAGAATGACAGTACTCAATGACGTATGCCTTCGGGTTCAGGACCTGAACGATGAGATCATACGGATGCTAAGAGTTTGTACATTCTTGTTTTGTCCCTAGTCAGATGTCATTGTGGAAGGTTGATAGACAGCAATGACACACAAGACTAGATTGTGGTGTTGGTTGATGACAGAATCTCATTAGTCATGATATAGAGATATCAAACCAAACACATAGGTACTTGTTAGAGAACAAGTGTACCGGACAGACCCACTGTGAGTTTGACACATGGAACCATGACATGGTAGTCACAGTCAGTACTCACAGTGATGGTGGTGAGTGTGATTCTTTGACCTGAAATCACTACACTCAACACATGTCGTTGGGCACACTTTGACATCATCAAATGCAATCCTAAAACATGGGTTGTTATAAAGGTGATGATTGGGTGGCTTTGACACATGGGGCTTTTGAGGGGTGAGTGATAGATATGGGATTTGTCCCTCCTGAGGGAGTTTGATATCCAAGTCCACTTGATGAGTAGGATTTAAATAGGTGTGCGCACACATGTGTGAATCAGTATGTGATATTTATGTCATACATATCTCTTCCAATCTACTCTGAGATCAAGAAAGTGAATGAACATTGACAGGATGACTGTTCCATGCCTCGAGTTCATTCAGGATATCAGTGACAAAGGAATTATACATTCACTGTAACACCATTCACGGATTGTAGGATTGAAAGTTGTTCTCCAACTTTCTACTTTCACTTGGGTAGCAATGATGTGTGACTAGGCACCGCTCTTTGCTTGTGAAGTCATAAGTGTTATGGACTTTCACTGCCAACGTGAAATGGACCTGCAGGGTCACACACATAGGATTTAACCTAGAAGAGGAGTTTTGTCCACAGACAATGTTTAGATTGATTACTAAAGGAGTTTAGTAGTTCAATTAAACACTCAATTGATTGATAGTTCAAAATCATAGTGTTCAAGGTGTTGGACAGATTGATTAGAGTATCGGATTGATTGAAATCGCAATTGACTGATTTTGCACAATCTGCACTCCCAACCGATCAGCTCATGAGATGAACTGATCGGCTCAGCTTGGCGAACCGGTCGACTCAGGTGGTGAGTCGATCGGCTCATGATCAGGGTGAAACGATTGCTTCAAGTGTTGAAATGATCACTTTAACTGGTGCAACCGAGCAAGTTGGGAAAGTAGGATTGGTGAGAATTTTCCTTTCGTTTCACTTGCCCAATTTGATTGGGAAATAGGATTGGTATTCGATACCAATTAGAAACAAAAGAAGGAAAGTCAATCGGGAACTGGTCAGGACCACGAACCGACCGGTTCAGAAGTGAACCGACCGGCTCATGGGTCCCAACCGATCGGTTGAGGTGTCAACTGACCGGTTCAGATTCCCAACTGACTGTTTCAGTTGTGAAACGATCGGTTCAGGTTGTGAGTTGGTTGTTTTGTGGAAAATCTCGAACGCTTCTACTCCTACTTTTAGTCCCGCATTGACCGGGATGGAGAACCCAGTCCCATGGCCCTCCTATATATAGGGGTATTGGGGGCTTCTCAAAGTACAACTCAGTGCAAACCAGTTGCTCTGCAAAGTTGTCGTTCTCTCTGGTTTTGGTAACCGAGAGAGAGCTCGAGCAAGTGCTACCCGATAAGGGAGGCACAACAAGGGAAAGACAATTGCAGTTGCGATTGGTAGCAGGAGAGTGTGTTGGCGACTAGTACGCCAACAGGAGGGTGTGAATCCTTCCAATTCCTTGTGATACAAGGAGATTGGAGTTCCAGGTGGTCTGTGTGGACTACTTCAGAGGCGGGAGGTTTCTACCGCTAAGAGGACAACCTTCAATCCCGTCAATCCCGGTGCGACCAGGAGTTGCACAGACACCGTCCAAGGCAGGAGGTGAAGACTGCGCAAGGCGCGAGGTATTGTCTCCAAGCAAGCCTCGGGACAAGGTATGATTCCACAAACCATCATTTCCTATTGTATAGACGTTGACGCGTTTCCTTGTTCTGGGTTTGGGGGAGAAAATTTTTGTTTCCGCTGCCTTCTCTGCCTCCCCTAAAACCCAATAGGTCTTGCCTCAGGTCTCTCTTGAGGGCATGACAACACATGTCATACGACCTAAGCATGTATCTATTCTTGAGTTTACACTTAAACTATTAAGCTTATGTCCATGACATCTTATTTACATGCTTTTCATTAATTTGGTGGAGGATTCCTTAAACCTTATCAACCTTACCCATACCGCAAGAGGGTGAGGAAAAGAGAAAAAACCTTAATCCTAAATAGAATTTGAGTTGAGAAGGGATGAACAAGATGAGAGCGTCCTAAAGGTATCTTATTTCCAGTCAAGTCCCGAGACATTGGCCAAGCAGTCACACTAATCTGGGAGTCCTCGTATTCCGACTAGAGGTGCGGAGGAAAATCTTGCCACCCCCAGACGTGATCCTTTTCTACACACCTCTGTCTTTTGAAAAATCCTCTAATAACTCCCTTGGGTTCTACAGAGTTTGTAAAATTTAATAATTATTAAAGACTAAATGAGGAACCTATGCTCTGATACTAAATGTAACGACCCCGCCTCCCGGTAACCCCCAATTAAG
The DNA here is from genome assembly GCA_963693085.1 of Alisma plantago-aquatica. Classification (NCBI taxonomy): domain Eukaryota; kingdom Viridiplantae; phylum Streptophyta; class Magnoliopsida; order Alismatales; family Alismataceae; genus Alisma; species Alisma plantago-aquatica. Next base: position 464,534,144 of record OY856414.1, read on the forward strand.
GAAGACCAAAAGGTCAGATCCATTATCCCAATTAACAGGATCAAAGGTTCGACAGATAATCAATAAAAACTATCAAATTCTACTAACTAAACTGAAAGCGGGTATAAAATAAAACTTTGCATACCTTTTTTAAAACTTGGATATCTACCGCTATCCACATCTGGAGTATATCTAACTAATCCTCCTTTGTACTTTAATTCTTATTTAATTCCACATATGCCACTTTACTATTTGTCCTTTTCAATCTTGCACCTAAAACGCAGACAAACAAAACGTCGGTCAGCATATCGAAATATGTCAGTATGTGGGGACAACCAAAATTTCACAAATATGGCTAATAATCTAATTATCACAATCAAGGTAATTAACAAGCCCATTTACGTTTTCAATGTGTCATTCTCCACCGCTTTTTCCCTAACCCTGGAATACCCCCTCTAGGGTTTCTCTTTTGCCATTGACTTAAGGCCACCTTCTCAATCCCGAACTTGGCGCCTGGGGTCACCCTTCATGGTGCCTTTTAGTCATGCAATATCATAAGCCACCTTCTCAATCCCGAGCTTGGTGCTTGGGGTCACCACTCATGGTGCCCATGGGTCTTCCCTCCTAGGCTTGACCTTTTTGCATCATCCATCAGGGTGGCATGTAGGTGCGAGAATACACTTATACTATTATTGTGATAATCATAGTGACTTTATGATTTGCAAGTATGAACATCCAAACTTATAAGTTGCATTCAATGTGATGAAACATTTGGGAAACTCTTCAGAAAACTAATGCAATTAACCATAATTAACCACATACCTGTCAAGATGACTTGATTGCAGAAATAATTCAACCAATTAAGAAACCAAGCAAGCACACACCAAGTTGATCCTGAAATAGGCATCTAATTTTTCTTATCATTAATCATGCCATCATGGTCTATTAAACATAGCTCGCTTTCTAGGGTTTCTAGTCCAATTTTAGGGTTTCCATTGCAATTAGGGTTCCTCTTCATTTTTACTCTTTTAGTCCCTAATTCTATATAATTACTCACAAACCCTGACTATCTCATCTATTCTTCACAAAAGTTATTAAGGTTACCTTAATTTTTGGATTAAAGGCACAGTTAGCCATCAATTAAGTCCATTATGCCTTTTTGACATTAAAACTACCATTTTATCCTTTTAATTTATGACAAGATCATTAGGCCTAATTATCATGTTTGGCTCCTTCCATATTAACAACTCACAGTTCATCTAAATCACATATGAACTCTATTTATCATTAATTCCATCTTTATCCAATAGAAAACCATATTAAGGGTATTTATCCACAATTAGGAACTTTTATACTTGAAATAGCTTATAGTCATCATATCTCAACTTTAATCATGAAATTGAACAATTATAGTCATTAAGAGATACATTTACTAACTTTAGGGTTTCAAGGCCCATTAAAGCATATTTATGCACATGAAACTCTAAATTAAACCAATTACGTGAAAAGTTCATCCTTTTTTGTCTTAATGTACCTTTTTACAATTAACATGTTAATATCAACTTTAATCATCCATTAAACCCTACTAAATACATCATTCATCTCAAAATAGGGTTTCTTAATCATTAAAGCATTAAAGTTGATAACTTCCACTATTTTTGGAATTTCAAGAGGAATTATCTTCTAAATATATTTTTAATGGATTCCTCTCATTTTTCTAAGCAACTTTCATATTTTATGTGCATTCATTGGAGCTACCAATAAGGAGATATGATTTTTACAAGAATAACTTACTTGAGCCAATCAGAGGATGCCACGTCGCCTGCTCCATGCAACCTTGCTCGGCTAGTTTGGAAATATAACAAAATGTCCTTTTTACCCTTGCATAAGACACAGATCCTTCATCCCATGGAGGGGAAAAATTGTCCAATGCCTATTTGATCATCTTCCTCCTCGCGACGGCACACTACTGCCACCCTAGCCATAGTTGGAGTGGCTCCTCTCCCCCCTCCTGGACCCAAAGGCCACCGACGATGGTTCCTCTTGCTCTGCCTCCTTCCTCTGTGCTTGGGGGCACCACGAGCTCACGCTCAGAGTGGCTGGGTTGGGTTGGGCAGACCTGCAACCCACGGTCGGTGTTGCAGTCGTGTGGTTGTTGCTGCGCCTGGGTTACGACAGGGCCACAATGGTGAAGCCTCTCCCCAGCATCATGGGGCATCCAACTATCATCTCAACTCCATTACGGTCCCTCGCTGCTCCAGAGATTGAGATATGCTCAAAGGTTAGGGTTTGCACAAAGAAGATGAAGAAGGGAGAGAGAATTTTGTGGTATTTCTCTGGGACTCGATCCAGAGGCTCTACCCCTTTATATAGGGGAGGGTAATAAAGCCCTAGGTTGGCTATTCACGGATTAACAAGGCCCTCTCCCAATAGGAGTCATATTCCTTCAAGGAGAAGTAATATTCTCTCTCCTGTTTATCCTTATTTCATGGATAATAAGAAATATGAAAAATATCTCTTTCATTATCTCTATCCTTGCTTTTTAATCTACTGGCCATGAAAAACTATTTTCTTAAAGAAAATAACATCTCTTTTTGATATTATTAAAAAGTCATTAATGATGTATCACATTATCTTATTATTTTGTTATTATTTGCCTTTTCTCTTTCTTTTTATATATTGGGGCTCCTTGGACCCCAAGAAACTCTAATATTTCGAAATCCTTTTTAATGGATACTCATTATCCTTCTATATGCATCTATATCCATTATTTCTCATCATATTGTTTATTTCTTATAAAAATATTTCTTTTTGAGTATTTCTCTTTATCTCTCTTTTTATTTTCCTCATTGACATTCCTTTTAACATTAGAAATCCTTTGGATATGAAAATCCACCAAGGATAACTCAATTATACCTCTTTCCACTTATTTCCCACATTTTATCATTGTTTTCAATTTCTTTCTTAATAAAGAAATATTCAATTGATCTTTTCTTTTCTTGTTGCATTATCTTTGCAACTTTGGACTCCTTGGAACCCAAGGAACCCAAGAGGCATGAAATCCAACTTTGGATTATATTATTTTGCCTTCTAGAGGTTTCTACACCTTTCTTTTCTCCATTTATCAATTATTCATTTACTAATTGAATTTCCTTATTATTGGGCCCAATAGCCAATAAAGCCCACAAAACAACCAACAAGGCTATTGTAAACGAAATCCTTTTATTCAAAACAAATTATAACATTATTTATCCAAAAAATTTAATAGGAGAAATTACATTTCTCACCAAAAGAACCCAAAAATTGGGGTTGTGACACTTCCCCTATAAAAGGAGGGGGGACTACACTAACAAGGGTCCTAGATTTTGTACTTGCATCTTTTAATTAACTTTTGTGCTTTCAATTCATAGTGTAATCTTTCATTTTGCAATAAAGCTTTGTTCTTTGTTCTAGATCTTGCTTGTTTCTCGCTGTATGCTAGTTATTTCTCTTCGGGTGGGGGATAAAGAGAGCAAGCCATTTAATAGTCACCAACATTAGTCTTCTTGGATATTTTGTCCCTATGGCTTTCTATCTTATTTCCCTTATTTCTCTGTTCCTCGCCATGGCTAGTGAGTAGTTCCTTTATCGAGGCGAGGGGAGTATCCCCTTAGTCCTCCTGTGTTGATCGGATCGAGTTTTATACGACTTTTTAGATGGATGGTTTTTGGTTTAGAAATTGTCGATTTAAACGAAGTAATTATCATTTTTATTGTGGGTTAATCTCAGCGGATGCGACTGTGGAAACTGGGAATTAGAATGCCTAAACCTTTTATACGGGAATTTGGATGTGACTGCGGAAAAAATCCCTTTAGGATGAAGGACTAGGATGTGTGAACACCATGACAAATGGGTTCACATGGAGTTCATCTCTTGCATTTTATTTATGAATGATTCTCATACCTACTTCTATCTTTTTTGTCGTGTATTCCTTCTCTCTTGTTTTCACTTTGACTAAGGTGGTGAAACCCCTAAGTTTCGATGCTTTCCCCATCTAATTCAATCATTTCTTTTAACGCTTGTTTACAAGTACCTTTTTTCAATTCTTGCACTTTATTTTCTTATTCATAGATAACCTTTCTTTTCTAACAATCTTCCTTCTTTCTTGTCTTAGCATAATCCTTTCATTTCTTGCTTTAGTGTAATCATCTATTTTATTTGCACTTTAATTTCTTTCTTTAGTGTAATAAACCAACCTCCAAATCTCATAATTCAATTTCTTATTCATGTATTCAAAAACTCCAAAAAGAAATAAAGTTCAAAAATCAATTTGATATAGAGAAAACAATCTTAAAAATGTTACCTATGCAATCGACCCTTCTATACTAACCTTAATTGGAAAGTAAAAAAAAGGTTAAAGTCTAGGATAATTATCTTAGTGAATTGGTGTGCACTTCAACGTGTATCAATTTTCTAGCCATTGTCGGGGACAACATATCATTTTCTCGAACCCTAAAAATTTTTTGAACAAAATTTATTTTTCATTTTTTTTCCTTTCGAGTACCATTATGGAAATGATATCTCCTCCTTCTACTGAGTTTCCATTCCAGTAGTATGTTTTTTCTGCACTCGAAGATATAACTGTGCATGCGACGCCCTTCAAGTGTTGATTTTACGCTGCCAGATTTTTATTTGGATCCAGAAAGAACCTTTCATTGTATGAATAAACAAAATTGAGTTAGGATGGATGAGGAGGAAGTCACATGTGTGATTGAGAAAGCACTTACTACTCTAAGAGAGTGAATGATGGTTGAGTGTGCAGCTCAAGAAGTCACTCTGTGTGCAACCTATGTAGCTGAGCAAGAGGCCTTAGAAGCTTCTCAGAGGGAGTCTGAGAGATAAAAACAATCAAAAGATTTTTCTACACCTAAAACCAGATATGAACAACATCCTTTTGTGCCACCCAAAATTACACCCTCCCAATTCGAGATCTGCACCCAATGGATCACCATGCTTCAAGCCAACCCATTTTCTGGGAACAAAGATGAAAGTTGACAAGATCATCTCTAACGTTTCACTGACCTCTGTTCTTTGCATAAGATCCCTGGCATTAATGAAGACACCATTAGACTCAGGTTGTTCAAATATTATCTCTCTCAGGACAAGCTAATAGTTGGTATAATGCCATGGAGAGTGAATAATGGGTCACTACCTGGGAGGCCCTATAAACCAAGTTTTGGGATAAATAATTCCCCCCTTCTCTCACCTACGAAATCAGGGGACAAATTCTTCTCTTTCCAATGGTCCCATAAGAAGATTGGGAGAGATTAAGGGAACTTCTCTGATGATTCCCTCATCATGACATTACTCAATCTCTACTCATTGAGATATTTTATTGTGGTGTTGATGATGACACCAAGAAATTCCTTGATTCCTCATCTGGAGGAAACTTTACATTTTAGAACTTAAGGAATGCCTAGGAGGTAGTAAAATGAGCCTCTGAAACCTAGGTAAGATGAGGGACCAATGGAGTCCTCAAGGTGGCTAAGGCCAAGGTAAATCTGGATATCCATACCATTGTTGAAGCCCTTAAAATGATTTCTCTAAAACATGATCGCCTGAGTCCTCCCTCAACACTTATGAGAGGCAACCCCAACAATTTAGAGCCGCATAATCTCTTTGTGGAATTTTCCAAGGGTATGATCATGCTACCCTCCAATTTCAATACCTCTACAACAATAATATGCATCCTAAAGTTGGTCAGTAAGTCGAGGACCCAAACTCAATCCACATTATCCTAGGCCAGGCCTACTACAATCCTAATCAAGCCAGAAACCATTTCAAATTTCAATATGGAAATCCTTCAGGAGTAGAAAATTCTTTACAACTCCCACCCCGCCAGAGACCATCTTTCCCTCAAAATAAAAATCATGCACCACCAGGCTTCCCATACAACAATCAAAGGAACTTTGGAAACCAAGGGAATTATAGGGTTAATTTCCATAATTGTGGGCCCTACAAAGGGCAAAAATTTCAAAACCTTAATCATCTGCCACCCCAACCTCAAGCACAATAGAGTGTCCCCACACACTCAACTGATGATAGGGTGTCTGCCTTGCAACAAATCATCCTTGCATAACAAACTCATTGGAAAGCGACTGACGCTCAGTTAGCCCACCTCATCACCCAACAAAAACCCCCTTCCGGCACCTTTGTTGGACAGCTTGAGAACAACCCCAAACACTATGAACAACTTAAGGTTGTTTCCACTCATTAGAGGAAGACTCATACACCTCCCCCTTCTCCAAAGAAACATGCAATTGTACCATTAGATTTTGAGGATGATGATATTGTAGTCGTTGAAACTCCTCCTATACCTCAACATATCGTTCTTTCCCCTGCCATTCCACTTGTAGAGATTGATGAGCCACATACCCTTATTTAAAAATTGCACCCTCCATACCAAGCCCTCCTGAAACAGACTAGGCTTGGTACCCATTTCCTAAAATTTAGGGATGCCATGAACAAGTTGCATGTGGATATTCCTTTTCTTGATGCTTTAGCTAATATGCCTGCCTAGTCCAAGTACATGAAAACTCTATTGACCAGGAAGTATATGACCGAAGAGCATGAGACGTTAATGTTGGCTAGAACCACTTCTAACATCATTCAAAGCAAGATGCTTAAAAAGAAGAAAGATCGTGGTTCTTTCGGAATTAGATGTTATCTTGGTGATAATGCTTACAGGAAAGGCCTTGTAGATTTAGGTGCTAGTATTTTCTATCATTCCCTATAATCTTTGTATGAGGCTAGGATTTGTTAATATGCTTCCCACTGCCATGACAATCCAGTTGGTTGACTGATCCATGACAAAACCTATGGGTATCATTGAAGACATACCTATAAATGTTGGGAAAGATGCTTATGTCCCATGTGACTTTGTCATCATGGACATAAAGGAGTATTTATGCTACCTTATCATCTTTGGCCATCCCTTTTTGGCTACCACGTGAGCCTTGATTTATGTCGAGGCTAGAATCATCTTTTTGCATCTAGGAAAACAAACCCTCCAATTTGGGGTGTTTGAAAGTATGCGAGGACCAAGCCTCTAGGAAGAGGTTTATCTCCTTGATTGCGTTGAGAAGATCCAACAACTAAGATAAGAGTGGGACCTAGTTGAGGATCCCCTTCATAATGCCCTAGTGACCCCCATTGATTGTGGTTTTGAAGATGACCAATTAGAACAACATAGAGTTCATCTTGACACCTTTAAGAAGATCCATGATGAAGAGTTTGAGGATCTCAAAATGATCTCTCTCATGGATGAGAAACATGAACCCCCCCAAGGCACTTGAAATGAAACTCCTCCCTGAAGGTCTAAAATATGTTTTCCTTGATGAGAAACAACTTTATCCTATTATCTTTAATTCTGATCTGACACATGAATAGGAATCTAAGCTCATGATTGAGATTAGGAAGAGGAAAGCTACACAAGGATATAAAATGGCTAATTTGACATGAATCGATCAAACTATTTGCATGCATAAGATTCCTATGGTAGAAGAATACAAGCCATCTCGAGAACCTTGATGTAGCCCTATTTTAGGGATCCATCTTGTGCCATTTTGTACTTAAGTTGCATCTAAACATGTTAGATTACAAGTCTTTTTCCCTAATATGGTTATCATTGCAAATATGCTTATGGATGTTCTTTGCACTATTTTTCAAGTACTTGAACCATGCTTAGATGGAAGAGAGAGAAAGGAGGAGTTATAGGGTTCCCCCACTCATGGAGGGACCCAAAGAAGGCCCCAAAGTCTCCCTCAACCTACCTCCAATGGTCAAGAATCGTCCCCAAGCAAAGACATCCAAGAATGACGAAAATTGAAGTGTAATTAAGTGAGGCCAACCTCACCACGGCCGTGGGCACAATGCCACAGTCGTGCGATGCCAAGATCAAAAGGGAATTTGTACAGAATCCCACAGCCATGGTCCTCTACCACGACCATGGACATTGAAGACACCACGGCCGTGGCCAGCTGCACGGTCGTAGTCAGCAAAGTGGAAAACGACCGTGGGCACATCCCACGGTCGTGCGAATTAATTGTCAAAAGTTCAACTTGCAATAGGGTTTTTCCCCAGAACGCCACGACCGTGGCCGAAGAATCTCCAGACGATCGTGGTGCTTCTCCACAGTCACCTCCCCCTCCTCCAAAATGGTCATGTTACCCAACACGGTCGTGGTGCATAATACCCACCATGACCGTGGCACTCCGCCACGGCCGTGGCCCACCACCACACTTAAGCCTTTTACCATTCCCTCACCACCACGACTGTATTCACTCCCCACAACCGTTCTCCACCACCCTCACCATGATCGTGGCACATCAACATGGTCGTGGTGATCCACCAACCCTACCCTACTTTACACTAATTTTCCTAAACTACCCCCCACTTACCCTAGTGCCTCCCCACCACCTATATATACATAGGTGGCGGCTAGGGCACGAAGGTTAGATGCCCCTACAACTGCTCCAAGCTCCACTCTCCATCCTTGAGGTTTTTGTGCAACCCCCTTGCATTTTGGGATCATCATCCACCATTTTCAACCTCATTCCACCATGGAAACCTAGTTCCCTAGGTTTTCATCCATAATCCCCTACCATTTCATGGACCCATGCACCCTTGGAGGAGGGAGGACGTCTACAGCAAGCTTGGAGGTGAAGAAGGAGGCTTCTACATCAAGCTTCATGGAGTCCCTACTTCTTATACCCCTTTCTTTTCTTGTTTCCTTGATCATGTGTAGCTAAGCCCCTAGTGGTGGGCTGTTTGGGGTTAAAATGTAACTTTGATACCATGTTGGGGGGAAATTGCTTGTAATGAACTCAATTTCTATCTATGATGATTGCATCTTACTTCAATCTCATTTCCTATTTTATTGCATGTGGTTTGTGCTTATAACATAGATTGCTTGCTTTGAGATGTTCGATGGCACTTAGCTTCTAGGAGGAATTGGAGTGTATGTGGCAATCTTAGGATTGGCTCCTAGGTCCAATTAGTGGATCCCTAGCTAGCCCCTTTGTTCCCACATACACATCCGTCCTTCTACAAGTGAGTGTGAGATTTAAGTAGCTAGTGTAAGTGAGAGTGATGCAATTGCCTAGGGCCTTCTAAAGGCTATAGTGGCTAGTGGCATGAGGTCAAATACCCTCATCTCTACTCCCATCTCTACCCTCAACCCTCAATTGCTCAGTATCACTTACCCTAGAAACCTAGATTTGACTAATCCCATTAGAATTACACCTAACCCTAGTCTTCTACTAGTAGTATAGGGTATATTCTAATGGCATTGTCCTTGTTGTTTGGTTTGGTAATCTAGATATGAAATGAGAACCTTGCATGTTTAATGATCTCCCCCAACTAATATCAAAGTTACATCCCCCAAACGGCCCACCTACCCTAATCAACTGCTTAAAACCCATATTGCTCTGCTTGCTTGTTCATGCTAGTCTAGTTTAGTCGCTTTTGCTTAACTTAGTCAATTGCTTAGTTTTGCTCTTTAGTGTTAACTTAGGCTCTTACTCTTGCTAGTGGTTAGTTTAGTTCTTAATTGCTTCTTGCCTTGCTAGAGTAGTGTAGCTCTTCTTGCTCTTTCTTAGTTAGTTTGTTAACTTAGTTTACTAATTTTCTTACTCTTTCATAATTTAGTTTCCATCTCGCATTTCTTACTTGCTCATTAGCGTAATCAAACAACCAAACCTTTTAAAACCTTAAAACCCTAAGCTCCACAAAAGGAACATAGCCCACTCTGTCTAACTCTAGTGCCCCCTCTATCTTTGTGGTTCGACCCCTTATCTTGCCAATCACTTATACTACAACAGTACCCCGTACACTTGTGGGCGACCTATTTTAGTCTTAGTGATCGACTCGGTTAGGGATAACATAAATTTTGAAAGCATAAGATCCCATATCTCGTGCGCTCCGACCTCGTGGGGTGTAAAAGCACCACTAACGGGGACGCACCAAGCTTTCTGGCACCATTGCTGGGGATAGAGGCCCTCGGCTTAGTTAGATAGTGTAGCTTAGCCCTTCCTTTTTCCCTCACCATTGCTATTATTTATTCTTTGTGTTACTTTTGCATCTTGGTTTGCTAACTTGTCCTCTTTTGTTTGGTTGTGCCTTGTGCATGTGACAAGTAACCCTTTGGAGTCAAGATGGTAGACCGAGATGCACGAGCCCCTTCAATCCCTCAACCGCCCTACATGATGAAGATGTTGGAAGACATGGTAGATCTCATGAAAATTCATGTGGGAGGTTCTTATAATTACGCCGCAAACTCCATGGTGGCTCTTTGTAGAGACATGGTACTACAATCCTATGGCATCCAGAACAACCAAGGCCCCATGTCAAGCTCATACACTTCAGAATGGAGAAATGGCCCAAACTTTTCATGGGAGGAACAAGGAGTCCAAGAGCAAGAAGTCAGATCCATGTTTGAAAAAGAAGTTCTAGAAAGGTTAAGAAGCCTTTATGAAGTGAAGAGAGAGGTGTCCTTTCATGGAGAAACCATTGAGCGACTTGAGCAAAGGTTGGATGAGATTTCCCTTTCACTTGCCCTTTGTGAGGAGGGAAGACCCCTTTTCCAACCCATGCCCAACCCCAACAATGCTAGTGGAACCATGGGTGCTCCTCAAGGTGCTTATGTCCCACCACATGTCCAAGAACCCACTCTCCAACAACACCAAGGGCCCCCTAACCTCTATGCTCCTCCGCAACCACGACCACCATTCAACTTCCAACACACCTCACAACCACCACCACAATATCAAATACAAAAACCACCCCCATGCCAACCACCTCCACAACAACCAACCTACATCCATCAAAATCCTAATCCACTACACCAAAAACCACCACCACCGCCACCACAACCATCACATGCCCCTCTCATCCCTATGAGCAAGTGAAGAAGGTTTCAATGTTGATGTGTGACAAGTCTGTTGAGGAGCTCAACAAGGGAGGGAAGAAATTAGATGAAGATCATGATGGAGAACCCATGCCGCAAAGTCCTTGTGAGAGTGCCAAGTGCACTAAAAATTCTGTAGTCCTGGCAGATTTTGAGAGGATAATATATCGTGTCCCATCTTCCTTTGATATGACACCACCAACTTCTCCCATTGCTGATCCAAGACATCCCAATGTGAGATTTTTAGGATTGCAAGTGTCCAACAGGATGGGAACCCCTCTCTTTTATGCCTATGAAGACCCATTCCTCAAGGGAAGGCAAAAATGTGGCATGAAAAGTTCAAAGGTCTTAAGATTGACTAAGGCAAACACATCATTGCTTGCCATCATCAAGAAAAGTCCAACTTATGTAAGGTTCCATAAGGGTGTTTTCACCTTCAAGAATAAGATGAGAGGGAAGATGCCTAAGGAGTCCATCTTAAATGAGCTAAAATGTTTTTATGATGAGGATTCTTACTTTGGGACCTATGATGATGACCCCGGAGGAGAGATAAATGAAGAAAGACACTTGAGAAACTCACATAACCCTTGGGAGACAATGAAGGCATTTGAGAGGATTGCATATGATGAGGAAGAAAACATTTTGCTTTTGGAAAATGGTTGATTGATGAAAAAGAGAAACAAGCCCGGCTGAAGGCTAAAAATTTAGCACTAGTGGGAGGCACCCCACATGGTTTGAGATTCTCGAACCTTGCTTTTTGATACTTTTTTTTCTTTACACAAACACACACGCACACTTGTGCTTGATAGTTTTCTTTTGAGTTTTGATGCTATGGCAGGTGATAGATAAGAAAGAGAGAGAGTATAGAAGTTAATCATGGTTGTTTAGTTAGATATGTGGCCAAAGAACAAATAAAAATTAAGTTCAAGTTTTGAAGATGAGAAAACTGAGGAAACAACCCCAAAACGGCCGTGGAGCTCGACCACGGCCGTGGTACATGTGGTCAAGCACGACCGTGGCCTACTGCCACGGGCGTGGGAATTATTGCATCAACTTGACCAAGTCTACAGGTTTTTTAGGAGAATGACCACGACCGTGGAAACCCACCACGGTCGTGTTTAAGAAGACTGGCCACGACCATGGTCCCCACCACGGCCGTGGGAATTTTTGCATCAAGTTGGCAGAAGTTACAGGTTGTTTGCAAGAATCACCACGATCGTGGGCAGAAGCCACGACTATGTTGAAGAGAAACGACCACGACCGTGGAACCCTACCATAACTGTGGCGATGTCAGATTGAGGAGTTCTCCAACGACAACACGACTGTGGCACCCGCCACGGCCGTGCTACCCAACCCTGGCCACGACCGTGGCCACCTGCCACGACCATGGCCAAGCCCGGTTCAGCAAAAAAAATACATCTTTTAAATGTCTAAACCTGACCCCCTCGTCATTCTATCATCTCCCCCTCCAGAAAATGATCATGGCGGCGGAAGGTGACCCCGTGGTCCTCCAATCTCCACCTCCAACCACCAAAAACAACCCCGTTTGACCTCCAATCAACACCAAATCGATCCCCAGCCATCCCTCTACCATTTCCACCGCCTATTCTCTCCCAATCGCATCTCCATCTCCTCATCCATATCCAATCTACCCAACAGCCCCCCTCCACAAAACCTCCACATAAACCCTTCATTTTCACCCAAATCAATAACCAATCACATTTCCACCATCCATACATCACTATCCTTCCATTCCACCCACAATACCACATCCATACCACTCTCCACATAAAAATCTGAAAATCACCTCACCTCCACCATGAAAAAGATTGGAAAGGCCATAACCAAGGGCACCAACATCCTCACCGGAGGGAGGCGGCGTTCCAAAAACGCCTCCTCCGATGTATCTATGCCATCCCACACACCTTCACCTACCACCTCTGCCCACCATTCCCTGCGCCGTTCACAGTCGGTGAGCGGATCACACTCCCGCTCATCCGATAGCCACCACATCACCGACGCCACCTACGAGGGTGAAGATGATGAAGATGAGGAATCAATGGGGGTCGATTTGGACCACCTTATTGATGAGATCGAGCCGGTAGCCGCAAAAAGAAGCCAGAGATCTAAAGCGGCATCGTCCTCATCCAGGCTCCCGCCGAAGCCTACACCATCCCGCCACTCGACGTCTCAGCTGACGGTGAGGCGAGGTGTGCAGCCGCAACCCTCACGGCAATTACAACAAGATGAGGAGCAATCGGCCCACTGGTATAACTTGGATACTAGTTCGGGGTCTCAGTCCTACATGATGGAGGAAGATGATGGTGACAGCAAGGAGGATGAGGTAGAGCTTGAGCATGAAGGAGATGACGTTCTGGCACAGCTGGAGGTGGATAGAGAAAAATCCTTGGGCAAAGCACCGATAGGAGTGTCATATGGTAGAGGACACATGCAGAAGAAGATTGAGCTCATATATCCCGAATGCATGACAAGGCGAGTCGTCGCCACCAAATATGGGTCTGAGAAGGTAATTGAAGATCTAGGGATCAAGGCAGCAGTGGAAGAAAACTTGAAGGCAATAGGGTTGTGGAACATCCTTTTCACACCCCAGCCAGCCTATGTAGCTTTGACCCGGGAGTTCTTTGCCACTCTAGAGAGGACTAAAGTGAGGGGTTGTGATGCACTCAAATTTGCCATGATGGGCAACATGCACACCCTCACTTCCACAGAGCTAAATGCTATCTTTGCTGCAAGTCCTGAAGAGGTCATCAAGTTGGATGACGGCTTGTTAGAGAGGGAAGAAGATATCGACTATGCTTATTTCTGGAAGATGATAACAGGAAACAAGGTGTATGATGCAGGTAAATCAAAAACCGTTGCTATAAGCAACCCGATGGTACGCTATGTGCAAAAGGTCTTGGAAAATACAATTGTGGGGAGATATGATAATCAAGGCTCCATATCCTAAAAGGATATGTTTGTCTTGTCGTTGATGAACCTCAAAAAACACATAGACCTTGGAGTTTTGTTGATTGATCATATGAAGTTCGTACCCTATAAGAGCTCAAAGCCATTTGTCATGGGTGGGTTTGTGACTTCAATTGCACTAGCACTGGGATACGATCTCTCGGGGTTATAAGATGCACTTGAGGTAGAGTTTGTTGACCTCAACTACTTGGTGCGCTCGCACACTATAAATATGAAGGAAAAGAAGATGATATATCTTACTACTAGTGTGTCGGACTTTGAGTTTGAGTTGCCATACCATGCCGTGCCACTCCTATCCACGATGGGGGTTCCTTTCAGATTGAAGGAAAAACTTTTGAAATGGCAGGAAGAACACCCGAGAGAGATGTATACAAGGGTAGCCACTGTCGTACATGAAGACGTAGCCGAATCCAATGTACATGGGCAAGAGCAAGAAGAGGAAGAACAAAGGCAGCCCCGAAGAACAAGAAGGAGGGATGAGGGGACATCCCAGCTGCAGCCACCCTCAGGGAACGCCTATGACATGGCAACCATCCAGGCACACCTTGAGAGTATTCATAAGACCCAAGGTGACATGCAGCTTATCCAACAATACATGTGGCAAGATCAACAATAGATGCACCATCAGATCAACCACTTGTATCACTTCAACCACGCCCAAGCAGCACAAAACCCCGAATGGGGTGCAGATTTTTGGGGTGGTTTGGCTGGATATCCAGAGACATACCCTCCACCCCAGGATGACTACTGGGGGCATTATTACCAGCATCCCCCATCAAGCTCAGCTCCATCCTCAACTCCTCCTCCAAATCCTCCGCAGATGCCAATACAGCCACCATAGCCATGACACTTCCCCTATCTCCCCTAAGCTATAGTCTCATGCTGAGGACAACATGATTCTAAAGTTTGGGGTGGGTAGGGCGATATGCACCACTTTGTCTCTCATTTTGTCATTTTGTTATCACCTCTACCATCGAGTTTAGTTTTATTTTTATTGTTCTTTTCATTACATCTTTGCATGGCATGTAGTTGACTTCTTGCATTTTTGTGTAATTTTTCAAAAATTTTGCTTTTCCATACCATGCATTGCATCTTCATGTAGTTTTTGTAGTTTGTTGTGCTTTTTAAGTAGGATTTGCTGCTTTATGCTTTAAATTCCCCTAAAGTAGGTTTAGATGTGATTTAGTGCAAATTGGCACCATTTTGGCCAATTTTGCCCAAATTTGAGATTTCTTGTCTAAAAAATATGTTTTGACCCAATCTCTATTGTTTTGAGTAAAAAAGACGACCTTTGACTAGTGCAAGTGAAATGTCATGCTTTATTGCTAAGTGGTATCAATGTTTGACTTTTTACATGTGCATCACCTCTCTTGTGATTGTGATTGATTTGGCTGAATTGTGAACTTGAGCAAGCTTTGAACGCTTAGTGTTTATGGAACCACTTGTTTGATATATCAATTTCATCTTGTTCATTCATGTGGTGTGATATCTAGGATGAAGTATTGGATTAACTTTCATGCAGGATGTCTTATGTAGAAAATCATACCAATGACCCCTCTTTGACCCGATTCTTCTTCCACCATCTTCATACCCCTCCGCCTCATAAAAAGATGCCCTAGTGCACATAATCAGCCTTGGCCACCTCCAAAAGTTTGAGGTGGCCATATCTTTATCTCCCCGCTTCACTCTATCCACCATTTTCCCTATCTACACCAAGGGCAAGAAAGAAAAGAAAATAAAAAGAAAAGCAAAAACAAAATAAAAGGATGCTCCTGTTTAAGAACATTCAAATAAAGAAAAGATGAGTGTGTAAAAACACTCCAAAAATCTTACCGCAACCCTTTCTTCCACTTTCATACCCATTGAGCTAAGAAGCATCAAACTTAGCTCATTTTGCCTTTTTCCGCAGTCGCGTGGGTCATTTGCTATGATTTGAAATATAAGATTGAATGCATGAATGTGAAACAACACTCCTAGTCATCCTCGATTAACACTATCATGAAACGATTTACCCAGAACTTTATGGAAGAAGTATGGATAACTTTTGTATTCTATGCGCTATATGTGAAGTTCATGTGCTTTGTGCTCTTTTCATGATTGGATTGTGAAAGTAGGAGAGGAGTGAGGTGAAATGCATGCACCCAGTCATCTTTGATCCCACTAAGAAATAATCATCTTTTACATTGCATATGTCATTTCTTTTTGTGGAAGTTTTGTAGAGATATTGAGGTGGAGCATACTTGAGGACAAGTATGTTTTAAGTTTGGGGTGGTGATGTAGCCCTATTTTAGGGCTCCATACTGTGCCATTTTGTACTTAAGTTGCATCTAAACATGTTAGATTACAAGTCATTTTCCCTAATATGGTTATCATTGCAAATATGCTTATGGATGTTCTTTGCACTATTTTTCAGGTACTTGAACCATGCTTAGATGGAAGAGAGAGAAAGGAGGAGTTCTAGGGTTCCCCCACTCATGGAGGGACCCAAAGAAGGCCCCAAAGTCTCCCTCAACCTACCTCCAATGGTCAAGAATCATCTCCGAGTAAAGACATCCAAGAATGAAAAAGATTGAAGTGTAATTAAGTGAGGCCAACCTCACCACGGCCGTGGGCACAACGCCACGGTCGTGCATTTTTTAGCAAAATTTCGCCAAGATCAATAGGGAATTTGTTCATAATCCCACGACCGTGGCCCTCTACCACGACCGTGGCCCTCTGCCACGACCGTGGCCATTGAAGACACCACGGTCGTGGTCAGCAAAGTGGAAAACGACCGTGGGCACATCCCACAGTCGTGAAAATTAATTGTCAAAAGTTCAACTTGCAACAGGGTTTTTCCCCAGAATGCCACGACCGTGACCACCTTCCACGACCGTGGCCGAAGAAGCTCAAGGCGATCGTGGTGCTTCTCCACGGTCACCTCCCCCTCCTCCAAAACGGCTGTGTTATCCAATACAGCCATGGTACATAATACCCACCACGACCGTGGCACTCCGCCACGGCCGTGGCCCACCACCACACTTAAGCCTTTTACCATTCCCTCACCACCACGACTGTATTCATTCCCCACGACCGTTCTCCACCACCCTCACCACGGTCGTGGCACATCAACACGGCTGTGGTGATCCACCAACCCTACCCTACTTTACACTAATTTTCCTAAACTACCCCCACTTACCCTAGTGCCTCCGCACCACCTATATATACATAGGTGGCAGCTAGGGCACGAAGGTTAGATGCCCCTACAGCTGCTCCAAGCTCCACTCTCCATCCTTGAGCTCTTTATGCAACCCCCTTGCATATTGGGCTCATCATCCACCATATTCAACCTCATTCCACCATGGAAACCTAGTTCCCTAGGTTTTCATCCATAATCCCCTACCATTTCATTCACCCTTGCACCCTTGGAGGAGGGAAGACGTCTACAACAAGCTTGGAGGTGAATAAGGAGTCTTCTACATCAAGCTTCATAGAGTCCCTACTTCTACCCCTTTCTTTTCTTGTTTCCTTGATCATGTGTAGCTAAGCCCCTAGTGGTGGGCTGTTTGGGGTTAAAATGTAACTTTGATACCATGTTGGGGGGGAATTGCTTGTAATGAACTCAATTTCTATCTATGATGATTGCTTCTTGCTTCAATCTCATTTCCTTTTTTATTGCATATGGTTTGTGCTTATAACATAGATTGCTTGCTTTGAGATGTTTGATGGCACTTAGCTTCTAGGAGGAATTGGAGTGTATGTGGCAATCTTAGGATTGGCTCCTAGGTCCAATTAGTGGATCCCTAGCTAGCCCCCTTTGTTACGACATACACATTCGTCCTTCTACAAGTGAGTGTGAGATTTAAGTAGCTAGTGTAAGTGAGAGTGATGCAATTGCCTAGGGCCTTCTAAAGGCTATAGTGGCTAGTGGAATGAGGTCAAATACCCTCATCTCTACTCCCATCTCTACCCTCAACCCTCAATTGCTCAGTATCACTTACCCTAGAAACCTAGATTTGACTAATCCCATTAGAATTACACCTAACTCTAGTCTTATACTAGTAGTATAGGGTATATTCTAATGGCATTGCCCTTGTTGTTTGGTTTGGTAATCTAGATATGAAATGAGAACCTTGCATGTTTAATGATCTCCCCCAACTAATATCAAAGTTACATCCCCCAAATGGCCCACCTACCCTAACCAACTGCTTAAAACCCATCTTGCTATGATTGCTTGTTCATGCTAGTCTAGTTTAGTTGCTTTTGCTTAACTTAGTCAATTGCTTAGTTTTGCTCTTTAGTGTTAACTTAGGCTCTTGCTCTTGCTAGTGGTTAGTTTAGTTCTTAATCGCTTCTTGCCTTGCTAGAGTAGTGTAGCTCTTCTTACTCTTGCTTAGTTAGTTTGTTAACTTAGTTTACTAATTTGCTTGCTCTTTCATAATTTAGTTTCCATCTCACATTTCTTACTTGCTCATTAGCGTAATCAAACAACCAAACCTTTTAAAACCCTAAAACCCTAAGCTCCGCAAAAGGAACATAGCCCACTCTGTCTAACTCTAGTGCCCCCTCTATCTCTGTGGTTCGACCCCTTATCTTGCCAATCACCTATACTACAACAGTACCACGTACGCTTGCGGGCGACCTATTTTAGTCTTAGTGATCGACTCGGTTAGGGATAACATAAATTTCAAAAGCATAAGATCCCATATCCCGTGGACTCTGACCTCGTGGGGTGTCAAAGCACCACTAGCGGGGATGCACCAAACCTCAAAGGAAATTCAATCCAAACATGAAAGAGGTGGTTCGCCTAGAGGTTATCAAATTGTTGACTTAAAGAATCATCTACCCCATCTCTAATTCACCATGGGTTAGCCATGTCTAGGTTGTCCCCAAGAAAGGGGGAACCACTGTTGTGAAAAATGATAAGGATGAACTCATCCCAACTTGTACTATTATAGGATGGAGGATGTGTATTGATTATAGAAAACTGAATAAGGCCACTAGGAAAGATCATTTCCCTCTTCCCTTTTGGGATCAGTACTTGAGTGCCTTGCTCATCAACAATATTTCTACTATCTTGATGGCTATTCAGGTTTCTATCAGATTCCCATTCATCTTGGTGACCAGGAGAAAACTACCTTCATCTACGCGATTGGTACTTATGCATTCAAGAGAATGCCTTTCAAGTTATGCAATGCTCCAGTCACTGTTCAACAATGCATGTCTGCTATCTTTGATGGATTGACCGAGACTGTATTGGAGGTGTTTGTGATGATTTCTCCATTTATGGAGAATGCTTATCTTGCCTCATACATTTATCTCTTGTTTTGGAAAAGTGTGAGGAAGCACACCTAATTTTAAATTGGGAAAAATGTCACTTTATGGTGACAAAAGGGATTGTCTTAGGACATAGAGTTAGCAGTCGTGGCATTGAAGTCGATAGAGTCAAGATTGAAGTCATCTCCAACTTCCACCCCCTTCTTCTATCAAGGATGTTCGTGTCTTCCTTGGGAATGTGGGTTTTTACCGTTGCTTCATCTGTGATTTTTCAAAGATCACCAAACCCCTAACCAAACTCCATCAAAAGGACACCCCCTTTGTGTTTGGCAAAGCTTGCATGGCTAGTTTTCTTTGTTAGAAAGATGCTCTCACTTCTACCCCCATCATGAGTGTGAGAACCCATTACACTAAACAAGATTACTCAAAACATAAAACAAAATCAATCATTAATTAATCACATACCCAAAAATATGGGTAAATTAAAACTGATTTTAATGTCAGCACCCGCTCAGAAACATTTGCATAAGAGCCCAAAATCTTTCTTATATCCATATAATGCCAAGAATTTGATACAAATTGTTTAATCGTCTTAGACACCACATCTACACAGGAGAACAATATTCATATATGCCACACAAACAAGCATTAATATGCTAACAAAAGTCTGATTCGTTTGAAACACCATATACAAACTTTTCTGCCCAGACCTGAGAGTTCAAGGACGACTCTAGGACACACTAGACATCTAATCAACTTTCTCAAAGATTCATTACTATAGCTCCTCTTTGTTGACACATGTTTGTTTTCATCACTTTCGATTACCTAAAAAAATGTGGCGAACCACAAGGGTGAGACCCATGTCCCAGCAAGAGATATAACCTCCAACAACGATTATTGATTACAACATTTTTAAGTAATTAAATAGTTAAGAAGTTTAATCAGATATAACAAATAAGCTCAGTAGCATTGATGATTAACAAAATACATAAAGGATCAGATAATAACTATCATCATTAGTCTTACTATCATCATTTATCTTGTTGACAATATAAGCAATTCAGTATCATATGCATATCTAGTGTCATGAGCAAGTCTAGTAACATAGAATCTCTATCATTATGAATAAGTCTAGCCACATAAGCACAACTAACAACATTAGCATGTCTAATAGGTTGAACATATCAACATCATAAAAAGAGCTAACAACATAAGCACAATTATCTGGATAAGTATTATTAGCATTATATGCATCTCTAGTTACAAAGGCATGGCTAGCATGCTAAACATAACTAACAACATGAGATATCTAGCATCATGATTATAATCAGCAGTAGCAGTATAGTTATCAACATAATCATGGCTACTGTATGTACACATCTACAATCTTAAGCATATCCACAACATAAGTATATCTACTATCTCTTAATTGCACTAAGCATCATCTTTATGTAAAGAGAACAAACAAGGGTTATCATCCAATGTGACGCATCATGTATAACCCTAAATAGATATGCTATACGACTGTATTACATCTTTTATTATGCCCTGAGGAAATTGAGGATACCACTCAAAATCCAACTGACCACTGCTAAGTGGAAATCACTGCCATACAAGATCTAAGAAGAGTCGGACTCCTAAGATCTTCTCTTCCCCTGGTCAGTACATGTCTGCCACAGCGACACATAAGGTCAAGCTGCTAACAGCCTAGTTCGTCCTTGGTATAGGTCAAGGCACTAGTGAAAAGAGGTGGGTACACATACCCTACCATTTGAGGTACAACCGCAGTTGTCCTCTAATCTTATCACATATATAATCACCGAGACACGACCACAGTCATTCTCAATCACATCAGATGTATGAGGCATGATCATAGCCAACCTCCACAATATGTGTTGTGGATGACAAGGATATATCCTCAACTTGCCACCCCCACATACTCAACAGTATGTGCTCCGAGTTTCCCTTAGGAATACTCGTTTCACCATCTGACAAGTTTTGACACTCAGATGGATCTATGGCATATGGAACTACATGATTAGAGTTGCACTTGATTAGTTATGTCAATTGGGTGAATTAAGGCTGCATCAAACAAGTGGACATACAAACCCTAATTCACTTCTAGCAAGCATATAAATATGACAACTTTTAAAAGATATAAAACGTGTGAAACATAATTTCTCATCTCATCATCACATGGTACTATTCACTTGTCATTCCAGAGACCACATTAGTCATCATATTATCACAAGATAATAATCTTTTTCACAATATCATAGGGTATCAACCCTTATCAAGATAAGAGGATTACACCTCATTCAGGGCTCAACCATGCCCAAATGTCATTAAGACCATCATACTATAACAGGATATAAATCATTTTCACAATATCACAGGGTATTAACCATTATCAACACAATAGGATTACACATCATTCAGGGCTCAACCATGCCCAAAGATCATTAAGACCATCATACTATTCCCTGCAAGATCATCATTATCTTTGCATGCCTTATAACAAGGCTCAACAACATCACTTACATATAATACACCAGATAAACACAATATTGCATTAGTAAGCTAGGAGATATTCATAAACAATCATAGCATGGTTATATTAACATTAAGAACATTCCTTTATTACATCAACATGCAAGGAATCTAGATATATTTAATACTCATCATATTCATAATGCACATGTTTAATATAAGAAAGTATCAACCATGTGGCTATGATAACCACCAATTAACACATTAAGGTTATGATAATGTTAAGGTGGCTATTCCACCATCATTCCATCTTATAAGAATGTTAAACATGAATACTCATCTTTATCTATTTGCATTAGAGTTAGGTTCAATATGATAAATTATATCAATGTTACTAATCAGCACTTATACCCAAACCCTAACAAACGACATCCCCATTGGAACATGAATGCATAAGGTGAAGCATCACCATCACATTCCATACTATTCTCAAGTATGAACCCACACATAAATCAAGGTGTAACCATCGGCTTATAGCATACTAGGGTTTCAACAACAGTAACAGAGTATTTCATGATTGTATTGGTCATTCAAGGACTATTCATACCCAATTACCATTATTTAGTTATATTAAAGCTAGGTATAACAAGCTATACCTCATTAGGGTTACATATCATCACAATATGGTTATCATCCCTTCTATTCATATGAGTGAATAGGTAAGACTACCATATTAAGGGTAACCCTCCATTTGTTCCATCATCATTCAACCCATATCACCATACCACAATGTCACCCAGAACCATTAGATGTTAAAAAGGTAAGACCATTGATTGTTTACATAAGTAAACACCTTGGATAAACCACCTATGAAGTCCTTGATTTGTTCTCTAGAAAGAGTCACCATCTAACCCTAGACATCCCTTGATTAACAACATAAAAAGTTCCATTGTCAACAAGTATGCCCCTTAAGCTGATCATATAAAGAAAACCATATAAATCACATTATTAGGACTAACATATTACAATAGCCATCATTCCACATTATTGGAGGAATAAACATAAGATCTTGACCATTGGATCAAGTTCATATGTTAAAACCATCAATTATAGTATAAGTTCGACCATTGCATCAAGTGACCCAAGAAACCATGGGTCTAAGGCTTAATTGATGCTACAACTACAATGCTTAACTCATCATAGGTTGTAGAGACCTGATACACCATAATTAGTGACCATTAAGTCACCATAGGTTGTTAGATCAACACTATATTCATTAATCAACATCAAATATTAAGCTAATGTCATCATTGATTGATAACATCAGTAGGGTGCTTAATGGTTGATCATTAAACTTCTAATTGATCCAAAACCTGACCTAAGGGGGGTGACCATAGGTTGTCACTATCATATGACACCTTTGATCATGACCATCAGTTGTCATGAAGACAACACCATAGGGTTGTTGCAATGGTACCATCATCGGGTCATGGGTTTATAGAAGAAATCAGCTTAAAACCCTAAAATTAACCATTGGTTGATAGGTGCTTAGCACCATAGGTTTGTAAAACCAACCTGATCCAAGTCATATTATACCTTAGAAATAATGTACACATGATCACAGGTTCATCTATAACTGAAATCAGAATAGGGAACATTATAAAAATCAAAATCCAAGTCAAGCATAGCATTTTAGTGCATGGATCATCATTCTCAAGCAAGAACATGATCTAGAAAGCTTATCGTAAGCAATAAACGTGGAGCAAGTTATAAAACTTGACTATAATGAGAAGATGGAATCTCAAGAAGGTAGGGTGGAAAATCCAAGCATAATCTACGAACTCGTCCATCTAGAACCTTTCTTCATCAAATGAGCAAACCCTAAGCATAAGGAGTAAGAAAGGTAGGGTTTTAGAGCTTTAGAGCAATTTCTACCATGGAACAGAAAGGTTCTGACCTATAGGAAGGTCTAAGGAAGGATAAGAGCAAGAGAAATGGAGAAGGAAGGAAGAAAACAACTTGCCTTGGTTGAAATTCCTAGAAGATGACCTTGGAAACCCTAAGTAGGGCTAAATGGAGCTCTAGGAGACCTTCTTCTCCAAAAAGAGGTTGTCTTCTACCTTAGAGCACTTGGTTCCACAGAAAAACAGAATGGAGTCGTTTCTCCAGATTAGAGGAAAGAGAAATCAAGCAAATTTCGTACTTGGGCAAGGAAGAGGTAAATATAGCCCATGGATAAGGATGGGAGCAAGCATGAGGTGTAAAAGTAGCTTCCCTATGTTTCTATGGCCTTAAACTATTAAGAATATACAAGAACACACACAAGAAGCTCCCCCACCATCCTTATAGACCTGCTTAGCTTTCCTTTGTTGAATTTCTCAGCCAATCACATAATTCATTAGTTGATAGCTACTAAAGGTAGCTCATCCGTGAAGGGGTAAACCCTAAAATACCCTTAGAGAAAACACCTTCAAATCAAGGATTAAATAGGTTCCCCATGGCTCAAAAAGCTCAAGAATGATGCGAGAATATCCAAGAAACATAATTCAAGTGATAAATTGCAAATAAACCTCTCAATTGGGTAAACTACAGAAAATTCCAAAATGTGCATAAAATTGCATAACTTGCTCAAATAGTGTCCAAATTGGACCAAATTTGAAACTTAAGCTTGTCTTATGAATTCAAAGCATAAAACAAGGTTATATTAGGTTATACTAATTCAAATATGATAATAAAGCTTGTTAAACTCATTAAGCAAGTTTAGGGGCCTTATAACTATAAACCCCTAATAGGGATTTTGCCCCCGAAATCCAAGGTAAACAAAGATGGGTACTTACTTTGCACCTCATCATATTACCTTCACATGGTTACTTTCATATCATGGTGATGTCACATCATTCATACATATATCCTCTTGGGTCAGCACAAAAACCCCCACCTAAGAAGACATTCTCAATATGGAATATAGAAACTTGTTGTGTCATCTATACAACTCTAATAGTAACTTTCAACTTTAAATTCTAGCTATCATTCAGAAATTATATCTATTGTATCAACACATTACTCAAAAGTCATACTCGATGGCTCTTATCAAACATAGAGCATTATGTATCTCTTATCATATGTAACTTATGTCATCCACTCTAACTCTTATGCATTGATATTTGATCCTAGGTTTATCTTAAATGAACACGGTATCACATATCTATTAACCAAAAAACCATCTATCCTTGATAGTGGTGTTTCCCAGCTATCACTGAACCATACACAACATTATAGAATCACTTTTGTTTTTCCTTCCAAACAACATTTATAGGATCATCGTCAACTCTCTCTCTCTCTATGGAAGAGGAATACTTGGAATGTTCATTTAATAAACATATCCAACCTTCACATAGTTCCCATACTGTTGATACATCTTGGATACTAGGATTCATTACCTTGGTATCCACCTCATGTGCTATAAGGAACTCATGTCCTTATCTCATCTACTTTTACCAACATAATCAAATCTTAAAACATATAAGAGGAGTCTTCCTAATTATTGGAAGACTCAAAAGAAAAATCATCACAAACTATATGAACTTGGAACCATAGTCCAAACAACCTTATGCTATAATAAGATATCCACCCTCATGTTTACAATGAATACACACATACCAAGTGGCAATGATCCACTTTAAAGTTGTGCCCTGGAAAGAAAAGACACAAAGGGAAACAAACTTCCCACATCATAGCAGCATTGTTCAAGGTCACTAACAAAAAGGTAACCAATTCTATTTTCATTATGCAAGTTACAACTTCTTATGTATCATTTTACCTTTTTCATTTCAGGTTCCTTGCCATTAGCATAGGAATCATCATGATTAACATATCTCATTACTCCTTACTTGACAACTATTTATCACACTGGATATGTTCTCTTATTTTATTAGGTTTTTCAACCACTTATCGACATGTAAATCATCATATTCCACATTTTCTTCATTAAACTGGGATCATCTCCCTTAATTTCTTTCACATGTCATGCTAATTTTTCATTAACACTTTCTTACACACATAGGTTGGTCTGAGATTAACTCAGGTTCCGCCTTATTTCGTTGTCATTGTTCCCATTCATCTTCTCATTTTGTACTTGTTATAGGAGTTCTCCCTATCTTATGTGGATTTCATACCTTGATTCACTTTATAAGCATAGACTTGTTTGTCTTTTACTTTATTATCTACTTGAATCACATCTTCAAGAACTCCTCTTTTCCTTATTTGTATTCAGATTTAGATTTCATGGTGTTGTATCTTTCTCTTATATTTACCAAACATTCAAGTTTTGATAGATAATGATGCAATTCTCATCTTGTTTAAGGTAGGATTGAGATATTCACATCATGTTTTTTTTATTTGTTATGCTCTTTAGATTGTCTCAAAATGACTTCTTGATCTGAGTAATAAAAAAGATAACAATCTAAGAGTTCCATACTTATCTTTTCTTCAATAATTGAATACTTGGCCAGGGCACCCAAATACTAAGATTAGGCAGTATGCACCATATTTTTATGTCATATTCCTAATTTTGACATCAACCTAGTCTTAAGTCCTAGTGTCCATGTAGACTCAGTGAACCTAAAGCTCTGATACCAACTTGTGAGAACTCGTTACACTAAACGAGATTACTCAAAACATAAAACACAATCAATAACTAATTAATCACATACCCAAAAATATGGGTAAATTAAAACCGATTTCAACGTCACCACCCGCTCAGAAACATTTGCATAAGAGCCAAAAATCTTTCTTATATCCATACTATGCCAAGAATTTGATACAAATTGTTCTATCGTCTTAGCCACCACATATATACACAGGAGAACAATATTCATATATGCCACACAAATAAGCATTAATATGCTAATAAAAGTCTGATTCATTTGAAACACCATATACAAACTTTTCTGCCCATACCTGAGAGTTCAGGGATGACTCTAGGACACACTAGACATCTAATCAACTTTCTCAAAGATTCATTACTATAGCTCTTCTTTGCTGCCACATGTTTGTTTTCGCCACTTCCGATTACCTTAAAAAAATGTGGTGAACCACAAGGGCGAGACCCATGTCCCAGCAAGAGATATAACCTCCAACAACAATTATTGATTACAACATTTTTAAGTAATTAAATAGTTAAGAAGTTTAATCAGATATAACAAATAAGCTTAGCAGCACTTATGATTAACAAAATACATAAAGGAGAAGATAATAACTATCATCATTAGCCAGACTATCATCCTTTATCTTGTTGACAATATAAGAAATTCAGTAGCATATGCATATCTAGCGTCATGAGCAAGTCTAGTAACATAGAATCTCTATCATTATGAATAAGTCTAGCCACATAAGCACAACTAACAACATTAGCATGTCTAATAGGTTGAACATTTCAACATCATTAAAAGAGATAACAACATAAGCACAATTATCTAGATAAGTATGATTAGCATTATATGTATCTCTAGTTACAAAGGCATGGCTAGCATGCTAAACATAACTAACAACATTAGATAGCTAGCATCATGATTATAATCAGCAGTAGCAGTATAGTTATCAACATAATCATGGCTATTGTATGTATGCATCTAAAACCTTAAGCATATCCACAACATAAGTATATCTACTATCTCTTAATTGCACTAAGAATCATCTTTATGTAAAGAGAACAAACAAGGGTTATCATCCAATGTGAAGCATC
Source organism: Alisma plantago-aquatica (assembly GCA_963693085.1). NCBI lineage: Eukaryota > Viridiplantae > Streptophyta > Magnoliopsida > Alismatales > Alismataceae > Alisma > Alisma plantago-aquatica. Next base: position 464,561,545 of record OY856414.1, read on the forward strand.
GTGTATAACCCTAAATAGATATGCTATATGACTGTATTACATCTTTTATTATGCCCTGAGGAAATTGAGGATACCACTCAAAATCCAACTGACCACTGCTAAGTGGAAATCAATGCCATACAAGATCTAAGAAGAGCCAGACTCCTAAGATCTTCTCCGCCCCCGGTCAGTATAGGTCCGCCACAGCGACACATAAGGTCAAGCTGCTAACAGCCTAGTTCGTCCTTGGTATAGATCACGGAACTAGTGAAAAGAGGTGGGTACACATACCCTACCATTTGAGGTACAACCGCAGTTGTCCTCTAATCTTATCACATATATAATCACCGAGACACGACCACAGTCATTCTCAATCACATCAGATGTATGAGGCATGATCATATCCAACCTCCACAATATGTGTTGTGGATGACAAGGATATATCCTCAACTTGCCACCCCCACATACTCAACGGTATGTGCTCCGAGTTTCCCTTAGGAATACTTGTTTCACCATGTGGCAAGTTTTGACACTCAGATGGATCTATGGCACAGGGAACTACATGATTAGAGTTGCACTTGATTAGTTATGTCAATTGGGTGAATTAAGGCTGCATCAAACAAGTGGACATACAAACCCTAATTCACTTCTATCAAGCATATAAATATGACAAATTTTAAAAGATATAAAATGTGTGAAACATAATTTCTCATCTCATCATCACACTATACTATTCACTTACCATTCATGAGACCACACTAGTCATCATACTATGACAAGATAATAATCTTTTTCACAATATCACAGGGTATCAACCATTGTCAAGATAAGAGGATTACACCTCATTCAGGGCTCAACCATGCCCAAATGTCATTAAGACCATCATACTATCACAGGATATAAATCATTTTCACAATATCACAGGGTATTAACCCTTATCAACACAATAGGATTACACCTCATTTAGGGCTCAACCATGCCCAATGATCATTAAGACCGTCATACTATTTCATGCAAGATCATCATTATCTTTGCATGCCTTATAACAAGGCTCAACAACATCACTTACATATAATACACCAGATCAACACAATATTGCATTAGTGAGCTAGGGGATATTCATAAACAATCATAGCAGGGTTATATTAACATTAAGAACATTCCTTTATTACATCAACATGCAAGGAATCTAGATATGATTAACACTCATCATATTCATAATGCACATGTTTATCACAAGAAAGTATTAACCATGTGGCTATGATAACCACCAATTAACACATTAAGGTTATGATCATGTCAAGGAGGTTATTCCACCGTCATTCCCTCATATAAGAATGTTAAACATGAATACTCATCTTTATCTATATGCATTAGAGTTAGGTTCTATATGATAAATTATATCAATGTTACTAATGAGCACTTATACCCAAACCCTAACTCACGGCATCCCCATTGGATCATGAATGCATAAGGTGAAGCATCACCATCACATTTCATGCTATTCTCAAGTATGAACCCACACATAAATCAAGGTGTAACCATCGGCTTATAGCATACTAGGGTTTCAACAACATTAACAGAGTGTTTCATGATTGTATTAGTCATTCAAGGACTATCCATACCCAATTACCATTATTTAGTTATATTGAAGCTAGGTATAATAAGATATACCTCATTAGGGTTACATATCAACACAATATGGTCATCATCCCTTCTATTCATATGAGTGAATAGGTAAGACTACCTTATTAAGGATAACCCTCCATTTGTTCCATCATCATTCAACCCATATCACCATACGACAATGTCACCCGGAACCATTGGATGTTAAAAAGGTAAGACCATTGATTGTTTACATAAGTAAACACCTTGGATAAACCACCTATGAAGTCCTTGATTTGTTCTCTAGAAAGAGTCACCATCTAACCCTAGACATCCCTTGATTAACAACACAAAAAGTTCCATTGTCAATAAGTAAGCTCCTTAAGTGGATCATATAAAGGAAACCATATAAATCACATTATTAGGACTAACATATTACAATAGGCATCACTCCACTTTATTGGAGGAATAAACATTAGATCTTGACAATTGGGTCAAGTTCATATGTTAAAACCATAAATTATAGTATAAGTTCGACCATTGCATCAAGTGACCCAAGAAACCATTGGTCTAAGGCTTAATTGATGCTACAACTACAATTCATAACTTACCATAGGTTGTAGAGACATGATCCACCATAATTAGTGACCCTTAAGTCACCATAGGTTGTTAGATCAACACTATATTCATTAATCAGCATCAAATACTAAGCTATTATCATCATTGATTGATAACATCAGTAGGGTGCTTAATGGTTGATCATTAAACTTCTAATTGATCCAAAACTTGACCTAAGGGGGGTGACCATAGGTTGTCACCATAATATGAAAACTTTGATCACAACCATCAGTTGTCATGAAGACAACACCATAGGGTTGTTGCAATGGTACCATCATCGGGTCATGGGTTTATAGAAGAAATCAACTTAAAACCCTAAAATTAACCATTGGTTGATAGGTGCTTAGCACCATAGGTTTTTCAAACCAACCTGATCCAAGTCATATTATACCTTATGAATAATGTACACATGATCATAGGTTCATCTATAACTAAAATCAGAACATGGAACATTATAAAAATCGAAATCCAAGTCAAGCATAGCATTTTAGTGCATGGATCATCATTTTCAAGCAAGAACATGATCTAGAAAGCTTATGGTAAGCAATAAACATGGAGTAAGTTATAAAACTTGCCTATAATGAGAAGATGAAACCCCACATAGAAGAAATATCGAGCAGGTATGGTAGAAAATCCAAGCATAAGCTATGAACTCGTCCATCTAGCACCTTTCTTCATCAAATGAGCAAACCCTAAGCATAAGGAGCAAGAAAGGTAGGGCTTTAGAGCTTTAGAGAAATTTCTACCATGGAACAGAAAGGTTCCAACCTGGAGTAAGGTCTAAGGAAGGAGAAGATCAAGATAAATAGAGAAGGAAGGAAGAAAATAACTTGCCTTGGTCGAAATCCCTAGAAGATAACCTTGGAAACCCTAGGTAGGGCTAAATGGAGCTCTAGGGGACCTTCTTCTCCAAAAAGTGGTTGTATTCTACCTTAGAGAACTTGGTTCCTCAGAAAAACATAGTGGAGTCGTTGCTCCAGTTTAGAGGAAAGAGAAAGCAAGCAAAGTTTTGTACTTGGGCAAGGAAGAGGTAAATATAGCCCATGGATAAGGATGGGAGCAAGAATGAGGTGTAAAAGTAGCTTCCCCATGTTTCTATGGCCTTAAGCTATTAATAATATACAAGAACACACACAAGCATCTCCCCCACCGTCCTTATAGACCTAATCACATAATTCATTAGTTGATAGCTACTAAAGGTAGCTCATCCGTGAAGGGGTAAACCCTAAAATACCCTTAGAGAAAACACCTTTAAACCAAGGATAAAATAGGTTCCCCATAGCTCAAAAAGATCAATTATGATGAGAGAATATCCAAGGAACATAATGTAAGTGATAAATTGCAAATAAAACCTCTCAATTGGGTAAATTGCATAAAAGTCCAAAATGTGCATAAAATTGCATAACTTGCTCACACAGTGTCCAAATTGGACCAAATTTGAAACTTAAGCTTGTCTTATGATTTAAAAGAATAACACAAGGTTATATTAGGGTTATAAGAATTCAATTATGATAATTAAGCTTGTTCAACTGGTTAAGCAAGTTTAGGGGCCTTACAATTAGGGCCATTGATCGGTCCTTGCCTTCTGAATTAATGTGTGATGCGAGTGATTATGTTGTAGGTGCTATTCTTAGACAACGTCTTGATAAAAAGCACCATGTGATTTATCATGCATACAAAACTCTAGACAATGTCCAATGGAATTACACCACCGCCGACAAGGAAATGCTTGCCATAGTCTATGCTTTGACAAGTTCCGCTCTTATTTAGTTGGGTCCAAAGTTATTGTCTATATGGACCATGCGGCCATTAAATACTTGATGACCAAAAAGGATGCCAAACCTTGTCTTCTTCGTTGGGTCCTTTTGCTTCTAGAGTTTGACCTAGAAATCCTTGACAAGAAGGGTTGTGAGAATGTAGTTGTAGACCATCTTATCTACCTTGACGTCTTTAATGATGATGGTATCCCCATCAACGACTCTATTCACAATGACAAATTATTGAAAATGGAATCCCAATATCCTTGGTTCACCGATTATGTAAATTTTCAAGCTGCAAATGTATTGCATCCTGAATATAAGGGACATTCTAAGGGAGGGCATGGTGATCAAGAGAGTGACTGACTTGAAAATAACTCAATGCATGACCTGAAGATGAATGTCAAATGCATCTGCATAAGGATTAGCATGAAGATTCACTAATACTAAATTTTTGCATCATGTGACACACTATAACTGGCATGACCCCTACCCTTTTAGTATGTGCTCAGATGGACTTTATTGCATGTGTGTCATTAAGGAAGAAGCTTATGACATTCTTGATCAATGTCATTCTGGCCCCGCTGGAGGGCATATGAGCTCTCAGAAAACCGCTATGAAAGTGTTGCAATTCGGGTTTTATAGCCCACTCTATTCAAAGATTTCTATGAATTCATTCTCACTTTTGATGATGTTAGAGGACCGAAAACATATATAAGAGAGACCAAACGCCCATGACTTCTTGTTAAGAGATTGACATTTTTTATGTTTAGGGGTAGATTATATGGGCTTGTTTCCCTTATCTTGTAGGTACAAATATATCTTGGTGGTTATTGACTATGTTTCAAAATGGGTTGAGGCCATCCCCACCGAAGACATTATTTTCCCTAGATTTAGGGTACCTTGTACCATGGTTTTTGATGGAGCATCCCACTCCTTAGAGAAAAGTTTTGAGTCCTTACTGAAATGATATGGAGTCCATCACAAGGTCACCACCCCCTACCACCCTCAGACTAGTGGTCAAGTTGAGGTGTCGAATAGGCAAATCAAGTCCATCCTAGAAAAGACAGTCCATCACACTAGGACACATTGGACTTTGAAACTTAATGATGCCTTGTGGGCATACATAACTACCTAAAAAACTCCAATAGGCACCACTCCATTCAAGTTGATTTACTGACAAGTATTGCCATCTGCCCATAGAATTAGAACATAAGGCCAATTATGCCATCAAAACTCTAAATTTTGACTTATCTGCTACAGGTAAAAAATGTTTTCTGCAAATGCAAGAGTTAGATGAGCTCAGGATGACATCCTATGACAATGCTAGAATTTAAAAAGAAAAAACTAAATTATGGCATGATGGTCACATTAGGAGAAAGGATATTCAAGAGGGTGACCAAGTTCTTGTCTATAACTCTAGGTTAAGGCTTTTTCCTAGAAAACTCAAATCTAGATGGTATGGACCATATCTTATCAAACATTCCTACCCTCATGGCACTTTTCTTATTTGGGACAAGGTTCTAGGTGAGCTCAAGGTTAATGGACATTGGCTAAAATGCTACATCACTGTTGCGAACTTTTAAACTTCTGAGGCACATCAACTTTTTGTACTTGAAGACCTTGACTTAAAAAGACCCCCACCCCATCTTGCACTTGAGCCTGAAATGACTTAATGGTTCAACTATGTCAGACCTTCAACATAAAATTAGGCGCTTATTGGAAGGCAACCCAATCTTTCAATTATTTTATATTTTTCCTTATAAGTGTTTTAGCTAACCCTTGTGTTTTAATTTCATATTAGGTTTTTCTTTTAAAAAAAGGTATGATTGGCTACCCAACTTAACGTTTCATCTCGATGAAGGCAAGACATTCCACAATGCCAAACGGCCGTCTGGTAACAGCAAGATGGTCGTCTCGACCCTTTTGGTAGTCGTTTTAAAAATTCGACAGCCATTTGTAATTCAAAATTTGAAACACCGCCTTTATTAGGCCAAAAGATTGTATGGAACAATCGAGATGGTCGTCTCGTAAGCCTTGAGGTGCATTCAATGGAAATTTAAACGTGCAGTTGTTTTGACAAAACGCCCTCTGACCACTAGAACTACCAAATGGTCGTCTGGTCTACCCAAAATAGTCGTCTCACTGCTCAACTTGGCTTATAAAATAAGCACTTTGAGTATAGACAATTCACACTTTCACCTTTACCCTCGAGCCTTCGCCCCTTTTAGTAGCAACCGTTGTCCGACGACCATCTTCCCGGTCCAAGCCAACCATCTCACCAGCTGTGACGTCCCCATATTTTATAAAACTTAATCTAATGTGTGACATCCAAATTGAAATCTCACCTTAGTGAGAATCCCAATTTAAATACCCCACACTAAGATAAGAAGAAGAAAATCAAAGTAAGTCAGAAGGAAACAACAATAGAACATGCACATGAGCAATAATAAAACAATACAACACATGCCACCATTCAGCGTATAATTACAACATGAATTGTTACAAGATTTGATATTACATATTGAACAACAAACTTCTACATATACATGTACTACCACGAAACAACATGATCTTAAGACAACAGGTCCACTTGTACATCAGCTCTCCACACAACTCTCAACTATCCTGGTCTTCAAGATCATAAATCCATATCACCTAAATAGAAGATTACATGTGGTACACGTCAGCAAATATTCAAGAATATTGTCCTGGTATGCCTACATGTCTTTTTACATACCTCTCATTACTAAGACTCGACTATAAGATAAAATTACTACTTGGCAATAATAAGAAAATTTAAGAAAAACATACTTGAACAAGAATGTTTATTAGCAAAAGAGAACACATATCTTTTAGGCATATTTTCCATTATATCATCCATGCATTTACTACTGGAGAGTTGAATGCATCAAAGCCTTTATGATCTACTACCAAAGAGTTGGATCATTTCATAATGTGATCTACTACCAAAGAGTTGGATCACTTACAAGTACTTTACTACCAAAGAGTTGAAGTACTTCCTTTCCAGCACTTTACTACCAAAGAGTTGAAGTGCTTAGATAATATGGAACAAATATATTTTGTTTCATGTGTTCATAGCCATAAGTATGGAAAAGCAAGAAAGATATCATACAAGAACAATCATTTCATCCAATACCATATGCCAAGTATTTTACTACGCATATAATACATGCATATTGTATAATAAGCCAAGTAAGAGGTAATGCCATACCTTCAACTGAGATAATCTATACCACATCCCTGATGTCAACTCTAACCTTGGTCAAACCCTGATTAAGATAAGATCATGTACTATGATTAGATTCTCATCATCAACCCTAGTTGATTCATTAGGGTTTGCTTAGTTCATTGGATATTCTCATTTTTACTTATATTCTTGTCTTGTAATTGTCTTACTAAGATCATGTTCTAGATTATAGTTCAATGATTGATAATCATGTTTCACATTATTATGTACACATAATAACCATACTCACATTCATTAGTCATATTAGGGTTACATAACATGTATTAAGGGTCATTTTCATATAACATGAATTATGTGTATCTAACTGATATCAAAGTTACATATTAGCTTCTAGTTACTGATATGAGCTTACTCTGTGATTTCCAGGGTTTCTTGAGCATCTTTGTAATTACTGCACATTCAATAGGGTTATTAGCCCTAATTAGCCATAGCATATTACATGATTTCATGCATCAACATCATAATCACTGACCTTAAATGGATTATAAACATGAATATGGATTTACTGACATTTTATCATAATTTTAGGTGATCATTTGATATTTATTATCCATGAAATAAGCATTTCACAACTTACATGATATGACTAAGATTAGTGCATCAAAATCCTGATGTTATCATTCCACTATGTTCTACTCATTTTTCTTAAAATTTCAGTACTTTATCTATATTTTTCTGATAATCGAGATATTTATTATCAATTATGCAAGATATGTATGTTTTCTAGGATATTTCAGAGTAATTACCTTCATGGGCCTATCAGGATCTACCACGTGGCCATCAAGGGTCGCAACTTCTTTGTTGAGTCAGCCGGTTCTCCAACTGTTACAACCCCAACTTTTGGGATCATTTGTTGAGAAATGTAATTTCTCATATTAAAGATATTTGGACAAATAATGATATAATTTCTTTTGAATACATAGAGTTCGTTTACAATAGCCTGGATGATTATTTTGTGGGCTTTATTGGCTATTGGGCCCAATAACAAGGAAATTCAATTAGTAAATGAATAATTGAATTTTGTTAAAGAAAAGAAAGATGTGGGAACCTCTGGAAGGCAAAAGAATGTAATCTAAGGATGGATTTCGTGCCTCTTGGGTTCCTTGGGATCCAAGGAGTCCAAAGTTGCAAAAAGAAAGCAATAAGAAAAGAAAAGATCAATTAAATATTTCTTTATTAAGAAAGAAAATGAAAACAATGATAAATGTGGAAAATAAGAGAGAAGAGGTATAATTGAATTATCCTTGATGGATTTTTGTATCCAAAGGATTCCTAATATTAAAAGGAATACCAATGAGGAAAATAAAAGAGAAATAAAGAGAAATCCTCAAAAAGATATATTTTTTAAGAATAAAACAAGATAATGAAGAATGATGCATCTAGAAGGATAATAAGTATCCTTAAAAAGGAATTTCGAAATCTTTGAGTTTCTTGGGATCCAAGGAGTCCCAATGAAGAAAAAAAAAGAGAAAATACCAATAATAGAAAATAAGAAGATAATGGGAATACATTATTAATGGATTATGTGGTATTGCTAAAAAGAAAGTATATGCTAATAAAGGAAAATAGGATTTCGTGCCAATGGATTAAAAAGAAAGAACAAGGAGAATAAGAGGGATGATTCTGAAATCCTAATATTTAAAGAAAAAGGATTATCAAAAGAATTAGGAAAGAGAGAGAAACATGCTTCCTAATGAAGGAATTGAATTCCTTTTGGAAGAGGGATTGGTTGCTTTGTGGGCAAGCACCCCAGGGCGTTGCTACATTTCCCCATATAAGGGGTAGAGCCCTTGGCTGAGATTAGGAGAATTCCAATCAATCTATTCTCTCCTTCTTCTTATTTTCGTCCACCAACCCTAGCCATGAGAGTTGATCGTTTCCATGGGCCCTGAGGAGCTGCGATGGGTCTCGAAGGAGGCGCAAAGCACCTGAGACAACCCTAGAAGGTTTGGTTATCCTTTCCATGCTCCCATCCTCGTGCAGCTCACGACCGAAGGTCTGCAACTCGCAGCAGGTCGCAGACATGGCGTGTTTAGGAACATCCACCTCAGCCATGGACCGAAGGCACCCCGTGTGCACCAAGGCACGACGGAGGCAGAGGAAGCATAGGGGTGGAGAAGGGCAGCCACAACTTTTTGTAGATCGGTGTCAAGGCTAGGTCACGCGAGGTTGAAGATAACCCATCATCGTAGGACGAAAATATGCCTCTGGGTGTGAAGGAAGGTCCACTTATGCAAGGGCACCATTGTAATTTGGTTATGTTTCCCAAAGTGGTGTGTTGCATGGGTATGTTGACGTGTCAGCATGCCATTGGCTCAAGTAAGATTTAATTGCGAAATTCATATCTAATAAACTGTAGCTCGGATAAATACGAATAATATATGTATTTTGATCAGGAGAACGAGAGGAATCCAATAAAAATGATATTAAAGATTGATTCCGTTCCTAATTGCAAAAGTACAATAAGTTGATGAAAAGTGCATTAAAGTCCTATTTGTGATTAAAGGTTGAATCTAGTATGCTTCATGGGTTAATTTAAGTATTAATAACTTGTTGAATGATAATGTTAGATTCGAACCTGATATAGATGTGAAATTGCATGATTTAGGGTTTTTACCTCATATGAGAATGATTAAGCATTTAGAAACCCTAATTTAGGGTAAAAGAGGATAAGATCATATTTAAATTGAAAAATGTGAAAATATGTTGTTAAATGATGGTTCTAAGTTATTTGTATATAAAAGTTCCTAATTGTGGGTAAATACCCTTAATATAGTAATTAGGATTTTCTAATGAATAAAAGGTGTATTTAATGATATATAGAGTTCATTTGTGAATTAGACCATAATGAACTATGAATTGATGATAAATGAACATAATGATCTTGTCATGGATTAAAAGGATAAAAATGGTAGTTTTAATATAAAAGAGGCATAATGGGCTTAATTAATGTTTAAGTGTGCCTTTAATCCAAAATTAGGGTTTGTAGGTAATTGTATAGAATTAGGGTTTAAAATAATAAATGAAGTGAAACCCTAAATGCAAAATGAAACCCTAAAATGGATACGAAAACCTTAGGAAGCGATTTCAAGTTGAATAGAAATAATCTTGATAAAGTGTGTAGTAAATAGAGTACATGTGTTTTTAAGGATTCTTGATTATGTGGTTGAATTACTTGCTTGGATTTCTTTCTTGGTTGGAATTGATATTAGCTTGAGAAATCTATTGAACATGTATGTGGTTACGCTTATGAATAATCACTTTAGTTTCACGGTGATTTCCGAACGTGTTTATCGGTTGCTTGAAAATAACTGTTGGATGCCTTTTATTTCATGCAACTATAAAGTGACTATGATTATCACCATGAATATATATATAACTGGCTTAGATCTGAATCCACCTCTATGGCTTGTAAAGGCTAAAAAGGGGTAACCTAGAGTAAGTTCTAGGTTATCGTGGGTTAGAAATTGGGCTACCAAGTGTAGTGCCATGAGACCCTTTAGCATGCCATGAATTAAGGAGTGGGCTACTTACGGGTAGTGCAATGTGACTCAACCCTAGAAACGGGTTCACCTATAGGTGGGACCATGAGGGGTTTAATGGGGAGCTACTATAAGGAAAGTAGTATCCAGGTCCACTGCAGGGACAGCGCAGAGGATAGGGAATGCATGGATCGCGTAGTTATATTTAAAATGTAAAATTTTTTGTTAAATGGTGATTGGATGCAATACATTGTTATGAATAATTGCACGATTATTGGTTCCCCCACATACCATCTTTATGCTGACTGACGTTTTGTTTGTCGGTGTTTTAGGTATAAACCCAAAAGGACAAACAATAAATTGTCATATTGTGAAATACATAAATTAAAATACAAGGACGATTAGTAAGAGTAGAATTCATATGTGGATAGAAGTTTAGAGATCCAAGTTTTCAAAAGGTATGCAAAAGTTTATTTTCTTATAGCTTTCCAGTTTAGTCTGTTAAAATTTAATAATTGTTCTTGGTTAATTGTCGAACCTTTGATCCAGAAATTATGTGTGCGGCTTCGACCTCTTGGTCTCCCTTAATTGGGGGTTACCGGAAGGTGGGGTCATAACATTTGGTATTAGAGCATAGGTTCCTCACTTAACCATTAATAATTATTAAATTTTACAAACTCCATAGAACCCAAGGGAGTTATTAGAGGATTATCTGAAAGACAGAGGTGTCTAGAAAAGGATCACGACCGGGGGCTGGCAATATTTTTCTCCGCACCACTAGTCGGAATACAAGGACTCCCGGATCCGTGTGACTGCCTGGATAAAGTCTTAGGGTATGAATCGAAATAAGATACCTTTCGTAATTTCTCATCTTATCCATCCCTTCTCATCACAAATTTTGTTGAGGACCTTAAGGATTAGGGTTTTCTCTCTTTTCCTCACCTTCTTGAGGTACGGGTAAGGTTGATAGGGTTTAAGGAATCCTCCACCAAATTAATGAAAAGCATGTAAATAAGATGTCATGGACATAAGCTTAATAGAATAAGCTAAACTAAAGGATAGATACATGCTTAGGTCATATGACATAAGTTGTCATGCCCTCAGGGAGACCTGAGGGTAGACCTTCTTGTCGGGAGGATAATTAAAGAAAGTTCGTCTTGGAGAATGAGATCTCCATTATAAGTAGAGACCTGGCACATCCTTTGAGGATGATGTTAACCCTAACCCTAAGTGAAGGTTAGAGAGAGAGATGGCATGATGAGTTAGACCAGGTGTTTGGATGGACATGCCTTGGATGACCTAGCACCTTTAGCAACCCAACCCTGGAAAGGGGCGAGCATGTTAGAGTGAAGGATAGCTCCTTCAAGGATAAGGTTAGTGAAGAACCTATGGAAACCCTATGAGCTTATATGAGTATGGCATAATAGGCACCCAGAATGTGTCAGTAGTGTGAGCAATAGGTTGAAACCCTGGCCAGGAGAGTATGAAGGAATAGCCTATGAGATAAGCGTAAAGAGCTATGGATAACCATGAGCAAACATATGCTTCACCATGTAGGGGTATGCTTGTGAGCTTGATCCCTCTTGGAGAGATAGCCTCTCGTAGTAAGGTTGTTTGTAGGATTGTCTCTAGAAAGGGAGAGCAGGACTCGTGTAAGAAGGTTGGAAGCCTAGACTCCGAGATATGAGGAATAGTGGGGAGTTAAGGATGATGCGACCTAAGTGGAAGATAGGGGTTGCCTCATGCTCGATCCCTAGAGGTTGATGATATCTTGGTTGCCATTAGAGGAACCAAACCCTAGAGAGAGGATGAGGCTTCTGGCACCTATGTGCCTATGGTATAAGTGTTTACCTTCTGAGAAAGGAAGAAGAAGTTCTGTATACCCTGGAGAGGTTTAGTGACTGGTTGTGGGACCTTATGCCTTGTTGGTTGTCCTTAAGGAGGACTCGACTCTGAAGTGTTGCTCGAGTAGAAGGATGACAGGAAGTGTGTGTCATGCCTTATACATGCCTGATTCATGGTTAATAGATTAAGCATGTAAGTGGTCATCAAAAAGTGAACCTAGGGTTCCTAGGCCTAAGAGGGGAAGTGGTGTACCTAATGCTCATGATGAGAGTTGAGTTTCTATAGATGTGAGTATGGTACTTCTTACGTTCGAAGGAAAGGGAAACCCCTTAAGTTTAAGGTGTGTTTGACGAACCCCTCACAGCTAAGTTGATGACATGGGAAGGTATGATCTTGATCCAGTGATTGAGGAAAGAGAACAAGTATGACCTAGCATGGTTTAGTAGGTGGTCTGCTTATGCCTTAGTAGTTGTTGGGTTAAGCATGCCCATGTTTATGTAAACCCTAAGGATGGTTGTGACCTTGTTGTCAAGGGATGAAGTTTCCTCCCATCCTGGGAGAGGGACCCTTCGGTAGGGTGTATACCAGTTTTGTTATTTTTAAGGTAACCTTAAGGGGTCTCATAGGATCTTGGAGGAGCTAAGTGAAAAGTACATGGTATGAGAATGAACCTGTAGACCCATAGATAACCATCTCTATGTGCATATGGATGTGTTACCATGGAGGTAACTAATATGGGGCCCAACCAAGGTAGGCAGGTTGTCATGACCCCTATGAAAAGATGGGAGTCATCCTTGAATGCAGAGAGAGAGATGATGAGGGCTTGGGTAAGGTTCTAAGCTGGATATGTACTATAAGAGAATCCTAAGTCTATCCTATGATTAGGTAGGGATAAGACCGATGGAAGTAGGAGTGGCATAATTCCCTAGTTGCACATGACCATAGGGTCGGGAGGTAACATCTATCATTGTTTGAGGGTCATGGGTTAGGAGATTGATCACCTTCATGAACTCATGGGTCCCAAAGGGCAGATGAGTAGGGCACTCTCTGGATGCATAAGGGAAGAGGGATGACCCTAAAAGTGTCGGCACCCTATAGACCTAGAGGAAATGACCAAGGATTGTGTGGTGACCCAAGTAGGTTCGAAACCAATTTTCCATGGAGGTAACTTTAATAGCAAGATGATTGTAATATAGAGGCATAAACGACACATTTCAACTTAGATTTAAAGGTGTACTGGCAAGGTGGGATGTACCATCTCTACTCTTGGAACATGAAGAACTCTGTATTTGGACTACAGCCAAATGCTTATTTCCTCTTGTTATGGGAATGAGAGATAGGATAGTACGCATGCCATACACCAAGGATAAAAGATGATGTGAGTTGGGACGTTGCTACAAGGTATGAGTACAGAAATGATAACGTACCCTGGTGGAGTAAACGATACATGGATGGTTTGGAAACACTAAGAGAAATGAGGTAGTCATCTTATGAGGTTGTTTTATCATGAGCTATATGAAACTTGCAAGTTATACCAGGTTGAGTTTGATCACCATGAGGATGAGCTCAGAGTTTCTTGATGAAGATAGACATAGATTTTGAGGTGAGATGATAAGTGAAATACACAAAGGTGTATGTCACCAACATTACCTAATATGTAAGGATGTGAAGCGGTAATGGATGCTCTGGTAGAGATATATCTGCCTAGTTTGGCTAGAGGCTAGAAGAGGTTGTTAGGATAACCCTAAGTTTGGAAAGGAGATGTGGTCGGCTAACACTCAGATGTAACGAAATATGTTGATCAAGTTAGTGGTTGTTTGGTTAGCCAGCCTAGGCCTTGATGCAATGAAAGGATGGTTGTAGAATCTCAAATGCACTTCTTTGGAAAGGAAGGTGATGAAACCCCAACTAGAGTGGCTTAGGGTTTCTAAGGAATCGATCTTGAGGAATCATGACATACAGGAAATCATGATTGAAGATCACCATACACCATGGTACTACCAAGATAATAAGTGACAGTAGTACTTTAGATGCCTAAGATGAAGTTGCATGTGGTTTATGGCCATGCAAGCCGAGGTGAAGGACGAACACCAGTAACCCAGTGCATTGATATAAAGGGTAAAGAGTCCCCAAAAGAGAAAGGGAGTTCATCACTATGGATGTTGTAAGTCTCCCCTGGACCAAGGAAGGTCGAGATGCAATATGGGTTATGGTAGATCGCCTTACCTAGATGACATGAGAAAGAAAGAGTTCTGTCAAGGGACAGATCCAGTTGAACTACATATGAAAGAGATGGTTCAACTACACCATGATGCGAGTTCAAAGGTTCTTGAGTTTGACCTAAAGGTTCCCTTCCAAAAGGTGGAAGTAGGTACATGAAGAACTCGATGTTAGTACAGTTTATCACCCTTAACTAATGGTTAGTATGATCCAGACTAGAGGGTCTGATGAGAGCATGTGGGCTCGTTCAAGGTGATACATAGAGACAGTTCCTGTCCTTTGTAAGATGTGATGATAACCACCATAGCCAGTATCAGGATTTAAAGAAGCTTTGTAAGGGAGGTTGTGTCGGTCACCACTTCAGTAAGGTGATGTTGGTGAAAGGACCACGTGATGGTTAGAAAAGGACCACAGTGCGTGTAGATTAAGTCTCTTTGATCGTGCAATGGCTGAAAGGAGCCTAGATATGACAGGAGTTGTGAGCAGATGCAAAGTAGACTGACATGCAATTCACTGTGGGAGAATATGTGACATGAAAATCCAACCCCTCTTAGCTATAGCTAAGAAAGCTGAGTCCCCAATACATGGGTCCATTGAGATGGATTGGTGGAGAAGGTTAACCTTACCCCTCAGGATAAAGAAATGTGTGATGAGTTCCAGGTGTACAATTTAGAGCACTATGTGAGGTACCCCGACCATGTGTTGAGCAATGAACCTAGTGCGCTCCAAGGGAGGCTGAAATGGCCTGAGTCACCTGTGTAGTTTATAGATGTCAGGATGAAAGAACTCAGAGAAAAGAATATGTGATGATAAAGGTTCTTTGGAAGCGCCATGAGTAAGGTGAAGCCACATGGGGGCCAATGATGGACATTGAAAAGTCTTATCCTGAATTGTTTGTTTGCTTGACAGAATTTTGAGGACAAAATTCTTATAAGAGGGGGAGGATGTTATAACCCCAACTTTTGGGATCATTTGCTGAGAAATGTAATTTCTCATATTAAAGATATTTGGAAAAATAATGATATAATTTGTTTTGAATACATGGATTTTGTTTACAATATCCTGGATGATTGTTTTGTGGGCCTTATTGGCTATTGGGCCCAATAACAAGGAAATTCAATTAGTAAATGAATAATTGAATTTTTTTAAAAGAAAAGAAAGATGTGGAAACCTCTGGAAGGCAAAAGAATGTAATCTAAGGATGGATTTCATGCCTCTTGGGTTCCTTGGGATCCAAGGAGTCCAAAGTTGCAAAAAGAAAGCAATAAGAAAAGAAAAGATCAATTAAATATTTCTTTATTAAGAAAGAAATTGAAAACAATGATAAAATGTGGAAAATAAGAGAGAAGAGGTATAATTGAATTATCCCTGGTGGATTTTCATATCCAAAGGATTACTAATATTAAAAGGAATACCAATGAGGAAAATAAAAGAGAAATAAAGAGAAATCCTCAAAAAGATATATTTTTTAAGAATAAAACAAGATAATGAAGAATAATGCATTTAGATGCATATAGAAGGATAATAAGTATCATTAAAAAGGAATTTCGAAATCTTTGAGTTTCTTGGGATCCAAGGAGTCCCAATGAAGAAAAAAAGAGAAAATACCAATAATAGAAAATAACAAGATAATGTGAATACATTATTAATGGATTATGTGGTATTGCTAAAAAGAAAGTATATGCTAATAAAGGAAAATAGGATTTCGTGCCAATGGATTAAAAAGCAAGAACAAGGAGAATAAGAGGGATGATTTTCAAAATCCTAATATTTAAAGAAAAAGGATTATCAAAAGAATTAGGAAAGAGAGAGAAACATGCTTCCTAATGAAGGAATTGAATTCCTTTTGGAAGAGGGATTGGTTGCTTTATGGGAAAGCACCCCAGGGTGTTGCTACACTTCCCCATATAAGGGGTAGAGCCCTTGGCCGAGATCAGGATAATTCCAATCAATCTATTCTCTCCTTCTTCTTGTTTTCATACACCAACCCTAGCCATGAGAGTTGATCATTTCCATGGGCCCTGAGGAGCTGCGATGGGTCTGGAAGGAGGCACAAAGCTCCTGAGACAACCCTAGAAGGTTTGGTTATCCTTTCCATGCTCCCGTCCTCGCGCAGCTCGCGGCCGAAGGTCTGCAACTTGCAACAGGTCGCAGACTTGGCATGCTTAGGAATAGCCACCTCAGCCATGGACTGAAGGCGCCCTGTGTGCACCAAGGCACGGCGGAGGTAGAGGAAGCATCCCCGGTGGCCGTCAAGGTCAGGGGTGGAGAAGGGCAGCCGCAACTTGCTGTAGATCGGCGCCAAGGCTAGGTCTCGTGAGGTTGGAGACAACCCATCATCGTTGGATGAAAATACCCCTCCGGGGTGTGAAGGAATGTCCACTTATGCAAGGGCACCATTGTAATGTGGTTATGTTTCCCAAAGTGGCGCGTTGCATGGGTATGCTGAGGTGTCAGCATGCCATTGGCTCAAGTAAGATTTTATTGCAAAATTCATATCTAATAAATCATAGCTCGGATAAATATGAATAATATATGTATTTTGATCAGGAGAACGAGAGGAATCCAATAAAAATGATATTAAAGAATGATTCCGTTCCTAATTGCAAAAGTACAATAATTTGATGAAAAGTGCATTAAAGTGAGGTTAAAAACCCTATTTGTGATTAAAGGTTGAATCTAGTATGCTTAATGGGTTAATTTAAGTATTGATAACCTATTGAATGATAATGTTATATTCGAACATGATCTAGATGTGAAATTGCATGATTTAGGGTTTTTCCCTTATATGAGAATGATTAAGCATTTAGAAACCCTAATTTAGGGTAAAAGAGGATAAGATCATATTTAAATTGAAAAATGTGAAAATATGTTGTTAAATGATGGTTCTAAGTTATTGGTATATAAAAGTTCCTAATTGTGGGTAAATACCCTTAATATAGTAATTAGGGTTTTCTAATGAATAAAAGGTGAATTTAATGATATATAGAGTTCATTTGTGAATTAGACCATAATGAACTATGAATTGATGATAAATGAGCATAATGATCTTGTCATGGATTAAAAGGATAAAAATGGTAGTTTTAATATAAAAGAGGCATAATGGGCTTAATTAATGTTTAAGTGTGCCTTTAATATGAAATTAGGGTTTGTAGGTAATTGTATAGAATTAGGGTTTAAAATAGTAAATGAAGTGAAACCCTAAATGCAAAATGAAACCCTAAAATGGATACGGAAACCTTAGGAAGCGATTTCAAGTTGAATAGAAAGAATCTTGATAAAGTGTGTAGTAAATAGAGTACATGTGTTTTTCAGGATTCTTGATTATGTGGTTGAATTACTTGCTTGGATTGCTTTCTTGGTTGGAATTGATATTAGCTTAAGAAATCTACTGAACAGGTATGTGGTTACGCTTATGAATAATCACTTTAGTTTCACGGCGATTTCCGAACGTGTTTATTGGTTGCTTGAAAATAACTATTGGATGCCTTTTATTTCATGCAACTATAAAGTGACTATGATTATCATCATGAATATATATATATATATAGCTGGCTTAGATCTGAATCCACCTCTGTGGCTTGTAAAGGCTAAAAAGGGGTAACCTAGAGCAAGGTATTGGTTATCGTGGGATAGAAATTGGGATACCAAGTGTAGTGCCATGAGACCCTTTAGCATGCCATGAGTTAAGGAGTGAGCTACTTACGGGTAGTGCCATGTGACTCAACCCTAGAAACTGGTTCACCTATAGGTGGGACCATGAGGGGTTTAATGGGGAGCTACTATAAGGAAAATAGTATCCAGGTCCACTGTAGGGACAATGCACAAGATAGGGAATGCATGGATCACGCAGTTATATTTAAAATGTAAAATTGTTTGTTAAATGGTGATTGGCTGCAATACATTGTTATGAATAATTGCACGATTATTGGTTCCCCCACATACCAGCTTTATGTTGACCGACGTTTTGTTTATCGGCATTTTAGGTATAAAGCCAAAAGGACAAATAGTAAATTTTCATATTGTGAAATACATGAATTAAAATACAAGGAGGATTAGTAAGAGTAGAATTCATGTGGATAGAAGTTTAGAGATCCAAGTTTTCAAAAGGTATGCAAAAGTTTATTTTCTTATAGCTTTCTAGTTTAGTCTGTTAAAATTTAATAATTGTTCTTAGTTAATTACCGAACCTTTGATCTGGAAATTATGTGTGCGGCTTCGACCTCTCGGTCTCCCTTAATTAGGGGTTACCGGAAGGTTGGGTCGTAACACCAGCCTAGATCTGCTTGGTTTGATCTGGGTTATGCTGGGTTTTCTTTTTGGTTCAGTCCGGTTCAAGGGTTGGCTAACTGGAGCGGTCTTTCTCTCTTTTCCTTCTCGTATGATCTGTCGGGATCTGCTCAACGCAGCACAAAAGCCTGCACTTTCCCCTATTTTAGGGATTCCATCGTGGGTCTGGTTTCCAGCAAGCAATAGGGCCCCAACTACTCGTCCTCCTTAGAAAAAACCTCCGCCCAAAGTTCCTTCCGCGTTCTCCCAACATTGCCAGCTTCCAGGCCGCTACTAATGTGGCTCTTCCTCAGGGGTCATGGAGCTCGCCGCCTCCGGCTGTTGAGATGGTGTAGAAGATGCCAAGCTCCTTCAATTCTCCAACTCCAAGAAAATTCACCATCTAACATCTCCTATCCCCTAGGGACCCACTCGAAGCCTTTGATTACATAGGGAATCCTATTAGAACAAACCCCAAACTCCATCTTCTTCTTCAATGGAGAAGGGTTGGCGACCAAGCATCATACCACAAGAAGGGGAAAGAACATATGTATATGACTCCCTCAACTTCTTTCATCCTTTCAGCTTTGTTATCTTCCTCCAAACTCTCCTCTAATTACATCCCTCTCCTCCAACCACCTATTGTAAATGTGGATGGAGAAGCATAAGATGGGGAGGGCAAGAGCTCATTGTTCTCACACTCATTCTTTCCAAATGAGAGCTCTTCTAATAGGACTAAACAATGTGAAGTTATTCCTCATCTCTAAAATGTGACTCGACCCACGATCTGTGAAGTGGTGGAGGCAGTCGTGGCTTCGTCCTCCCCCCTCCCACGTTCTGTGTTGCAACCAGAGGTAGGAGAAAGGCTTTATGTCGTCTGCTCTTTCCTATCCAATGATTGAGAAACCTTGATCTGTGGCTACTAACAAGGCCAAATTTATGATCTAAATGGACCATCTGCATGACATACTAATGTCATGACCTGAGTTAAAGAGTCTCACACTATACTCATCATTCATCAACTAAAGATTTACCCATAAATTCCCCAATATTAAAACACATATATCTTTTGATAGGGACATCATTTGAATATGAAGCTTCAGACATAGGTTCATAACATCCCGAAGTACCTTCTTACTAACTTTGAGGTCCAAACATCAATGATTTTTCAATTTATTAATTTCTCCAAAGTGTCACGCAATCAAGAATATTGAATCCAAAATCAACATCAATTAACTTCCAATCTTGTCAAAACAAATAACGATACATTAGTGTCATCACCACAATTTATCCACATGATTCAAATAATTCATCTCAAACTCAACTCATAAATAAAATTACCTCATTGGGTATTCAAAGACCTAAAAGTTCACTGCTCTCAAAAAAAAGACCTAAAAGTTCACTCCATCACATCCTACACACCGTAAACAAAATTTCATCCTCAAAATTAAGCCAAAAATCCAATCCATCACACCAGTGCCGACCAACATTCTGCCTTCATCGCTAGACGACCATCAGACCCCACGAGACAGTTGCCTCGCCACTTCCTTCTCCAATTGTCTCACCATCTCCCCCCCAGTTCCAGCTACTAATGTCATCTAGTTGGTCGCCTCACCACCAAGTTGGTCGGCGACGCTCAGCCCTCCACGTCGTGCAGGTCACAGACCCAAACGACCATCTCACTGGGTGAGACAACCCTCTCACGCTTCCTCACCAGTATCTTTGCCCGCATTCACTAACAAAAAGGTGGTCGTTCTTTCTCCAGACAACCGTCTGACCACTATATCACAACAACTTCTTCTTCCTCCCATTTTCTTCCTGAGGCGGCTTCGCGCTTTCACTCCCAGACGAGACGATCGGTTGGGCAACCAATTGAGCAGCTCAAATGCAGTAGAAGACAACACTTTGCACTCTAGACAATTGTTTGGTGCTCTCAAATGACTGTTTTGTTTATCTAAAATGATCATCTCACATCCCCAGACTGTCGTCTTGGCCCACTGCAACTAGTCACAATGTTCTGTCGATTCCACAAGAACAAGGACACGGTCCTCATTTCCTCGTCCTCCCGTGAGCCACCACGGTGATCCACCTCTGCGATTGGTGTTTCTCTTCCTCACTGGGCATGTAGTGTCACTCTTGATGACTCGGCATTAAGGAAACTATCGACAACATCTTGCATAAGAATCACATTCTCTCCTTCCCTTATCGCGTCACTTTAGTGTATAGTGACCTCACCTTGGAGTTCATCACCACCTATCGCCAACTCCACGATTCGTGGGGAAACTCCAATAGCAATGCCTGAGTTTTTGGTGAGAACTTTGAGATCTCTATGCATCAACTCACCTCACTCCTCCTTGACAAAAGTGAATTTGATTGGCTCTCCTGTTGTAGGAGGTGCCATCACGACATCTACCCCGATAATTACAATGTGGAGAAGTTTTGCGCTGACATTACCAGGCTTCCACCCAAGCTACCTGACGGCCTCAAGGCATCTAGCATTCACAATCCAGTGGTCTTCTACCTTCATCGCGACTTGGCCCGCACTTTCTTTGGAAGGAGAGGTACTCCAGGTGCCATTACACTTTCCGAGTTTTATACGTTGTGGTGTCTTTTGAACAATGAGTCCTATAACTGGGTATGTGCTATGATCAATCATCTCAACTATCAGGTCACTCGCAATACTTTATCCTCGTACTACATCAGCCATATAGTCACCTATATAGTCTATTTTCTGGGCTACACTCACATCTCCTTCCTGTCGTTGTCGCTCAAGGATAACTTGATTGACCTTCCATACTTGAAGGGGTGGAAGTTACTCCGTCCTAATGTCAATGGAGTCTACTAGTTGCTCTTTAAAGACTCCCAAGTTGTCCTTGACCTTCCCCGACATGCTAGGTTTGCATCCGCCAACCTAGTTTTTTATTTGTCTGATCTGTCGGCACATATCACGTGATTGCTTCTGGAGTATCCCAACCCAGAAGACGTCCACAATCCCACGACTAATAGAAAGAGTGTCTCCTTGGAGGCACATGACGATGCGACTGGACCACCACCTCCGCCATCACGATGCCGCACCAGGAGATGCAGAGGTACTGAGGAAGGACCCAAGGTACCCTATGGGTTTTATGAGATCCGGGATCAGTTGGATGAGATCCAACGTGAGTAGAAGCACCAGGGCCACCGGCTCAACCATTTGTACCTTGTACAGCACTCCCATGAGTCTTTGCATGTGGCTCAGGACCACTATGGAGCCAGTCAACCTCATTTTGAGGAGTTTGGGGCCCATCCGGCCTATCCTAACCCCAACTACCCATATTGGGGGAATTAATACTACAATCCTCCATCTTCTTCTCATTACTCACTGCCAGAGTGATCTTCTTCCCTCCATATTTGATTTAGATTTTGCTCGGGATGAGGAAAAATCTAAGTCTGGGGTGGAAGTGGAAGGTATGTTTCTATTCTACCCCTATCTTTTCCCTTCTTACATTATTTTTGCCTTTTTATCTTGTTTTGCATGTAGTTGCTTTGTTTATGGCCTTTATCTAGTCGACCACACCTTTTATTTTCCTTAGTTGCAAAATGTCCCTTATCTAGTCGGCCAAGTTGAGTAGACATCTATCATTGTACCCGTATTTGAATTTAGTAAAAAAAATTGCAAAATCGTTTACAATTTTCCATGTAATAACCACCATGTCACCTAGGTACCCTAAATAACATCACTCCTTGGAATGCAATTCGTATGGAATCAATCAGAATCAAGCTCAATTTTTCCCCATGATTAAGAATGGATTATCTTGTTATAAAACTTGTATGATGTGATTTATGGCAATACTCTATTTGAAGCAATGACACTTTTGAAAAAAAATGTTGAAGTTATAAGCACAAGGACACCTTTCTTTCCCCCTATTTTCTTTCTAAAAAAGAGAAGCAAATAACCACCACCGGACAAAAATCAAGTTTGGGTGGCATGCTTCCCATATCAAAAAATCCCATACCCCACAAAGGGATGTACCATCAAAAGATGCCAAAAGAGCACATGAAGAAAAAAAACCTATGACAATCCATAAAGTTATATCCCAAGCTGAATAGAGGAGGGATCACCATTTTTCCTCACACCCCCTTCATCTTGTTCATGTGCAACAACTCACAAAAAGAGAAAAACAAAAGTGTCAAAGCAAAAGTAAGATGAAGCCTATTTTTCTACAAAATCTTGATTTAGAAACAAGCTATGAAAATTGTTTTGATAGGGAATATAGAACTTTGTGCTATGTGGTTCTAGGAGATAGGAATGCTTGGCCAAAACTGGAGGAAAGGAATAAAGTGATGTTACAAGGGTGAGGAATGACATGTTGTGAGTATAAATTGGATGTATTTGTAAATTTATTTGCTCGGGACGAGCAAAGATTAAAGTGCGGAGTATTTTGATGAATGCATATTCATCTATATTTTTGCTAATTTTTCATAGTATTTTTCATTACAACTTCTCTTTTTTTGTAAAATCTAGGAAATTTTGTAATTTACCCACTTTCAAATTATTGTGCAAATACTTAACCTTTTTCTAATCTTTTGTAGGTCCTTCCTCCACAACAAGGATTTGACCTCCTGAGCACACGATATGCCCATCTCGCAATCCCAGACGGACGCTTCGCCTCCAAAATATTCCACATTCAGAGCCAGGTGACCATTTCGGACCTCAAGTCAACCTTCTCTCAAGAAATTCCTCCCGAAGCGGTTCATGCGCCAGATGCTCATCCCAGGCACCCCTGATGATCGTGATACCCATATGACCATTTAGAGACAAATTGAAGATCAAGTTAGATTTCAAGGGCACCACCACTCATGCTAGGGTTTTAACCCTCAGTTTCGCGCACAGTGGCGCCAACCTGGCATCTCACAAGTCGAAATAGTTGGTTCATACAATGCTTCGAGCCCAAGAAATAGAGTCAAAGGACGTCACCACTCCATTCAGCTAGGGTTCGACTGCTTCCCTCAGACCATGCTGCGTCACCAGACAAACGACCATATCGGCTAACCCAGACGACCGTTTCACGGGCACAGACACCATAAGTCAGCAGTCACCTCTCCATTTCACTCATACCCCATTTTCCACCCCTCATTCCCTTATAAAAGGAGGGGGTACTCCACTAATAAAAGGGTCCTTGATTTTTTACTTACATATTTTAATTAAATTATGTACTTTCAATTCATAGTGTAATCTTTCATTATGCAATAAAGCTTTGTTTTTCATTCTAGACCTTGATTATTTCTTATTCTATTATGGTTCTTTCTCTTAGAGAGAGGTATTAAGAGATCAAGCCATTTAATAGTCACAACCTAAATCGTGAAAATGGGGTTGTGGGAGAGCAATACAAGTGTCGTGCTGCTAGGCAAAGCAGTGGAGTGTTGCACCCTAGATGGTGAGAGTCCAGTAGCCAAACACTAGTTTACACTCTGACCCGAGTAGCATGGGGCACGTGGAATCCTGTGTGAATCAGTAAGGACCACCTTGCCAGGATAAATACTCCTGGGTGACCGATAGCGAAGTAGTACCATGAGGAAATCGAAAGGTGAAAGGAAATATAACATGAAACTCTGCCAAGCAGTGGGAGGAAAAATGTGATCTCTGACCGCTATTGAAGAATGAGCCGGTGACTCATAGGCTTCAGAGATTTTGTCCCTTTGGTCTATGGATTTCTACCTTATTTCCCTTGTTTCTCTGTTCCTCACTGTAGCTAGTGAGTAGTTCCTTTATCGAGGCAAGGGGAGTAGCCCCTTAGCCCTGTACTGATTGGATCGAGTTTTACATGACTTTTTAGATGGATGGTTTTTAGTTTAGAAATTGTCGATTTAAACAAAGTAATTAATCATTTTTATCGTGGGTTAATATCAGTCGATGCGACCATGGAAATTGGGATTTAGAATGCCTAAATTGTTTACACAAGGATTCAGATGTGATCGCAGAAAAAATTCCTTTAGGATGAAGGATTAGGATGTATGAACACCAGGACTAATGGGTTCGCGTGGAGTTCATCTCTTGCATTTTATTTATGAATGATTCACATACATGCTTCTATCTTGTTTGACGTGTATTTATTCATTCTTATTTTCACTTTGGCTAAGGTGGTGAAACTCCTAAGCCTCAATGCTTTTCCCATCCAATTCAATCGTTTCTTTTAACGCTTGTTTACAATCGCCTTCTTTCAATTCTTGCACTTTATTTTCTTGTTCATAAGTAACCTTTCTTTTTTAACAATCTTCCTTCTTTCTTGTCTAAGCATAATCCTTTCATTTCTTTCTTTAGTGTAATCATCTATTTCATTTGCACTTTAATTTCTTGCTTTAATGTAATCAACCGACCTCCAAATTTTAGAATTTAATTTCTTGTCCATATATTCAAAAACTCCAAAAAGATATAAAGTTCGAAAATCAACTCAGTATAGAGAAAACAATCTTTAAAACGTTGTTATGTGGGATCAACCCTTCTATACTAACCTAAATTGGAAAGTAAAAAAAGGTTAAACTCTAGGATAATTATCTTAGTGAATTGGTTTGCACTTCGACACGTATCAATGTCGAGGGAAGAAGAAGGAAGGATGGATTTCTTCCTATATGGAGCATCGGGTTTCTTCAAAAACTCATGGAAGTCAGTTAGGGTAATATCGGGATCAAAACTTTTATAGAACTTCTCGGGGTCCAGTAGGTCAAGATACTTGTGATAGGAGGTCATCCATGTACTTGCAAAGTCAGTACCATTGAAGTAGGAATTCAGATAATCCTCAAAGATGGTAAACTTGGTACCCCCAATCATGGAGGTCAAGATAACTTGGGTGTTAGGTGGTAGCACGAAGGTAGTGTAGTTCCACGTGAGATTGGCATAAAATTCTTGGGCCGCTTTTGTGCAATTTTCTCCATTATTATTTGAAATTACAAATGGGTCCTTGTGCGTGTATAATACATTTTTGTCTTTAATTTTAAAATTATATAATATTTGAGGACACTCGTCTATACTATATTAGAAAGCCCGCATAAGGGGTTGGATGCAATTTTCACCATTTTTTTTTGAAATTACACATAGGTCCCTATGTGTGTACACTCTATCTTTAATTTTTAAAATTATATATTATTTAAAGAGACTCATGTATGTATACTATATAAGAAAGCCAGCAGAGGGAGATGGATGTAATTTTCTCCATTATTTTATGAAATTACAATTGCATCCCTATGCATGTACACTATACTTTTATCTTTAATTTTTAAATTATATATTGTTTAAGGAGACTTGTCTCTATTATACAAGAAAGCTCATAGAGGGGGTTGGGTGCAATTTACTATATTATTTTTTGAAATTACAAATAGGTCCATGTATGTGTGCACTACACGTTTGACTTTAATTTTTATAATTATATATTGTTTAAGGACACTCATCTATACTATTTAAGAAAGCTTGTAGCAGGGGTTGGATGCAATTTTCTTTATTATTTTTAGAAATTACAATCGGGTCCCTATCTGTGTACACTATACTTTAGTTTTAAAATTTTAAAATTATATATTGTCTAAGGACACTATCTTACTATATAAGAAAGCCTAGAGATGGGGTTGGATGCAAGTTTCCCTTTTTTTTTTGAAATTACAAACAGGTCCAGTATGTGTACACTACACTTTTGTCTTTAATTTTTAAAATTATATGTTGTTTAAAAAGACTCATCTATAATATACAAGAAAGCACGTTGAGGGGGTTGGACGCAATTTTCTCCATTATTTTTTGAAATTACAAATGGGTCCTTGTGTGTACACTTACTTTTGTCTTTAATTTTAAAAATTATATATTGTTCAAGGAGACTCATTTATACTATATAAAAAGCCCTACAGAAGGGGTGGAAGCAATTTTCTCCATTAATTTTTGAAATTACAAACGAGTTCCTGAGTGCGTATACTACACTTACAACTCATCTAGAGCTTCAATGTAATATGAGTTTGTAGATGTGTCTGACTTAAAGCAGATCTGACACATGTCCAATCTGGTATAAGCTTGATCTGTGCCCAAATGTGTTAAACAGATCTACATTCAAATATGCAAAACAGATCTGCACTCAAAGTATAATGTTCTACCCAGTCAAAACCTTGCCTTAGTTTGTGTTTTTCCAATAATACAATATTGACTAGATTGAAAATTATGTAGATCTTCACTATAATATGGATTTGTATGATATGTGTCCAAATCAGAGAAGATCTGACATGTGTCCATACATGCGCCCAAATGTGCAAAATAGATCTACACTTAATTGTGTAAAAGGGATCTGCACTGAATTGTGCAAAAGGGATCGCCAATCAATCCATTTTTTATATTGCTCAGAATCATACTTAATTATATGAATTGTATCTCAAACAAGCAAGTAAGATGGAATGATAAATACCCTCTAGGTTGATATAAGGATCGGGATAAGTCTATCCTTGTTGCATTGTAGCATATTTTGCATTATTTCCTTATAGTTTCACTCAAAAAGCATATCAATGTAGAGGCAAAGGGGGCATCTATCCTACCTTTCATTTTGAATTTACACATAAATATGTATTTGTATGCAACACTCCAGTTGTTGACACTCAATTGTTTTGTCACTCAATCGACAATTATGATGAAATTAATCCTTGGTTACGATGGAAAGCTCATTTTCACATTTTTCATATTTTCCCACCAATATGTAATCCATTCATGTACTCATTTTGTTAGGTGTTCAAGGATAAACGACATATTTTTTGGGACTTAAGTGTATTATGAACTTTAATTGAGCTTTCTACAAGTATTTTTTAATAAATGATCAAACGAAATTCTTCATAGATAAAATATTCAAACTCAATGATAGTTGAGAATCCAATTGATTTGAGGGAAATACTTGATTTAACTTCATAACTTCATTAATTACCTATTTTTAATTGAAAATATTAAAGGAGAAGACTTGTCCCTCAAGTTTTCACTTCTTTCTTCTCTTTTCTTTTTTAATATAAAGTAATCCAAGATTAAATATATTTCACATGTGAAAATCAAGCCTAAAAATGACATTCAGGTTAACAATAAGCATACAAGACCTTTAGGAATTAATACCAATCAAAAGATGATATTTCGAGCAAAAAACTTTTCTACCTTAGGATTGTGCCCTAAAGACAGGATCATTCCACAATGGGGGCCATATGGTCGAATATCCCTTTCCTCCACACATATGGAACTATAGAACATTGTTTTAGACAATCTATTACAACGGGAAGTCCCAATTCCACATAGAAATGAGTTTTTATGGCACTTTCTAAAACCCTAAAATGTTATCCTTCTTTCCCAACCTCCCCCGAGCCCCAGACACAACTACTATACCCCCATATCCATCATCATAAATGGCGCCTTTCAGATTCCTGAGGATAAAGAGTGACTAGCCTTTCTGTATTAGATTCTAGACCCATATTCTCTAGAAGATCCTTCTTCTAGAATGATAATTCTAATATGTTGGGAGAATATTTTCATGTGACACCAATGATCTCAATACATCTTTTTTTGGATTTTATCATGGGGGCTTCTTAGAGCACAACACATACAGTTGAGAATCAGTTGCTCTGACAATTTTTGTCCTCTCTGGTTGTGGTGACCATGAGAGCCCAAGAAAGTCCTACCCAACTGTTGAGACAACATTTTAGTTCCTTCTTGATAGAATCAAAAGCAAGTTAGAAGGCCGGAAAGCTATGAAACTTCCCATGGCATGGGGAGTGTAATTAGTTCAGTTCAATCTTTCGTCAATACATCTTTTTTGGATTTCAACTTTTCCTTTGCCCTTCTCTATTATGGATGACATTGAGAAGATTTGCAGAGACTTTATCTGTGCGACCCCAAATGTAGCGTACTTTCCACAATGACATTCCATCAGTATACATGCAATGATACTAACAAGATTTCAAGAGGGAAATATGGGGGTTTGTGGTTGTTAGTTATTATACAATAGAAATTGGATTAGTTCACAACCTCATATATGCCACACAAACAACCATCATCCATAATTGATAAAAGATATAGTTTACATTTCTTTGGAATGAGAAATCTAACTATAATTGAAAAGGAAGGTACATAGGAATAGATTGAATCCTATACATCAACTAGGAAATAAATGGAAGACAGAACCACCTAAGTAAAAGATGAGAACAACCATCTAAGCTAAAGTAGATCCTCGAAGATCCATTATTATTGCTGTAAGGACCCTGACCTCCGTTTAGGGCTTATCCTATTTGCTTTGCTTAACCCTGATTCTTAGTTGCTTGCTAATCACCTTTAGTGGTGATTAGGGTTTGTTGGTGCTTTGTTGAGAGCTGGAGGTGCTACTTGCAATTAACCCAAGTTTAGGGTTTGTGGGCAAGTTTGCCACCTTGTGAGGTGTTCCTCCCTCTCCTTGCTTCCTCTAGTGTTGAGAGGATGGTTTGGGCTCGTTGCTTGAGTTCCTTTGAGCTTGGTTGAGCTTTTTGGGCTTTGTGGTGCCTTGTCCTTGCTTTTTTGGACCTTGTGTCGGGCAAGAGTGCCCTGTGTCGGCCTGAGGGTGTGTCGCCCAGTGGTGTGTCACCCATGAACCCCTTTGACTCTCTTTGACCTCGTTTGTGTCACCACTAGTGGACACTTGGTGCTTGATGCTTGCATGTGGCAATGGCCTTGGACATGTGTTTAAGGCATGTTAGAGTGGTGGCTTTGCACGTGGACAAGTGTCCCTAGGTGGGCGACACCTTGCTTTGTTCTACCTTGGTTTCTCCTCCATCCCCTTCTATATATGTGTTTCCTTTCCCTTGCTAAGGATCCCTTTAGTTCCTTAGTCTCCTTCTCCCTTAGTGCACGACACCCTCTTCTTTTGCAAGCTTGGTGGTCGATCCTTCTTGGAGTCTCCTTCTTCCTCTAGTGGTGGTCGAACCCTAGAGTGCCTTGCTCTTCTTCCTTGGTGGTGCTTGGAGCTAGGAGCTTGGAGCTTGCTTAAGGCGGGTTACATAACTCCTAACCCTAACTACACTACCTTCTTTTATGTTCTTGTATGTTTCTTATGATCATATCGGCTATGCATGTTGTTAGTTTGGTTTCTTACTTAGTTGCTTCTTATTGGCCGATGCTTGTTCTAGGGTTTCTTGTTGAGCAACACCCCTATACCTCCTTTGGTCTTGAGAAGTGAGCTTGAACTCTAGTAATATGAGCAATACTCCTCTCTCGTTTGAGTTGAGAGGTGAGCTTGTATTCTAGTTGCTTGAGCAACACCCTTCTCTCACCATGGATTATAGAGGTGAACTTTGTAGTAGTCGTGGACCTTGGTTGTGGTCGAGCTTGAGGTTGGTGGTGACCCCTGTCGGGGTGCATCTTGCCCGATATGGTGTTGGTGGTGATGTTGCCTGATATCCTTTCCTTGGTCTAACCTTGGCCGACATGAAGCTGTGGTTGTGTTGAGCGTCACCCCTGGTTCTTGTCTCTTTGTGTGCCGGGCGTCACACTGTGGTGAATGCCCTGCCCGATACACCTTGCTCAAGTGGTGGCTTGGTGCTGTTACCCTTGGACGTTTGGGTGTTGCGGCCTGGCCTTGTGTCAGGCATTGCACAAAGTCTTCGCCTTATTGCCCGACAGGTCCCTTTGTCGCCCGTTAGAGTTGCATTCCTTAGGAGTGTTCCTAGGGGCGGGGTGATGCCCGATAGTGTGTCACCCAATGTCCTTAGCTGTTGTACATGGATGCACGATACACCTAGGTGCACGGCACACTGTCGTGTGGCTTGTTCCGTAGATGAGATGCACACTTAGTGATGCCCAACGGAGCGTTGCATGATATCACAGTGCACGACACATGTGGGTGCACGGTATGTTTAGTTCCCTAATGCACGACGTGCCGTTGCACGACACTCTGTGTTTACACGACACATCATTGCTTGAGGTGTGCGACAGCTGTTATCATTACTGGTTGGCTTGGCCGTTGTGAGGCTAGTGTGTTGGGCGATAGGGGAGAGTATCCTGCCCGATACCTCCTCTAGTGAGGGTGCCCTACCCGTCACACTTCTTGTGAGGGTAGTGGACACTTATAGTGAGGGTCTTGATCCTTCTATGAAACATCTATGCTAGATCTTGTTTGATGTCGTCACGTTTGGATGTATATTGGTGAACCTTGATATGCTTGCTGGTAACTAAGATGGTTGCTCACATTTATGTAATTTGATATGATGTTACATCTGCTTACGATCATCTGGAAATACATATAATGCTGAGTAAATAGTAAGCATATAAGCTGCTTTGCTTGATGATATGACTTATGTTTGTGATTATAGGTTGAGGCATGATTTATAAAGCATATAATCATCAATGTTTCCCTATGTTGATAATATAATTCTCCTGATAACCCATGATAATTGTGCATACTAACCATGCAGGTACATATGCATGTCCAGGTAAAGGGCTATGAGGTATATATGTTGAGTAACTTTGTTGTGATGATTACTCATGATAATGAGATAATATGCATGATGCTCTTTGGTATGAGGACCTGAGTTTGGCTAAAGTGCCTAAGTTGATGAGAATGCCTTGAGAGGCAGTGACACTATGTGATAAGGGATTTAGATCCCATGGCAATGATATGATCCTTGAGATGGATCTAGATGATTGGCAAGAGGCCAAGTGATAACGTGTAATGTTGGATCCTTGTGATGGATCAGGATGATGTTGATTACAATAAAAGCATAATATTGAGTTTCATGTTGTTTATTCTTGTTATAAGTTGTATGTTATACAACTTGGTTGAATCTTGCAATCCACATAAAAGATACTAACTAATCACAGTGGAATATATCATGTAGTTTGCCCTGGCCATAGATCCATCATCGTCAGGAGCTGGTGATGGTGAAATGGGTTCTCCTACGGGTTAACCCGGAGCGCATATTGTTGAATATGTGAGGTTTCTCCTAGCCTAAAATAGAGAGGGGATCGAGTGCATCTGCGGTTGTAGACTCGGGATATGTATATGAGCATCGTGAATAGGCCCATGGCTCAGGGTATGTGATATGGGAGCATGAATGTGTTCATGGCTCATAGCACGGTGAACAGGCCCGTGGCTCAGATATACTAGTGTCGAGACCTGTACCGAGGAGGGCTAGATGAAGGGTAGACTATGGAGCTGACCCTGTGGATAAGGCCACTTAAGCATGAGACTGCAGTCCTGCTTTGGTTCTCGTGCACTGACCACGAGGTGGGAGGTTGTGGATTCCGGCTCTTCCATTGACCTTGTATGGTACCGGCTTGGGTTTCGCAACCGAAGGTTGGATTTGAGCAGTACAGCTCACTTCCTCAGGGGATAATAATACGTAATCTGGCCGTATAGTATTTACTGCTTAAGGCAAAAACACAGAACATTGGTTGAGGCCATGCTTATGTAGTTAATCTTATTATACCTTGCAATTACTTATACGTTCCTCATATTATGTGGTAAGACCTTATAATCTTATCTTGTTAATCATGTTCCATAAAAGAGATATTTGGTGATATGCCTTCCGTACATCTGGTAAGCTTGATGGTATGAATAGCTTAGTTATATAGACTTCTCTTGTTATACCTCTTATCAGTTACCCGTTATTACTTTATCTTTATGAGGTTTTGTGGTTTCGGCGGGGAGTTATGTTTCTCGCTGGGACTGTGTGTCTCACCCCGCTGGTTTATAACCTTTTTAGGTGCTCGAGCTAGACGTGGTGGTGGTCACGGAATTGCGGCCAAGCAGCAAGACGAGCAGTATAAGGCAAGAGATGGATATGCTATTGTTTTGGTTGTTTTGTAGTAGAGTCTTAGAGTCATCCCTGTACTCTCAGGTCCTTGGGAATGTTTTGATGTTGTTTCATGATGTATAGCTGTTGATGTTTTGTATATCCTGCTGCTGGTCGGATGTGGGTCGTTATGTATGTATAAATAGGTGATGAACTCATGCGATGGCTAGATAGCTGATCCTCTAAGCTGTGGACACGTGTCAAGATCTTGTATATGTTTATATAACATGTTTTCCTTGCAGGATGAGGACCTAAATGTAATAGTTTCTCAGTTATTCCGCTTTCCGCAATTGATTTTAATTAACCCGTGTTTTTGGTAATTAGTGGTTTATGGTGATTTCGGCACATTTTCGTGTAGCACCTCGATGTCTATGTGATAGTGGGATGTGTTGCCACAAGTTTTGGTATCAGAGCTCTAGGTTCGCTGAGTCTACAGGGATTTAGGACTAGGTTGTGTCTGTTCTTGTGAGTTTTCCATATTTTTCTTACAATCATCTTTTGCCCTCAGCGGAAGAAAAGCCAAGATGTCTGGAAACCATGAAGAACATGTTGCTGAGAACAACGATGCTGCATCAGTTGATGGAGATATAGGGAAGGCACATGAAGATCGGGTTCCTGAGGTCCCCCAACCTGACCTAGCCATTCTTGAACACCCTGCCTATCAACAGCTTATGGGGCAGATGATAGCTACGATGAATCTCATGGTAGAAAGATTGCCAGTGCCTCCGCCAAGAGCACATGCTCCCCATGGTAAAACATTGGGTATTGGGAAGACCTTTGAGCAGATTCGTCGAGTCAGAGCTTCGGATTATACTGGAATGGATGATCCAGCAGATGCAGATCTGTGGCTGACAAGTCTTGAGAAGGCTTTCCGGATCCTCGACATCCCTGAAGCAGACAAAGTAAAGCACTCCGTCTATCTTCTGAAGGGTAGTGTTGGTCACTGGTGGACCATCGAGGAAGAGAAGCGACCTGGTGAGGTGATCGGTTGGGAGGTTTTTCGGTGCGAGTTCGTCAGCAGATACTTTCCGAAGACGTATCTGGATGAGAAGATCAGTCAGTTTGAGAGCCTGCGCCAAGGAACGATGAACGTCACCGAGTATGAGGCTAAGTTCATGGACCTATTGAGGTTTTGTCCTCACATGGCAGTGACAGATGAAGAGTGGATCAGACATTTTGAGAAAGGTCTGAGTGTTGAATTGACAACACTTGTTTCTGTGTTGGAGAACAGAGAGCGGTTTGCTACATTTGTGGAATCTGTCCGGAGGATCGAATGATCAGTTAGGAAGAAAAGAGAATCCATGTCTAAGAAGAGGCCTGCTCAGTTCCAGGGACAGAGGTTTGGTGGCTTCAAGAAGCCTAGGTTTTCACCACCTTCTGTGATGAGAGGTTCCAGTGCACCGTCACAGTGGTCTCCGAGTAAGGTAAGAGGATATGTTTCTTCACTGACAAAGGCACATATTACCGCTTCAGTGGCAGTGACAGGGCCATCTAGGCCACGGTTTGAAGTTAATACATGTTATATATGCAGTCAGACAGGGCATTTCAAGTCGAATTGCCCAAACAGAGATGTTGAAGTGACACAGCAGCTGAGGCAGAGTCAACAAGGGTCAGAAAGACAACAGCCCAGTAGTAGCAGAGGGCGAGGACGTGGTCAAGCGTCGCAAGCGGGATAGTATGCTCAAGGAATCAGAGGACGTGGACAGCAAGCAACGGCTCGATTCTATGCTATGAGTCAGCCGGAGACGATAGTCAACCCGCGAGTGGTGACAGGTCAGATGGAGTTATTTCATTCTGATATGTCTTCTTCTTGCCTTATATTTGTTCTGGTTGACCCGGGTGCTACACACTCTTTTATCGCCTATAATATGCTTGAAAGATGTCGTTTACTTGTTAGCTGTAAGAAAGATAGCTTGTTGTTAGAAACCCCTCTTGATGGTTCCTCGATGCTTCGAGAAGAGTGTCCATCTTGTGTCTTATCTTTTTCAGGACACAGCATACAAGTGGATCTTATACCACTTGATATACATGGTTTTGATGTTATCCTTGGGATGGATACCTTAGAGAAGTACAAGGTTGTTTTGGACTGTGGTTCCAAGCAGGCAGTATTTGAGGATGACGATAAGAAGTGGATCTTCCAAGGAGATAGGAAGATTCTTCCGACATGTCTGGTATCAGCTTTGGTGGCAAAGAAGTTGTTACGACAAGGATGTAAGGCGTTCTTAGCTCACACGGTGGATATTAAGGCGAAGGGTCCTAGCCTTAAGGAGGTGTCGGTTGTCTGAGAGTTTGCCGATGTGTTTCCTGATGAGTTCCCTGGTGTTCCTCCACCCTGAGAGATTGATTTTGAGATCAATCTGGTTCCAGGAACACAGCCAGTTGCACAAACACCGTATAGGATGGCTCCAGTAGAGATGGCAGAGCTTAAAGAGCAGTTGCAAGAATTGTTGGAGAAAGGTTTCATCCGACCGAGTACGTCGCCTTGGGGTGCTCCAGTCTTGTTTGTTAAAAAGAAGGATGGATCGATGCAGTTATGTATAGATTACCGACAGTTGAACAACGTCACGATCAAGAACAAGTACCCGTTGCCGAGGATAGACGATTTCTTCGATCAGTTGCGTGGTGCTACCATGTTTTCAAAGATCGATCTACGGTTCTAATATCATCAGTTGAGGATTAAAGCGGATGACATACCAAAGTCAGCTTTTAGGACGAGGTATGGTCACTTCGAGTTTGTGGTTATGCCGTTCGGGCTAACCAATGCACCTGTTGCTTTCATGGATTTGATGAATCGAGTGTTCCGTCCGTTCCTAGATCAGTTTGTTGTAGTCTTTATAGATGACATCTTGATCTATAGTCGGGACAAGCAAGTGCATGAGTGACATCTTCGACTAGCGTTGACTCTTCTTCGCCAACATCAGTTGTACGCCAAGTTTAGTAAGTGTGAGTTCTGGTTGGAAGAAGTGACTTTCTTGGGTCATGTGATATCTGTAGAAGGAGTCAAAGTGGATCCGAAGAAGGTGGAGTCCGTTGCAGAGTGGGAACAACCGAAGACGCCGACAGAAGTTCGTAGTTTCCTGGGTTTGGCAGGATACTACCGGAGGTTTATCAAGGACTTCAGTGTGATTGCGTTGCCAATGACAAAGTTGACTAGGAAGGATGTACCTTTTGTTTGGGATGATCGTTGTCAGCAAGCTTTCCAAAGTTTGAAGGAAAAGCTGACTAGTGCTCCGGTGCTAGTGTTGCTAGAGCCTGGAAAGGGCTATGTTGTTTTCTGCGATGCTTCTAAGAAAGGTTTAGGTTGTGTGCTGATGCAGGAAGATCATGTGGTTTCTTTTGCTTCGCGACATCTTAAGACATACGAGGAGAACTATCTGACTCATGACTTGGAGCTAGCAGCAGTGGTTCATGCGTTAAAGATTTGGAGACACTATCTTTACGGGGAAGTGTGTCAGATCTTTACAGATCATAAGAATCTGAAGTACATATTTTCGCAACATGAGTTAAACATGCGACAACGTCGATGGATGGAGTTAATCAATGATTACGACTGCACCATCGAGTATCACCCTGGTAAGGCAAATGTAGTAGCTCATGCACTTAGCCAGAAGTCTTCTTCTTTTCCTTCAAAGAAGACACAGTTGAGTTCCCTGGTATGCCATAGACGGGATATGCTTGTTTCCTTACGGCAGATGAATGTGCAGATGGAAGTTTCTTTGTTAGCTGGACTTTTAGCACATATGCAAGTCAAGACTATGCTGAGACAGTAGATCAAAGATGCACAACAAACAGATGATACAGTACAGTTGATCAGATCAGAGTTTGGCAGCGAAAAGCATGATGGGTTCCATGAGTCTGTGGATGGACTAGTTTGCTATCATGATAGGATGGTGGTCCCCGATGTTGATGATCTGAGGAAGCTAGTACTCGAGGAAGCACACACATAGATGTATGCTATGCATCCAGGAGTCACCAAGATGTATCGTAGTCTGAAGGACTTGTATTGGTGGCCCAGGTTGAAGAAAGATGTAGCCGAGTTTGTGGCTAGGTGTGCGGTATGTCAGCAAGTCAAGGCTGAGCATCAGAAGCCAGTAGGTACATTGCAACCCCTACCGATACTGCAGTGGAAATGGGATCATATAACCATGGATTTCATAGTTGGTCTACCCAGGACAACTAGGAATCATGATTCCATTTGGGTAATAGTGGACAGATTGACGAAGTCTGCCCATTTCATACCTGTAAAGACAACGCATACAGTCGAGAAGCTTGCTCGAGTATACGTAGATGAGATAGTGCGGTTGCACGGTGTGCCAGCAACGATATTTTCTGGCAGAGGTCCTCAGTTCACGAGTCGTTTCTGGGAACAGTTGCACAAAGCATTGGGAACGCAGTTGAGGTTCAGTACCGCCTTCCACCCACAAATAGATGGACAGTCTGAGAGGACTATTCAGATTCTGGAGGATCTCCTTCGAGCTTGTGTTTTGCAGTTCCTAGGAATTTGGGACATACATCTCAGTTTGATGGAGTTTGCTTACAACAATAGTTATCAACGGAGTATCGACATGGCTCCCTATGAGGCCTTATATGGCAAGAAGTGCAGATCTCCTTTATGTTGGTATGAGTCTGGTGAATATCAGCTTTTGGGTCCTGAGTTAGTACAGCAAACAACAGAAAAGATCAAAGTGATACATCAACAGTTGAAAGCGGCACAAGACATGCAGAAGTCTTATGCAGATAATCGCCGATGACCTTTGGAGTTCCAGGTAGGAGACAAAGTATATCTTAAAGTCTCGCCGTGGAAAGGTGTGCTAAGGTTTGGCCAGAAGGGTAAGCTAGCACCCAGATATATGGGGCCATACCCGGTCATAGCACGTATGGGCAAGGTAGCTTACGAGCTAGAGCTGTCGCCATAGTTGCACAGGTTACACCCAGTGTTCCATGTCAGTATGCTGAAGAAAAGTCATCCAGATTCAGGAACAGTGATACATCCTGTTGAAGTTGAGCTTGATGAAGATGTGACCTACGAGGAAGGTCCTGTGATGATCCTTGACAGGAGAGTTAAGAAGTTGAAGAGGAAGGACCTGATTCTTGTGAAGGTTCTTTGGCATCATCGTGGCGTTGAGGAAGCCATGTGGGAGCTTGAGGAAGATATGAGGAGGAAGTATCACTCGCTTTTCTCTTCAGATTTCGGGGACGAAATCCCTTTGTAGGGGGTTAGCTTGTAAGGACCCTGACCTCCGTTTAGGGCTTATCCTGTTTGCTTTGCTTAACCCTGATGCTTAGTTGCTTGCTAATCACCTTTAGTGGTGATTAGGGTTTGTTGGTGCTTTGGTGAGAGCTGGAGGTGCTACTTGCAATTAACCCAAGTTTAGGGTTTGTAGGCAAGTTTTCCACCTTGTGAGGTGTTCCTCCCTCTCCTTGCTTCCTCTAGTGTTGAGAGGAAGGTTTGGGCTCGTTGTTTGAGTTCCTTTGGGCTTGGTTGAGCTTTGTGGTGCCTTGTCCTTGCTTCTTTGGACCTTGTGTCGGGCAAGAGTGCCCTATGTCGGCCTGAGTGTGTCGGCCTGAGGGTGTGTCGCCCAGTGGTGTGTCACCCATGAACCCCTTTGACTCTCTTTGACCTCATTTGTGTCACCACTAGTGGACACTTGGTGCTTGATGCTTGCATGTGGCAATGGCTTTGGACATGTGTTTAAGGCATGTTAGAGTGGTGGCTTTGCACGTGGACAAGTGTCCCTAGGTGGGCGACACCTTGCTTTGTTCTACCTTGGTTTCTCCTCCATCCCCTTCTATATATGTGTTTCCTTTCCCTTGCTAAGGATCCCTTTAGTTCCTTAGTATCCTTCTCCCTTGGTGCACGACACCCTCTTCTTTTGCAAGCTTGGTGGTCGATCCTTCTTGGAGTCTCCTTCTTCCTCTAGTGGTGGTCAAACCCTAGAGTGCCTTGCTCTTCTTCCTTGGTGGTGCTTGGAGCTAGGAGCTTGGAGCTTGCTTAAGGCGGGTTACATAACTCCTAACCCTAACTACACTACCTTCTTTTATGTTATTGTATGTTGCTTATGATCATATCGGCTATGCATGTTGTTAGTTTGGTTTCTTGCTTAGTTGCTTCTTATTGGTCGATCCTTGTTCTAGGGTTTCTTGTTGAGAAACACCCCTCTACCTCCTTTGGTCTTGAGAAGTGAGCTTGAACTCTAGTAATATGAGCAATACTCCTCTCTCGTTTGAGTTGAGAGGTGAGCTTGTATTCTAGTTTCTTGAGCAACACCCTTCTCTCACCATGGATTCTAGAGGTGAACTTTGTAGTAGTCATGGACCTTGGTTGTGGTTGTTCTTGTGTTGCCCGATTGGTGATATGAAGTGTGCAAGACCCCTCTCTCATTCAAATTAAGAGGTGAGCCATCTTCTTGATCCTTTAGGGTTTTGGTGCCCTTGAGCTTGAGGTTAGTGGTGACCCATGTCGGGGTGCATCTTGCCCGATATGGTGTTGGTGGTGATGCTGTCTGATATCCTTTCCTTGGTCTAACCTTGGCCGACATGAAGCTGTGGTTGTGTTGAGCGTCACCCCTGGTTCTTGTCT
Organism: Alisma plantago-aquatica; assembly: GCA_963693085.1. Classification (NCBI taxonomy): domain Eukaryota; kingdom Viridiplantae; phylum Streptophyta; class Magnoliopsida; order Alismatales; family Alismataceae; genus Alisma; species Alisma plantago-aquatica. The sequence goes on from OY856414.1 coordinate 464,600,968, forward strand.
CTTTGTGTGTCGGGCGTCACACTGTGGTGAATGCCCTGCCTGATACACCTTGCTCAAGTGGTGGCTTGGTGTTGTTACCCTTGGACGTTTGGGTGTTGCACAAAGTCTTCACCTTGTTGCCCGACAGGTCCCTTTGTCTCCCGTTAGAGTTGCATTCCTTAGGTGTGTTCCTAGGGGCGGGGTGATGCCTGAAAGTGTGTCACCCAGTGTCCTTAGCTGTTGTACATGGATGCACGATACACCTAGGTGCACGTCACACTATCGTGTGGCTTGTTCCGTAGATGAGATGCACACTTAGTGATGCCCGACGGAGCGTTGCATGATATCACCGTGCATGACACATGTGGGTGTACGGTATGTTTAGTTCCCTGATGCACGATGCGCCGTTGCATGACATTCCGTGTTTACACGACACATCATTACTTGAGGTGCAAGACAACCGTTATCATTACGGGTTGGCTTGGCCGTTGTGAGGCTAGTGTGTTGGGCGATAGGGGAGAGTACCCTGCCCGATACCTCCTCTAGTGAGGGTGCCCTACCCGTCACACTTCTTGTAACATCCCTGACCTGGGTTATGCTTTAACCCTAGGTGTGTTGATCAAGAAAGATGATTATATGCTTAATCTTATCTTGTGAAAAGTAATTAGGGCTCATGAGAAACTTATGTTTCAATTTTGGTCATGTTTGAACAATGCTAAAGCAATGATTGCTTGTTTTGGACTAAAGTGCAAATTACCCAAGTTGAGGGGTTAACTTGCAAATTGCACATGATAAGATGTTCCTCTGATGTTGAGACATCATAAGGATGAATATGATGTAGTAGTATGGTTTCCACAAGCTTGTACACCAAGATTAAGTTTGTAAAGCAATCCTTGTGCATTAAAACCTAGTTTTGGAGTAAAGTGCAATTTACCCAAAATATAGGGTTCAATATGCAAATTACCATTTCAATAAGGTCCTTAATGTTTCTTGGAATCATGTAGAGCAAAGAAAATGAGAGGGGCATCTCATTTGAATTAAGTTGGAGGAGAGAGAATCTTGATATTAAAATAATCAAGATTTAATCTTAAGTGAAACCCTAATTCAATTTAGGGCAAAAATGAATGTATTAATTAAAGGGCCTTCAACCAAAATGTTATTGGTTGATTTTGAATAAGGATGGACGTTATTTTTCCAAGATAAGGAACGAAAATATCTCAAGTAGGTGAAATTCCACTCACCTTATTATAAAGAAAAGTAATATCCACTCACATATGGGATATTAATATAATAAGCATTAAGGTGCTTAATTTGCTTTTCCTTAAATCATGGATAATTGAGAGGAATATGATGCAATTAAGATAGCCTCGTCCTTAAGGATTTTGAGGGGAATTTGAGGGGGAAGAGGAGGCCATGTTTTTGGAATTAAATGCATTTTAATAAGGCATTTTCTCTCTCATCAATTTCCTTATAAAAGTGCCATTTCCAAGCCCAAACCAAGGCCTTTTCGGATTTCTTTCTTCCCCTTGCTTGCAAAACCGACCAAGGAGCTAGAGAGGAGCAGGGAGCACGTCCCCAACCTGTTGGTAAGATCTTGACCCTTGTTCTTCATGATTTCATGGTGGAAATCGAAAATAAATTATGGATTCCTTCTTATTTCGATCTCCTATTCAACCCTAGCCAACTTTTACAATCAAAATCTTGAGGAAGATCCTAGGGGGAGTTGCAAGAGCTTCATCCACCATTAATGGCGTGAGATTGGAGCTTTGGAGCTCAATTGGAGGCAGGTTTTATAACTTTAACCCTTAAACATTGATATTGCATCAACTCTCTATGCTTTGTTGATTGATTTCTTCAATTTGATACACTTTTGATTTCTTGTTGAAAATCCCATCAAGAACGGTTGCTGTTCTTGGTTGTTAGAAGTAAGGGGATGATTACATCATCCTAGATGCTTATCCAAAGAAAATTACCAAGCCAAACGGTTTTGATAGCTACTCCAAATCGTTTTAATTTGATTGGCTATGCGGTTTCAGCAAACCGTTTAAGGGCAAACAGTTTGAAACCGTTTGGGAGAAAACGGTTTCAAGACCGTTTGATATGCTTGACAAAGCATTGACCGTTTGGGAATTTTGTTCCTAATTATGTAGGCTAATGACCCACCAAATTTGAGGGGCTAACTCCAAAGTAATCGTGATTTGAAGGCCAATCAATTAGGCAAATCAAATTGAATTAAATGCTGATTTTCAACCTGATCAACTTGACCTGTTTGGGCAAAGGGTTTCAAAACCGTTTGAGTGCGTTGACCAAGCGTTGACCGTTTGGTATTCCTGATCCTAATTATGTTGTCTAATAACTCACCAAATTTGAGGGGTTAATTCCCAAGTAATCGTGAGTTGAAGGCTATTCAATTGGGCAAACCCTAATTGCAATTAGTGCTGAAATTCCAATGAGTTAATTTGAGATTTTGGGTTGATTAGCCCAAACGGTTTCAAGAACGTTTGGGGATCACCCAAACGGTCTCAAGACCGTTTGGGGGTCACCCCAAGACCGTTTGGAGGTCTGGGTTCAAGTATAGTTGATCAATTGAAGGACCAAAGGTACCAATCATATTGCAATTAAGTGATGATTTGTTGATCAACTCGATAGACCAAACCTTGATGAAATTTCACTAGAATCCAAAGGTTGGATGAGCCAAACGGTCTCAAGACTGTTTGGAGCTCATACAAACGGTCTCAAGACCGTTTGGGGGTCACCCAAGACCGTTTTGAGGTCTAGGGTTGAGTATGGTTAAGCAATTGAAGATCCAATGTCACTAAGTTGAAGTGTAATCAATTGCTGATTTGGTGATCAATCCCATGATCCAAACCTTAATTGGATGGCTTGGATTTGAGTGATTTGATGGTCAAACGGTCTCAAGACCATTTGGAGGTCATCCGAACGACCTCAAGACCGTTTGGGGTCAGGTCATACCTGGAATAATAACACAGGATTGGCTAACTCCCAATACCTGGAATGCACAGGATTGACATAGATCAATACCTGGAATAATAACACAGGATTGGCTAACTCCCAATACCTGGAATGCACAGGATTGGTTAACTCCCAATACCTGGAATAATAACACAGGATTGGCTAACTCCCAATACCTGGAATGCACAGGATTGGTTAACTCCCAATACCTGGAATAATAACACAGGATTGGCTAACTCCCAATACCTGGAATGCACAGGATTGACATAGATCAATACCTAGAATAATAACACAGGATTGGCTAACTCCCAATACCTGGAATGCACAGGATTGGTTAACTCCCAATACCTGGAATAATAACAAAGGATTGGCTAACTCCCAATACCTGGAATGCACAGGATTGACATAGATCAATACCTGGAATAATAACACACGATTGGCTAACTCCCAATACCTGGAATACACAGGATTGGTTAACTCCCAATACCTGGAATAATAACACAGGATTGGCTAACTCCCAATACCTGGAATGCACAGGATTGACATAGATCAATACCTGGAATAATAATATAGGATTGGCTAACTCCCAATACCTGGAATGCACAGGATTGACATAGATCAATACCTGGAATAATAACACAGGATTGGTAATAACCCAATACCTGGAATGGTTGCACAGGATTGACATAGATCAATACCTGGAATAGTTGCACAGGATTGACATAGATCAATACCTGGAATAGTTTCATAAGATTGACATAGATCAATACCTGGAATGCACAGGATTGACATAGATCAATACCTGGAATAATAACACAGGATTGGCTAACTCCCAATACATGGAATACACAGGATTGGTTAACTCCTAATACCTGGAATAATAACACTGGAATGGCTAACTCCCAATACCTGGAATGCACAGGGTTGACATAGATCAATACCTGGAATAATAACACAGGATTGGCTAACTCCCAATACCTGGAATGCACAGGATTGACATAGATCAATACCTGGAATAATAACACATGATTGGTAATAACCCAATACTTGGAATGGTTGCACAGGATTGACATAGATCAATACCTGGAATAGTTGCACAGGATTGACATAGATCAATACCTGGAATAGTTTCACAAGATTGACATAGATCAATACCTGGAATTGTTGCACATGATTGACATAGATCAATACCTGGAATGGATACACAGGAATAATATAAATCTAATGCTTGTACTAGTTGTACATGATTGGTGTAATCCAATGCCTGAAATACTTATATAGGATTGGTATAGACCAATGCCTGAATAAGACATGATGATGTACACTCTCATGTCCATTATAACCAGAATCTGTTTAGCAGATTGGCTTAGGCCAATAAGTTGAAACAAGAATGTCTCATGGGTGACCTATCATGATAATGAGTGTTACAAGACATATTTGATATGATGGTATAATATGGAGGATAAATGATATACATGTTCTTCCTATTCCTTATTAAGAGAATGCTTTAAACTGCTCATCATCTGCCTAGTTTTATATCCTTAATTGCAATAATAATGTTTTGGCGGAGAGTTATATCTCCCGCTGGGGCAATTTACAATTGTCTCACCCCCGTGGGATCCAACATTTTTAGGTGGACGCGGACAAAGAAGCAGATACTCTTTTGTAGGAAAAGGAAAGCTACAGCCTAGACAGCAGTAAGATATCAGGTGGAGATATTTTCTGTCAAGTTATGTAGCTAGAAAGTCCTATGTGTCGTCTTTGTACTCTCAGGTCCTCGGAGTTTTTAGTCAGTGTTTTAATACATCAATCTAAGGTTTTGGCTTGATGCCCCGAGATTTGTATACTTTCTGTATATAATGTTTATAAGGCAGTTGATGATGTAGTCTCTGAAAAGAGATGGTACATGTTATGTACGTTTGAACTAGAATATAAATGTTATACAATTGTTCTTGATAGAAAAGATTTCCTATGTGAGGATCTCTTTGCAAAAAGTTTTAAATTTTTAGTGATTTTCAGTAATCCGCTGGTGATGATCGCTTCCGCATGTTTTATTATTGTTAATGACACTTGTTATCTTAATAATGGTGTGTGTCGTTACAATTAGTGGTATCAGAGCTTTAGGTTCGTTGAATCTACAGAGACATAGGACTAAGGTATTGAGTCTGTGTTAGTGTCCTCCAGTATACCCTATAATGATTTCTGCTTGTGCAGAGAAAGGGTAAAGTTTTAAAATGACTGGAAAGCACAAGGAACACACTGCTGAGAGCAATGTTGTTGCACCAAGAAGAGGTGCAAGGGATCAAGCAAGAATAGAATGAGTGCTTGAGAATCCCCATTAAGACCTGATCAGGATAGAGAATCCTATGATCATGCTCTTGTTGGGCAGATAAGGGCAACAATAATGCATATAAGTGGACTGAATACTAGACTTACAACCTAGGTTATCAATCCTTAATACAAAAAGCTTGAGCTTTAAAAGAGTTCCTGAATGAATTAGTCATGTGGGAACAAGGGAAAATGTGGAAAAGATTAACTTATGGCAAGAAAGTGGACTCTGCCATGAATTTAGACAGATAATAAATCTGTGATGGTAGTGCCCAAGAAGGGGAAATAAGCTGAGAAGTAGGGAATGGTCTCTATAATTCTAGAGACATTTGCCTAATGGTTTTAAAAAGCCAAGTTTTTAGTATTTATAGTGCAATAAATGCCTAGTGTACCAGGGAAGTAGCCACTAAGTAAGTGCAAAGGTCTTAACCTTTCACCTGTAAGATTCTATGGCTTAGTTTTTGCTTCAGTAATAAGACTAGTAAGACCATGATATGAGTACAAGGTATGTTATAAATGTGTACATGTTGAGTACACTAAACCCTTTTTGTTATAAAAAAAAGGGGATTGTTGATTTTGTTTTCCCTATAGGTTGCTATATAGGGAAGAAATGATGAGAACTAGAATTTGAATTCTGTTCAATATTCTTTTAAATACTCTATATTGATATTACCTCTATGAAAGAGGAAGAGGTATAGAAGAGATGCCTGGATAAAATCCAAGAATGTTAAATCTTATGTTATGATAATATGAAAAGCAAGAAATATGATAGCATGTAAGTGCATACTACTTGATCTCAGTACTTGTAAACCCTGATCAGGTATACAACTATTGATGATAAAGTGAGTATGGAAACTCTTAGATTGATATCTTTTTGATTGCCCTGATCAAGCAATCATTCTGAGACAATCTAATGAGTATCATGAAATTGGAAATATGGTACGGATAAATGTATCATATCTTAAGTACAAGAAAGAGGGATCTGATATGAATTCAGATCAGTATGTGTATATGAGGAAGTAAAAGTATGACCCTTATATGATGATAAAGAGAACAAGGGAGGTGATCCCTGTTCAATAAAGTTGTAAATATGATAAAAGAAATATGAGAAAATGATGTGTTTTCAACACATGTGACTGATACCAAGGTAAGAGATTCTGGTATCTGAGAATTATCATATGGTTTAGGTTGGCTACCCGGAATGGTCAACTATGAAATCAGTCTGATTATATAAAATGATATGAACATCATATGTTATGGGTTTATGCTTTGCACAAACATAACAACTAAATATGTCTTTAAGATAAGATCTCAATTGACTCTATGAGAATATTGTGTGAAGGAACTGTGTGCTGATCAAAGTTCTATGATGTCTCCATAACAATGAGGTGTTATGAAGAGACATGATGATATGATGAATGAATAATATCTGTTCCCTTTATCTGGGATTTCGGGGACGAAATCCTTGTTAGGGGTTTATAATTTGTAACATCCCTGACCTGGGTTATGCTTTAACCCTAGGTGTGTTGATCAAGAAAGATGATTATATGATTAATATTATCTTGTGAAAAGTAATTAGGGCTCATGAGAAACTTATGTTTCAATTTTGATCATGTTTGAACAATGTTAAAGCAATGATTGCTTGTTTTGGACTAAAGTGCAAATTACCCAAGTTGAGGGGTTAACTTGCAAATTGCACATGATAAGATGTTCCTCTGATGTTGAGACATCATAAGGATGAATATGATGTAGTAGTATGGTTTCCACAAGCTTTTACACCAAGATTAAGCTTGTAAAGCAATCCTTGTGCATTAAAACCTAGTTTTGGAGTAAAGTGCAATTTACCCAAAATATAGGGTTCAATATGCAAATTACCATTTCAATAAGGTCCTTAATGTTTCTTGGAATCATGTAGAGCAAAGAAAATGAGAGGGGCATCTCATTTGAATTAAGTTGGAGGAGAGAGAATCTTGATATTAAAATAATCAAGATTTAATCTTAAGTGAAACCCTAATTCAATTTAGGGCAAAAATGAATGTATTAATTAAAGGGCCTTCAACCAAAATGTTATTGGTTGATTTTGAATAAGGATGGACGTTATTTTTCCAAGATAAGGAACGAAAATATCTCAAGTAGGTGAAATTCCACTCACCTTATTATAAAGAAAAGTAATATCCACTCACATATGGGATATTAATATAATAAGCATTAAGGTGCTTAATTTGCTTTTCCTTAAATCATGGATAATTGAGAGGAATATGAGGCAATGAAGATAGCCTCGTCCTTAAGGATTTTGAGGGGAATTTGAGGGGGAAGAGGCGGCCATGCTTTTGGAATTAAATGCATTTTAATAAGGCATTTTCTCTCTCATCAATTTCCTTATAAAAGTGTCATTTCCAAGCCCAAACCAAGGCCTTTTTCGGATTTCTTTCTTCCCCTTGCTTGCAAAACCGACCAAGGAGCTATAGAGGAGCAGGGAGCACGTCCCCAACCTGTTGGTAAGATCTTGACCCTTGTTCTTCATGATTTCATGGTGGAAATCGAAAATAAATTATGGATTCCTTCTTATTTCGATCTCCTCTTCAACCCTAGCCAACTTTTACAATCAAAAGCTTGAGGAAGATCCTAGGGGGAGTTTCAAGAGCTTCATCCACCATTAATGGCGTGAGCTTGGAGCTTTGTATCTCAATTGGAGGCAGGTTTTATAACTTTAACCCTTAAATATTGCTATTGCATCAACTCTCTATGCTTTGTTGATTGATTTCTTCAATTTGATACACTTTTGATTTCTTGCTGAAAATCCCATCAAGAACGGTTGCTGTTCTTGGTTGTTCGAAGGAAGGGGATGATGACATCATCCTAGATGCTTATCCAAAGAAAAGTACCAAGCCAAACGGTTTTGATAGCTACTACAAATCATTTTAATTTGATTGGCTATGCGGTTTCAGCAAACCGTTTAAGGGCAAACGGTTTGAAACCGTTTGGGAGAAAACGGTTTCAAGACTGTTTGATATGGTTGACCAAGAGTTTACTGTTTGGGAATTTTGTTCCTAATTATGTAGGCTAATGACCCACCAAATTTGAGGGGTTAACTCCAAAGGAATCGTGAGTTGAAGGCCAATCAATTAGGCAAATCGAATTGAATTAAATGCTGATTTTCAACCTGATCAACTTGACCTGTTTGGGCAAAGGGTTTCAAAACCGTTTGAGTGCATTGACCAAGCGTTGACTGTTTGGGATTCCTGATCCTAATTATGTTGGCTAATAACTCACCAAATTTTAGGGGTTAATTCCCAAGGAATCGTGAGTTGAAGGCTATTCAATTGGGAAAACCCTAATTGCAATTAGTGCTGAAATGCCAATGAGTTAATTTGAGATTTTGGGTTGATTAGCCCAAACGGTTTCAAGACCGTTTGGGGATCATCCAAACGGTCTCAAGACCGTTTGGGGGTCACCCCAAGACCATTTGGAGGTATGGGGTCAAGTATAGTTGATCAATTGAAGGACCAAAGGTACCAATCATATTGCAATTAAGTGTTGATTTGTTGATCAACTCGATAGACCAAACCTTGATGAAATTTCACTAGAATCCAAAGGTTGGATGAGCCAAATGGTCTCAAGACCGTTTGGGGGTCACCCAAGACCGTTTGGAGGTCTAGGGTTGAGTATGGTTAAGCAATTGAAGATCCAATGTCACTAAGTTGAAGTGTAATCAATTGCTGATTTGGTGATCAATCCCATGATCCAAACCTTAATTGGATGGCTTGGATTTGAGTGATTTGATGGTCAAACGGTCTCAAGACCGTTTGGAGGTCATCCAAACGACCTCAAGACCGTTTGGGGTCAGGTCATACCCAATTTGAGTGATGGTTCAATAGTTTCAATGTAACCAATCTTGCATTGATTAGTGTTGATGAATCATTGATTCCAAACCCTAATTCAATTAAACCAAACCCTAATTGATGACCAATTGAGGGTCAATTGAGGGTCAAATCAGTTGGAGGTTGACCTATTAAACTCAATTGAAGTATGAGTATAGGTCCAATTGATGATTGGTTCCATGAATTCAATGATTGAAGGAATCAACATTGAAAACCCTAATTCAATTGGATACCTTAAGTAATGGAGGTCCAATGTGATTGAATCTCTTGAGAATAGAGATGATGAATCATCCATTGATCCAATGATGATTAGTAGTGATAATCAATGAAGGTACAAAGGTTGAAACCATAATAGTACCTAAGTGATTAGTGCCAATTAAGGGATGAACCCTAATTGCTTATAAGAACAATGTCTTAGTACACTATGTTAACCATAGTTGTATATACTTGATTGAAGGGTTGATGTAACCTAATAAAGTTGATAGGATGATGGAAAGGAATTCATACATGAGTATTGATCATGTGATGAATAGAGTATTGTAACATCCCTGACCTGGGTTATAAGCTAACCCTAGGTGTTTTGCATAAATATGTAATTAAATCCTTGTGATTAACTTTGGGCATGTAATTAAGTTTCTCAGAAACATATATTTCAGTTTTTGCTCCTTTTTATATAAAGTTGTAGTATTGTTTTGTAATACAGGGACCTATGTGAAAATTACCCATTTAGAAGGGTTAACTTGCAAATTGCACATGTTGAAATGTTCCTCTGATGTAGAAACATCATGAGAATGATTTTGATAAAGTTTGAGGGATTTCCCAAGCTTGGGCACCAAGGTGCAACTGTGGAAGCAATCCCGGTGCTTGAAACCCTAATTTGGGGTAAAATGCAATTTACCCAAATTAAGGGATGCTATGTGTAAAATATATCATCTAATGTATCTTTTAAGACTCTTGCCATCATTTAGAGAAGAAATGATGAAGAGGTCACCTCAATTGAATAAACAAGTTATGAAATATACCTTGTGATTGAATAATCAGGGTATATGTGCAATATCCCTTTTATGAATGTACCTTAGTAATAGATTGATCTTCCTTGCCCTCTTTTTCTTGACCTTAAGATAAAGTTTGTCCTTAGAATAAAGAGGAAGGGACGAGCAAGTAAAGAAGGAAGGACCTAGTTGCAATTATGGAAAACATATGGACTAATGTTGAAAATCCTACCCCATGTATATAAGCTCTCCTTCCCTTAGTTGCAAGGGAACTTACCCTTCGTTCCCTTACTGTTTCATTTCACCAAGGACGACCAAGTACTGCCTTGGAGCTAAGGAGGACGACCAAGGGAAGCAAGGTAGGTTTGGGACCCTCTTTTTGCCTAAATTCATGGTTAAAACTCGAATTCAAGGTCAATTTCATGGCTAGCTCTCATGGCTCTATCTTTCTAGCCATCTTTTCTTGACCTTCCCTGGAGGTTTTCACTTGGCCAACCTGTGAGAGCTCAAGGACGCCATTAAAGCTTGGATCTCGAAAGCTTGGAGCTCAAGAAGCAAGCTTTAGGCGGGTTTTATAACTCTAAACCCATGCTTTGTTATATACATCTCATTTATGTATGTAAATGATAGTTCTTCTTTTTCCCTACATTCCTTTGCTACTTTGCAAGCAAATCCATGGGAAATCCGTGCTGTTCTTAAGCTAGGAGATGAAGGCGTTATTTCCAAGAAAAATCCACCGCTTTTCACTTTGTTAAACGGTCTCCCCAAATTGCTCTCTCGGTCTTAAGACCGCGAGGTGAGCAAACAGTCTCTAGACCGCGAGAGGGCAAACGGTCTTCAAGACCGTTTAACCCCGTTGACCGAGCATGGACCGTATAAGAAACCTCTTCATAATTATGTGGAATAATCACCCTCAAAAATTGAGAGGTTAACTCCAAATGGATCGGGAGATATGGCCATTTTAATCAACAACTTTAATTGAATTTATCCCTGATTTTCAAACGGTCTGAAATAGCCTTTTTGGGCAAACGGTCTTAAGACCATGTAAGGTCGTTGAACAGGCATTGACCGTATAATATTACTGTTCAAAATAATGTTAATTAACAACCCACTAAATTTGATGAACTAATTCCTATTGAGCTAAGAGTTGAAGGGTGATTCCTAGGGCAAACCCTAATTAAAATCAGTACTGAAATATCAATGATTAATTTAGGGTTTTTGGGGTTGATTGACCTAAACGGTCTCAAGACCGTTTGGGGATCAACCAAACGGTCTCAAGACCGTGAGGGCAATCACCCAAGACCATTTGAAGGTCTGGGGTCAAGAATAGTTGACCAATTGAAGGTACAATTATACCAAATTACATTGCAATTAAGTATGGATATAATCATCAACTCAATTGATCCAACCTTGATGAATTTTCACTAGAATCCAAAATTGGATGGGCAAACGGTCTTAAAACCTTTTGGGACTCATCCAAACGGTCTCAAGACCGCGAGGACAATTACCCAAGACCGTTTGAAGGTCTAGGGTTAGGCTAATTTGATCAATTGAGGACCCAATTACAATAAGTTATCAAATTGATTTAAATACTGATTTTGTGACTCAATCATGTTTCAACCCCTATCAAATCACATTATATTTTGATGAAATCTTGGGAAAACGGTATCAAGACCGTGTGGAGTTCATCCACACGACCTCAAGACCGTTTGGGCCAAGTTTGGGCCCAATTGGAGCTCAATTGAAGGGTTCAACCTTGTGTTGATGCACATTGTTGAGTGTTGATGGTTGAACATTGATAGACCTTATTTGAATCGACTTCAACCCTAATTGGTCAACAATTGAGGGTAAATTGAATGACCAAATGGTTAAACATAACCCTAATTGACTTAATCTATAAGTGGTCATCATGGCTTTGACCTTTAGAGGGCTTCAACATTGGTTGACATAATTGGTTGTAACTTTGAACCTTGTTGATGGCTAAACGGTTTGAGACAATGAGAGGGCTCGCGGTCTCAAGACCGTGAGAGGGCTCGTGGTCTCAAGACCGTGAGAGGGCTCGCGGTCTCAAGACCGAGAGAGGGCTCACGGTCTCAAGACCGAGAGACCTCAAACGGTCTCATGACCGAGAGCCATCAAACGGTCTCAAGACCGAGAGCCATCAAACGACCTCAACCCAACTTGCCCTCTCGGTCTTGAAACCATCATGATTCAATGATGCCTAATCTAAGCTCTAATGATAACCTAGGACATCAAGGGATCAGTTGACTAATGATTGGACCCATGAAGGTGGTCAATGGGGTGAATTACCAAATTACCCTTGAAGGGTCAATTGAGTAAATACCTTGATCAGATTAAACCCTAATTACATGAGAATGATGTTGCTAGCCATGATGACTCTATCCAACTTGATCTAGTCTGATGTTATCAGCAACCACTAGTAGGAAGAGAGAGATAGTACGTTAGAGAGAGAAAGTAAACATAACAGTTAATTTACATCTTTATACACATTCCACAAACATACTCTCTCTCACCCACACCATGTCCCAAAGATCGAGGGGAAAGGACTAAGAGACCTCTAACTAGACTAACTACAAACCTTATATAGACTAGGCGTTAGGATGGAACGATCCTTCTGATTCCTGTTGCTGATGCTGACCTGAAAATGTTTTGAGTAGAGGGATGAGCCTACTCGCTCAGTGAATAACATTTCACTTAGCTATCATTAAACAACTCGTCAGGTTTATAAACTGAAATAAACAAATATACATTTCAAGCAGGGCAGTTCTATTGTCATGACAGATATACAGATAATAATCACATTTCTATGCATCAACAGGTATTTTAGGTAAATGAACAGATATATAAATTTACTGTGATCCTATATGATTACTTATTCATATTATTATTGTGCCCTAATCATATGCAGTGTACTCTGCCTATGAAGATCCGTAGCAAGTTCATGCCACGATCCCACCGTACAAGACTTAGCGACACACCCAGGAAATGCTAAGTCTGACGCCAGCCCTGCTCTGCCATAGGACCATAGGCTCTCCGGCCTACAGGCTCTCCGGCCTACAGGCTCTCCGGCCTCAATGCACTACTTTGAGTGCTCTAGACTCTTCCTCTAACCTGAGTACACAGGCAGAGAGTCTCACGGGGTTACCACCGTGACTCCGCACGGATTAATGTTGAATAACCCCCATTTTCCTCCAGTGCCACCGTGACTCCGCACGCGTTGTTGTTGGACACTGCCTCACTGTCCTCGTGTCTCCATGACTCCGCACGGATAATGTTGCAACACGAGTTTCACCCCTAAGTTGCAGATACCTCTTAGGGGTTCTACGGTGTTAGGGCACCTAGGTCTATTAGCTAATTAACAGATAAACAATTTAACAGGAATATCGCATTACAACTGTATAACATAGAATTTCCTCTTTCTCATCATTCAGATCATGCATTTCAAGTTCCAATGAACTTATCACACTAAAATGTACATACTACACTATTTAAAGGTCATATCAACTGATACTGAAGCAAATAAGCATTTAAAATGAGTTAAATAATGATTTCTAAATGAACTGTCACTCACCCACTTCGGTGTGCTCGTATACACCGAAAAACGTCCACAAACACGTCTAATTCTGCCCTTTACAGCAACGTGCACGCCGTGCACCTAGGCTGCACGCCGTGCACCTTCAGTGCACTTCTGTTCCACTTTTCTGCACCTTTGCACGCCGTGCAATCTAACCTTGCACGCCGTGCAAACTGACTTGCACGCCGTGCAAACTGATTTTGCACGCCGTGCACCTGGGCTGAAACTCGTTCCGCTATCTGTAACTTTGCACGCCGTGCAATCTGACTTTGCACGCCGTGCAACCTGCGCAGAAACGGAAATCCCCTAAATTAGCTTTCTGCAATGTTGCACGCCGTGCAAAACGGATTTGCACGCCGTGCAACCTGCGCAGGGGCGGAAATTGCAGAAATAAAAGAGGAGATTGGGGTCGATTCGGTGGACGATTCTTACCCGAATCACTCCTATAGCTTCGGAATGACCTAGCAAGCAGTTGGCAAGAAGAAAGAACGGAGGGGAAAGCACCGTTCGCTCCCTAGACCATCTCCATGGTCGTCTTCTTCACGGCTGCAGGAGGAAGAAGAAGGTGAAGAAGAAGGAGATGGTGCAGCTGGTTGATTTGGCTGGAGAAGATGAAGAAATCGAAGAAGAACGGAGAAGGAAGGGGCTTGGTTGCCTAGCTTCTCCTCTAGCTTGCTCTCTCTCCCTTTCTCCTTCTCTGTTTTTCCCAAGCGGCAACCGAAGGAAATGAACTATCGTTCATTCCAAAGTCGGTTAATAGAGTTAAAAAGGAAAAACTGAAGGAAAGGATAAGGAAGGGCGCCCAGGGGGCCGGATGCAAATTGCCCAAAAACTTTCTGGAATTACACATAGGTCCCTACACACTAAAAAGCTTATATCTTTTTACTCGTAGGTCGGTTTCGCATGATTTCTTCGGCAACGGATTAAGCACAAACTTGTCCTCAACCTTAGGACAAGAAAACAAGCTAATGATACATTAACACTAGCTCAAAGCTCAAAACACTATTAACAAAAACAGGTACTCATCTCAACATAACTAGCTCGATTATGCACTAACCAAGGTACTTACTGTTAAAACGAAATGTGGGTCATAACAATTTAACTCTTATGACAAAAGTGGGAAATGTATTCCTTATTTTTGTATTACCTTTGTCAGTTAAATTAACCATGCAGGTTCTGATATGAAGGTGATCTTATCCAGGTATGGGTGTTGATGTTATGTTCATTGAAGGCATGTTGTTAGCCTTATGAATAAGAAAAGTAACTTGATGCCTTGTCAAGGGCATCCTATGATGATAAATGGGCTATGAGAGCCATGAATACCATCAAAGTCATGCTTTAGAGATGACTTGTGATGAGTATAATAAGAAATTATGATTGATGAGTTAGGCTTGTTACATTTAGTATTCTTCTTTTATAGCTATTATGCTACTGTTATTGTTTGAAGAACAATGTATGTTGTTAAAGAATACTAAATGTACCTAACTAATCAAGTATAATGTAGAGCCCTGATCATAGATCCATCATTGTCAGAGATCAAGTGATGGTGAAACAGGTTTTCCTCAGGGAACTCCTGGAGCACATACTTTTGAGTATGTGGGGTACATGGATGTGTAGAACCTTACATCCTAGTGTAGGGATGTGATGTAGATGTGTAATCCGTCAATCCTTCACTATATTTCCATGCCGTATCAGTGGTAGGTAAACATGAAACCTCCTGATGACGAAGAAATCACAGATATCCGTATCAGTGGAGATAAACATGAAATCTCCTGATGACGAAGAGAGTATAGAACGCCACTGTGACTCTAGAATAGCGAAGAACCAGTTTACCCTAGTGAGCTATAGTAGTAGAGACACGAGATGTCCTACAAGTGATCCTCTTACTGACTGAGGAAGGTGAAGGTCATGAGAATCCGGCTCTCTTAATGACCTATGTATGATACTGATGTGACTTCTCAGCGATCAGTTGGAGTATGAGTGGTATGCCTCATCTCCACAGGGCATAATGTTGTTTGTAAAACATAATCAACCACGTAGTATACCTGCTAGAGATAACTACGAGTTAGTTGACTGATGATACACTGTGATAGTGCTTATATTTCTTCATGTCTCATAAATGTTGAACTCATGTTATATAGTTGCAACTGTTATTGAATACTTTGAAGGCTGTACTGCTTAAGATAATCTTTGATGTTATAATAAAGCTTCTGGTGGAGAGTTATAACTCTCGTTGGGACAATTATGTAAAATTGTCTCACCCCGTAGACTTCAACTTTTTAGGTGGACGTCGGAGACGAAGGAACCAGCCTACAGGTGACCAGTCTCAACAACAGCAGCACCAGGAGCAGTAGTAGAATCTCAGGTGGAGATTTATCCTGCCATGTGGTGTAGTTAGAGTCAGTCCTATGTGCCCTCTGTACTCTCAGGTCTTGGAGTCTTTTGTATAAGTTCTTGAGATTTTGTATCTTGATGTATATAATTACTCAAGAAGTAATTATCATGAGATGTAAACAGTTTATATGTTGTTATGAAAGAAGCTTTTATGGATTCAAGCTCTTGTCTCGAAAAGTTTTAATTTCCCGTGATTTTTGTCTTCCGCTGTTTATCGAATCGCTTCCTCTAAGTTTTAATCGTGTTTATGTCATGGTTTGGAGATCGGAGCCCACAGGTATGATCCTTAATAAAGAGATCATGTGAACCCCAATTGAGGTTGATTACATGTAAACCCTAATTGAGGGTGATGTCATGAGAAACCCATGTTGGGATGAATAGTAAACCCTAATTTTAGGAAATATGATGAGAAAGCCTAATGAAGGGTGATGTTATATGCAATCCTCACCCTAATGAAGTATGATAGTATGGGAAACCCTAATCCTAATAATGGAATGGTTACTAATATATTGATGGGGGGAATGCCTAAAGTGATTGATTGTGGATATCCTTATAGCAAGTAATGCTTTAACTTGAGATGAGTCCATATTATTAAAGATAGTTGGACCATTCTTATGTGTGACCTATGCACTTCATGGTAAGGGTGATAGGTTAATGTATGAAAGGATTAAGATGGTAAATACCTTAATCCAAGATAAGATGATAACTTAAGGAAGTTGAAAGTGATGAGGAAAGTGATATATCAATATGTGATAAATATCACTTTTAGCATTACATGATTGATATAGTTCAATACCTGCAATAGTTGCACAGGATTAGCATAGTCTAATACCTGGAATAACATCTGCACAGGATTGGTTAAACTCCAATACCTGGAATAATAACACAGGATTGGCTAACTCCCAATACCTGGAATGCACAGGATTGGTTAACTCCCAGTACCTGGAATAATAACACAGGATTGGCTAACTCCCAATACCTGGAATGCACAGGATTGGCTAACTCCCAATACCTGGAATAATAACACAGGATTGGCTAAATCCCAATACCTGGAATAATAATACAGGATTGGCTAACTCCCAATACCTGGAATGCACATGATTGACATAGATCAATACCTGGAATAATAACACAGGATTGGCTAACTCCCAATACCTGGAATGCACATGATTGGTTAACTCCCAATACCTGGAATAATAACACAGGATTGGCTAACTCCCAATACCTGGAATGCACAGGATTGGTTAACTCCCAATACCTGGAATAATAACACAGGATTGGCTAACTCCCAATACCAGGAATGCATAGGATTGACATAGATCAATACCTGGAATAATAACACAGGATTGGCTAACTCCCAATACATGGAATGCACAGGATTGGTTAACTCCCAATACCTGGAATAATAACATAGGATTGGCTAACTCCCAATACCTGGAATGTACATGATTGACATAGATCAATACCTGGAATAATAACACAGGATTGTCTAACTCCCAATACCTGTAATACACAGGATTGGTTAACTCCCAATACCTGGAATAATAACACAGGATTGGCTAAATCCCAATACCTGGAATGCAAAGGATTGACATAGATCAATACCTGGAATAATAACACAGGATTGGCTAACTCCCAATACCTGGAATGCACAGGATTGACATAGATCAATACCTGGAATAATAACACAGGATTGGTAATAACCCAATACCTGGAATGGTTGCACAAGATTGACATAGATCAATACCTGGAATAGTTGCACAGGATTGACATAGATCAATACCTGGAATAGTTTCACAAGATTGACATAGATCAATACCTGGAATGCACAGGATTGACATAGATCAATACCTGGAATAATAACACAGGATTGGCTAACTCCCAATACATGGAATACACAGGATTGGTTAACTCCCAATACCTGGAATAATAACACAGGATTGGCTAACTTCCAATACCTGGAATGCACATGATTGACATAGATCAGTACCTTGAATAATAACACAGGATTGGCTAACTCCCAATACCTGGAATGCACAGGATTGACATAGATCAATACCTGGAATAATAACACAGGATTGGTAATAACCCAATACCTGGAATGGTTGCACAGGATTGACATAGATCAATACCTAGAATAGTTGCACAGGATTGACATAGATCAATACCTGGAATAGTTTCACAAGATTGACATAGATCAATACCTGGAATTGTTGCACATGATTGACATAGATCAATACCTAGAATGGATACACAGGAATAATATAAATCTAATGCTTGTACTAGTTGTACATGATTGGTGTAATCCAATGCCTGGAATACTTATATAGGATTGGTATAGACCAATGCCTGAATAAGACATGATGATGTACACTCTCATGTCCATTATAACCAGAATCTGTTTAGCAGATTGGCTTAGGCCAATAAGTTGAAACAAGAATGTCTCATGGGTGACATATCATGATAATGAGTGTTACAAGACAGATTTGATATGATGGTATAATATGGAGGATAAATGATATACATGTTCTTCCTATTCCTTATTAAGAGAATGCTTTAAACTGCTCATCATCTGCCTAGTTTTATATCCTTAATTGCAATAATAATGTTTTGGCGGAGAGTTATATCTCCCGCTGGGGCAATTTACAATTGTCTCACCCCCGTGGGATCCAACATTTTTAGGTGGACGCGGACAAAGAAGCAGATACTCTTTTGTAGGAAAAGGAAAGCTACAGCCTGGACAACAGTAAGATATCAGGTGGAGATATTGTCTATCAAGTTATGTAGCTAGAAAGTCATATGTGTCGTCTCTGTACTCTCAGGTCCTCAGAGTTTTTAGTTAGTGTTTTAATACATCAATCTAAGGTTTTGGCTTAATGCCCCGAGATTTGTATATTATCTGTATATAATGTTTATAAGGCAGTTGATGATGTAGTCTCTGAAAAGAGATGGTACATGTTATGTACGTTTGAACTAGAATATAAATGTTATACAATGGTTCTTGATAGAAAAGATTTCCTATGTAAGGATGTCTTTGCAAAAAGTTTTAAATTTTTAGTGATTTTCAGTAATCCGCTGGTGATGATCGCTTCCACATGTTTTATTATTGTTAATGACACTTGTTATCTTAATAATGGCGTGTGTCGTTACACTTCTTGTGAGGGTAGTGGACACTTCTAGTGAGGGTCTTGATCCTTCTATGAAACATCTATGCTAGATCTTGTTTCATGCCGTCACGTTTGGATGTATATTGGTGAACCTTGATATGCTTGCTGATAACTAAGATGGTTGCTCACATTTATGTAATTTGATATGATGTTACATCTGCTTACGATCATCTGGAAATACATATAATGCTGAGTAAATAGTAAGCATATAAGCTTCTTTACTTGATGATATGACCTATGTCTATGATTATAGGTTGAGGCATGATTTATAAAGCATATAATCATCAATGTTGCCCTATGTTGATAATATATTTCTCTTGATAACCCATGATAATTGTTCATACTAACCATGCAGGTACAGATGCATAGCCAGGTAAAGGGCTATGAGGTATATATGTTAAGTAACTTTGTTGTGATGATTACTCATGATAATGACATAATATGCATGATGCGCTCTGGTCTGAGGACCTGAGTTTGGCTAAAGTGCCTAAGTTGATGAGAATGCCTTGAGAGGCAGTGACACTATGTGATAAGGGATTTAGATCCCATGGCAATGAGATGATCCTTGAGATGGATCTAGATGATTGGCAAGAGGCCAAGTGATAACGTGTAATGTTGGATCCTTGTGATGGATCAGGATGATGTTGATTACAATAAAAGCATAATATTGAGTTTCATGTTGTTTATTCTTGTTATAACTTGTATGTTATACAACTTGGTTGAATCTTGCAATCCACATAAAAGATACTAACTAATCACAGTGGAATATATCATGTAGTTTGCCCTGGCCATAGATCCATCATCGTCAGGAGCTGGTGATGGTGAAACGGGTTTTCCTGTAGGTTAACCCGGAGTGCATATTGTTGAATATGTGAAGTTTCTCCTAGCCTAAAATAGAGAGGGAATCGAGTGCAATTACGGTTGCAGACTCGGGATATGTATATGAGCATGGTGAACAGGCCCATGGCTCAGGATATGTGATATGGGAGCATGAATGCGTTCATGTCTCAGAGCACGGTGAACAGGCATGTGGCTCAGATATACTAGCGCCGAGACCTGTACCGAGGCGGGCTAGAGGAAGGGTAGCCTATGGAGCTGACCCTGTGGCTAAGGCCACTTAAGCATGAGATTGCGGTCCTGCTTTGGTTCTCGTGCACTGACCATGAGGTGGGAGGTCGTGGAGTCCGGCTCTTCCATTGACCTTGTATGGCACCGGCTTGGGTTTCGCAACCGAAGGTTGGATTTGAGCGGTACAACTCACTTCCTCTGGGCATAATAATATGTAATCCAGCCGTATAGTATTTACTGCTTAAGGCAAAAACACAGAACATTGGTTGAGGCCCTGCTTGTGTAGTTAATCTTATTATACCTTGCAATTACTTATACGTTCCTCATGTTATGTGGTAAGACCTTATAATCTTATCTTGTTAATCATGTTCCATAAAAGAGATATTTGGTGATATGCCTTCCGTACATCTGGTAAGCTTGATGGTATGAATAGCTTAGTTATATAGAGTGCTCTTGTTATACCTCTTATCAGTTACCCGCTATTGCTTTATCTTTATGAGGTTTTGTGGTTTCGGCGGGGAGTTATGTTTCTCGCTGGGACTGTGTGTCTCACCCCGCTGGTTTATAACCTTTTTAGGTGTTCGAGCTAGACGTGGTGGTGGTCGCGGAATTGCAGCCGAGCAGCAAGACGAGCAGTAGAAGGCAAGAGATGGATATGCTGTTGTTTTGGTTATTTTGTAGTAGAGTCTTAGAGTCATCCATGTACTCTCAGGTCCTTGGGAATATTTTGACGTTGTTTCGCGATATATAGTTGTTGATGTTTTGTATATCTTGCTGCTGGCCGGATGTGGGCCGTTATGTATGTATAAACAGGTGATGAACTCATGTGATGGCTAGACAGTTGATCCTCTAAGTTGTGGACACGTGTCAAGATCTTGTATATGTTTATATAACATATTTTCCTTGCAGGATGAGGACCTAAATGTAATAGTTTCTCAGTTATTCCGCTTTCCGCAATTGGTTTTAATTAACCTGTGTTTTTGGTAATTAGTGGTTTATGGTGATTTCCGCACGTTTTCACGTAACACCTCGTTGTCTATGTGATAGTGGAATGTGTTGCCACAAGTGCCTTCTTGTACTTTGCTACAATTAAGTTTCTTGTACCTAGAAAATATGTGAAACATCGTAACAACACACAAGATGTTGTGTACATGGGTAAAATATACATACTATTATGCTTACATATGCCAATACTTTGAGAAAGAAAAGAAAGAGTAAAGAAAATCATCATTTAATGCAAAAATTAGGGAAGCCACTATTTTAGATTAGCCTTTTGATGAGAATGTACTACCAAGTGATGTCAGGACATCATATATATACTTTTATGCTAGGCCCTCCCTGCCTCTTAGGCTATGGGGATCCCCGCCCCCAGGTCTATGAGGATGTGTTATTCATGTATTCAGAAGGAGAGAGAGAGAGAGAGAGTATAAAACACTTAGTAGCTACAAGCCATCCATTTATTATACGTCCTTAGTGATATGCCTGAGATTAATACTACGTGTATATACATACAAGCAATATTCTCAAATAGGAATAAACAATACATCATATATATTTTTTCTCACAAGAAAACTAGTCGCACTTAGATAATTGCACATACTTAATTAATCTGATCTTGCATTCCAAGATAGATATAGTAAAACAATGTAAAAGAATTACCATGTAAAAAGGTTGAGGGTCCTTTGTTATGATGTGTCCATAACATACAAGATTAGGATTTTAGTACTAACTAGGGTTATTATATGTACCCAAATGTTGGATCATGGTTAACATGGTTATGGTATCTTAAATCAAATTATTGGGGTGATCTAGCATGTAGTATATACTTGGCTTAATGCCTTTTATTATTTATAGAGGGAACAAATATTATGATTTTGGAGGTTTTAGGTCATTGTTGATTACATGGTAAGGGTTTCATGAATCAGATAGAGCGTAAATGTCCTATAGGGTTCATGGTTTAGATATCATATTTATACATCATTTTCTATCACTTTAAATCATGAAAAGAAAAATAAACCACCATTTATTCTTTATGCCATTACTTTTTAAATAGAAATCTGACCTAGGACAAGATATTATTTTATTTGGATTTAATGGATTTTTCTAATAAAAGTGATATATAGTTTTGGTATCATATGATAATCCTATCATTTACTATGATTTTCTTAAATTAATTTGGATTTCTTATATTAAGATAATAATAAGAATAAAAGGATAATGAATTACCTTAGTTAATAACAAGATTTGACTAGATTAATGGTCCAAGTTTATCTGAGTGTCTATTGTGCACTTACTGTGGGGATTGAGTTGGACGGATGTAGTTGGTCCAACTTAGACCCAGGTGGCTCACAATGGGGTCTTATTCTCCTCTAGCTCATGAGCAACACATGCATGTGCTAACCTATGTTGTGATCACTCTATTAGCCAACCAAAGGTGGCAACACCTTCAGGGAGACTCTTCGAATCAACGTTGTGTGCTTGTGTGATGCGTCTCCCTCTAGAGCTTCACGTTGCCACGATTGGATGGAGATGTCCCAGAGATAATGGATTGGTGATCAAGGGGAAGCAATGAGATTTAGAGAGTGTTGTGGGGTTCCCTGCCTTGGACAGGGTTGGAAAATGAAAGTGAGAGGCTATGAGTGGGACTTTCTCTTGTAAAATTGTGGGTAGGGAATGACTAAATGTGTGCAACTAATGGGTCTCTCAAATAGGAACTGGTGATGTGAATTGAATTGCCCAAATCTTCACCTCGCTTCGTATATAGGTGTGGAGGAACTGTTATAACCCCAGTTTTCCAAAATATGTAATGAGATTGTGAATCTCCTTTTTAAAGATAAATGAAATCCGTGATTGATGTGATGAGTTGAATTGAATGGATTTTGTGTTTGATAGCTTGTATGTTTTCTAATTGGGCCTTATTGGCCATTGAGCCCAATTGAAGGAGAAAAAGAAAAATATTAAAAGAATACATAAAGAAATAAATGAAAGAAGAACAAAAGGCTAAGGAATGATTTCCCAAAAATATTTTTTCAAGTTAATGGATTCCTTTGGGTTTAAGGAAGTCAGAATTGGGAAATAATGATAAAGGGAATAGAAAAGGTATGGAAAATATGAGAAATTAAATGATAACTTGCAAACCAAGAAAAGGGATTGTACTTTTCAGATAATAACTTCAAATTTTGTAGGATGGAAGATAAAAATATAATCGAGTTTCCCTCAAAATTTGAGTAGGAAAGGAGTTACCATTTGTGAGTTATGAATTTTCCAAGAATACCATTGAAATAGGAATACAATTTGAAATTGTTTCCTTTTATTCAAACGTGGATAATACGGACCGTTGGATCTTAATCCAACGATGATCGGTCATCGTCTTAGTTCTGTTGGGACTAGGAATCTGTGAGAAATAGAGGATTCTTCCTCTCCGGTTTCCTTGAAATCCAGAGAAAGTGGGCGTTTTCTACTAGTCCCAATGGATTCATGAGATGAAATCGCAAAGGATCATCCCTGGTTTGAGTAGGTTTCATCTTCGTTTCAGGAAATCCCCAATTCCAAAGAACCTGACCTCGACCCTATATAAAGGGGAGGGTCATAGAGGGAACCAACATCCCTTTTGTGTAGTTCGATCACTGCGGAACACGAACCCGAGTGGAACGACGTTTCCAATTGAAGAATCCAACCTAACCCACCCCCTCTACGACCAGCAAGTCGGCGGCGACACTCCGGTGACCCGTTGGTGGCGAAGGTCGAGTGGGACCATACGATTGATCGAGGCAATGAGTTCGGGCATCGCCGAAGGAGCTTCGGGGCTTCTCAGTAGCTCCGCAGGTGGCCTGGAGTGTAGGGTCAACTGGTGAGTTGACCGCGGAACCTTGCTCGGTTGAGAGGTAGACGATGATCGGATCGCCGTTGGATCAGGGACCACGGTGGTCTCCATCAAGATCTAATGCTCCAGGGCAGGCAGGAGCAGCTTTGGTTAGGCGCGCGTGACCGGGATCATTGGATCCAAGAAGCGGACCACCGGTCCACAGATCGAGCGACCGAGGATTTTTCCGGTAAATCCCTCTCTAATCAAATAAATCAGAAAAAGGATTATTTTTGCAAAAATGATAGAAATAACTAGGAATCTCGCATGACAAAACTTTTTATATGAAAGTTGTGTAGAAAAATATGAGGAATCTAATAAAAATACTTTGAGAACCTGATTATACTCCGTTTTACAAAAGTACCCTAATTTGCTAATATAGTGTATTAAAAGTTGATGAGAAACCCTAATTGAATGTTAAGAGTGTAATTTGGTGAATCAATAGGTCAAATTGATAAGTTTAACCCTGTTAATGATAAAAATGGTTTGGATATCCGTTTGAATGCAAAGATGCTTAAATTAGAGTTGTAATACCTAAAAGAAGGTTAATTTACATGGAAACCCTAATTTGGGATAAAAGGAGATAAAAATCATATTTATGTGGAATAAGATAATCAGGTGCTTAATAAAGATCCTAAAACTTTTAAGAGAGATACAATGAGAAATTAGGGGTTTTATGTAGTTTTGATAATTTAAGGATGATAATAAGGAAAGAAGAAGTAAAAACCCTAATTTCCAAAGGAACCCTAAAATTGGAATTGAAATCCTAAGTAATGTGATGAAATTGGATAAATATTAATAAAAGGAAAATTGTAGTTCTATTTTAGGATTTCTCTTCCTCATTGCTTGCTTGATTGGGTTCCTCTGCATATTTGATTCTGACTTGAAATCTGCAACCAAAGGTATGTGGTTACGCTTATGAATATCTCGAGATAGATTTCCGAGGTTTTCTGAGATTTTCACCGATGACTTGAAATAAACTGTTGAATGAATTTAGTTCATGCAAACTATAATGTGAATATGACTATCACATAATATATGTGCCTACTAGCTCAGATCTTGGTCCCCTCTGTGTCTTAATGGCTGACCTAGTATATGGCTACCTAGAGGGTAGGTCCATCAGGTCATGGAATGACTTAGTATATGGCTACCTAGAGGGTAGGTCCATCAAGTCACAGTGAGTTAGATATTGGGCTACCTTTGGGTGGTGCCATGCGACTCTACCTTTACAGAGGTATTATATAAGTCCTTACAGGGACAACACAGAGTTGTGGATAGGTATGGATTGAGTAGTTTGGCTTAAAACGTAATCTTGGTTGTTAAATGATTAATTGAATGATTACGTTGTTAACATATTTGCAT
The DNA here is from genome assembly GCA_963693085.1 of Alisma plantago-aquatica. NCBI lineage: Eukaryota > Viridiplantae > Streptophyta > Magnoliopsida > Alismatales > Alismataceae > Alisma > Alisma plantago-aquatica. The sequence continues at coordinate 464,626,569 of OY856414.1, forward strand.
GATTATTGTTTCCCCCACATACCAGCTTCTTGCTGACCGACGTTTTATTTGTCGGCATTTTAGGTACAATGAAAAGAACAAACAGTAAAGTGGCACATGTGGTATTAATTGAGAATTAAAGTGCAAAGGAGGATTAGATAGATTAGTATCTGTATGTGTAGAAGTTTTGAAATCCCAGTTTTAAAAGGTATGCAAAGTTTTTATTTTTACCATATTTCAGTATAGTTGGTATAATTTAATCATTGTTAATGATTATTTGTCGAACCTTTGATCCGGGTTATTGGTTAACGGCTCTAACCTTTCAGTCTCCCTTAATTGGGGGTTACCTGGAAGTGGGTTCGTAACAATTGGTATCAGAGCGTAGGTTCCTCACTTAACCATTAATAATTATTAAATTTTACAAACTCCATAGAACCCAAGGGAGTTATTAGAGGATTATCCGAAAGACAGAGGTGTCTAGAAAAGGATCACGACCGGGGGCTGGCAATATTTTCCTCCGCACCGCTAGTCAGAATACGAGGACTCTCGGATCTGTGTGACTGCTTGACCAAAGTCTTAGGGTATGAATCGAAATAAGATACCTTTAGGACTCTCTCATCTTGTTCATCCCTTCTCAACTCCAATTCTATTAAGGACCTTAAGGATTAGGGTTTCCTCTCTCTTCTCCTCACCCTTTTGAGGTATGGGTAAGGTTGATAAGGATTAAGGAATCCTCCACCAAATTAATAAAAAATCATGTAAATAAGATGTCATGGACATAAGCTTAATAGAGTAAGCGTAAAGGAATAGATACATGCTTAGGTCGTATGACACAAGTTGTCATTGCCCTCATGAGAGACCTGAGGATAGACCTCCTTGGTAGGAGGATGAGTAGAGAGAGTTAGTCTTGGAGGTAGAGACCTCCATTAGAAGTAGAGACCTAGCGCATCCTTTGAGGATGATGTTAACCCTAACCCTAAGGGAAGGTTAGAGAGAGAGATGACATGATGAGTTAGATGTCATGGTTGACCGAGTGTTTGGTTGGTCACACCTTTGGGATGCCATAAGAGGGTAGATGACCTAGTACCTTTGGCGACCCAACCCTGGAGAGGGTCGTGCATGCCATAGCGAAGGATAGCTCCTTCGTGGATGAGGTTAGAGGAGAACTTATAGAACCCTATGGGCTTGTGCAAGTAGGGTATAGCTTGCACCCAGAGTACGTTAGTAGTGCTGATAGTAGGATGAAACCCTGGAAAATGAATCATAATGGATGGCTTATGAAATAAGCATAAGGGGTTATGGATAATCTTGAGTAAACATAAGTTCGAGCATAGGATTCACTCAGGAAGGGACATGCTTATGGGGTTGATCCTTCATGAAGAAAGGACCTCTTATAGAGAGGTTGGTTGTTGGATTAGCTCTGGAGAGAAAGCAGACCCCAGGCAAGAAGTTTGGAAGCCTAAAACCCTGAAATTTGAGGAACGGTGGGAGTTGAGGATGATGCGACCTAGGTGGATGATAGCGGTTGCCGTATGCTTGACCCTTGGAGGCTGACGATGTCTTGGATGCCATGAGAGGAACCAAAACCAAGAGAGAGGATGAGTCTGCTGGTACCTCTGTGCCTATGGTATAGGTGTTTACCTCCTGAGATAGGGAGAAGAGTTTCTTAGATTTGGAGAGGTATAGTAGCAGGATGTGAGGCCTTGTACCTTGTTGGTTGTCCTTAAGGAGGACCCAACTCTAAGTGTTGCTCAAGTTGAAGGATGACAAGGAGTGCATGTCATGCCTTTTACATGCTTGGTTCGTGGTTAAGAGATAGAGCATGCAGTTGGACACCTACAAGTGAACCTAGGGTTCCTAGGCCTAAGAGGGGAAGTGGTATACGTAATGCTCATGATGAGAATTAAGTTGCTATAGTTTTGAGCATGGTACTCCTCATGTATAGAGGAAAAGGGAAACCCCTTAAGTTTAAGGTATGTTTGATGAACCCCTCACGACAAAGTTGGTCTAACGTTGAGGGTGAGAATAAGTGTGACCTAGCATTGTTTGGTAAGTGTCTTCTTATGCCATAATAGCTTGCTAGGATTAAGCATGCTCATGTGGATGTAAACCTTAAGGACGCTTGTGACCTTTGTTATCAAGGTGTAGTTTCCTCCCATCCTAGGAGAGGGACCCTTTGGTAGGGAGTTTACCCATTTGGTTGGTTTTGAGGTAACTTGAGGAGGTTTCATAGGATCTTGAGAAGCTAAGTGAAGAGTACATGGCATGAAAATGAACCTATAGACCCATAGATAGCCATCTCTATGTGCATGTGGATGTGTTACCAATGGAGGTAACTGGTATGGAGCTTGACCAAGGTAGGAAGGTTGCCATGATCCCTGTGAAAGGATGAAAGTCAACCCATGAATGCAGAAAGAGAGATGATGAATGCTTGGGTAAGGTTCTATGTTGGATGATATAATCCTAAGTCTATCCTAGGGTCAGGTAGGGGTAAGACCGATGGAAGTAGGGGTTGCCTAATTCCCTAGTTGCACAAGACTATAGGGTCGGGAGGTAACAACTATCATTATCTGAGGGCCATGGGTTAGGAGATTGATCACCTTCATGAACTCATGGGACCCAAAGGGCAGATGTGTAGGGCACTCTCTGATGCATGAGGGAAGAGGGATGACCCCAAAAGTGTCGGCACCCTATAAACCTAGAGGTGATGACTAAGGATTGTGTTTGGACCAGATAGGTTCGAGACCAGTTTTCCATGGAAGTAACTTTGATATCGAGATGATTGTGATGAAGAGACATAAGTTGCACGTTTCAACCTAGATTTGAAGGTGTACTGGAAAGGTGGGATCTACCGTCTCTACTCTTGGAACAGGAAGAACTATGTATTTGGGCTGCAGCCAAATGCTTATTTCCTATTATTATGGGAGTGAGAGATAGGACAATACGCATGCCATACACCAAGGATAAAAGATGATGTGATTTGGAACGTTGCCATGAGATATGGGGACAGAGAAGATAACATACCCTGGTGAAGTGAATGATACATGGATGGTTTGCAAACGCTAAAGAGAAATAAGGTAGTCATCTTATAAGGATGTTTTTAGCATGAGCTATGAGTTACATCAGGTTGAGTTTGAAAACCAAAGGAATAAGCTCAGAATGTTCTTGATGAAGATGGACTTAGGGCTAAGATGAGATAATAAGTGGCATATAGGAAGGTGTATGTCATCAATGTTACCTAATACCTAAGAATGTGAAGTGGTAATGGATGCTCTGGCTGAGATATAACTGCCTAGTTTGGCTAGAAGAGGTTGTTAGGCTAACCCTAAGTTTGGAAAGGAGGTGTGTTTAGATAACACTCAAATGTAACAAGATATGTTGAAAAGTTAATGGTTGTTTGGTTAGCCAGCCCAGGCCTTGATGCAATGAAAGGGTGGTTGTAGGACCTCAAATGCACTTCTGTGGAAAGGAAGGTGATGAAACTCCGACTAGGGTGGTTTAGGGTTTCTAAGGAATCAAGCTTGGGGAATCATGACATACAGGAGATCATGGGTTTAAGATCACCATACACCATGGTACTACTGAGATGATGAGTGGTAGGAGTACCATGGATGCTGGAGATGAGGTTGCATGTGATATGTTTCCATGCATGACAAAAGGTGAAGGATGAACATCGGTAACCCAGTGCATTGATATAGAGGATAAAGAGTTCCTGAGAGGGAATGAGAGTTCATCACTATGGATGTTGTGATAAGTCTCCTCTAGACCAAGGAAGGTCAAGATGCAATGTGGGTTATGGTAGATCGCTTTACCTAGATGATGTAAGAAAGAAAGAGTTCTGTCAAGGGATCGATTTGGTTGAACTACCCACGAGAGAGATGGTTCAATATCACCATGATGCGAGTTCAAAAGTTCTTGAGTTTGACCTAAAGGTTCACTTCCATAAGGTGGAAGTAGGTACATGAAGAACTCGATGTTAGTACAGTTTATCACCCCTAACTAGTGGTTAGTATGATCCAGACTAAAGGGTCTGATGAGAGCATATGTGCTCATTCGAGGTGATAGCTAGAGACAATTCTTGTCCTATGCAAGATGTGAAGTTAACCACCATAGCCAATATCGGGATTCAAAGAAGCTCTATAAGAGAGGTTGTGTCGGTCACCACTTCAGTAAGGTGATGTTGGTGAAGGACCACGTGATGGTTAGAAAAGGGACCACAATGTGTGTAGATGAAGTCGCTTTGATCGCGCAATGGCTGAAAGGAGCCTAGAGACGATAAGAGTCGTGAGCAGATGCAAAGTAGACTGACATGCAGTTCACTGTGGGAGAATATGTGACATGAAAATCTGACCCCTCTAAGTTATAGCTAAGAGAGCTGAGTCCCCGATACATGGGTCCATTTGAGATGGATTGGTGGAGAAGGTTATGGATAACCTTACCCCTCAGGATAAAGAAAGGTGTGATGAGTTCCAAATGTCCAATTTAGAGCACTATATGAGGTACCCAAACCATGAGCTAAACAATGAACCTAGTGAGCCCCAAGGGAGGCTGAAATGACCAGAGTCACTTGTGCAGTTTATAGACGCCAGGATGAAAGAACTCAGAGAAAAGAATATGTGATGATAAAGGTTCTTTGGAAGTGCCATGGGTAAGGTAAAGCCACATAGGGGTCGTTGATGGACATGGAAAAGTCTTATCCTGAATTGTTTGTGTTGTTTGATTGAATTTTGAGGACAAAATTCCAATAAGGAGGGGAGGATGTTATAACCCCAGTTTTCCAAAATATGTAATGAGATTGTGAATCTCCTTTTTAAAGATAAATGAAATCCGTGATTGATGTGATGAGTTGAATTTAATGGATTTTGTGTTTGATAGCTTGTATGTTTTCTAATTGGGCCTTATTGGCCATTGAGCCCAATTGAAGGAGAAAAAGAAAAATATTAAAAGAATACATAAACAAATAAATGAAATAAGAACAAAAGGCTAAGGAATGATTTCCCAAAAATAGATTTTTGAGTTAATGGATTCCTTTGGGTTTAAGGAACTCAGAATTGGGAAATAATGATAAAGGGAATAGAAAAGGTATGGGAAATATGAGAAATTAAATGATAACTTGCAAACCAATAAAAGGGATCACACTTTTAAGATAATAACTTCAAATTTTGTAGGATGGAAGATAAAAATATAATTGAGTTTCCCTCAAAATTTGAGTAGGAAAGGAGTTACTGTTTGTGAGTTATGATTTTTCCAAGAATACCATTGAAATAGGAATACAATTTGAAATTGTTTCCTTTTATTCAAACATGGATAATATGGACCGTTGGATCTTAATACAAAGATGATTGGTCATCGTCTTAGTTCTGCTGGGACTAGGAATCTGTGGGAAATAGAGGATTCTTCCTCTCCGATTTCCTTGAAATCCAGAGAAAGTGGGCATTTTCTACTAGTCCCAATGGATTCAGGAGATGAAATCGCAAAGGATCATCCCTGGTTTGAGTAGGTTTCATCTTCGTTTCGGGAAATCCCCAATTCCAAAGAACCTGACCTCGGCCCTATATAAAGGGGAGGGTCATAGAGGGAACCAACATCCCTTTTGTGCAATTCGATCGCTGCGGAACACGAAGCCGAGTGGAACGACGTTTCCAATTGAAGAATCCAACCTGGCCCACCCCCTCTACGACCAGCAAGTCGGCGGTGACACTCCGGTGACCCGTTGGTGGCGAAGGTTGAGTGGGAGCATATGATTGATCGAGGCAATGAGTTCGGGCATCGCCGAAAGAGCTTCGGGGCTTCTCAGTAGCTCCGCAGGTGGCCTGGAGTGCAGGGTCAAATGGTGAGTTGACCGCGGAACCTTGCTCGGTTAAGAGGTAGACGACGATCGGATCGCCGTTGGATCAGGGACCACGGTGGTCTCCATCAAGATCTAATGCTCCAGGGCAGGAGCAGCTTTGGTTAGGCACACACGACCGGGATCGTTGGATCCAAGAAGCGGACCACCAGTCCACAGATCGAGCGACCGATGATTTTTCCGGTAAATCCCTCTCTAATCAAATAAATCAGAAAAAAGATTATTTTTGCAAAAATGATAGAAATAACTAGGAATCTCGTATGACAAAACTTTTTATATGAAAGTTGTGTATAAAAATATGAGGAATCTAATAAAAATACTTTGAGAACCTGATTCTACTCCGTTTTGCAAAAGTACCCTAATTTGCTAATATAGTGTATTAAAAGTTGATGAGAAACCCTAATTGAATGTTAAGAGTGTAATTTGGTGAATCAATAGGTCAAATTGATAAGTTTAACCCTGTTAATGATAAAAGTGGTTTGACTATCCGTTTGAATGCAAAGATGCTTAAATTAGAGTTGTAATACCTAAAAGAAGGTTAATTTACATGGAAACCCTAATTTGGGATAAAAGGAGATAAAAATCATATTTATGTGGAATAAGATAATCAGGTTCTTAATAAAGATCCTAAAACTTTTAAGAGAGATACAATGAGAAATTAGGGGTTTTATGTAGTTTTGATAATTTAAGGATGATAATAAGGAAAGAAGAAGTAAAAACCCTAATTTCCAAAGGAACCCTAAAATTGGAATTGAAATCCTAAGTAATGTGATGAAATTGGATAAATATTAATAAAAGGAAAATTGTAGTTCTATTTTAGGATTTCTCTTCCTCATTGCTTGCTTGATTGGGTTCCTCTGCATATTTAATTCTGTCTTGAAATCTGCAACCAAAGGTATGTGGTTACGCTTATGAATATCTCGAGATAGATTTCCGAGGTTTTCCGAGATTTTCACCGATGACTTGAAATAAACTATTGAATGAATTTAGTTCATGCAAACTATAATGTGAATATGACTATCACATAATATATGTGCCTACTAGCTCAGATCATGATCCCCTCTGTGTCTTCATGGCTGACCTAGTATATGGCTACCTAGAGGGTAGGTCCATCAGGTCGCGGAATGACTTAGTATATGGCTACCTAGAGGGTAGGTCCATAAAGTCATAGTGAGTTAGATATTGGGATACCTTTGGGTGGTGCCATGCGACTCTACCTTTACAGAGGTATTATATAAGTCCTTACAGGGACAACACAGAGTTGTGGATAGGTATGGATTGAGTAGTTTGGCTTAAAACGTAATCTTGGTTGTTAAATAATTAATTGAATGATTACGTTGTTAACGTATTTGCATGATTATTGTTTCCCCCACATACCAGCTTCTTGTTGACCGATGTTTTGTTTGTCGGCGTTTTAGGTACAATGAAAAGAACAAACAGTAAAGTGGCACATGTGGTATTAATTGAGAATTAAAGTGCAAAGGAGGATTAGATAGATTAGTATATGTATGGGTAGAAGTTTTGAAATCCCAGTTTTAAAAGGTATGCAAAGTTTTTATTTTTACCATAGTTCAGTATAGTTGGTATAATTTAATAATTGTTAATGATTATTTGTCGAACCTTTGATCCGGGTTATTGGTTAACGGCTATGACCTTTCGGTCTCCCTTAATTGGGGGTTACCGGAAGGTGGGGTCGTAACAGGAATGAAAGTTGGTTCACCCATATTGAAGGGAGAGGGGATATGTATGGTTGGTTGTTGAGGTTGTTTTCAGGAGAGGGGAAGAAATTTCCCTTTAGAATCGTGGGACGTGTGTTGGTGTGGGCTCTAGATGTGGTTGCGGGTGGCTGGAGCCGTTGGTAGACAAAGCTGAGTCTTTTAGGAGGTTGAAGACGAAGTCATTCCCATTAGATATGTGTTGGATGGCATGATATAGGGGATAAAAATTGTCATACGTGCCCAAGACATGTGACACATAATGTGTCATGGCCTTAATAATAAATCCCCCTGATTTTAGTATAACTCATCAAATTATATAAATAATATCCATAAAATAAATTGTGTGTAAATTTTAATTGATGCATCCAATGATTATGAAACTTTGGGTGAAGCTTTATAATTTTATTATCTAAATATGGTAAAAAATTTGGAGTAAAATTCGATTGTATCATGACTAGGGTCTCTATAGTTAAAAAATTTATTGTCACCTTCACCAAGTAGTTAGGGTTTCATTTATCTAAAAAAGGATGCATCAACAAAAGTCACAACTTTAAATATGAACAACTAAGAGTATGGAGAACATGGTTTAGGAACTTATAATGATATTGAAATATTCTTTAAAGACATAAAGTATTTATGAAAAACTCACTTCATCACATTCTTCCCTCCTTTTAGGAATTTTTGCCCTCAAAGTTTAAGCAGCTAAAAGAGGTGCAAGTATTTGTGCTTGACATTGGAGTTGAGCTCGCATATAGTGTCACTCTGATCATGGTAGTTCTAGAGAAATTTCAATGCACTGGCTACTATGAAGCCCCTTTGTCATAGTATCAAGAATTTTGACTCAGGAGTCAGCATAAGATAGATCATCTTTTAGCTCTAGTGGTTCATGGTTCAGAATATGACTAGGGTCTTTGACATAAAGCTTCATATTAGATACATGAAACACATTATGAGTTGCACTATAGTGAGGAGGACAAGCCATATGGTAATCACATTCACCGATCCTTTCCATGATTTCACAAGGTCTCATGAAGTGAGGGTTGGGATTTGATTCATTCCTGACCAAGGATCGAATATGCCTGATCTTTAGAAAAATATGACGCCTTCTTTAAAATATTGTTCCTACCAGTGAGCATCTACATAAGACTTCTTGTTGCCTAACCCACTTCATTTTTTTCCTTATCAATGCAACCTTGTCAGTGTAGATTTGCATATCCTAATATTTTATTAACATGTGTTCCGTAGCATAATCCTGGTGTAGGTGGATATCTACATGGTCTGCCATACAAATTCATATGGAGGCATCTCAATACTTTCTTAATAGCTATTGTTATATGAAAACTCATCTAAAGGCAAATAGTGGTCCACAAGCCTTCCCAATCAAGGATACAAGCACACAAAAGATCCTCTAGAATATGCATTGTACACTCTAACTGCCCATCGATCTACCAGCAATATGTTGTGTTGATGTTCAATTTTGTACCCAGTTCTTCTTGGACCTATTTCTACAACTTGGATGTGGACTTTGATCCCTCTTTAAAAATAATAGACTCTACAACTCCATGCATGCATACAATCTCCCATAAATACATGTCGGAAAGCTTAGGAATTTTTGCCATTGTCTTCACAGGTAGGAAGTGAGCTGGTTTTTGAGACAATCCACTATAACCCTTGCAATATCGTATCCTTTCATGGTCCCAAGTGAACTCGTCAGAAAGGCCATGGTGATGTGTTCCCATTTCCATTCTTAGACTTCTAAGGTTTGTATTAGACCACCTAGCCTCAGGTGGTTCACCTTAATTCTCTGGAATATAACACATTTGGACACAAAATCAACAATGTCATGCTACATACTCCTTCACCAGAATAGTCATTGCAGGTCCTTGTACATTTTGGTAGTGTCAGGATGAACCATGTACTTTGGCCCATGTGCCTCACTGAGAATTTTAGTCTTCACATCATACCTGTTAGGAACTCACATTCAAATCTCATAAGGGATACCACCGTTCAGATCCATTAACAAGTGTGTTTGAGGTTTAGGCAAGAGAGAGGAGAGTTCTTCGAGACCGAAATAGCCTTTTATGCCTCAAGTATCTAAGACTATAACCCATGGATGATAGAAATATTGTTGAAATGCATATGATCATGCATGAACTATTGCTTCCAATCCACCAACTCCTCCATGTTCTTCCACTCAGGAATATATAAAGATGCACAGACTACCCTTTTCCTAATAAGGGTGTCAATGATTACATTTGACTTACCCAAGTGGTAGGCAATAGTGAAATCACAATCATTTAAATACTTGAGCCATTAACATTGATGCATGTTCATGTCCTTCTATATTAGGTTCTACTTCAAGATTTTACAGTCAATCAAGATGTCAAAGGTTGACCTATTCATGTAGTGCCTCCAATTTTTTTGAGAGCGCATATCATTGCAGCCAATTCCAAATTGTGAGTTGGATAATTAGGTTCATTTGGTTTTAGCTACCTAGATGCTGCCACTACCTTCTTATCCTGCTACAAAACACAGACTAACCCGTTCCTCAAAGGGTCAGTGAAAACCATAAATCCTTCATTACCAAAGGGTTAAGTCAGAACAGGTACTGATGTCGACTTCTGTTTTAGCTCCTGAAAAGTGGACTCACAAACAGTTGATTGTATAAAATGCTCATCCTTCTGAGTGAGCTTAGTGAGAGGAAGTGTAACTTTAGAGAAATTGGGATGAAGAAACTATAATATCCAGCTAATCCTAAGAAACTCTAGATTTTAAAGGGATTCTGGGGAGGTTTCCAATCAAGAACAACTAACACTTCTGCAAAACCAACTTATATACTACCCCCAACATGACATGACCACGGGACATAATTTCATCAATAAAAAATTCACATTTAGATAGTTTCCCATTGAATTTCATAATTTGAAGGACTTCTGGGACTGCCCTCGGGTGTTCATAATGTTTCTCAATAGAGTCAAAATGGATCGAAGTATCGTCGATGAGCACGCCCACAAACTCATCAACATAGAATTGGAAGACATTGTTCATAGAATTCATGAATATGAATATGTGTTGGTTAAATCGAATGACATCGACACAAATTGCAATATCCATAACAAATTCGAAATTCATTCTTGGAAACATCACTATCTTTGACTTTAAGTTGATGATATCTAGAACGTTGGTCAATTTTGGAGAAGACTTTGGTAGTACAAATTTGATTAAAAAGGTCATCAATGTAGGGAAAAGGGTACTTTTTTTTAATAGTAGCTTGGTTCAATACGAGGTAGTCAATACACATGCACATAAAACCTTCTTTCTTCTTTACGAAGATAACACGAGCAACCCAAGGGGAAACACTAGGATAGATGAAACCCTTATCTAGAAGTTTCTACAATTATTTCATCAACTCCAAAATCTTAACAGGATCCATTCTATATGGGGCCCTATAAATCAGAGTGGTTCCACGAAGAATATCTATGGAGAACTCAATTTCTCAATCAGGATGTAGCCTAGAAATCTCTTCCAGGCATGTGTCAAGCAAATCACATACCACCTCCAAACTTTTTATGAGTTTGGTACTAGGTCTGATATCTAAGACTAATGCAAGGAAGACTTTGTAGCCTTTAGAGATTAGCTTTTGATATCACAATAGAACACTCTTCCCATATGGATCACTTCGTGATTAGAATTAGGTGGGGACATGACTACCCTCTTATCCCTATAGTCAGTATGTGCATAATACTTGTACAACCAATCCATACTAAGTATGATATCAGAGTCTGCCATAGATAAGAGAACAATTTCAAAGGACATGTCACGATTTTTGAATTTTATTAGAAAGATAGTAGTTTTCAGTAAGGTAAAGAATATTTGGCACTAGGAGTTGCCACATCAAGAATATATTCCAGATTTTTTATATGTAAATATAGCATACATGCCAAATTTTGCAATATGAATATATTTGTAGACCCAGATCAAATAATAATTTAACGTGATCATCATTAAGAAGTACAATGCCTGAATGAAATAGTTATCATGAATAGTTTAAGGCATGAGGCAGGATACTTATACTAAATGAAATGATTCAAGGTTACCTTCAGTCAGTTGATTTGGGTTTTCCTTAGCCTCTTCAGCATTTGCAACAAATACTCTTGAATTGCGATTGTATTAACATGATCCTTATGACCAAATATTTACAAAATTGCAACAAAAAATATAAACAAATCTTTTTACAATTGTACTGTACATCAGAGTTGCAGAAGCTTTACATAAGAACACAAAATTAAGAATAGATATTGATTTCTTTCTACTCTACAACAAGAGACAACTCTTGCACATCTCTTCTAGGTCTTCTTTGATCACCTCTCTATGATATCCCATAGAGAACAAAACTACACATGGACCTCAAGAAGAGAAACATAGGTCAAATGACTGGTACAAAACAAAAATTTGGAAAGCAAAACAATATGAACCTATCAATAAAGGATTTTCATGACAAAATACAAAGAGTTAAATAATGTAGGAAAGTAGCAAATGGTAATAATGAGTTTTCAATTTCAAAAGGATTCAATATCTAATTTTGAGACTACTAATTCAAATTTTCAAATAGAAAGCACATATATAGTATACGCACACAAGGACTCGTTTGTAATTTTAAAAAATAATGAAGAAAATTATATCCAACCCCTCCGTAGGGCTTTCTTATATAGTATAGATTACTCTCCTTGAACAATATATAATTTTTAAAATAAAAAACAAAAGTAAGTGTACACACACATGGATCTATTTGTGATTTCAAAAAATAATGGAGAAAATTATATTCACCACCCTCAACGTCCTTTCTTATATGGTATAGACATGTTGTACATATTTGTTGCATTTTACTTTTTTGAAAGTTTAACTCTTCTTACAATTGTACTATACATCAGAGTTGCAGAAGCTTTACATAAGAACACAAAATTAAGAATAGGTATTGATTTCTTTCTACTCTACAATAAGAGACAACTCTTGCACATCTCTTCTAGGTCTTCTTTAATCACCTCTCTATGATATCCCAGAGATAACAAAACTACACATGGACCTCAAGAAGAGAAACATAGGTCAGTCAAATGACTGGTACAAAATAAACATTTGGAAAGCAAAACAATATGAACATATCAATAAAGGATTTTCATGACAAAATACAAAGAGTTAAATAATGTAGGAAAGTAGCAAATGGTAATAATGAGTTTTCAAATTCAACAGGATTCAATATTTAATTTTGAGACTAGTAATTCAAAATTTCAAATAGAAAGCACATATATAGCATACACACACAAGGACTCGTTTATAATTTTAAAAAATAATGGAGAAAATTATATCCAACCCCTCCGCAAGGCTTTCTTATGTAGTATAGATTACTCTCCTTGAACAATATATAATTTTTAAAATAAAAAACAAAAGTAAATGTACACACACAGATCTATTTGTGATTTCAAAAAATAATGGAGAAAATTATATTCACCACCCTCAACGTCCTTTCTTATATGGTATAGATATGTTGTACATATTTGTTGCATCTTACTTTTTTGAAAGTTTAACTTATAAATTGTTCATTGTTGTCTATTAAAGCACCCATGCTTAGTAGGGGTTTATGCCTAGTCACAATTGATTTTATGTTTTTGTTACAACCCCAAATTTTGGGTTCATGGGTTGAGGAATTTATTTTCTCATAATGAATATAAATGAACAAATAATGGATAAATGCATGGATTTCATTTACAATAGCCTTGTTGTTTGATTTGTGGGCTTTGTTGGCTATTGGGCCCAATAACAAGGATATTCAATTAATTAATGAATAACTGAGAATTGAGATAAGAAAGGTGTGGAAACCTCTAGAAGGCAAATCCAAAGAGGATTTCGTGCCTCTTAGATTCCTTGGGTTCCAAGGAGTCCAAAGTTGCAAAGAAAAGGCAATAAGAAAAGAAAATATCAATTAAGTATTTCCTTGTTAATAAAGAAAATTGAAAACATTGATGAAATAGGGAAAACATGTGAAAAGAAGTATTTTTGAGTTATCCTTAGTGGGATTTCGTATCCCAATGTTTCCTAATAATAAAAGGAATGCTAATGAGGAAAATAAGAGAGAAATAAAGAGAAATCAACAAAGAGGAAATATTTTAAAAAGAAATAGGCAAGATAATGGGAATAATGCATATTGATGCATTTAATGATAATGAGTGTTCCTTAAATAAAGAATTTCGAATTCTTTGAGTTTTATTGGGATTCAAGAAGTCCCAATCAAGGAAGAGGAAAGAGAAAATAGCAATAAAAGAAAATAAGAATATAATGAGAGTACATTATTAATAAATCCCATGTTATTATTAAAAGGAGGATATTTTCTATTAAAAGGGAAACTAAATTTCGTGACCAATAGTTTAAAAAGGCAAGTTTAAAGAGAATTAGAAAATGGATGTTCGTATTTCTAATATCCATATAATTGAGAATATCCAAAGATAAAGGAGAGAGAGAGGTCTACTTCCTAATAAAGGATTTGGTTTCCTATTAAGAAAGGGACTTGTTCCCTCTTAGACAGGCATGTTAGGGCGAGGATTCCTCCCCTATAAAAGGGGTAGGCCCTTTGGGACGAGTTCCAGAGATATTCCGCATCTCCCACTCTCTTTCCCCCATCTTCTTATTGTTCTTCATCGTGCAACCCTAACCATGAGGGTATGGACCTATCCCGGAGTGATGAGAAGTGGTTGATGGCCTGAGTTAAGGTGGGAAGACTCCACGACCCTCTAGAGCTAAGCGGTTGCTAACCTAACGCTCCTGCCATCGCACAACTAGTGCAGTAGGTCTGCAACGTGCAGCTATCGCAGCAGCAATGAAGGGACGAGTTTCGCCTAGAAACGCGCGTGTGGGCTGCAAGCTACGGACGCCCCGCGTGCGCCGAGGTGCGTCGGAGGTAGGGCACCCACCTGCGGTGGTTCCCGAGTCTCCAGAGAGGAGAGGTAGACCGCGGGAGGACGGCCAGCGGCGGCCGCAGCCGAAGGTTCGAGGTAGAAGACGACTAAATAGCTTTGGACGACTCTGCCCTTTGCGGGCTGAATAAACAGCGACTTAAGCAAGGGGCAAAAGAGTCTTTTCGTCATGTTTTTATAAGTGTCCAGCGACGTTGCATGGAGCCAAGCGACGTGGCGCTCTGTGATTGGCCCGAAGAAGGTAATTTTACAAAATTCATAACTCTTAATTGGTAGCTCCGATGAGAACATATGATACATGAATTTTGCTCACAAAAATGAGAGGAATCCATTAAAAATATAGTTGAATCTTAATTCTGATTGCAATTCGAAAAGTAGTACAAGTTATTAACTTTAATGTAATGATGATTAAGAAACCCTATTTTGATGTGTTTAATGTGATTAGGAGGGTTTAATTGATGAATAAAGTTGATATTAGCCTGTTAATGATAAAAAAGGGACATTAGGTACAAAAAGGATGAACTTTGCATATAATTAGATTAATTTTGAGTTTCTTGTGCATGAATAATAATCTAATGGGCCTTGAAACCCTAATGTTAGTGGATGAGTTTATTAATGGCTTTAATTGACAAATTTGATGATTGGAGTTGAAATATGTGGAATCTAAACTATTAGAGTACAAAAGTCCTTAATTCTGGATAAAAACCCTAAAAGTAGTAATTAGGGATTTCTCAGGAATAAAAGGGTAAAATTATGATAAAATGAATTCATATGCGACTTAGATCATAATGGGCTATGAATTGATGATAAATGCTTATAATAATTTTGCCATGAAGTAAAAAGGATTAAAATAGTAGCTTTAATGAAAAGAGTCTTGATGGACTTAATTGATAGATAATGGTGTTGTTAATCTGAAAATAAGATTAAATGTTGTTAAAGCATAACCTTAACATCTTGTGTGACCACTAGATGAATAATTGGGGTTTATGAGTAATTAGGGTTTAAATAATAAAATATGAAAGAGAAACCCTAATTGCAACGGAAACCCTAAAAGGGGACTAGAAACCCTAGGAAGCGAGCTAGATTTAATAGATCTTAATGACATGAGTAATAATAGGAAATTGTATAAATGTTTCAGGATCTTATTGAATGCTTGCTTGCTTGGATTCTTATTTGCATGGATATTTCTATTAAAATCATCAGATCAGGTATGTGGTTACGCTTACGAATAACCGCATTAGTTTTCCGCATGTTTGCCGGATGGTTAATCGCATTGACTGCAATTAAACTGTTTGGATGTTCATACTCGCAAATTATAAAGTCACTATGACTATCACCTTAATAATAGAAGTATGGATTCTCGCACCTACATGCCACCCTGATGGATGATGCCAAAGGTCAGGCCCAGATGGGTAGACCAATGGACACCTTGAGTGGTGACCCCAGGCACTAAGAAGGTGGCCTATGTTATTGCATGACTAGTGGGCACCATGAGTGGTGACCCCCAGGCACCAAGCTCGGGATTGAGAAGGTGGCCTTAAGTCATTGGCAAAAGGGCACCCTAAGGTGGGTATGCCAGGGTTAGGGCAAAAGCGGTGGAGGATGTCATATTGAAAAGTGTAAATAGGATTGTTAAATAATTTGATTGTGATTATTAAATTGTTAGTCATATGTGCAAACTTTTGGTTAACCCCACATACCAGTATATTTCGATATACTGACCGACGTTTTGTTTGTCGGCGTTTTAGGTACAAATGAAAAGAACAAACAGTAAAGTGGCATATGTGGAATTCAATGAGAAGTAACGTACACAGGAGGATTAGTTAGAGTAACATCTTCATGGATAGAAGTTTAGAAATCCCATCTTTTAAAAAGGTAAACAAAGTTTTATTTTATACCAGTTTTAGCTTTAGTTGGTAAAGTTTATTTAATTATTATTGATTATTTGTCGAACCTTTGATCCTGTTAATTGAATAACGGCTCTGACCTTCGGGTCTCCCTTAATTGGGGGTTACCGGGAGACGGGGTCGTTACAATTGGTATCAGAGCATAGGTTCCTCATCTAATCTTTAATAATTATTAAATTTTACAAATTCCGTAGAACCCAAGGGAGTTATTAGAGGATTATCCGAAAGACTGAGGTGTCTAGAAAAGGATCACGACCGGGGGCTGGCAATATTTTCCTCCGCACCGCTAGTCGGAATACGAGGACTCCCGGATCCGTGTGACTGCCTGGCCAAAGTCTTAGGGTATGAATCGAAATAAGATACCTTTTAGGACTCTCTTATCTCGTTCATCCTTTCTCAACTCAAATTCTGTTAAGGACCTTAAGGATTAGGGTTTTCTCTCTTTCCCTCACCCTCTTGAGGTATGGGTAAGGTTGATAAGGATTAAGGAATCCTCCAGCAAATTAATAAAAAGCATGTAAATAAGATGTCATGGACATAAGCTTAATAGAGTAAGCGTAAAGGAATAGATACATGCTTAGGTCGCATGACATGAGTTGTTATTGCCCTCAGGAGAGACCTGAGGATGGACCTCCTTGGTAGGAGGATGAGTAGAGAGAGTCAGTCGTGGAGGTAGAGACCTCCACTCAAGGTAGAAACCTAGCACATCCTTTGAGGATGATGGTAACCCTAACCCTAAGTGAAGGTTAGAGATAGAGATGACATGATGAGTTAGACCGAGTGTGTGGTTGGACATGCCTTGGGATCGTCATATGGGCCATGAGAGGTTGGATCACCTAGTACCTTTGGCGACCCAACCCTGGAGAGGGTCGTGCATGTTTGGGCGAAGGGTAACTCCTTCATGGATGAGGTTAGAGAAGAGCCTATAGGGCTGTCACCATAGGATATAACTTGTACCCAGAGTGCGTCAGCAATGGTGACATTAAACGAAACCCTAGTCAAGAGATCATGAGGGATGACTTATGAGATAAGCATAGGGGGTTATGGATAACCTTGGGTAAACATAAGTTTGAAGCATAGGTTTTCCCCATGTGGAGGTATGCTAGTGAAGCTTGATCCTTCATGGAGAAAGGACCTCAAGCAGTATGGCTGGATGTGGAGTTAGCTTTAGAGAGAGAAAGAAGGACTCAAGAAAGAGGATTGGAAGCTTAGGTTCCGAGACATAGGGAACAGTGGATAATCGAGGATGATGCGACCTAAGTGGATGATAGTGGTTGCCTTATGTTTGACCCCTGAAGGCTGATGATGTCTTGGTTGCCTTTAGAGGGACCAAACCTTAGAGGGAGGATGACGCTTCTAGTACCTATGGTTTAAGTGAGTACCTACTGGATGAGATAAAGAGTGCTTTAGACCCTGAGGAGGTTTAAGTAACCAGTTGTGAAGCTTTATACCTAGTTGGTTGTCTAGGAAGAGGAATCAACTCTGAAGTGTTGCTTAAGTAGAAAGATCATGGAAAGTACATGACATATCTTGAACATGCTTGATTCATGGTTAAGAGTTTGAACATGCAGTTGGATACCCAAAAGTGAACATAGGGTTCCTAGGCCTAAGAGGGGAAGTAGTGTACCCAATGCTCATGTTAAGATTTGAGTCTCTATAGTTTCAAGCATGGTACTCTTAATGTGTAGAGGTAAAGGAAAACCCCTTCAGGTAAGGGTATGTTTGATGAACCCCTCACGAATAAGTTGATCTGAGGATGAGGAAAGAGAATGAGTGTGATCTAGCATGGTTTTGTAGGTACGCTTGTGTCTTAGTAGTTGTTGGTTTTAGCATGCTCATACGGGTGTAAACCCTAAGGGTGGTTGTGACCTTGCTGTCATGGGTTGTAGTTTCCTCCCATCCTGGGAGAGGACCCTTGGTAGGGTGTGTACCAGTTCTGTCGGTTTTGAGGTGACCTGAAGAGGTCTCATAGGATCTTGAGAAGATAAGTGAAGAGTACATGGTATGAAAATGAACCTATAGGCCCATAGATAACCATCTCTAAGTGCATGTGGATGAGTTACCATGGAGGTAACCAGTATGGGGCCTGACCAAGGTAGGCAGGTTGCCATGACCCCTATGAAGGGATGAAAGTCAGTCATGAATGCAGAAAGAGGTGATGAAAGCTTGGGTAAGGTTCTAAGTCAGACATGTACTATAAGATAATCCCAAGTCTATCCTAGGGTCAGGTAGGGATAAGACCGATGAAAGACGGAGTTGCCTAATTCCCTAATTGCGCATGACCATAGGGTCGGGAGGTAACAGCTATCATTGTCTGAGGGCCATGGGTTAGGAGATTGATCACCTTCATTAACTCATGTGACCCAAAGGGCAAGCGAGTAGGGCACTCTCTGGTGCATATGGGAAGAGGGATGACCCCAAAAGTGCCGGCACCCTACAGACCTAGAGGATATGACCAAGGATTGTGTGTAAACCCAAGAAGGTTCGAGGCCAGTTTTCCATGAAAGTAACTTTGATATAATGATGATTGCGATATAGAGACATGAGTTGCACGTTTCAACGGAGGTGTACTGGCGAGGTGGGCTGTACCATCCCTACTCTTGGAATAGGAAGAACTCTGTATTTGGACGGCCGCCAAATGCTTATTTCTTCTTGTTATGAGAGTGAGAGATAGGACAGTATGCATGCCACACACCAAGGACAAAGATGTTGTAAGTTGGAACGTTGCTATAAGGAATAATGATAGAGATGTGGAAGGAATGATACATGGATGGTTCGCAAACACTATGAGAGGTAGTGTAGCTAGCTTATGAGGATGTTTTATCAGGAACTATCTGGAATTTGCAGATTAACCAAGGACGAGTTCGATCACAGTGAGTAGGAGCTTAGAGTTTCTTGATGAAGACAAACTTAGAGTTTGAGATGAGATGATAAGTATAATACATGGAAGAGTATGTCTTCAACATTGCTTAATATCGAAGGATGTGATGTGGTAATGGATGCTCTGGTGGAAATAGAGCTGTCTAGATTGGCTAGAAGGGAGTTGTTAGGCTAACCCTACGTTTGGAGAGAAGATGTGTTTTGGCTAACACTCAGATATGAGGAGATAGGTTGAACAAGTTAATGGTTGTTTAGTTAGCCAGTTAGTCCTTGATGTAGTGAAAGGATGGTGTTGGAACCTCAAATTCACTTCTTTGGAAAAGAAAGTGACGAAACCCTGATTAAAGTGGTTTAGGGTTTCTGAGGCATCAATACATGAGGACATGATATACCTTGGTACTACAAAGATAGTAAGTGATGGTAGCATTTCAGATGCATAAAACAAAGTTGCATGTAGCATGTGGCCATGCAAGCCAGGAGGTGAAGGACGAACACCATTAACCCAGTGCATGGATGTAAAGTATAAAGAGTTCCCGAGAAGGAATGAGAGTTCATCATTATGGATGTTGTGAGTCTCTCCTAGACCAAAAAGGTCAAGATACAATATGGGTTATGGTAGATCACCTTACCTAGATGACATGAGAAAGGAAGAGTTCTGTCAAGGGACAGATCTGGTTGAACTGCATATGAGATGAGATGGTTCAACTACACCATGATGCGAATTCAAAGGTTCTTGATGTGACCTAAAGGTTCACTTCCATAAGGTGGAAGTAGATACATGAAGAGCTCAGTGGTTGTACAGTTTATCACCCCATACTAATGGACAGTATGATCCGGACTAGTGGGTCTGATGAGAGCATGTGTGCTCATTTAGGGTGATACATAGAGACATTTCCTAAGATGTGATGTTAACCACCATGGCCTTTATCGGGATGCAAGATGTTCCATAAGGAGGTAGTGTCGGTCACCACTTCATTATGAAGATGTTGGTGAAGGAGGCCTCGCGAAGGTCATAAAAGAACCCCAGGGGTGTGCAGATGACGTCGCTTTGATCGTGCAATGGCTGAGAGAAAGCCCAGTGGTGACATGAGTCACGAGCTGATACAAAGCAGACTGACATGCAATTCACTGTGGAGGAATAATGTGAAAATCCGACCCCTCTAAGCTACAGCTAAGAGAGCTGAATCCCCGATATAGGAATCCATTTGAGATGGATTGGTGGAGATGGTTGTGTATTCTTACCCCTCAGGATAACATGATGTATAATGTGTTACATGAGTCCGATCTAGAGCACGATGTGAGGTACCCAAGCCATGTGTTGAGCCTTGAACCTATTCAGCTTTTGAAAGGCTGAAATGTCCTGAGTCACCTATGAGGGTACGATATACCAAGGTAAGAAAGAACTCAGATGGAAGAATATGAGATGATGAAGGTTCTTGGAAAGCACCATGGTTAGGGTATAGCCACATGGTAGCCTTGATGGACATAAGAAGGGATGATCCTGTTTGTTTGCTTGCTTGCTGGAATTTTGAGGACAAAATTCTTATAAGAGGGGAAGGATGTTACAACCCCAAATTTTGGGTTCATGGGTTGAGGAATTTATTTTCTCATAATGAATATAAATGAACAAATAATGGATAAATGCATGGATTTCATTTACAATAGCCTTGTTGTTTGATTTGTGGGCTTTGTTGGCTATTGGGCCCAATAACAAGGATATTCAATTAATTAATGAATAACTGAGAATTGAGATAAGAAAGGTGTGGAAACCTCTAGAAGGCAAATCCAAAGAGGATTTCGTGCCTCTTAGATTCCTTGGGTTCCAAGGAGTCCAAAGTTGCAAAGAAAAGGCAATAAGAAAAGAAAATATCAATTAAGTATTTCCTTGTTAATAAAGAAAATTGAAAACATTGATGAAATAGGGAAAACATGTGAAAAGAAGTATTTTTGAGTTATCCTTAGTGGGATTTCGTATCCCAATGTTTCCTAATAATAAAAGGAATGCTAATGAGGAAAATAAGAGAGAAATAAAGAGAAATCAACAAAGAGGAAATATTTTAAAAAGAAATAGGCAAGATAATGGGAATAATGCATATTGATGCATTTAATGATAATGAGTGTTCCTTAAATAAAGAATTTCGAATTCTTTGAGTTTTATTGGGATTCAAGAAGTCCCAATCAAGGAAGAGGAAAGAGAAAATAGCAATAAAAGAAAATAAGAATATAATGAGAGTACATTATTAATAAATCCCATGTTATTATTAAAAGGAGGATATTTTCTATTAAAAGGGAAACTAAATTTCGTGACCAATAGTTTAAAAAGGCAAGTTTAAAGAGAATTAGAAAATGGATGTTCGTATTTCTAATATCCATATAATTGAGAATATCCAAAGATAAAGGAGAGAGAGAGGTCTACTTCCTAATAAAGGATTTGGTTTCCTATTAAGAAAGGGACTTGTTCCCTCTTAGACAGGCATGTTAGGGCGAGGATTCCTCCCCTATAAAAGGGGTAGGCCCTTTGGGACGAGTTCCAGAGATATTCCGCATCTCCCACTCTCTTTCCCCCATCTTCTTATTGTTCTTCATCGTGCAACCCTAACCATGAGGGTATGGACCTATCCCGGAGTGATGAGAAGTGGTTGATGGCCTGAGTTAAGGTGGGAAGACTCCACGACCCTCTAGAGCTAAGCGGTTGCTAACCTAACGCTCCTGCCATCGCACAACTAGTGCAGTAGGTCTGCAACGTGCAGCTATCGCAGCAGCAATGAAGGGACGAGTTTCGCCTAGAAACGCGCGTGTGGGCTGCAAGCTGCGGACGCCCCGCGTGCGCCGAGGTGCGTCGGAGGTAGGGCACCCACCTGCGGTGGTTCCCGAGTCTCCAGAGAGGAGAGGTAGACCGCGGGAGGACGGCCAGCGGCGGCCGCAGCCGAAGGTTCGAGGTAGAAGACGACTAAATAGCTTTGGACGACTCTGCCCTTTGCGGGCTGAATAAACAACGACTTAAGCAAGGGGCAAAAGAGTCTTTTCGTCATGTTTTTATAAGTGTCCAGCGACGTTGCATGGAGCCAAGCGACGTGGCGCTCTGTGATTGGCCCGAAGAAGGTAATTTTACAAAATTCATAACTCTTAATTGGTAGCTCCGATGAGAACATATGATACATGAATTTTGCTCACAAAAACGAGAGGAATCCATTAAAAATATAGTTGAATCTTAATTCTGATTGCAATTCGAAAAGTAGTACAAGTTATTAACTTTAATGTAATGATGATTAAGAAACCCTATTTTGATGTGTTTAATGTGATTAGGAGGGTTTAATTGATGAATAAAGTTGATATTAGCCTGTTAATGATAAAAAGGGACATTAGGTACAAAAAGGATGAACTTTGCATATAATTAGATTAATTTTGAGTTTCTTGTGCATGAATAATAATCTAATGGGCCTTGAAACCCTAATGTTAGTGGATGAGTTTATTAATGGCTTTAATTGACAAATTTGATGATTGGAGTTGAAATATGTGGAATCTAAACTATTAGAGTACAAAAGTCCTTAATTCTGGATAAAAACCCTAAAAGTAGTAATTAGGGATTTCTCAGGAATAAAAGGGTAAAATTATGATAAAATGAATTCATATGCGACTTAGATCATAATGGGCTATGAATTGATGATAAATGCTTATAATAATTTTGCCATGAAGTAAAAAGGATTAAAATAGTAGCTTTAATGAAAAGAGTCTTGATGGACTTAATTGATAGATAATGGTGTTGTTAATCTGAAAATAAGATTAAATGTTGTTAAAGCATAACCTTAACATCTTGTGTGACCACTAGATGAATAATTGGGGTTTATGAGTAATTAGGGTTTAAATAATAAAATATGAAAGAGAAACCCTAATTGTAACGGAAACCCTAAAAGGGGACTAGAAACCCTAGGAAGCGAGCTAGATTTAATAGATCTTAATGACATGAGTAATAATAGGAAATTGTATAAATGTTTCAGGATCTTATTGAATGCTTGCTTGCTTGGATTCTTATTTGCATGGATATTTCTATTAAAATCATCAGATCAGGTATGTGGTTACGCTTACGAATAACCGCATTAGTTTTCCGCATGTTTGCCGGATGGTTAATCGCATTGACTGCAATTAAACTGTTTGGATGTTCATACTCGCAAATTATAAAGTCACTATGACTATCACCTTAATAATAGAAGTATGGATTCTCGCACCTACATGCCACCCTGATGGATGATGCCAAAGGTCAGGCCCAGATGGGTAGACCAATGGACACCTTGAGTGGTGACCCCAGGCACTAAGAAGGTGGCCTATGTTATTGCATGACTAGTGGGCACCATGAGTGGTGACCCCCAGGCACCAAGCTCGGGATTGAGAAGGTGGCCTTAAGTCATTGGCAAAAGGGCACCCTAAGGTGGGTATGCCAGGGTTAGGGCAAAAGCGGTGGAGGATGTCATATTGAAAAGTGTAAATAGGATTGTTAAATAATTTGATTGTGATTATTAAATTGTTAGTCATATGTGCAAACTTTTGGTTAACCCCACATACCAGTATATTTCGATATACTGACCGACGTTTTGTTTGTCGGCGTTTTAGGTACAAATGAAAAGAACAAACAGTAAAGTGGCATATGTGGAATTCAATGAGAAGTAACGTACACAGGAGGATTAGTTAGAGTAACATCTTCATGGATAGAAGTTTAGAAATCCCATCTTTTAAAAAGGTAAACAAAGTTTTATTTTATACCAGTTTTAGCTTTAGTTGGTAAAGTTTATTTAATTATTATTGATTATTTGTCGAACCTTTGATCCTGTTAATTGAATAACGGCTCTGACCTTCGGGTCTCCCTTAATTGGGGGTTACCGGGAGACGGGGTCGTTACGGTTTTCCTATTCATGTAGTGGGTTGAAGTTACGTTCAACATGACAAACCCTAACTGCAGCGGAAGCCCTTCTATCAAAATGAACATCCACCCCATATCCCGGATTCAGTTCTGGAACCTTCCCTGGCCCGCAACACGGCTACGTAGCCTCTACTATAAAGCTCCGAAGTCCGTAGTTGGGAGTGCTCCGGTTGCTCAAAAGCCCCGTTTAAACCCCTAACTCCCTCCCACATTCCTCCAAGGGTTTGGTTCGTTCGGCAGGCGTGGACTGTTTGTCAACAATGCTTGGTGCTTCAAGGAGGTCGATTTCAGCTGCCGCACGAGGGGCCGGCGTGCGGTATCGATGCCTGACTCCCTCCGTTTCTGCAGCAGTGAGCACGGTTGAGAAGGTATATTCTGCATCTCCGTCTTACCTTCTTTTTATACCGCTGTTTGTTCTGAGTTTCATCACAAATATGAACTCTGCTTCTTAGGTATTTGATTGTTCATTGAAAATGGTCGGTCGATAGACGAAATCTGGATGGACTCATTTTTATCTCTTTGTCCTGAATCTATCCAAGATATATCTATTGGTAGCTTGCCTATTTCGAACCACGGACACCAACAAATAATTGCAATCACTGTTCACTAATTTTAAACTGTTAAATCTGCTTGTTTCATCATTCGTAGATTCTTTTGGTGCTTCCGCTACCATTTTGTGTTTTGTGCAGCTAAATTCGTTTTACCTTTTTTTTTTGACTCTGGATTTGTCTGCAAATGAATAAATATCTTGGTGTACTGAATTTATGTGGTTGTTTTAATCTTTTGCATTTAGCAAAAGTGCTATAGGTATTCGATTTTGTGGTGTATAAGAAGGCTCCTTCCTCAAAGAAGGAATACGTAAAAATTGTGTATTTATGATGCCAGGTCTGACATCTCTCTTGACTGTTATATAAAACAAGTCTTGCCGTCTTCTCCGGTTTAGTTTGCTGTCTTTTAATTGTTA
Source organism: Alisma plantago-aquatica (assembly GCA_963693085.1). Classification (NCBI taxonomy): domain Eukaryota; kingdom Viridiplantae; phylum Streptophyta; class Magnoliopsida; order Alismatales; family Alismataceae; genus Alisma; species Alisma plantago-aquatica. The sequence goes on from OY856414.1 coordinate 464,651,745, forward strand.
CTTTATCTCTCTATCAACTTACTAAGGATAGATTTTGGATGTCAAATGGATGTGATTTTCATACCATACCTGCATTGAGCAAGTTTTTGATATCCGAAGACCGACTCAGAAAAGTCTATGGGTCTCCCATTCAACTGCCAACGAGCGTCCCACTTTGAAAACTGTAGTGTCCACACGATTCAGAAATTTCCTTGCATCCTTTGGTGCATATGTCACATAAATGCAATATCAAAGAAATTAAGCAAGAAACATAGACAATCATTTTATAAAACTGAGAAGTTTCTAAAAGTCCAATCAACAATAGAAAGAAGGTAAGGAAAATGTGTCAAAAGAAGTTTAACCTGGGACCAAAAGTAGAAGTAGCACCAATAAGGAGTCTATGAGCAATTTGCGGCCTTCAACTAATTCCAAGTCAGCAAGGAGGGTGTGAGCTAGGGTTGGCAACATTGAGGGAATAACGCCTTACACAATCCATTTCAAGGTTTAGGGTATATTTTTACCAACTTGTTGCTCACTGACCCAATCATCCTTTTGACAGTCATCTACGTATTGAACTGTACATACCTACACTAAAATCCAGCCTGTTAGGTAGGCATGGAAGACTAAAGGGAGAACTCCTCATAGGACCTTTTTATACCTTGAGGCACATTATCAGGGGTAGTAATCAAGGGCAAGCGCAATGCATCACTCATATATAACACAATAATAACTAAGAAATCCCATGATAGTTCAATTCTAATAGGAACACAAAATGACACCTCCCATTTAGCACCATGGTTTAATCAACATTGCATCACATGCATGTGGGAACCTATGTCGGTATGTATAATGTTAACCACAAAGTATGTAATTCTCCATGGCCCCACAAACTTGTGGAGGCTCAATGTAGACATGGTAGATAAGCCAAGGGCAGTAACAATAGTTCCTCAAACTTTACATGCCTCTATGTTGAGACTTGAGCACCCCTGTTGTATACATGAAATTATTCGCTAAGAGGATTTGATCTTCAACCTCTGTACTGCATGCTATATGTAGTGCAATGTTCTCGTATAGATCAAATCTTCTTGGGAGCATCAGAGGCAGTTAATGACTTTTTTGTCCTATCACTATACTAATCACATACATGAGAGTTTACCATTGCATGTTGTGGAGGCTCAGTGTAGGTATGGTAGATAAACCAAGGGCAGTAACAATAGTTCCTCAAACATTACATGCCACTGTGTTGAGACTTGAGCCCCCCTGTTGTATACTTGAAATTATTCGCTAAAAGGATTTAATCTTCAACCTCTGTATTGCATGCTATATGTAGTGCAGTGTTCTCGTATAGATAAGATCTTCTTGGGAGCATAAGAGGTAGTTCAATGACTCTTTTGTCCTATTGCTTTTATATACTAATCATAGACATGAGAGTTTATTTACCATTGCATGTTCCTATCCATAAAAGTATCGCTACCTTTAGATTTGTGTATCATGGGAGCATAAGAGGTAGTTCAATGACTCTTTTGTCCTATTGCTTTTATATACTAATCATAGACATGAGGGTTTATTTACCATTGCATGTTCCTATCCATAAAAGTATCACTTCCTTCAGATTTGTGTATCATGTGTAGTGATGGTAAATATTCCAACGTGCCATATTGAGTTTCAGGCTAGTGGTTAGATGTAAAATATGTACATTGTCTACTAACAAGCAAAGGATGTCAGCTTGTAGTGTTTTTATTATGTCACGATAAGCAAATAGTTATCAGGGTAGGCTTTGAAGGTGTCCAAGTCTGGGCTAGGTGGCATAGGTGTAAGCAAATGTCCATAATGTTTTCCTATTAGATGATTTATAGGAGACTTTTATATGGAACAACCTCCTGGCTATGCTGCTTAAGGGACTCATTCTGGGAAATCATGTCTAGTAGAAAGAGTGTCTATGACCTTAAGCAAAATTTTGGGGTTTGGTTTGATAGATTTTCTTTTCTTGTAAGCGACTTGGCTTTTCTCAAACACCGTGTGATAGTTTTGTCTTTGTCAAGACTTCTTGGGCAATAGTAGTCATTCTTATTGTTTATGCGGAGCATGGAATAAAATTGATCGAATAGTGAAGTTGCGATCAAAATCTAATTTTTTGGGCTACTAGATATCAAAATACACATACATATTGTCTTTGTGCAATTTCGTGGATTTAGCAAAATTAGGGGGGGACCTCTTACCAAAAAGTTCTATTGGGGCGTTCACATTGTGCAATCAACATGAAATACAACTTGCATTTTATGAAACAATGTTGCATGGGCTTGCTGCTACTAAAGTTTGTGTATTTTGTCAATTTTTGTTGAATTTCTTGCTTTCACAGGTTATTTCTCTTGATTCTGAGGTATGTTTTCTCTATTCTGCATCTCTGCACCTCCTATTCTTACCTTCTTCTATATAGATCTAAAGAAGTACTTCGAATTAACAAAGTTCGAAATGCTATTCTTTTCAAAATCACATGATCTACAAACAAAACTTTGTGGATCTACAAAATAATGATATGAAATATGTCGATCTACAATTATTTAACAATTCTAACACATGTATTCTGTATTTTATACAAAAATCCATGATTTGTAATTTTGTTGCTTTGTTTTATATATGGTATTCTTTTCAAAATCACATGATCTACAAACAAAACTTTGTGGATCTACAAAATAATGATATGAAATATGTCGATCTACAATTATTTAACAATTCTAACACATGTATTCTGTATTTTATACAAAAATCCATGATTTGTAATTTTGTTGCTTTGTTTTATATATGGTAAGTTGTAATTTGCAAGTTTGTAACTTGTAAGCTTTAAGTTCAAGTTGTTATTTCTAAGTTTGTAATAGGCTCAACATTTTGGTTCCTTTGTGCACTCATAAAGACATGGAGACTCACCTCAACCTCAACATATAAATTTATCTTTAATTTAGTGTCTTTATGCCAATATATCGTGTTTGCAAAAGTTCACAAGTCACAACTTAATTCCTTTTTTTCACCTTCAAATTTGACATCAAAATTCCTATCAAAACATTTCTATTTTCTTCACTTACACATGCATGTCGATCCAATATGTAATATTATTGCATAGATAAGTGTATTTGGCTTTATTATTGTTTAGGCAAATTTCATTATTTGATTTGATCATTTTGCATCAAATTCACCAGGTATCTAAATGACAAAATTTTGTTTTTAGGCCATCAATAATGGTGTTGAAATTAACATAATTCCTTAATTTCACCTTTGAGTTGACATTGTAATCCCTGTGGAAACATTTATGCTTCCTTCACTTATACATGTAGGACATTCCCCATGGATATGCAATATGTAATATTATTCCATGGGCAAGTGTATCTTGGGTGTTTAGATTGTTTTAGTAAATTCCACAATTTAATTCTTTCACTTTAGCTTTGAATCCACCAGGAATGTATGATAAAATTTCTACATTTGAGCCATACTTGATGGCCTAATGGGACATATTAATTCTTAATGTGGAGTCGTTATATTTGGCGATATAGAAAGAAAGAAGCACCATCTAAATCACTTTATTATTAAAGATCTAGGGAAATGCAAGTATTTTGTGGAATTGAGGTTGCCCATATTACAATGGGTTTATGCTCATCTCAACTAAAATACACTTCAGATTTGCTTTATTGAAATTGGTATGCTTGGGCGCAAACTAGCTTGTACTCTATGGACTAGACTCATAATCTTTGTTCTATTATTTGGTTATTGGTATCTTGCCATGTCTGCCCTTCCAATGTACCTAGAAACAGGGCAAGTACTTTCGTCGCCATGGGCTAAGCTTATTGAGGTGGATTATTGTAATATATGATATGAGTGGGAAAAACTCCTCGTAGGTTTTTCTTATTGATAGGAGGCATGCACCCTTTCCTATAAATAGGATAAGGGGGAAGCATACAAACACAAGACAAAACCCTAATGGTCCAAGACACACTTGGGCTCATATTATAAATAGACTAAAGCAACTTAAGTAAATAGACACAACTTAAGTAAATAGACTCTTAACACTCCCTCTCAAGTTGGAGCATGGGAGAATCCCAAGTCAGCTTGCAAAGAGACATATAGACAAACTAAACAGAATAAAAAGATAACCAAACCCATACAAGAATTTCTCCCCCTCAATGTTATAATAAATCAATCAAGCACTCAAATACTCCCCCCTAAAGCAGATACTCCAAAGTAGCAGATATCTAGGTAGGCATAGAGGCTTCTTGATCATCATAATGGCACCTGGAGCAGAAGAAAAAATAGCGGACAGGCACCAAGATCTTCATCATAGTCATTGACATAACTAGAGCGTGCTGGATCACAAGTCCTAGAGAGTGCTAGGTCACAAGAAGAAACAATAGTTAACGTGCAAACAAAGTACGAACAAACCAAAGAATGTTGGATCACAGTAGCAGAAAGTCAACATGCACATAAAGCATGGACAAGTAGAGAGCTAACGCGCGTAAAGCACGGACAAGTTAGAGAGTGTTGGCACACTGAAGCAAAAGTCGACGATGTTGGCGGATAGAAAACCACTGTGCAAAGTAGCAAACAAATAATATGCAATGTAGACGAAGCTCTATGTAAAGTAAGCAACTATCACAATAGCAGACGTTAAAGTCTAGAGAGTGATGGTTCACAAAGTCTAGAGAGTGCTCGTTCATAATAAAAAGTCAAAGTGCAAACATAGCACGGACAACAGATAGTGCAAAAACACAAAACAACAAGTAAAATGTGCTAATCATAGCAAAAGTAGCAAGAATGACGTCCCGATATGTAACTTCATTGCAACAGTCGAGGTAGATGATGAATAATCAATTATAGCAGCAGAAAGCTCCATATAGCAGCAACACTAATATGAACAGTCCACATAACAATATAAGGGTCCACATAGACGAAAAGGAACACCACATAGTAGCAGAAGGATCCATATAGTATATGTAGCACGAAGATCCATAGCACAACAATAAAGGTGGCATGAAGATGCATAGAATAACAATAAAAGTGGCATGAAGATCCATATAGCAGCATAACTAAATACTTCTTCTCCTTTCTTCATCTCTCCTCCATCTCATCTCTTCCCTCTACTCTTCATCCTCTATTCTCCCCTTCACGCTGACCACGGAAAGAATGAAGTGTGGTTGGAGGGGAGAGTAAAAAGCAATGGTAGAGGTAGGGTTGTATAAGCAGATATGTGGAGGAGGTAACCGATAATCTATGAAGCACGGATACTCCAAAATAGATGCCGTACCCGTATCCGATACGTATCGGATACCAATACTCCATGGATACTCCTGGATAGGGTTGTATAAGCAGATATGTGGAGGAGGTAACCGATAATCTATGAAGCACGGATACTCCAAAATAGATGCCGTACCCGTATCCGATACGTATCGGATACCAATACTCCATGGATACTCCTGGATATGTATCAGATACTCCTAATCCGTATCCATCGTATCCAAGCCGTATCCAGACGATAAAAACTAGAAAAAAATCTGGGCATGACATTTCTTGATTAGCATTTGACACCAACTCATGTCTCAACCCTCTCTGCTAAGTAGTAGCTTGCTGCAAGGCTGTCACAGTTGCTTCCTTTATGTAGTTCAAGGTTAGTCACCATTCCTCTTGCTAAATGCCAATCTTCCTTCTTCTCTTTATTGTATGTACCTCCTCTGTTTTTTGGGATTTCACTTTTTAAAGAACTTCCGAGCATCGATACTCCAAAATAGGTGTCCTACCAATACTGAATGCATATTTGATACTAAAACTTCCGAGATACTCTCTAATACATACCAAATACTTCTTAAGTCGTATTCCTTTTTTTATTAGCAGGATATGACCTCAATGCAGCAAGGATACAACCAACCCATTTAGCAACCAAGAGAGCACCCCACTCATGTGATCCCTCAAAACCCCAAAACCATGTGATTTCCAACTCTAGACTCCCCCTATTGTATTGTGATTTGAGAATGAAATTGGTATTTTCTGTTAAAATTTTAAAATAAACATTTGAAAAACTATTGTATCCATGTACTTATATCTTATATTTTTGAAAATTGCCGTATCCTGTAATGTACCTGTATCCATTCTGTATCTATATCCACGCTTTATAGTAGCTAGCCATACATGACATAAGATAGTTTGGTATCACAGATAACTCAATTTACAACACAACATTACATGATACATGAAATGTGAAAGGTTTAGAATATGATATTATCATGTCTTTTTGTAACTTCTGTCTTACATTAATATGAATGAAAGACCCCATTTTAAATCATTGTTTGATATTATGGTATTGGCTTCCATTTTCTTTAGAAATATTGTGATTTTTGAATGAAATTTGACTGGCTTCATCTTTTTTTAAGATAAATATATTGGTTATGTTTAAAAATATTAAAAATAAATATTAAAAAATTGTCGTATCCATGACATACTTGTATCCTATATTTTTGAAAATTGTGGTATCCCCGTACTCGTACCCGTATCGGATACGTATCCGTATCTGTGCTTCCTAGCCGATAATGCGAGTCAAAGTGCAACATGACCCGATTACAAAGATCCGAATAGAAAAATAAATGAATTGTTTTACGACTTGAAAAGTCCGCCCCCAACAAAATTTTTGGACAAGGGCAAAAATCGTAGGATCACTAGGTTCAATATGTATATGGGGGTGGAACAAGTATTGAGGAGGTAGGCAAAAGGTAAGTAGGGCTAAAAGATTGGGGGGTGTAAAAAAATATCTACACGAGCATTTGGTAAACATCTTTACTAAGACACTTCATGGATTATTTCTTCAAGATCTATGCTTCAAGCTTTGCATGCTTGATATCTATGCTCTTGCTTGATGGGTAGTATTACATGTATAGTTTTGGTTGTCTACAATACTTAGCTGTTTTAATATTTTGTTTCTTAGTCTATGTAAGCCCACATTGTCGAGTTGGGTATGGCCTGTTGACCCTCTTCATTTAAATAATTAGATACTCCTCTATATGCTAATTTATAACTATTTTGATCTTCACAGTTACACGGTGCCATATGTCATATACCCTGTGGTCTTTAGCAAATGATACTTTTTACTGACGGCGAAATCATTGCCAAGCATGTCATGATCTAATGTATGCATAGTTAAAGATAAATATCCTTGAATGCAAATGATTCAATAGAGGCTCGTGTACTCTACGAGTGTGGTTTTGGCACATTTATGGTTGGCTATTTCTTTCTTGATTATCTTCTTGGGTGAGCCGTCTACTTAGAACCAACCACTAGCATATCTGAACAATACTAGCGTGGTGCAAGCTTAATACTTAAATTATGGTTTACTTTCATTTTTTATACTGAGACAAACATACTTCTATCATATTGCAATTTTTACATTTCGTATCTGATCTAGCACAACTATTGTTGGAGATAGATATCCTTAAATGAAAATAACTTCATCTAACAGCCTTATATCCTCTAGGAATTTGGATCTGGTCATATTTTTGAGTAGTGAGTTCCTTTAGAGTTATCTCTTTCGATGAACCTTGTTTGCTTAAGACCAATTGCTAATATGCATAAACCATGCATGGTGCAAGTTCAATGCTTTCATATCAAGGCTTCAAATTATTATCTTGTCTAGCATAAATGACCTTTGCTATTTGTCACTTCACATTTTGCTATAAATAGTGAACGTCGATCGTGTTAATTGAACTTATTTTTCATTTTAGATGCTCGTCTAATTCAACCACAATTTAACCCATATACATTTTGTATCTTTACGTTTGCTCTTGTAGTCCCATGATTTGATGGATTTTTTTAGCGATCACTGATATAATTCATTACTTCGTAACCACACTATTTTTGGTTCATTTTTGCTTGCCTTCATAAACTAGTAGATTGATGCTGAATTGCCAACATAATTTTTGCTGAATTTGGATATAATTTACAACATGTCCTCAGTTTGCCAAGTCTTTTTGAGTTGCGTATTACTTATTTAATGAACATTATATTGTTGTTAGGCTGTGGAGACTGAGCAAAAGGATTTTTTAAAACAACATAAATGGTTCTCCATGATATCTGCTTCAAAGGCAATCCCACCTGATGTCCTAATTAGACCAGGTGGAGTTTTTCTGAACTGTCGATTTGAGACCACTGCTGCAACATCTGATGACTCTGGTTCTTCGGTTGAGAACTTTGCTTACCAAGCTGAGGTATGGTCTTACTATGCTTTTTTTGTGATTCCATACCTACTTACTTTTTTTTTGGATCTATTGTTGTAGGTTAGTCGTCTTATGGATCTTATAGTGCATAGCTTATATAGCAACAAGGAAGTATTTCTTCGAGAGCTAGTGAGGTATGTTTATATTCTCATAGTCATTTGCTCTTTTGTACTGTTGGCTTCTTTCGTTAGTTTGCTCTAATGTAACCATCTTGTATGTTTTCAAAGTGGTTAAGTTTTGCTAGCTAATACACAATTTAATTAAAGATATCAACAAACAAAGGATGTTATTTTCTCTCTGTACATATTTCATAGAATTGGTTATTAAGTAGAATTGGTTATTAAGTCAATTACATAGTTTAACAAATGTTATAATTTGTTTTATGCCCTCTTTACAGTATTGTGTGTTTATGTCAGGAGTATAGTGATGCTTTGTGTATGTGTCATGTGGCTTAGAGACTTCATAGCTATGAAATGGTATTGTATTCATAACTTGATGATTTACATGTGATAACAACTCTTATAAATAGGATTTTGGGTATGCTTAAACTCCAATATTAAAACATATGAGAGTGCAACACTCAAGTCCAGTGACATAACATAGGCTCATATAAGTATTTTAACATCTTCCTCAATGTGGGCATATATACAGATCATTCCTAGCTTATAAACTAAAGCAAAAAAGATCATTTTCTCAATGGTTCAATAAACACATTGACAAATCGTTCTTCTTTTTGAGCAAATGGAGTAAGAGTAAGATAGTCTTGGTATGTATAGCTTATCGCACAAAATGGAAACCAACCTCAACGGGTTTCGTTCCCTCATGAAAGACAATTATTGGCGATGAAGGAAGCCGTATGTTTGCAATGCATATAGGTAGAAGGAGATACACCAAGTTTGGATAGGAAATGCTTTACCTGTATGAGCCGCAACCCTGTCTTTAACCTTAACACTACTGGAACACGCAACGACCATTTCTTCTTGTATTAGGTGAATAGGTTGCCACCAACAGATGTGTAGAAGCCAAGTGTTGATTTAATGTCAATCCTGCTAAAACGTAATCGGGGAACTATAGTACCTACTAGTTTGATGCAATACTTTTTTTATTACGCATCTTAGGAAGCTATAATATATCCTGGGATTGGGATAACACCAGAAAAAATTTCATTTTCTCAAAGTTATTTCACTTTAGATCTTCTTAAAGAGATAGTATGCTAGGATGCAAGCCAATCATTTAGATTTTTGGAAGCTACAATATACTGTGGTAACCAGTGTTAAGAAAATCGGCCTAATCGGCCGAATAATCGGTTTTGGGGGTCTACCGCTCCGAATATGAATAATCGGCCTATAATCGGTCCAGGACCGATTAATCGGCCGTTCGGGGGAATAATCGGCCGATTAATTGGCGATTTTCAAAATCAAATGCTAGTAATAATTTTTTTACATTAATTTTTTCTAATACTACTATTGGTCATTACAATTACATTCTCTGCTTCCACTTTACATATTTGGTTTTCTCCTCATATTTTCTCAATAAGTTTATAGTTAATGTTTATTGAACTGATCCTTATTGTTGATGTTTTCTTCTCTAATTTCATCAATGTTTCTAATTACTTCTTAATGCAATATTAGTCTATAACTTATCAATGTTTCTTCTCTAATTTCAGCAATGTTTCAAGTTACTTATTAATGCAATATTAGTCTATTACTTATCAATGTTTCTAATTACTTATTAATGCAATATTAGTCTATGACTTATCAATGTTTCTAATTACTTATTAATGCAATATTAGTCTATTACTTATCAATGTTTATAATTACTTATTAATGTGATATTATGTGATATTAGTCTATGACTTATCAATGTTTGTAATTACTTATCAATGTTTTCTTCTCTAATTTCATCAATGTTTCTAACTATTTATGAATTCAATATTAGTCTATTACTTATAAATGTTTCTAATTATTGTCATTATTATATGGTCAATATATAATTTACATATATTTATGATTAATATTTTAAAAAAATCAAAACCGATTAAAACCGAATATTCCCCCGCTTATACTCCCGCATACCGTATATACTCTATTCGGTACCCTCTCCGCCCGTACACCGATTACCGCTTTTCAGAACAATGGTGGTAACACAAACAAAACAATATTGATGTAACCCAATCAACGACCATTTCTTCTTGTATTAGGTGAATAGGTTGCCACCAACATATGTGTAGAAGCCAAGTGTTGATTTTATGTCAATCTTGCTAAAACGTAATCGGGGAATTATAATCACTACTAGTTTGATGCAATACTTTTTTATTACGCATCTTAGGAAGCTATAATATATCCTGGGATTGAGAGAACACAACAGAAAAAAATTCATTTTCTCAAAGTTATTTCACTTCAGATCTTCTTAAAGAGATAGTATGCTAGGGTGCAGGCCAATCATTTAGATTTTTGGAAGCTACAATATACTGTGGTAACACCAACAAAAACAATATTGATGTAACCCAATCAAAAACAATGTCCAAGTACTTTGTTATGGACCAATCACATAATATCTAGGATGACAATTTTGACTCGATAAGATGCAAAAGTTTGATCGTAAAACTTTAATATCATACGATCACTAAACTAAGCATCTTATTGGTATTGGTGCGTCCATGGATAACCCGAGACAAGCCATGATCTTGTTTGCGAGAGGAATGGGCATATTGATTTGGTAAGGTGAATTAATGCATAATACGTCGGTAGTTGCTTAGATAAGAGATCTACCTCTTTGCTATTTAATGGTTGGTGAAAATATTTTTACACGTAGTAGTATTACACAAATGTATTTGCCGAATCAAGTGCCGAGGCTAAATATAAGGCTATGGCTCATGCTACTTGTAGAACAAGGCTTTGCTTGTTGAGTTTGGATACCCAACCGAATACCCAATTCCTTTGTAGTTTGATAGTAAGATTGTAATGCTTATTGCCACTAATTCAGCGTTTTATCAGAGGAGTAATAAACAATATAGTAGCCTAATTAAGTGCTAAGGCTAAATACAAGGGTATGGGTTGTACTACTTTTGAACCTTTATGGATAAAGGCTTTGCTCGACGAGTGTGGATATCCTATCAAATATACAATTGGGTTTTACTATGATAGCAAAACTACCACCTTTGTTGCTAGTAAGCCAGTCTTTCTTGGGAGGATGAATATGTTGAAGTTGACTCTAATTTTGTTAGTTGTGCTATGAAGTTCTTTATACCATTGTTGAGAATTTGTGATCAGGCGATTGGCATCTTCAGTTGACCCCTCAATGGAAGGTGTATCCAGGAGCGTTGGGCATGATATCTATGCTCTAGCTTGAGGGGGAGTGTGGAGATAAGGATTAGCTGCTCCTCTTTTCTCCCAGAGTAAGCTACTCCTATCTTTAGTCTTGTACACATTTAGAGGCTGATGATATCCTTCGGCCCTAATAAAACATGCACTGTACGCAGCTCATTTTTGGGAAGGGAGCGGCCTACTCCTAATTAAAACGGCAGCAACAAATCCATGTAAATTTGTCCTAGTCCTCATTGGTCATATTATCGGATTCATAGTGTTAATTACCGTTATATTTTGAAACAAGGTCTCAACAAGATGAAGCAGCCGAAATGAAATGCGTATGCTGAGATGCGTACTTTTAAAGGCTGCAAGGCACCAAGGCTGGACGCCCTAAACCTAGGCGACACCTAGTCGGCTCTAAGAAAATTAAATTCTATACAAGTTACCAATATGTATACACCGTCATGATTTTTGTAAATGCTCTCCTTCATATATATGTTACCTATCTAATTTGTATAACATTTCCCCCTTCATATATTTGTTATATTTCATGTATATGTGTAGGTATATCCATTTTTATTGTTATTCGACAAATTTTCATATGTTTTGTTAGAAGATAACATCTATTATTCTTTGTACCTGGATATATGCATATTAAATACAATAAAACTTGGATAATGATACAATTTTATTTTGTATGCAGAGACACATACATATTTTAATAGGTATACTTGGATGCATAGACAAATTTGTGGTAATATGGGTATTTGAAGCTCTACTAATGATCAAAACAGACTCTTATATAAGTTTTGCAATCCACTATATATCAGTTTTAAACTAGCGTAAGAGAGATTAAGGATAACAGTGCTTTACATAGCATCAATATATGATTTTCATTTCAGTAGATAATCTTCACTACTTAGGGTTATTTCCAGCTTATATTCATAGGTTTTGCAGCTAATATAGCTGCTTGAAGTTCCTATGATAAGCAAGAAAGGTTTTAGTATATGTAGCATAATCTTTATATTGCTATTGGATAGCTATTTAGGGAAAGAAATACCTCTAATATCAAATGAAATTCAAGCAACTAAGAAGAAAACAGTAAAATAACTATCAAGAGTATGGATTTTTATTATTATGATGTTTTGCAGCAAACATAGATAAATATACTCGATTTGGATGTTGGAACACATGTATATCAAATATATTTTGATAAAAAACCTTAAGATGACATTTTAATCAAGGTGCGAGTGAAGGTGCATACCTTTGGGGCGCCTTGTCGCTAGGGGCGCGCCTTTGCAAGTATGCTAAGATGAATATCTAGAAAGACAACGAAAGGTCATTTGAGAGTGATTATAAAAGGAACAAAGTGGGAATTCACAAGTATGTTAAGATGGATGTCCAGGAAGAGAAGGAAAGGTCATTTGAGAGTGACTGTAAAAGGAACAAAGTGGGAGGTGGCAAGTATTGAAGACAAGTTGCATGAGTTGCCTGAGATGTTATGGGCATGTACAACACCGGCCGACAAGCATGCCTATTCAAACCAACGCTTTTGAGTCAAGCACACTGAAAAGAAGAAAGAAATACCTAAATTAACTTGAGAAGAGCTGTTATTGAGAGATTTTGAACCTTTACATTTTGCTTAAAATATGACCCATGATAGAGCTGATTGGAAAAGAAGGGTCCATGTAGCTGACCCCGACATGTTTGGTGTTAGAGTCTATATATTTTCTGACAGTTGGAATTAATGCTTTAGACGGTGGTGTTGACCAAATACATTTATATTTGATTGTTGTAACAGTTGTACTATAAGTTGTGATAGGATATAGATCCTAATTACATATTGCTTGTTATAGTTGGATTCTTACCATTTTTTTGAATTCACATTTATGGGTATGAAGCTTCTCAGTGAGATTAGGATGCATGAAATAATCACTAAGATTGAGGTCATGTAGCATTTTCACCACTTATGTCTTGTATAACAGAACTCCGCCTATGTTTCCGTACATTCTATGCTGTGCAACTAGGCATGGCAATAGGTCGGGTTTTTATAAACCTGATCCGAACTCGACCCGACCCGTTTAAATCGAACGCGAATCAAACCCGAACTTGAAAATATACTGCCTTCAAAAAACCAGCAAAAACCCTACCCGAAAAAACCAAACCCGAAAGGCGTACATTCGACCCGACCCTGAGCAGATCAATCGCCTTTTCCAGCACTGGCCCGATGAGTCACAATGACCTGAACCTGAAAATATCGCCGCCGTCCTCCTAGGGGAACGGATGCCCCTGCACCTCTCTGCTAACTCGCCTCCATGACCTCATGCTCCTGCTCGTCTTCTTGTTCCTCTCCATCGTCTCCCCCTCTTCGACACACAGACCTCTCTAGGAGACCTGGTGACTTACCCGGTGGCACTGATAGATCTGAACCAATGGTGTGCTGACGAATATGGCAATTACCAAGAAGCTCCACTTCTTCCGCGGTCTGATCTGGGCGGAGCTCTTGCTCCTCTGGCCGCTCTCCATCGCAGGCTCCTACGCGGGCATTGCAAGGAAGCCGTGGTTCCGGGAGGTCTGCCTCATCGCCGACATCTCCATGGGAACATCAATATCCACCATTGCTTCGAAGATTACTGCGTTCTGAAAGGGCGTCCGAAAAAGCTTCTGAAGATGTATGTGCCGTTCATTATGTTATTGTCCAGCCCGCAACAAGGGATCCCCCTCCGCACTAATGGATTACATGCCTGAGCGCCGCACTATTGGATTACAATCCTGAGGCGCACTGGGAAGAGCTTTCATCTCCAGTGGTTGAACTACCTCCAGAAACTTCACACACGAGGAGGGGCAACTCTTCATCAAGCTCATGCTTCTAGAAGGACGCACCAGACGAGTTTGCATAGTGCGGTGACGGCGGGTTCTTCTGGCATCAGCGAGTCAAGGTAGGTGAGGACGCCATTGTAAGACATAACAACTCGGTGCAAGGCGTCTTTGGTAGCAGTGATGTTCTGGAGGTACTTGGCGACGTGCTCCTCTCACCCGACAGATGGTATGAGGAGCTCGACGACCGCGATGATGAATCTTGAGTTGGGGTTGGCAGTTCCGAACATGAGGAGCTCGAAAACATTGATGATGACACCTTCTACCATCGTAGCAGCAGGTCCGACGAAAGGCACATACTGATCGGCCGACACACTCATAGACTTCGGCTCCATGGTCATGGTATATGGAGTCGACGCTGCATTACCACTTCATGCATAGTATTGTGCAGTGGCACTGCGGGTGTGACGGTACAATGAGGATCGAGCGAGAAAACCCGAGTACTCGAGACATACTCCCAAGTATTAGCTCGTGACACCCTAAAATCCAATAAAATCTGATATTTGCGGGTCAGGTCGGGTAGGATAGGGTTGGGTCGGGTAGGTTTTTTTTTGCCATGCCTATGTGCAACTGTAGTCGGTCCCAAGCCTGGGTGAAGGAGGATTGGTGGTAGGTTGACAACCAACTATAGAACTTTGTCACTCTTTTATGACATGGAAAAATTTCCTTGGAGCATCCCTACCTAGAGACGCGCTGCACCGACACTTGGGTGTAATGATTAATATGCAAGGGGTTTCAACGCATTGGTGCCCGATTGTGTTGAAGGAAAAGCAAGGGTTCCCACACCTTGGGCGGGTGTGGGTACAAGAAGCTAGTCCCACTGCATCATTGTCCAAATGTAGCGAAAAATATGCAAGGGCAATCTTTTGAAGGAGACAGGTAAAAAAGCAAGTTCAACAAAAACGGATTAGAGTGAGATCTTGGAATATTCACTCTTTGACAGGAAAATCTTCAGAGATAGTTGATACCATGATCGGAAGAAAAGTTAACGTAATTTGCTTGCAGGAAACCAAGTGGACAAGGGAACGATGTAGATATTGGAGACACATGCAAAATTTGGTATATAGGTATTGACAAACATAGAAATGGAGTTGGAATTATTGTTGATAAGATGTTGAAGGATGACGTCGTCAAGATCACACAGATGTGGGACAAAATCATTGCTGTCAAGGTTCTTGGGGGAAAGATTTTCAACATTATTAGCGCTTATGCCCCCACCCCCACCCAAGTTGGCCTTAGTGAGGAGGCAAAAAAGGAATTTTGGGATAACATGGATGGACTGATGCAAGAGATACCGATAGAAGAGAAGATCATCATTAGGAGTGACTTAAATGGCCGTGGGGGGAGTAGCAATGTTGAATATGAGAGTGCTCATGGAGGTTTTGGATATGGTAGCAAAATTGGAGATAGAAAGATGATTTTAGATTTTGTAGTGGCTTATGATATGATCTTGTTAAATGCACATTTCAAGAAAAGAGATTCTCATATTATTACTTTCAAGAGTGGGCGCAATTGTAGCAAAATATGGTTACTTCCTTACAAGACGGATGGATAGAAAATTATGCATGGATTGTAAAGTGATCCCCGTGAAAGAACTCATCAACCAACATAAATTGGTGGTTTTGGATGTGAATATGAAGATCAACAAAGGTAAGTATAACAGAAGCCAAGATAGAAGGATCAACTGGTGGAATCTTAAAGGAGAAAAGAAATTGACATTTTATGATAAACCTATCAAGGAGAGAACTTGGAACTTGGAGTCTGGTGTTAACTCTATGTGGCAAAGTATGAGCACCTGCATAACAAAAATTGCCAAAGAGGTTTTGGGAGAGTCTAAAGGGTGTGGGCCCCCACAGAAAGAGACTTGGTGGTGGAATAATGACGTGCTATAAAACTCAAAAGGGAGATCTATAGGAGCTTGCTCAAATCCAGAGATGATGCAACTTTTCAGAGATACAAACATGCAAAGAAAGATGCTAAGAAGGCTGTTCAAGAGACAAGGTCCAAACACTTTGATGAGATATATAAGAATCTGGACACTAGAGATGGGAAAAAAGATATTCATAAAATGACCCGTATAAGAGAATGGAAAGGAAGAGACTTGAGTCAAGTAAAATGCATCAAATGAAGATGGTAGTGTTGGTGAAGGAGGATGATATAAAGAACATATGGAGAAACTACTTTCATAAGTTTTTCAATGGAAATATTGGGAACAATTTAAGAGACTCAGGTGACATGAATGCAACAAATATCACTTACACGACGAGTTTCACTATCTGAGGTCAAGAATGCTTTGAAACAAATATCCATACGATATTCCAATTGATATATGGAAGAGTATGGGGGATCAAGGAGCTATGTGGCTAACAAATTTCTTTAACAAGATTATGAAGACAAAAAAGATGCCAGATGAATGGAGAAATAGTACTATAGTCCCGATCTGCAAGAACAAAGGAGTTGTTCAGAGCTGCACAAACTACCGAGGTATCAAGTTGATGAGTCACACTGTGAAGCTTTGGGAGAGGATTATTGAGCAAAGGCTAAGATTGATTATGCGGATATCAGACAACCCATTTGGTTTTATGCTGGGAAGATCAATAACTGATGCTATTTTTCTGATAAGGAGGCTTATGGAGAAGTACAGAGAAACAAAAGAGATCTCATGTGGTGTTTATTAATCTGGAAAAGACCTATGATCGAGTACCTAAGGAAGTGTTATGGAAGGTTTTGCATAAAAATGTGCCTATTCAATACATAATTAAAGACATGTATGATGGCTCAACTGCAAGTGTTAGGACTCTTGGAGGAGAGACGCAAACTTTTCCTATCATTGTTGGGGTTCATCAAGGATCAACACTCTATCCGTGTCATTTGTTCTTGTTATGGATGAGATGACAAAGCATGTTCAAGATAATATCCCTTGGTGCATGTTATTTGCTGATGATAGTGTTGGTTGATGAAAGAAAAGATATATTGAATGATAAAATTGAACTTTGGAGAAATAAATCCGTATCATTTGTTCTTGTTATGGATGAGATGACAAAGCATGTTCAAGATAATATCCCTTGGTGCATGTTATTTGCTGATGATATTGTGTTGATTGATGAAAGAAAAGATACATTGAATGATAAAATTGAACTTTGGAGAAATACATTGGAATCCAATGGATTTATGATCAGTAGAAGCAAAACTGAATATATGCATTGCAATTTCAGCCAATCTAAAATTGCAAATGGTGGGGTCAAGTTGAATGGAATGGATGTACCAATATGTGACAAGTTTCGTTACTTAGAGGGTGAGGTTCAAGATGATGTTTGTCACTGGATCACAACGGGATGGTTGAAGTGAAGGTTGAAGATGATGTTTGTCACATGATTGCAACAGGATGGTTGAAGTGAAGAAGTGCAACTGGAGTCGTATGTGACCAAAAGATCCCTCTCAGATTAAAAAGTACGTTCTACAGAATAGCTATATGGCTAGCCATGCTATATGGGAGTAATGTTGGGCAGTGAAGAAACAATGTCTCAACAAGATGAATGTGGCCGAAATGCATATGCTGAGATGGATGTGCGGGAAGACGAGTAAAAATCGTTTGAGGAATGATTATATCAGAAACAAAGTGGGGGTGGTGAGCATCGAGGACAAGTTGCGTGAAGGTCGTCTAAGATGTGGTATGGACATGTGCAACGCAGACCGACAAATGCACCTATCTGAAGCAAGGTTAATGAGTCAAGCACAACTAGAAGAAGCGGAGGTAAACCTGAATTAACTTGGGAAGAGCTTATAAAGAGTGATTTTGAATCTTTACATCTTGATCAGAGTGTGACCCATGACAGAGTTTATTAGAAAAGAAGGATCCATGTAGCTGACCCCAACATGGTTTGGATTGAGGCTTAGTTGATGATGATATTGATAATGTCTTGTATAACAGAGCTGATGACATCTTAAAACCCATACATGAATTGCAGTGATATTTGAATCACAAGTTATCTAAACGATTTCCTCAAATCTTCACAGGTTGGAATATTTTGAAAAATCCGTTAAAGCGGTATGAAATTTCCATACTAGGTGCAATTTGACTTTGTTTGAATGGGTTTGGAGAAGATACCTTCGATTAGATGGGTTTGAAATTTCATGAGTTTTTTTATTTATTTTGTATCACCCGTAATAGTTTAATGTGATAAGTCTCTTCACTATGGTCTATTATCGAATTGGTTAGTGATGTCGAAGATGATTGAGGGGGGGCTCTTTATGTCTAGGTGTAAAGAAAATCTCCATTTGGCATTGCTGCAGCACCATTCAGCATATCCAGCATTATGGATTAATGATTACAACCAGATAGGTTTTATTTAGGAAACAATTCAGCCTAAGTTGTGTGATACTGTGACTTGGGTATCATTAGATATTTGTGTATACAAATTTAGTGGTTATCCTATATGACTACATTTACTATTCATGCTTTTGGGTAACATCTCTCAAATTGCATGTGATATTTTTGATGATACTTGAATCACATTCCATCCAAGCCATAATTTCTAAATCCACATTTGGATTTTATAAAAAATAATTATTAATACCATGTCAATTGGAAGTGATTTTAGAATATTTCCCATACCCTTTGAACTCCTAGTTCTCTCTCTCTCTCTAAGATTTGCTCACTTAATAAAGATTTTGAGACATTTCAGATTTGGCAATATCTGGCACTTATTTTCAATAGTTTCCAGCCTTTTATTTATTTTGACATCTGTAATTACTGATAATTGTCAAAAAGATCACAATGGGTTGTCTAATATTTGAGATGCTATTGTTTTCAGCAATGCAAGTGATGCACTAGATAAATTGCGCTTCCTTGGCGTTACGGAGCCTCAAATTCTGAAGGATGCTGTTGAACTGGACATCCGTATAAAGACCGATCCTGAAAACGGAATTATAACTATCACGCAAGTCTACTTTTCATCAGCAAAAATTTAATGCATCTTATACATAGGAGTCTCAGTTAAAATCATTATCTTTGTTTGCAGTGATTCAGGCATAGGCATGACCAGACAGGAGCTTGTTGATTGCCTTGGAACTATTGCACAGAGTGGAACTGCTAAGTTTTTAAAAGCAGTGAAGGTGTCATATGTTGCATTGCTCCTTTTTAGTTTGAGCTGTCAACTGTGTGAGAATTTCATTGCTCATTACTATGTAAACCGTACCATGTTGCAGGAAAGTCAGGATGCGGGTTCTGACAATAATTTGATTGGGCAGTTTGGTGTTGGGTTCTATTCGGCATTTCTTGTTTCTGAGCGTGTATGTGAATTGAAATTATGTGAGCTTATGCATTAGAACTTTTCCTTGATCATAATGCTAATTGATAATTAATATTCATTGATCTAAGGTGGTAGTTTCAACAAAGAGCCCACGATCTGATAAACAATATGTTTGGGAGGGAGCAGCTGATTCTGGTTCTTATACGATCAGGGAGGAAACTGATCCTCAGCTGCTACTTCCCAGAGGAACCAGGCTTACCTTATACCTTAAGGCACTGACAATTATTTAGTAATTTATTATTTATTATTTTTAGAACATGACCTGATAACTCAATTTTCCAATCCAGCGAGATGACAAAGGTTTTGCACATCCTGAAAGAATTCAAAACCTGGTAAAGAATTATTCCCAGTTTGTATCGTTTCCTATCTATACTTGGCAGGAAAAGGGATTCACCAAAGAGGTATGGAATTTTGTTGTTGTTGTGGATTTAGTTGTTTTGATATCTTTGTTACTTTTTTTATTGGACTCAAATCTTAGTATGTTTGCCTAATGTGTATCTAGGCTTCCTTTAGAAATAGAGTCATTACCTGAAAGTATATATCTCATATATTCAGGTTGAAGTAGATGATGAGCCTACTGAAGTAAAAAAAGATGGTGATGAAGATCCCACTATAGAGGTATTGATTCAATATCCATCAAGCACGGATTCTAATAGATGCAACGAGAGACAGCAATATCTTATAGTTGTTAATGTGCATATGCTGCTCACGAGTATTCTAATTTGATTTGTATCTTGACTTGCCTTCTTTATCTACAGAAGAAGAAAAAAACAAAAAAAGTAATTGAGAAGTACTGGGATTGGGAGTTGAGTAATGAAACCCAGCCAATATGGGTGAGCATTCTAGACCACGTATTGTGTATACACTGAATCATTTCATGATATTTTATGGATGGTGGATCTACTGATTTCAGCTTCGCAACCCTAAAGATGTTACTACTCCCGAATACAATGATTTTTATAAGAAAACATTCAACGAGTACTTGGACCCACTGGCTTCTACTCACTTCACCACGGAGGTATGATTCTGTTAAAAAGGCCCAGAGTTCTATTTAATTTAATATAGATCAATTTATTTTCCTTCTGCAGTTCTCTAAGTTAACCAGGACTGAATCACTTTATCATGTAACAAACCACAAAGCAGTGATTCCAGTTGGCCATTACTGCAGAGTGGTGTAAAATACAAGCTAAAATATGCGGGGTAGCAGGTCGACCTTTTCCGAGCTGGCTAGCTACACAAGGTTTTGTCCCTGTGCTATGTCATGGACCTCACAAGGTTATAGCTAAATCATCCTAACCTATCTTTAACAAGGTCTTTTGTGATTCACTTCTTTGCCTCATGAGTCATGACTCCTTTTGACATGACCATGTCACTCT
This sequence comes from Alisma plantago-aquatica, assembly GCA_963693085.1. Lineage (NCBI taxonomy): Eukaryota > Viridiplantae > Streptophyta > Magnoliopsida > Alismatales > Alismataceae > Alisma > Alisma plantago-aquatica. Next base: position 464,672,840 of record OY856414.1, read on the forward strand.
GTGGCTTGCTCGCTGGTATCCCTACTTACTATCTTGTGAACTCATTCATGATCATATCTGTTGTCTTTTCCTTAGATTTATCTAGGGCGTCAAATGTCAAGCTTAAAGTTCTGATTGGTTTTGAGACGGACAATGCTTTGGATCAAATACAGCTTCAGTTTCTTTTAAAGAACCTGACCTGACTATTTTTCAACCAGTCACCAATGATAATCGACTTGAACTTGATCCTGATTATGTCTGAAACCGGGTTTAAATTTAAAATTTTGATTGTCTAAAGAGACATGGTCGGTGGGACCAGGCTTCAACTGAAGATAAGCTATTTTAATTGCACAACTCTTGTCTTGACTAACCTGAGATGGTTTGCTATGCAGTTTCTCCTTGGTCAGACCATGTTGGATTTACAGAGTCAGTCAAGATATTGACATCCGGCCCTGCCATTGGATGATCTGTTCTTTCAACGACTTAAATTAACTAGTGTATCATGATTTGCGGGCCACATCTTTTAATCATTAGTCCAATAGGGGGAAGATTTTTGTATGACGTGTAATACTGGGAAGTATTTGTCCTTGTCGAAGGCCGAGGATATACCGGAAACATTTTTCCTTGTCACCCTTTAGTAAATGTTTTGCTGCACATATGGTGCATCAGTGGTTGCTGCCAAATCTATTACAGGAACAATACTATATTTGTTATGGGTCTTTACATAAAAGGATAAATATTCACTGCTAAATCGGGACATTCCACCTGATTGTTCTCTTCATTGGCGAATAAGAGTTTGAGGATTCACAACCAATTGGAGGCGCTGCCCATGGGGATGGGAGGAATAGTCGATAGATGATAGTCTCCTTGAAATAAATAAAATTTCATTGTCATCCGGTGTTTATAATTACTGTTTGAAACAATCATATAGATAACAAATGAACGGCAAAATTAATTTTTTTGGGATTATATTTTCAGGGCGAAGTTGAATTTAGATCAGTTCTTTATGTACCTGCTGTATCTCCTCAAGGGAAGCAGGACATAATGAGCCCCAAGACGAAAAATATCAGGCTATATGTCAAGCGTGTATTTATATCCGATGATTTTGATGGTGAACTTGTAAGAGGTCAAATTCTTTTTTCCTCAAAACATTACTACTTGTTTCTTGCTAAATTTGGTTCTGTGTTTTAGTTTCCCAGGTATCTAAGCTTTGTGAAAGGTGTTGTGGATTCCAATGATCTTCCATTGAATGTGTCTCGTGAGATACTCCAGGAAAGCCGAATTGTAGGTGTTTTTTTTGGTATTCTTACATTTTGAGTTCATAACCTTTTCTCTCATGAGAAACTGGATTGATGGTGATTTTTAGGTCCGCATAATGCGGAAGCGGCTGGTTCGTAAAGCTTTTGATATGATACTAGGCATTTCCCTGAGTGAAAACAGGGATGTAAGTGACAAGTTATCCTCACTATTGTCTAGGCTTAGTACACTAGTGTTAAGCTTTGCTACTATTCTTTATGCATGTATACAGCTGGACCGAAATGAGGGTTTGCAGCTTCTTCTTCTTACAGGATTATGATAAGTTCTGGGATAATTTTGGCAAACACTTGAAATTGGGATGTATCGAAGACCATGCTAACCATAAGCGTCTTGCTCCTCTTCTTCGATTCTGCTCTTCACACAGTGACGAAGAGTTAATCAGTCTAGATGAATATATGGAGAATATGAAGTCTGAGCAGAAGGCCATCTATTACATTGCTGCAGACAGTTTATCCAGTGCAAAAAACACACCGTTCCTAGAAAAGCTCCTCGAAAAGGAATTTGAAGTATGTTTTTGATTGGATGATCTTGTGCATATTTCTTATAATTTTGGTATACTTATATGAGATCACTTATCTGAGCAGGTATTATTTTTAGTCGATCCTATTGATGAGATTGCCGTCCAGAATCTAAAATCATACAAAGAAAAAGAATTTGTAGATATCAGCAAAGAGGATTTGGATTTGGGTAAGTTATCGGAGACATTGTTTGAAATTCTGTAGTGCCTACGTCAGCCGATATATATTGCAACAATATATAAAGCTGAAAAAAAATTTCAAATTTGTGATAGAAGGAAGTGTGCTTATCATCATCATCATCATCATCTAAGCCTCAATCACAACCATGTCGGGTCTGCTGTAAAATGAGTGACAGTTTTATGGCTGGCTGTCAACCTACCACCAACCCTCCTCCTTTGCCCGGGCTTGGGGGGACCAGCCACATTTGCATAGAATATATGAAAACATAGGCGGAGTTAGAAGGAAGTGTGCTTACCTGACATAATTCTATGGTGGTTATGATTTGAAAGGGGTGCGCCTTTTTTTTGCTGCTAGTTTCGGGTTTACGGTCAAGGTTATTTTAATGTTTAAGTACGTGGAAAATAGTATAGTATTTTGTAGCAATCTCTGCGCTGAAGAAAAGAACATGATGATAAGATACAGGACAGGAAAAATGGAATAACCAGGAAAAGAGGAAACAGCAGCTTGGAGGTTGCAGTTGCTGCTCTCTTTTAAAGTTATTGGCAATTGGTATTGAGTTCTATTCTGTTGCTACCTTGTGATAGTGCAAGCCTTTTTTTTGCTGCTAGTTTCGGGTTTACGGTCAAGGTTATTTTAATGTTTAAGTACGTGGAAAATAGTATAGTATTTTGTAGCAATCTCTGCGCTGAAGAAAAGAACATGATGATAAGATACAGGACAGGAAAAATGGAATAACCAGGAAAAGAGGAAACAGCAGCTTGGAGGTTGCAGTTGCTGCTCTCTTTTAAAGTTATTGGTATTGAGTTCTATTCTGTTGCTACCTTGTGATAGTGCAAGCACATCGAGACATGATGATGTTGAAGGTAATCTAGAGGATAGGTGTGAAATGCTTGAAGGGAAAGATCACTGGCTTTTTTTGGATGGAACTGTTGATTAATGGATAGATATCCCAAAAGGCCAAGTTTGAAAATTTGTATATAAAGTGAGACGTTTAGAAAACATATAAAAGCAGAATGCTCAATAAATTCACAGTAAACTTGGTAGCTTGCTAGGTGTATTTTACTCGGATAATTTACGGATTGAACCGAGAATTTCTTCAAGAAAACCTAATTTCACAATTGCTTTTGTCAAATATCCAGTGTCCTCAAGATATCAAAGAAAAAGAAGTTTAGAATATTTCAGCTATAATGTTTTGTCTATTTGTCTAAATATGTGAGATTTTTGGAGCAGAAATGACTAAATTTGTCAAAAGTACTAAAATTCTGTGGGTTGTCACGGTGTCAATATTTCTTCCCGAACTAATCTTAGCAAGCCATCATATTGTCATTGTCTGGCGTTTCTGGCTTAGCCTGGGCTTTGTAATGGTGCCTCCTCCACTGTGGCTAACCATAGTGCTTATTCCCTAAGCCCATAAAACAAGGCAATTACTCGGTTTAGTCATTTGATTTAAGCTACTTTGTGATGAATAACATAGCTCTTGTTCCATCAATAAGCACATTTTTTGTGGCCTGTTTCTTTATTTACTGTGATTTAGATTATTTTGATCAATGATCCTAATTCATTTGTTTGAAAGCAAATGTACGTGCTAATTCCTGGTTCCTACTATGCTCTTTCTATTTATAAGCTGCCTGATCTCTCTATTGCAAATTGAATTAGGTGACAGAAACGAAGAGAAAGAAAAAGAGATGAAGCAGGAGTTTAGCCAAACTTGTGAATGGATCAAGAAGAGGTTGGGTGATAAGGTTGCTAGTGTTCAAGTTTCCAATAGACTTAGCTCTTCGCCTTGTATTCTTGTATCTGGGAAATTTGGGTGGTCTGCCAACATGGAAAGGTGAGTTTATGTTTCAGATGTTTACATTGCGTAAATTAATTTTGTTCTGATAAATCTCTGCACATTAGGCTGATGAGAGCACAAACGATGGGGGACACATCCACTCTGGACTTCATGAGGAGTAGAAGAGTGTTTGAAATTAATCCCGAGCATCCAATAATTAGAGACCTCAGTGTAAGTTCTATGTATCTCCATTGCTTCAGGACTTGAATAATGTAATATCTTGTGTAGTAGTATGAGATGATGACCAAGATACAGGAGTATTTAGAAACTCATTGAATCATCAAGAAGAAGTCTCGTGTACTCTTTTTCTTGTTTGCTTTTTGCATGCCAGAAATTTCAAATATTAGTAGCTTGTTTAGTTTGTCTTATCTTATAAACATCGGTATCTTATGCATACAATTTACTACAGTATTACATGAGAGTTATAAGTTAGAATCTGTTTTAAACTGACTTGGTCAGAATGGCTGTTTGGTGCAACGATGTTCGTTGCTTCATAAATGATTTTACGCGCTCTGCTGGTCTTCTCAGGCAATGTAATATAGTAGCTTGAAATTTTCTATTCATTGTAGGTGGCTTGTAGGAATTGTCCTGACCATGAGGAGGCACAGAAAGCAATTGATCTTCTCTATGATACAGCTCTTATTTCTAGTGGCTTCAGCGTGAGTATCTGTTACTTGTGCAAGTACTGATTTTGTTTAAAAGTTGCCAGCATTTGTAGTCTGTCATATTAAATAGCTACTCTTAATCTGCCTATATAGTGGTACATAGCATCATTTTGTCAAGGTGAGAACCACAACTCTGTGATTATGGACTAGAAAATGACAGCTAGTTTACCGAAATTCCCGTTTTTCGCCACATTTATGCAAGCAGGCCTGCAAGATTTACATGTTACAATAAAACTCATAGCCTGCAAAATTTACATGTGACAATAAAACTTGTACATAATCTCTTAGACTTCTTTGGCTAATTAGTTGTCCGCTAATTTAACCCATTGCTTGTAAGGTGTAAAAGAATTGTACCTTGCACATTGTAGGGTTTTTTTGATATCATTATTGATAGACGGGTCTTGGTTGTTAATGGTTATTACCTTGCAAATATGCCTTTTTCTTGTAGCTGTTACACTTGTTATTTATTGAAACATGGCTAATATTCAACCAAAAACCGAGGTGGTTTTAGGAGGAATGGGTCATATTGATTTGCGAGTTTCTCAACTAGTAATCCTTAAAGGAATATTTGATATTTATATTTTTGATATGCATGAGCAATGCAAACACAACACATTCCTTTGGATAATCTTATTGATAAACCATACTTTATTACTTTGAGGTCTAGGAGGAAAGGACAAAACACACATTAAATTTATTCCTTGCCTCTCCCCTTGGTTTTGAAAAGCTGATGTGGTATGTGGGCAAACGGGTTTCAATAGAGTATGTGTGAGTATATACAAATTTGGATTATAAATATTGATAATAATTTCTTATAAACTCTATATAATTCAAATTTGATTTACACACAATACTAAATGTTAAATAAAAAGAAGTTAGGCTAGTGAACCCGAGCCACTCGACATATATTGCTAATCCTATAGTGCTACTAAAAATGCTAATAAGTTAGGCGAATAATATATATTGGCTAGGGTGGTGGTGATTAGCAAAGCACAAACAACAAAAAATTTTAGGTGGTAAAACAAAAAAGGGTTCATGAGGATATATCATTTGATAGGGAATTTTGTTACGTAAAGCCGTTGAATGCAGACAATAAATCAAATAATTGGCAATAAGAATGGCGTCAAGTGATAATATTTTGGAACATCCATTTCAAACATAAGAGTACGAACATCATCTAGAAGGTGTCAGTTTTTACGTTCTGCGATGCCATTTTGATATGGGCTGTATGGACAAGAAATTTGATGGATAATTTTGTTTGTAGAACAAATACTCTGAAAACCATGTTGCATGTATTCAAAAGCATTGTCAGCCATAATAAATTTAGTAGCATAAAAGTGATTTTTGATTTTGTTCAAAAATTAGAAGACACTTAAATTTAAGAACGATCCTCTAATAATTGAAACCTAGTAGCACGAGACTAGTAACAGACTTATAAAAGTAACACAATAGCATACACCAATACAACTAGTATTACAACATGGTTCTCAAATGTTAGAATGAAAGACGAAATAAATCGGAACTACTATCATTTCTTAAAGGGAAATGACAACGATAATGTTTGCCAAGTTGGCATGAGTGGTTTTGAAACATTTTGGAAGATAAATTTGGAAATGAGGACTTACAACTTTGCAGTCGATGGATGACCATGACGTGCCATTGATAGATAGAGGTGGATTGAGCGACCGATGCTATATCATGAGAAGTTGATGAGGTTTGTAAGTAGTACAAGCCATTTCCCACCTTCATACCCAAACCAATCATCTCTTTTGAGATACTGCAGAGAGACTGTATAGGGGATGAAAGTTACACTGCAGTTCAAAATATTTTGTAATTTTGCAGACATTTATTGAATTAAGAGGGAATTGAGGAACAAATAAAATAGATTTATAATATCAGTAGAGTTAGCTACATCTTTCCAAGTGACAAGTGATGTATATCCATAAGCTAATCCGACAGGGGGATGCTGTGAAGATTTTTTAAATCTAGAGAAAAGTTTTTTGTTACTAGAAATATGTGTAGTAGCACCAGAGTCAACAATCCAATCAACCCTTGAATACATGCAAAATCACTTGGATCATGAGTAATATCTTCCTTAGGGGATGGCAAGGACAACAAGACAACCTTGATCAGTTTCTCTAGATCAACAGAGCTTAGAGTCCCCAATTGGTTATTGGTGGCAATTGAGGTAGATGTTAAGTCTCCATCAGTGTCAAACCATTTGAAACATGATTAGCCCGCTTGAGGTTTGCATGCTTATTCCAACACTTGTCTTCATTAGGGGATGGCAAGGACAACAAGACAACCTTGATCAGTTTCTCTAGATCAGCAGAGCTTAGAGTCCCCAATTGGTTATTGGTGGCAATTGAGGTAGATGTTAAGTCTCCATCAGTGTCAACATTTGAAACATGATTAGCCCGCTTGAGGTTTGCATGCTTATTCCAACACTTGTCTTCATTACGATTGGATCTTCTATGGAAGTTTAAATATCTAAGAGTGGAGGATGTGGATCTTCTACCAATGGAGGTGGGAGTCACGTCGACATTCACAGCCTAGTGTGCCATGACCTCTTCTAGAATCCATAAGAGCAACATTTATAGTAGCATTAATCATGGACCAGAGGTGAGAATGTACTAGCGAACACCGTCACAACTAGATGGTGGTGGTGCAAGAAACTGGGCAAATGTATTTCATCTTATTACTTTGTAGTTTGGAGAGATCAATTGTTAGAGGATGATGTATTTTGAGTTCTTCCCAATGATCAGTGTAGTGATCAAAGTGTAAAGCAAAGGTGGAATGTGTCTTTGAGTTTTAGAGAACGTAGCCTCTTATATCACTCAAAGACGCATGATGCGTTCCCCTACTAGGATATACTTGATCGAGTTGATCCCATGCTTCCTTGGATATGTTAAGTATAAAATAAGAAACCTTTATTTGATGTGTCCAAAACAAATACAAGACACTCTCTTTTATAGGATAAGAGAGTAAGAGGGAAACATAACTAGGCAATATGGGATAAAAGAAAAGCTAAAGACACGACAAGTCGTACACATATAAATATAAAGCATAAAACATATTACTAATACTCCCCGTCAAGTTGGAGCATAGATGTCAAACATGCCCAGCTTGTCCACCAATATAGTAAAGTGATTCTTGGGCAATAGCTTGGTGAAGATGTCAACAAATCGATCTTCTGTCCGATGCGACCAGAGAGAATAGATTCTTGAACAAATTGGCAATCCACCTCGATATGCTTGGTGCGCTCATTAATGACATGACAATAAAATGAGGCTTTTATGGTCGCAATGCATGGGGAAACGATCTGGGTCTTATATTTCAATTTCTTTGAGGAGTCGGTGGACCCATATCAATTCACAAGATGTATGAGCCATGGCATTGAATTTAAGCTTCAACGCTAAAATGAGCTACCGCAATCTTCTTCTTACTGCACCATGTAACCAAATTACCTCCACAAAAAGTATAATAGCCAGTTAGATATTCTGTCACATCTACTACCAACATAATCATAGTTAGAATATCCAGTGAGTTTGCGGTGTCAACACAACAATCCTTTTTTCTGGAGAATTTTTCAGATATTTATATATGACAAACACCATCCCAGTGACATTGTCAAGGTTTATCCAAATACCTATTGGCAAGTCCAACAATAGAAGTAATGTCAACTCTAGTAGTATTGAGATAGATAAGCTTACCAACCAATCTTTTGTATTGGTGGTTATAAGATAGGGTTGTGATATTTCATCATCTCATTTTGTATTGGGATACATAGGGGCACTTCCAGGTTTAGTACCACGCATGCCTGTTTCTATAAGAAATTATAGAACATATTTGCGTTGTGAAAGACGAATGCGAGAAGAAGATCGGGAAACTTCAATTTCCAAGAAGTATATGAGTTTGCCTAGGTCTTTTGTAACAAAATGTTGCTTGGATGGCTTTTAATAGCTTGAATACCATCTCTATCGCTATCAGATAGAGTTATGCCATCCACATACACAGTAAGAATATCAAGCCTAGAACTGGTTTTTGTATAAAAATAGATTGATTAGAATGCGAGTGTTAAAAGTTAAACTTAAGAAGAATCTGGCTCAATTTATCAAACTACGCTCATGGGTTTTGTTTTAGGCCATAAATCACTTTCATAAGTTAGCAAACGTCGGAACACTCCCCATGACTGCTCCACATAGACTTCCTCATGTAAATCGTCATATAGAAAAGTATTTTTAACATCAAGTTGAAAATGAGGCCAGTGATTGTTCACGACAACAGATTTAAGAACCCATATAGAGTTAATTTTAGCAATAGAAGAAAAGGTTTTAAAATAGTCTACAATGTAGGTTTGGGCATAACCTTTTGCAACTAGACGTCCGTTCAGCTGTTCAAAACTTATATGGCTGGTATTTGACAATGAATATCCATCGACATCCAACTATAGGACAATCCTAAGGATGACCAACTAGATCCCAAGTCTTACAATCACAAAGAGAAGTCATTTCAGCTTTCATAGCTTGACGCCAAGCAAGATGTTTGAGAGCTTGCGTAGCAGTCTTTGGTATAGAAATAAAAGAGATAGCCGTCTTTGGTATAGAAACGACAGAGATAGCAACAATAAAATAGGTAAAGCTTAGCATCGAGATCAATGGTAGAGTAGAAATAACTAATTGGATGTTGAATGCAGGAGCAAACATCTTTCCTTTGACTAATGGGAAGATGTAGGTTAGAAGTTACGAGGGAGGTGTTGGGATCTATTGATGTAGGATGAAGTGGTTGTTGACGGGTCATGGAGGGGACTGTTACCTTGGGTCTTCTCTTGTGAACTTTTAGAGGTGGGGGCAATAACTTTAGTTACCTCAATGGGGATCATTTTCCACCACTTGAGGTAGTGGAGTAGGATCCAACAGATCAGGTGATAAAGCATACCCCTTTGTAGAGAAGTACATGTTTTCAGAATAGACCACATCAACACTAACAAACCACTGTCTTTTGGCAGTATCCTAGCACTAGTATCCTTTTTGAGTTCTAGAATATTCTAAAAAACTTCCAAAAAACACAATGGAGCGGGGGTCAAATTTAGATAATCCATGGCGAAGATTCTTAATAAAACAAGTGCTGCCAAATATGAGTGGATGTATAGAAAAAAGAGGCGCATCGAGATACAAAAGTGAGAAAGGCACTTGATTTTTAGAACAGAAGAGGGCATACGGCTAATTAAGTAGCACACATTAGAGACAATTTTATGCCAAAAACTCTTAATAACATGATAGTAAAGAAGAATAGTGCGCGCTACATCAAGAAGATGAAGACTTTTCCTCTCAGGCACACCATTTTGTTGTGGTGTGAAGAGCATGAAGTCTTATGGATGGTACCATGAGCAGTACAAAACATGTCAACTAATTTTTGCATGAATTCTATGGCATTCAGTTCTAAATTTTTTGAAAGATTATTGAATTGGATTTTAATTTCAGTGAAGGAGGTGGTTATAGTGTCTAAAATATTACTGTTGATCCTTTAAAAGAGATGGCTAAGTCGCCCAAGAATACTTATTAGTAAAAGTCATAAAATAGCAAAATCAGGAAAGGCTAGTAATAGAGCAAGGTCCCCAGATATCAGCATGAGCAATATCAAACAAATTCTTAGAACCAATCTGTTTTTTTATATGAAAAACAGCTCAAGTTTGTTTGCCAAATTGACTCGATTCACACACAAAAGTTTTAACAAGTATCTAAGGAAATATGCATCGCAGTTTAGCAACAGAAGAATGTCCACCATTGTAGTCTAGTTACCGAAGTTGAAAAACAACTCAAGTTTGTTTGCCAAATTGACTCGATTCACACACAAGTTTTAACAAGTATCTAAAGAAATATGCATCGCAGTTTAGCAACAGAAGGATGTCCACCATTGTAGTCCAGTTACTGAAGATGATAGCAAAGCAACAACAGATTGCGCCACGTCCAGGTACAGTCCATTTGGTCCCTTATGGCCTGAACCAAAATTCGTCTTTGTACAGAGATTTTGAATCACATAACCCTCGAGATCAAAAGTAATCGAGCATTGAAGGCTCTTAACAGTTTTACTGACCGATAAAAGACTAAGAAGAAAGCTTGGAACATATAAACATATTTTAATGGCATATTATAGGAGAAAGATATAGTTCCAATGCCATGTACCGGAGACTGAGTTCCATCTGCCACTATTACTGGTGGAACTCTAGTTGTTTTACATAGAGTAGAAAATAGTTCAGAATAACTAGATATATGAGCAGAAGCACCTAAGTCAATAACCCATTTGTTTTTACCATAAGGTGCAGAAGAAGCAAGTAAGATAGATAAACCTCCATTTTGAGTAATTGGCTGTGAGGATAGACGAGCCTGAAGGAATTTCACAAACTCAGAGTGGATTCACTCAATCATGTTCTGGGTAGAATTGGAGGCAACAACATAGGTATCATTAGAAGCATTAGAAGTGACCTGGTTCACCCACACAGGTTCACTGTGTTTGCCCAACAATGGTCCTCAGTGTGGTTTGTGCGTCTAGAAGTTGCAGAAGCGGTTGGCAGTAGGAGGTTGTCCTCGTCCACATCCAAGTGGACCACCAGAAGAATGAGCACCACGATCTTGACTGCGACTGCGACTGCGGTCATGTCCATGGCTTCTACCAGACTCATTGGAGCGGACTGCGAGAACCGAGTGATCATAAGAAGCATTAAGGTAGGGAAGACATGGATGGAAGGTGTTGAACACACTTGAGAACATCCCTTAGTGTAGGAAAATGATCATTGGATGAGATCTGGTCTGCGACACCGGAGAGAGTGAGGAAGTACAAGCAAGAACAAACTGAAGTTCATTGTGTCATTGAATTTCTTTGGTGTCAGAAGAGAGAGGATGATAGATTTTATATTCACCCCAGAGGGTGAGGGGGTGGCTAGGGTGAGAGAGGGTGTGTGGGAAGCGTTAGGGTTGGGAAGCGTATAACCATTCTCTAAGTTCCATGTAATTCTTCCTCCTTTGCTTATCCCCCCTCTTTTTCCTCATCTTCCTGCATCTTGTCCCCCTCTTCTTTTTCCTACTCTAAAGCTGTAGTAGCTGCAAAAATGTTCCTTCACCTCTTGTTTTCCCTACTCCTCTATACTTGTTCTTTGGTTGAATGGCCCATAGTTGTTGAGGCAGATGCCCATGCATGTTTGCCTTGGTCAACACTTCGTTACCGTGCTAAGGAAATTGTCTTGGGTGTCTCAACAGTCCTGACATTTTATTTTGAGATGTTTTATTTTATGTTTCATTTGATATTATGGTACACAATTTTATTCATGCATTTTTAGGTTTATGCCTCACTCTTACGTGGCAACTTAGGGTGTAGCACATTAAACAAATACATTAAGTGCCTTATAGGTATGACAGAACATAATTTAATTTGCCATGCGTCCTGGAACTCTAGTCACCTAGTGCCTTGGCAGCCATAAATGCCTGCGCACCTTATAACTAGGGGCGGAGTATCCCCTACTGTTCACGGACTGTTTTAGAGTCCGTAGAGGTAGAGTCGATTGTGCAGACCTCTCTGAAGGTTCAGCCACAGAATGCCTGGAGACCTTGCAACTATGCAATATCAATTTGGAGGATCGCTTGTGTTCACGGACTGACTGTTGTGGAGTCCTGGAGTCAACTGTGCAGATCGCTCTGAAGAATCAGTGATGGGATGACTGATGATCTCAGTGCTTGGAGGTAATCTGCTTGCCGTGCGAGGACTGTTGTATTAAAATTAGTATATAGGAAAATCATGTTCTTGTGGGATTTGAACATGAGGTCAAAATCCTACACAGTATTCTACTTGGGACTTCAAACACTTTGATCATTATCACTTCAAAAAGTAGGTGGCTTCGTCATGAGACTATTAACTGTTGGTGGTTCCACTAGTATCATTTGCTGATTCAGTGTCTGTGTTAGGGCTAGTTTGGTTGGGTGTAAAACCAGCCCATGCTAGGGATTGCAAAAAATAGGAAAACTGTATCCGGTGAGTTAGAAACCAACTACTTTTGTTTGGTTCTAAGGAGATCAAAGCAACATATTTAGTATGTATTTGTTTGGTTCGTTGCTGTTTGTGTGTAGATAAGAAGGTATACAGTATACTATACAGCAGCTGATGTTCACTTTGCTGCAACAAGCTCCTAGGCCACGTAAATCAATTAGTTTCTGAGAGGTGACCGGGTAGAAGAAAGCAGATTGAGACTGCATGCTGCACACGACAGGGCTTTTGGACTTGGAACTGCGCCAAAATGCATGCAGTCCATTTTCCCAGCTTTCCGGTGGCAAAATTTATGGATGTAGTTAGTTTCCATGGTGTGGGTTGGAAGCACATCCAAGCAAACGAATAATGTTGCAATTCGCATGTACTTGCAACCGGATGAGTTTACTCAGTCCAACCAAACGGACCTTCAGATGAAAGATGAAAAACCGCACAACGTGGTCCTGCTTTGCTTGTGGTTTATGATACACATTGTAATAACCTTTATAATACACCCTCAGTTCTGGTAGCCATTTGGGTTTGAATTAGCCAGTGTGTCGTCAGGCTATGACAGTGATTGTTTGACATGAGTAAAAATTGCTACTTAAATTCCTCTTTTTTGTATTTAGGGTTGCAAAATGTGATTTGCAATGTGAAAAAATTGTAGGTTCATCCTTTGCTAGTACACTCACTCAAACAGGGCTTTAGGTTTTGGTGTTTGATGCGTAGATGTTCAGCATCTGGTTCTGACACAGCTTGGGATTTGATGTTGTGGTTCGGCTGTGTATTATCGAGAATGGAGTGGGATTTTGTAATTTCAACATAATTTTTCACATTTTGATGAACCACAAAGGATCAAATAGCGTACGGGAATTTTGACGGACAACTAGCACAGGTCCATAGACGTAAACCTTTATCACTGACATGTTTATGTTATTGTCATCAGCACTCACAATTGACTGCTCATCTTCAATTTGTGTTCTGCAAATTAGGGCGATCTGGATAAGTGCTCATCTTATTCTCGCTGCCATTTAGCTTGTCATTATTAATCTGGTTTCTTGTTTATCAAAATGCAGCCTGACAATCCCTCAGAACTGAGTGGGAAAATATACGAAATGATGGGAATGGCACTGTCTGGCAAATGGTCCACGTCTGCAGGCAGCATTGAGCCACAGTCGTATCAGGCTTCTGGCGACCCTTCAAAACAGTCATTTGGTGCATTTGAAGCTGAGGTCATTGAACCTTCTGAAGCCGGTGGCCAGAAATAGGGCTGTTGCGCCCTTGATATATTCCCCAGTGCTTTTCTTGCAATATTTGCATGCCAAGGTCATATGTGCGGCGATATATAAATATGAAATGGAGGATGTGAATAATCTTTTCTAGTCGGTTTGTAAAGAGAGAATAGTAACACTCTCATACATCTATTTATTTGTAGTCTGTAGTCCATTTTTGTACTGCAGGATATTCCTTGCGGAGGACTGGTTTTGTTTTGAGATGGGCTAGCGAACTGCTTATAGATGTGAGGGACAATGACGTTTGATGAAGTTGATATGAATTCGTTGCTTCTTAAGGCACTCCTCATGGGCGAGACAATGACGCTTCGTGTGATTAAGCTTTAAGTATAGTTGGTCAACGTTCCCAATCCAGAAGGTTAATAACTAATATTCGGATTAAATCTTCTTCTCCCTGGTCCCTCCCTACATTTGGTTATCATGCTCCAAACGTACGGCGTCTTATATTCTGAGCTAGTGGTCATAGTAAATGCCATAGATCAACACTTAGACCCATAGAATTTACTATATATCTTTGATCAATACATCTTGTACGTGGATTCTTATGTATCTATACAATACATAATGGAAATGAATGTGAAACAGGTACGCTATCATCATACACTGTAACAAGTAATTGTTCTACTTGTAATGATAACTTCCATTTGAAAACTTCCCTTGTGACAACTAAGTGTACCATTGAGCATTATAAACACGATACATTATAATTAAGTTTTTTTCACGTTCAAAGATGGATTATAACTTTCTTTAAGTATGACACAAGGAGGCATACAACATAAATGAATTTCTAATAATGGCATCAAGTAGTTGTTTTATGCATGCTACTTTTTTTATGGCGAGTTCCATAACGAACATCAGAAAATCTAATTAACCATATATTAAGTATTGTCATATACTTCTTACAATTGTTCTTAGCACGTTTTCACAATTTCTAAAACTAAAAACTCTCGTGCCAAGTCATTACTCGATACTTTCAGCATGAACAACCAATAAATTGAGTTGCTAAGGGTGTCTCGCTGTTATGTCATGGAGTGGAGACTGTCTAGCATCGTTATAAAAAAGAGTAGATCTAACGCTTTGGTATACTAAAAGACACAGGAATCAGAGTATGTTTTATTTATTGTATGTCTTACCGTTCCTGTAATTGAAGCAGAAGCAACGTGGCCATCCAATGAGGAATTACCGTCTACTAACTGTCTTAATTTGCACGAATCAGATGGTTTTTTGTTGCAAACAATGCTCCTCTGACTTCTAGAGGTTATTACGTTGACTGCAGCTCTAGATATATCCCATCTCGTCCCAGCACCAAGAAAGGATATGCGGAAAGGTAGGGCACAAACTCCATTTCAACATCATCTTTATTTCATTCTGTTTAAGAGGTACAGGTTAATTGGGGCGGACCGGTAGGGCCTGTGCCTACCCGGGCCCAAATGTGGCTACGCCACTGCATCTCGACATGGATCTCATCAAGGATCTAATCCATCAGCTGTATTCACCAGTTCCTTTTATAGACCATGATCCATTGAGTATGTTCTTAATGGCATTTGCAATGTTGTAAAACTTGTTTTGGAGGTCGTCCCTTCCAATCTTTGTCCTCAGTTTGAAGCCTCACCCACTCCCAGTTGAAGTCTTGTTGCCAAACATGTTTTACTAGATGCTAAACATCATTTTGACGTCACTCTAATGTAGCTATTTTCAACCGTCAAAGAAAAAAAAGTTCGCAGCCATGAAAATCGAAGTCCTTCGCTCTCACAGTAACCAAGACGTGTGTATCTATTTTGTGAAGGGGCTAGGATAGTTCCTTCAAATATCACCTTAAGCAATTGGGTGTATGCGCTTGTTCCCAACACATGAAGAGTTCCTGATCATCACTACCTTGTGACTAGTGAGAAATGACGAGAGTCCCGTGGACTTCATACGTGCGTGCTTATATTCCCCGTATACGTCCCGTGACATGTTTTGTAATTTCTTTTAGGCCCCGTTTGGGCGCAGCTCTAAAAAATACACGTGTACTTGTCATTTTTGAGATTCTAATTGCCATCTACACGAATGCTGCTGTTTACATAAAAATTGTTTGGCTAGCAGGTCTAGATTTCGGTAGTGTCGTGAAGAATAGAAATGGACGGGAGACAGGTTACAAAAGAGGGAGGCGGGGAAGGAAAGGCGCCGTGGAGGAAGGGCCAACAAAGAAGGGGGGGGGGGAACGAAAGAGAGTGGGCGGGGAAGGAAAGGTGCCGTGGAGGAAGGGCCAACAAGGGGGGGGGAGGAAAGAGAGTAGGCGATGGGAGAGGGGAAGAGGAGGTGCGGCAGCGGGGAAGAGAAGGTGACCGTTGGCTACAACAAATAGGAGGTTGCCGGCGGCTGTAGTGAAGAGGAGGCAACCGGCAGTGGCGGAGGCGATCAGTGGCAGCAGAGAATGGGAGGGGACGACAGCAGAGACGAGGAGCCAACGAAAACCGGGTGCCCGACGCGAGGTGGGAGAGGATGAAACTGATAATGAGTAGGCCAGCAGACCTGGAGAATCGGAAAGATGTGGTGGTATATGGAATCAGGCCTGTATTGACGTGATTTTAGAAGACCGTTTTAACACATGCTAAACACAACCATGTAAATACCGGTAATCAATAACTGGTCAATTATCCAAACGACAACTACGAAATGACTTGATATTTAGAATACAGAATACAATTACAACTACACGTCTACTTACCACGTCCAAACGACTCCTTAATTTCTTTTGAGTTCAACCAAAACATGTTGCTGTTTATAGTGCTTAATATGTTTATTAACCAATGCTTTTCTTTCTCTCTCTCTTTTCTTGACGGCGAAGAACTCCTACTGTCAAGGTCACAATTACACCTGACTAGGAACCAGCCACGTACTTTGAGGCACACTCAATAACGTGAGACCTTGTTGCACTTTGAAGGAGAACATGACTTAAACCCGACCCCTTCATTGTGGACGCTGGGTTATTCCCTCTGTGGGCTTTGAGGGAGACAACCTGACTTAAACCCGACCCCTTCATTGTGGGTTGCCCAACCCCGCTGCTGGGTTACTCCCTTGTTGCACTTTGAGGGAGACAACCTGACTTAAACCCGGCCCCTTCATCGTGGGTTGCCCAACCACACCGCTGGTTTACTCCCTCCGTGGGTGTCTCTCTTACAAGGGTAGAGGTTCTATTTTTTTTTCTTTCTTTGGCTATCAAATGAGAGTCGTCATCCTGTGGAATTCTAACTTTTACTATTTGTAACATACAATTTGGTATGACGTAGTAGGGTGTAGTTTTAGGATTTTAATAATGTATCAAATGTAACCATATCTTTCGTACTGCTTAAAATGTATTTGGTAGGTTGCAACACAGATTCAACGATTTTGTTGGATCTATTTGGTGAGTTAAAAAAAAGACTAAACAGAACGAAGTTTTTTCTCTCGTCTTCATCAGCTACATGTTGTGTGCTCATATTGTTCTCCTCCTGGTAAGGGCGTTGTTGCGTGTTTGCACTGAAGCAGTCATCCCGTTGTCAAACTATAAATAACCGAGGGACGAGGCAACTACATCCGAGTTTTTTTGAATTTCAGCACCGTACCAATGCCGCATTTTAGAGTCGTGAAATTGGATGCAAGACTGATTCAATCAACTGTACCCGACTAGTAGAAGGAGCTCTGTAAGAAGAAGTCAACCTATAATACTACCAGTTCATATAGTCCATTGGGTCACTGGAGCACTGGTCACGCAGCTGGGAGCGGACAATTGAGGTAGATTTGGGGAAGCAGTTGTGGGGAAGCAAGGATACGGTGGTAGATCGAGGGGCTACTGGGTTAGGACAGATACAACAGGGGGTTGATCGGGGTAGACGAGCGGAGGCGATCGGGGGTGGACGTCGATCAGGGGCGGTGACGATTGGGGAGGACACTGTTCGGGAAATCGGTGCAAGGCCGCATATACTTCCGCTTATACCTATTCGATCACTCTATTTATACCTATTCGGTCACCATACCATACCACACATTGTCAATCAGTCTACGAAGCGGTCCTGAGCCGCATATACTCCCATTTGGCCGATTAAACTCCACTTTTTGAACAACCCACATATACGTCCATGCATTTCTTACATACATGCATACATTTACATGTTGTAAGACATATTATCAGTCAGATGTATACTCATTGATTTATATGTATAGATTGTAATACATATAACAATTTCCACACATATTTGGACATTTATATAAATACCTTTTGACAAATTCATATGTATATATACATATAAAAAATACCTAAATATGCAAATACATATTTGTACATGTATAAATATATTTTGATTTGTTCACTTTTATACACACACTCTAAACATATTTGTATTTTGATACACATACATTTTAATATTTGTACACGACATATATTTCAAACACATTCTCTCTCTCTCTATATATATATATATATATATATATATATATATAAGCATTATCATACATGCATATTAATATGTTTATGTGTAAATATATATAAGTGCCTAATCTCATCATCATCTAAGCCTCAGTCCCAACTATGTTGGGGTCAGCTACATGGATCCTTCATTTCCATTCAGCTCTATCATGGGCCATATTTTGGTTAAGATGTAGAGATTCAAAATCTTTTTTTATAAGCGCATCCCATGTTAATTTAGGCCTTCCTCTTCTTCTATTTATTGTGCTTGACTCAATAGCATTGTTTCGTATAGGCGCATTAGTCGGTCTGCGTTGCACATGTCCGTACCATTTGAGTCAACCCTCATGCAACTTGTCCTCAATGCTCGCCACCCCCACCTTATTCCTAATATAGTCATTTCTCATGCGATCTTTTCTTATCTTCCCACACATCCACTCATCATACAAATTTTAGTCACGTTCATCTTGTTGAGACCTTGTTTGTTCACCGTCCAACATTCACTCCCATAGAGCATGGCTGACTGTATAGCTGTTCCATAAAATTTACTTTTTAACCTGAGAGGGATCTTTCGATCACATAAAACTCCAGTTGCACTCCTCCATTTCAACCAACCTCCAATGATCCTATGACAAACGTCATTTTGAACATCTCCATCTATTTGAATAATAGAACCCAAGTAACAAAATTTATCACATTTTGGTATAACTACTCCATCTAACTTGGCTCCATCAATCACACTGTGAGATTGGCTAAAATTGCAATGCATATACTTAGTTTTGCTCCTGCTAATCATTAATTCATTTGATTCCAATGTATTTCTCCAATGTTCAACTTTATCATTCAATCCATCTTTAGTTTCGTCAATCAAAATAATATCAATAGTAAATAACATATACTAAGGAATATAAGTACCTAATCTATATATTTATATTTTTAAATTATGATCTCAATATATCATTTTGCACATAATTAGTTTATTGAAAGTTAAAAAAAATCCAAAACTGCATATACTCCCTTATATACTCCCACTACCATATATACTCTATGTGGTGCCCTCTCCGATTGTACACTGCTTACCGCTTTCCTGAACAATGGGAGAGGAGAGATCAGGGGCGGACGTTTCGGTCATTGCCATTAGAGGAGAGATCCAAACATGCCTTGGAAGAGGCTTGACAAAAAATCGTAAGAGGAGCCTAATCCATGATGATTCTCACAACAAGGAGACGGATTCAAAAGCTATCTACGATGGCGAGTTGGTGGGACTTGTCTGAGAGCTACTAAATCAATGACGACGAGAAGGAGCCGATCTAGACAAGGCAATAGATGAGAATGAGACCAGGAAATCCCCATGAAGTCAATGAGTGCTCAGTTGGGTTTCTCCCAGTGACGAGACCTGCAAGCGACCTCCTAGGCGACAACCATAATCTTCCTTCTCCCTAGCGACTCTCCCCATTAGCAACACCACTCCTCACACTCTGTTGGGTTTCCTACACACCGTAAACAAAATTTTGTCCACCATTGTAGTCCAGTTACTGAAGATGATAACAAGGCAGCAACAGATTGCACCATGTCCAGGTATAGTCCATTTGGTCCCTTATGGCCTGAATCAAAATTTGTCTTTGTACGGAGATTCTGAAACACATAACCCTTGAGATCAAAAGTAATCAAGCATTGAAGGCTCTTAATAGTTTTACTGACCGATAAAAGACTAAGAAGAAAGCTTGGAACATATAAACATATTTTAATGGCAGATTATAGGAGAAAGATATAGTTCCAATGCCATGTACCGGAGACTGAGTTCCATCTGCCACTATTACTGGTGGAACTCTAGTTGTTTTACATAGAGTAGAAAATAGTTCAGAATAACTAGATATATGAGCAGAAGCACCTAAGTCAATAACCCATTTGTTTTTACCATAAGGCGCAAAAGAAGCAAGTAAGATAGATAAACCTCCATTTTGAGCAATTGGCTGTGAGGATAGACGAGCCTCAAGGAGTTTCACAAACTCAGAGTGGATTTGGGTAGAAATGGAGGCAACAACATAGGGATCATTAGAAGCATTAGAAGTGACCTGGTTCACCCACGCAGGTTCACTGTGTTTGCCCAACAATGGTCCTAAGTGTGGTTTGTGCGTCTAGAAGTTGCAGAAGCGGTTGGCAGTAGGAGGTTGTCCTCATCCACATCCAGGTGGACCACCATAAGAATGAGCACCACGATCTTGACTGCGACTGCGACCATGTCCATGGCTTCTACTAGACTCATTGGAGCGGACTGCGAGAACCGAGTGATCATAAGAAGCATAAGGTAGGGAAGACATGGATGGAAGGTGTTGAACACACTTGAGAACATCCCTTAGTGTAGAAAAAAGATCATTGGATGAGATCTGGTCTACGATACCGAAGAGAGTGAGGAAGTACAAGCAAGAACAAACTAAAGTTCATTGTTTCGTTGAATTTATGTGGTGTCAGAAGAGAGAGGATGATCGACTTCATATTCACCCCAGAGGGTGAGGGGGGTGGCTAGGGTGAGAGAGGGTGCATGGGAAGCGTTAGGGTTGGGAAGCGTATAACCATTATCTAGTTCTATGTAATTCTTCCTCCTTTGCTTATCCCCCTCTTCTTCCTCATCTTCCTGCATCTTGTCCCCCTCTTTTTTTTCCTACTCTAAAGCTGTAGTAGCTGCAAAAATGTTCCTTCACCTCTTGTTTTCCCTACTCCTCTATACTTGTAATTCTTCCTCCTTTGCTTATCCCCAGTAGTTGCCACTGATCTCCTACATGCTATCCCTGGTGGTTAATTTATGGCTAGGTGGTAGGTGTCCCTTGAGTTTGGCTGAGTTTGTAGCTTTGCACCTCTTACGTTGCTACTTAAGCCTAACAACAACATACGTCCTATCACAGTGGGTACTATTTGGAGGCGTCTAATATCCATAGTTGCCATGATAGGACTTGGAAAAGATATGGCTAAGTATCTCAATGACTTTCAATTTGGAGTTAGTGGCTTTTGAACGGGCTTCATGAAGATGGCTCTCTCTATGCTTACAATGGATTTCTCTAACGCTTTCGACATGGTAGATAGGTCTATGTTGCTTCATGAAGTAAGGAATAAGTGTCCATCTATTTCTTTATGGGAGGAGTTTCTCCATGCTCAAGAACTAGATTATGTATTAGAGAAAATCATATATGGTTAGCCACCGGTGTGCAACAAGGTGATCCCCTGGGCCCACTTCTCTTTTCTCTTGTATTGCACCTACTTATTTATGAGATCAAAGATAATAGTAAACTTCTTGTCCATGCATGATATCTTGATGATGGGACCATTATTGAGGACACATTGGAGGTGTCCAAGGTGCTTGACATCATACAACCTAAGGAGCCAAAGTTGGAGCTTGTTCTAAATATAAAAAAGTGAGATGTTCTGGCCTTCTTGTGATGGATAGAAGATCCACAAAGGGTTGTTTCTTATTGACATTGGGAGGTCTGTTCTAGGAGTGAAGTTACTTAGAGGTGTTGTTAGTAGGGACATAGCTCTTATTAAAAAGCTGGCTATGAGGATAGCAACCAAAGCTGTTGACTTGATGCATCGACTCCCCCAGTTGCATGGTCCACAAAGTGAGATTCTTTTACATTCTTGTATGGGTACAACCAAGCTCATGTTTGACTTAAGGACATGTCAAACCACATACATGGAGCAGGTTGAAATATGGTTTGATAAAGGGCTATGTGGGTCTATTGAGGATATTGTGGTATGTGGAGGTCCTTTTTTTGACGACCTTCAATGGCGGGTGACGTCCTTGCCCATTAGACTCAGTGGCTTGGGTCATTATTCAAATATTGAGGCTTCTTCATATGCTTTTGTGGCATCCAGAGCCCAATCTTGGGTGCTCCAAGATCATACTTTACGAAACAATGAGATGCACGGTATGTACTCTGATTTTCAGTTTGCTTTAGATTTTCTATGTGTCACAATTTTGTCTCTCAATCTTACATGTTTGTTAACAAGGACACCATCCCCCTAAAGCCCAGAACGCTTTGGAGAGTTCCCTTTTTAATAAATTTTTTAAGGAAATGGAGGTTGAGTTCGACATGACTCTTAGACAAAAAGTAGTTTTTTGATATTTACAAGCTTAGCATGCTCAAGATTTTTTTTACTATTCCCATTGACGGCCTTGGACTGCATATGTCACCAGTAGAGTATTGTATAATTCTCAAATATCGTCGTATGATCCATATATTCCCAACTGATGAGACATATCCAGTCTATCGCAAATCCTGCCTAGACACTTTTAGAGACCACACAATTCATTGTAGGGAACTCCCAAGTTTCAAATATAGACATGATCTTGTCAGGGGTGTTCTTTATGATGTACTTAGACACGTTGGAGTTGATTTTAATAAAGAAGAACATGTGAATGTTTTAACCAATCAACATGAGGGAAGATCAAACTTAGACCAACAAATGTTTTAAAATTTGGCTGGACTGGAGGGAAACATGCATGTGTTGAATTAACATGAGCTTCTCCATTGATAGGCCTGAAAGGGGGTGATTTATTGCAGGACACGCTGCCCAGAAAGCTGCCTCAGTCAAAGTGGTCAAGCATGAGAGTCTCTATTGACAATCAACATATTTTTATCCCTTTCAGTTTTGATACTTTTGGGTTCTTGACACCTGAGACGGAAGAGCTCCTCAAGAGGGTTCAAAAATTTATGCATATTAATGTTATGACCCTTACGTCTATGGATGTAGTGTTTCAGAAGACTGAATTTGCCATAAAAAAAAATTGACAAAATAACTTGTTACCTGTCTCCCATCTATCTCTTTGTAATCCATTTTGACATGAACGTAAATGTACAAAGATTATAAAGTGAACATTTGATTGTAATGAAGTACAAATACTTCTATCAAACATGCCCTAAGATTGGACCATGCTCATCATACTCCGGTTACGTGCATCCGTGATGCATACACATGTGAATGTGTGAGATGTTATAGATGGACCGGAGTGCCTAATGATTATGTTTAATACGACTTTGGGTCGCTTTTCGAATTCTTTTCCAGAATTTAGTTACAAAAGATAACTATTCGGTCATTATGCTGTTGAGGGTTTTCTGTGGCTGTCTTTGCCCAATCTGGCTTCGTTCATAATGCGGCATTTGGTTTGAAGATCAGATTATATCTATACTACTATAAAAAGAGCGAGTTTGATGTTGCGCTCTCCTTGATTCACTCTCTTCTCTCCTTTTTTTAAGGAATTTTACTCCCACAAATATTTATTTTTACACTCTCCTATTAACTTTTATTATCTTTAATTCTGTATTTCTTTCTCCATTTCACGAAAACGGTTCCTTGATTCTCTCCTTTTAAACAACCAATACAAATATATTTTACTGTAGAGACTCTTTCACGGACGAGTCCTCTCCCTGCACATTTCCAACAAGTTTTATATATCACGTGCATGTGCACGTGTGTGTTCACTAGTAATGTAGAAAGAACGCTGTAGCTTTCTGTTGGACGCGTTCTCTCCTCTTACCCAGCCGAAGTTCTTTATCTTCATTTTAGCCGTTCAATCTTGGTATGTGCCTCTCGAGGGTTGTCATAGCGAAGGTTGGAATCATACATGTCAATTGCATTTACTGAAAGAGAGCAAAGCACATGTGCTGCAAACGTGATTCCTCCAAATGCTCAAAGGTTGTTTTTCGGCCATTAAGGACTGTTAATTTACGTCTATACCTAGTGAGTGGCATCCACAAGACAGTGCACTATCCCATGATCATATCAGTGCCATTTTGTTGCAGTGTTAATCCTTCTCCAATTTTTGGAATTCTGAACCAGTGACCTGATTGCTTCTTTAAACCAGTTACACCCAAATTTTAATGCGTATACATCTATTGCCTTAGTGATATTATCAATTGAGGGTCCAACGTCATTAAGGGATATTGATATGTACCCACAACGAGCAACATATCGAATCTAAACACGAAATTTTGTTACGTATATGCTATAACGACCTTTCATATGTTTCTTGATAATGTTGATGAACACCTCTAGCATTTTAGCTAAAATGTATTTTTTCCAATAAGAAATTCAATTAAACGACATGTAATCACCTTACAAAGTCTATGAAGTGATAGAAAATGTACCTTCAATGATAAATATCATACTGGTGGCGACCTAAGGAGAATGATGGAAAACAGTAGATGTAGGGGGATAGGAATCACAACTACGATCATAAATCTCGTTCTTTGTCAGCGATGGTGGGGTCCTTTAATGTAACTCACAAGAGCAAAAAGTAAAGTGGGTATGTAAAATAGTTGGATGATACATTGATATGTTGGTTGTTTGAGCAGTAAACAAAGCATATAGTGGGTCTTCAACGAGTTAATAAGTCTTTACATGATGGAAAGGGCAAAAAAATTTCAAGCCACATCATCGTGTGATGGTTCAACCAATGCCTCAAAAGTGGATACTCCACTGCCTCTAGAGCTCTCCTCCTCCCTAATTGTGAAACCCTTGCATTCTGATTTACCTTAAGGACAAAAGTACCCCATGAAGGCGATTAACACCAAGGATTGAAGATTGAATAATGTTAATGAATAGACCATCTAAATGACATGAAAAATTATAGAACATTATGTAACTTCTCTCACAACATAAATCCCGTTAGGACACTAGCTGCAAGAGTGGGCCAAGTATGACACCATAAAGGGTTTTTGCATGCATTGTGGTCAAATAAGAAGTATGATACTTTAACCTTAAGTTTGAATAATCATGTTGGTGTTTGATAAAAATATGTTTTGACTTGGAGAAGCTACAAGAAAGGAAATTTGTTCAACATCTTCCGTGGCAGTTCTACACAACAAGCTAAAATAAGGGATCTTAACCAACTCCTTTGATTCTATCCATTACCAACAAGGAGTTCATTACGGGAAATCAATCACAAGTTAGTGGTCACTATGAGTGGGGAACGTTAGATTTTTTCAAATACCCCAAAATAAGATGTATTTCATGTATAAGAGCATAATTAGTTTGATATGGAGATAGTAAAGGACCCCCCAACTCCAGAAAACACCTATGTTATTTATTAAGTGGGAAAGTAGGTTTAAGACTTGTATCTTGATATCATCATTGAAACCTTTGTGGAAAGAGATCGTTTAAGGATGTTGTTTCTTGGGCATGAGAAGTTTGTAAGCTATGCATAATGTAAAATATTTATAATCAAGGGAAGGGGTATGTTAGTTTCCACTGGGGAGATACTCCCCTATAGGGTCTAGGGACCAATCTATAATTTCATTTTGTTGTGTAATCTTAGAGGGGCGATTATGGTGTCTGCAATGATATAAAGTGCATGAGGCAATACCATAAGGGTGAAACTCATGAGGTGGTAATGTAGTACCAGTGGATTCTTTTATAGTAGTATTTTCTCTTGATGTTATCACATGCTAATGTAGTACCAAGGGTTTCTTTTACAATATTATTTTCTCCTGATCCGATCACCCCAAATTGTGTGACTGTTAGAGAAAATTGTATAGAAAGCATACAATGGGAATGGTAACTAAGTATAATCCTATCCAGAGAACCATGATCTTTCATTTGCAGAGTGTAACTTAGTTCACTAGATGTATGCATTTTTCTCTAGGGACATCTTTCAATAATAAATAACCTAAAATCTTAATAATATGTTTCCTAACATGCAATGAAAGGGGAATGCAAATGATGAAGTGCGAGCAAATTTGTGAGGGTCAACTTTGGTAGGAGTCTCCATGCTGGGTTGGGGTATCTAGATATCCAGAAGGATAATTAAGTTTGTGTTTTTCCAATGGAGATCAAATGAAGTTGTGTTTTATGTATTGTGAGTGTGGTTGGACATGACATTTAATTGGGAAAGTGTCATCTTTTAAATCCAAGATTTAATAGAACTATTTCTTATTGTAATCCAGAGCATGAGTGCCTCATATGCAAGTTTTAGGGAATTTAATTTTGAGTCCCAATAACTATGAGAAGAAGCCAAGAATATATGTGATTTTGATCAAGTTTGGCATAAAGTTTGAGAAAAATGATTGTGCCACTAATAAATTGGATGCTATTTCTTTCCCCAAGACTACAAGATTCAATTTTGTCCAAAATATTGTTTCTTATGACCAATTTCATCATAATATCTAGAATGAAGGTAACAAACAATAAATAAACTAGGTGTTAAGGGGTAACATTATCTACAATCATTTGTGATAGTGAAATCACCAAAGGAAGAGTCACTAGTAATAAACTAATGCAACTTCTCATACATGCTATACATCTTATTGGTAATCTTGACCATGAACATGTTTTATACAAAATCCCAATTGATGTGGCCAAACAATTTTTCTAAACTTGACTTTTGAGTGTAAGTAGGATAATATTTTTAGAAAGGGTGGATGACCTCATTAGTATTAATGTAGGCATCATGCGTACACCTACTCATGAAATAATATTTTATTGTATATATTATAGTTGATGTACCATTTAAGATTATTTCTCAATGTTTAGGCAAATCGATTTATTAACAACATTAATGGCAAAGATGAATCTATAATGTGTAATATTTCCTAGTTATATATTTGTTACTTAGAGTGATGTGTGTCTAATTGAGGATTTTGATTCATGGTGTGATGTTACATAATGAAGTTATATATTGATATTCAACTAGACACAAGAAACAAAAACTAGAATGAAACTATTAGTCCCAATAATGATCAACACTAAGACTATTGAGTGGCATAATAACTTATTTAATCATATATTCTATAACATACGAGTTAGGGTTGGATAAATGATTGTAAAACATGATGTCAAAGTTGTGTCTGAATAGGTTGGAAAACATCCCTTTATGGTTGAATAGGCCTTTAGAAAATATAGTGATGTGTAAAGAAATTTTATCAATGTCCTGGAAGTGAAGTCCATCTATCTTAAGTGTGTGAACAGTTGGGCTAATTTTCTCACCATTGCATATCTTATGGAATAACTTTGTTTTTTTTGTCTCCTTTAAAGGTCCAATTAATCTTTGATTCCTTTTTAGTTGATAAAGTGAATTCGATCTTAGTCTTCTTTCTTGCTATCTCAAACAAATTGCATCTAAACAAGGTTAATAAGTTCCTTAGACGTTGTATGTATCAACTTTCTAAGATGACCAAAGTGTTCTATTCCATGGGACCAAGAACGACTTGATATTTTTGAGAGTTGTTTTGTTTCACATGTGATGATGAATATCGTCATTGCTTGTGAGACACCTCATGAAAATGTAAACTTTAAATTCATAATGGCAGTCCAAAATCTCACAAATATAAATGATCTTAGCCCCCCTATAGTTATATTTTATGTTAAGGATAATAAGGAGGTGGCAGATGTAGTGCAATTGACAACATGTGTTGCTAAGTGGGAAGTGATTATTCCAAGCATGTGAGCAAGGGTACATTCTGATCCTCTAAACCACATGAAAGAATTACTAACAGTTATATCTATAATGTTGGAAAGACTGACAAATTTATTGAATTACACTGGATTGTGATTATTTCCTTATATTCTATTATTTGTTGTGATTGTTTGAAGATAAAAAGGATAATGTCAAAACCATTACCTATGAGACATGATGGATCATGGTAAAGAAGTGCAAGCTATTTAAGCTTGTCAAATGTAGTGCTTTAGTTTGTATTGGTTCTTAATGCAAGCATGTGAAGTGCCAAAAGAAGTTTAACATGATGTATTTAAATTTAATGCTTATTAATGAAAGTCTCCACTGGGTATTTTTGTGTTGTAGATGTCTTTCCCAATAAAAAATTATCCACTGAGTTTGTGATGTCCCCGCATTTTTTGACACCTTGACCACATGTATGATGTCCAAACTAAAACCCTCACCCCAGAAAGAGTCTCAATCTGAACATTGCACCCTAGACCAAGAAGAAGAAAATCAAGGGAGTCAGAAGAAAACCAAAGTACCACATGCACATGAATAAAAACAAACCACACAACACAAGATCACCATTCAACATATATCTACGAAAGATTTGTTACAACTTTTGAGATTACATATTGAACGATAATCTTTTTCTTATGCATATACTACCACTACAACAAGATCATCTAGACAATATGTCCACTTGTACATCCCACACAACTCTCAACTATTCTAGTTCTACAAGGGCACACATCCACATCATATAAAGAAGACATTGCAAGTGATACACCTCAAAAAAATAATTTGAAGAACTAGGATAGTTGAGAATTGTGTAGGACACATTGTCTAGAAGATCCTATTGTAGTGGTATTATGTGCATAAGTAAAAGATTATTGTTCAATATATAATCTCAAAAGTTGTAATAATTCTTTTATAACTATATGTTAAATGGTGAGCTTGTGTTGTATGGTTTTTTTATTCTCATGCATGTGCTACTTTGGTTTCCTTTTGACTCCCTTGATTTTATTCTTCTTGGCCTAGTGTGAAATGTTTAAATTGGGACCTTCATTGAGGTGAGGTTTTCAATTTGGACGTCACACATGCGGTAAAGGTGTTGAAAATTTGGGGACACCATAGAGTCCTACCGAAGGAATCGGGATCCAATGAAAAATAGTGCTACATCACCATAATATGCATGTTATGATACACTAAGCATGTTTCAATTTTGTGTATAGTCGACTTCAGTTTTATGTGCTCCAACAAAGTATCTTATATCACACCTATAAGTTGTAAAATCCACACCATAGACATTCCAATTCCTAGTGATGTAGAAATAGATGTTTAGTGAAGTATGACATGTTAAGAGGTCATAGTATGATGTTTTCCATATGACATCTGAAGTTTATCTATAGCCTACATATTTTTTTGACATCTAGGTGGTTACAAAAGCACATACCCAATTTGCTGGTAAGCAGAAAAATAATTCTCTCAAATCCATAAAAAGTAGTTTTCCATGTGACCAATATCATGATTAATTGAGTTATGGCTAATCAAAGGAAATTGTGGAATCAATTATGAGATTAATAGCTATGTAGCATACATTTGTTCTTTCTCCTCATAGGGAGGTGCAAATGTAGATGAAGGCCTGTATCTTAGAAGGGTAAGCTTGTTGTTTGTCACACTTTCTCATGTAGTGCCTATTTTTGCCCTTACATATAGTCCAAACACCAGCGGTCATATCATCTATGGCATGTTCAACATCATTTTTGTTGCTTTTGTTGACGTTCTTTGTACTATTGTATAAGATGTTGTCATCGTCTATGAGTGGTAGGTGTGGTGTGGATGATTGATACCATGGTCCATATTGTTGTGTAATTTGGTAGATTTTATTTCAATCTGGTCCTCTTGTTAGGATTGGTAGAAGGGGCACACTTTTGGACCCAAACATTGACCTTGTGTTGGTTGTTGTCTGTGGTGTTAGTGTGGGTTTTATTCATGCAGGATTCGAGATTTGTGTTGAATTTTTTTGGGAGGACTAGGTGGGAAGGTGGTCCATATGACCAATGAAGAAGGATGGGATATAGTTTGTCTCATTTTCAGTATTCTTGAGCATAAAAACATGATGTCTAACCCTATTCTTGAGTTGATTTAGCATACTAGTAAACTTTATGACAACTAGTAAAATTTCACAATAAAGTTTAGGGTCTGTAGGTTATCTTGGTGAATGTCATGGGGTATCAATCCAAGAGAAGCAATTATGTACTAAAGTATATCCATACCCCATAGGTGTGGCAGGAGTCCTGTGATATTAGTCAAGCCCATGCCTCTTTCTTGAGCTACATGGATGTGAACACCTATATGAAGTCATTACCAAAAGAGACTATAAGAAAGTTCAATTAGGTGATCAATGGGAGTGCCATATGGAGGGTGCATATAGAGAGGATTTTTGTCCCAAGTGATTGTAATCCCTGAAAGGAGGACTTAGACAATTTTTGACATCAAAGGAGTTGATAGTATGGTGAGAAAAACTTTTTGTAGGGTGATCATCATGGGTATTCATCACACTATAACTTGATTAAAACCCTAGGTAAACACATGGAATTGAAAAACACATGATTTCCTCATTTTTGTGAGCAAGATTTCTCATAACTGGTCATCATGAAAGAGTTTGTGCAGTTCAAGGATGGTAGCTGGTCTAGGTGGGAAACCTATGAAGCCTCTAGTATGTGATAGGGAGTAGGAAGTATTCATATCCATATTCCACTCATAACATGATTGATTTGTCGATGTGACCATCTTTAATGGGAACCAAGTGATATAGATAACAAGGTCTTGGGCATTTTCCATCACTTATGTTGGCATGCCTATCTTGGCTCAAATCTGCTGTGACGAGATGCTGTTACAAATGGTGTTACAAACAATGCTAAGAACACATATACCTCAAAGACCCATCCTTAAAAATTTAATTGGGTGCTTTAGTGGAAGATATTTCATGTAACACGCTCAAAACAACATCTCGAAATAGAAATTTTGGACCCTACGAAAGTGGTTGCACTATCTGTATACGGTAGGAGTCAAACCATCAAAATATATACTAGAGTGACAAATGGTCAGTGATGTCGAGAAAAGGGTCTTGTCATATTTGTGATGTGGGGGTGAGGGAGTAGCCCAACAGTGCAACTCGACAATCTCTAAGGAAGGGACCTGAGTTCGACTTTGGTTGTTTCCCTCGGGGGTGCAACAAGGCCCCACATTATTGAGTGCGCTATGGTACACCCAAAGTACGCAGTTGGTTCCGGATTTTACCCTTAGATGAGTCGGGTCCCAACAATGGCCTTGCCCGAGAGGGATTTCTCGTTATAAAAATATATATTTACGATGTGTTTGAAGTGGCTGAGTATGGACACATCAAGCCTATGATGCTATTAGAAAGATATAACCTCTTAAAGATTAAGTGGCATTTACAAATTTAATATCAAATTTCATCTTAGTATCATGATTATGTTGAGGATCGTAAATTAATACTATGTGATGTGTTTCAGTGTTGGAAGCACGGACTGAGGAATTAGTTTTACCATCATTTATTGTTTAAGAAAAATCAAGATTTTTGCCGTTGAAAGTTGAAATGTTTGTCTTGGTTCCGTACATCATCAAATCTCTTATATCTTTTGGCTATCTTTTTAATCTCTTATATCTTTTGGCTATCTTTTTATTTTCATGATATCGTTGGTCCAGTTAAACAAGATATTGTACAATGCAAATGTAACATAATCAAAACGATACAATGATTTCTCTTCACGAGATACACTTGGGAAGAGGAAAAGTCCTTCGTAACAAGGATAAACCCATTTAACTTAAGGCTTTCAAAGCGTCTGCACGGACAACATCTGGTCATCACTCGTGAAGGACCCAAGAGACGCCTTGAAGTTGCCATTCTCATTGCACATATGGATGCTTGCCTTCTTGTGCCGCTAAGCCTTTCATTGATCTTGACAAACCCCAATCCATGATATATAGTAGATGTTGTTCCACATGAAGAGGAAGTAGACACATCAAGGAATATGTCGGCTTTATGATTTACTAGTCCCATGTGAACACAGAATAGTCTACACTCCCTACCAGATTAAGGCCACATATCACGACCATTTAAAACAAAGCAACAAATTTGATTGTATTTACACATATATAAAGACAACCAAAGGTATAGCGTACACTGCTTTTACACTGGAAATATCAAATCTGAACTCAACATGCCGGGATGGGAATCAGTGAGATGAGGATCGGGCTAGGTTATAGTAGATGCTGGAAAGCATATCACCAAATTTATATTATAAGACATATTGCATCTGTGGTCTATGTTATATGCCTCAAAGAAACATGCTAATCTGATTTGTAGATCTGGTACAGAATTAAATCAATCTTTTATTGACCTATTGAGTACACTCTATTTTTCCTGATTCGAATAAGGATATGATTCCGATTCTAGACCTTTCTTGGTAGGGTTTTACTTATCCTATATTCTGTATTTGAGACAACTGCCGACCGGATTCCAAGATGTATTCTGCCTCCTTCAAGAGTGCTCCGTGCATACCCTTTTATTTGATTATTAAATATCTATTCTCCTCCTCTAGAGTAGGTCATTTTGACAGACCTGTATGACTGTTTGTCTCTTCTCATACCTATTTTTCCGCACATGCTCCGTTTAATTACATAGCAATCTATGTTTGGATAAATATCTAAAAATCTTAGCTCATACCCGGCCGACATTGTTGATTGCGTTTCAGACCACCTAGATAACATACTAAATAATAATATTTTTCAAAAACATTTATAGACACATATTTATGAGTTTAAGAAGTATATAATGGTAATGTAACCCATATGCACGAACACTTACATATTAGTGATTCAATCCAATCATAGGGATGCCAAAGGTCAGTTTGTAGATTAGATCTGTTTAAAAACCACAATCATATGCCATATATTTACGACATATAACTAAAAAATATCCAACCTTTTTGGAATTTCTAGAACCTATTGATTAGAAGAAATGACCCATATATTTTGATTTAGCTGATTCTTTAAGCATATCGGATGTAAGTAGTACACACCCCACATATTAACTTAGATTGTGTCGTAGATTATTGCAAACATATTAAATAGAAAATCGTTACCAATAACTTATATGTACTTTGACATACCATTCTTTTGGTCTTATTAATATATCAAACCAAAGATATTTTAGATCAAATGAAAATTGAAAGTTTATAGTCAATTATTTCTTTGAAATGTACATCACACATAAAAATATGGTTGTATGTTATTTTTTTGATATTGAAAAGTAAATGAAGAGCTTTAGTCCCCCATGGGAGAGTTTTAGAACTTTCCTTCTCTTTATATTCAAATTTTTATTCATATGTTATTTGAGGACCACAAGGGAACATTGAAATCACATGCACATGATGGGGCAGAACAACTAGATTTGGGATGGTTTCTTAAGAAAATCCTTTAACCGCGCACGTTGGTGCATGTCACATTCCACGAGCAATTGGGGGGAGGTTGCAAATCTGGCCTCCCTGGACTCCTTGTGTGGGTGTGGCCCCAACTTGGTTTTGCCACTTAACAAAATTTAACACGTGTTGCAACTCTTTGAGATTGTTCATATGTTTCCAACTACAACCGCTTTACCTCCCTTCGTCTCCAATACACTCCTATTAAACAAAGACACTTGTAAGTCTTTCTAGAATTAAAAAAATGAGGACTATCTAACTTTTTTTCCTTTCTCTTTTTTGCTGCTACCTCCATATGCACCTACATGTTTGATCATAGGAAGAATGATCAATTCTTATTCTCCTAGAAACTGTGATTTGTGTGTGCATGCTTTACCACTTCAAATGTTGTTGTATCCTAAGATAGTAGCCGCTCTACACTATTGCACTGACCTTTGATGCTGAGAAAGGTGGAAATAATCTTAAAGATAGTACATTTTACATGAGTGAACAAGTCAATTGCATATTTTGATATCTATATTTCTCACTTTTTGTACGCAAACAACAATCTTAAGATTAATACCATTTTTAAAGGATCAAATATGGACAATTTTGAAACTGCTTCAATGACAATGATACCATCTAATTCTAATAATCAAATTTTTACTATTTCTACTATGTCGTAAACTCCTTTTCCTGATGCCAATAAAATCCAATCTCTTAGTGGATTGAATTATTGACGGTGACAAGAAAATATTTTTACTGGTTTGGAGGTTTCAAACGTAGCATTTTCTTTATCGGAATCAAAGTCTGAAGTGACTCTATTAATGGTAGAAAAGCTAATTGAATTTGTCAACATGTTATTCTTAATACTATGTTTGACACATAATTCCAATTAAAATTATATTCAAAATTTAGGAAAGACCCAATAATAAATATATTCTAGAAGAGCCTTCTACCAAAAGTTCATTGCCACAAATCAACGAATATGAATGAAGATAAAGAAATAACAACTCAAATCTATTTTTTCTTCAGATCTTGCTTGACGTATTAAAAAATAAAAAAACTAATATTCCTTTGTCTTTCATTGTTTAACCTTTAATTGAAAAATTGCTTTAGTTCTTGAAATATTACAAGAACAATTGGAGTTTATTTCACAACATGTCTTACAACAATTCCTTCACCAAAGCACATGCAACAAATTAGGCTACTAGTTCTTTCTAGACGGTGATGCCTATATATTTAAAAACAAAATCATAAGATGTAGATGACAATAACATAAGGTTCCTATTAGTGACATGTTCAAGGCCCCAAATAAGAGAGGTCTTGTCATCAACAAGTAATTTAAAGATATCAAAAGAAAAAGACAAAAACTTATAGTAACTTGCCATATAAGCTACACCATGCTTTTCCACTTTTTATACAACAACATCACAAGCTTCTTGGCATGATTCAAGTTACTTGAAAAGCACCTGTCAGGGGAGAGTCTTCGGTGAGGTTAATACATGTGTGTATTTTTCTTCTGTCCAATCAAATAACAAGATGTCCATAAGACATTAGGAGTGGATACCATCAGGCCACGTGCCAAGGAAGGTGACATGCGCCTCGTTTAGGACCTTTGGCACAGCTCAAGAGATAAGGTCAAAAAACATATCAAGAACTATGTTTGGTCAAAAATGATATCCATGCCTTGTGTTGAAATGCACATTATGATCACTGAAGACATCAAGGTCTGTGGTGTTGCAAAGTGGGCAACGTTCATCACTTGGGTAAAATGAAACTATGAGTCGATAATGAAGGATATCTCAATACTCAATAGGTGACATAGACAAATTAGAACCATTGATAAGAATGACAAGTAAGAAGTTGCGTGTATGATCAACTTTGAGAGAAGCGAGGACAACTAATTATCATTTGTAGTAAATTGTTGGAAAATAATTTTGTAATAAGCGTCTGTCAAACAGACATGGCCTTAGGAGTGGCGGAAGGCATACACGATAACTAGGACCATCAAATGGATGAAAATATTTATTAAATGGTAGAATGTGGAGTAATTAAAGAGGATTCTGTAGACACAAATCCAACCTCTTACAAGATGTGGTTTTGGAGTTTCTGGGTGTGGATCCAAGAGGAAATACATACGAACTTGTTGACATCAGGGGAACATTTGATGCCCAACCCACCAAGGTGCATAGGAAGCATGATCAAGTGCCACTATAGATCACCAAATCCTGAGCCATCACCAACCACAATGGGTTCCATACATGAAAGAAGCCTACAATCAAAATCATCCAATGTAGATCCAATATAAGTTGGGAGTGTTGTTCGAAGAGAAAACAATAACTTGGACATCCCAACATATCATTGGAGATGAAGAAGCTCACATTCTGGGTCTTGAATCAAAGTTAGGAAATCCATCATTACATGGATTTTAGTCACAAATTCTTCAAGAAGCTCCAAGGAAAAATCCAGGATGTGGAGGCATGATCCCCTAAAATCTTTTCTATGGAAACATGATCTCCTAATATATTTACTCCACACATGGGATGGGATATGTTAGCAGGGATCATACCAAACTATAGGGCTATTCTTGGGTCATCTGAAGGCCAAAATATTTATGTCTTCTTAATATCAATATGATGACCAAAGTCTTATCCTCATTCTTGGATAATGATAGCTCTTTAGATACTTTAGCAATGTCACCAATGAGGGTACCATCATCAAGATAGAAAACAAGATGGTTGATGTGGCATTCATCCTCTAGTTGCAAAATAAGAGGATGAAGATACAACAAAAAAAGAAGTGGATGCAATGTATGAGACACCATCTATGAAGATGAGAGTCTCACTTTGATCCATGTAGAGAGGGGTTGGGGAGCTATAACAAAAATAAACTTAATGTGCATTAGCTGGGCAGTAAAGATGAACCTTCTAAAATATGGTGGGTTTGTCAACCATATTGAAAGCATTATTGAAGTAAACAAGGGCTATTGTAATAGTGGTACAATGTTGTTGGTCATGGACAATGTGACTGAAAATGTGTAGAAAGACTTCAACACCCCCAAAAAATGCCAACACCGAATTGATGATGACCACATCTGACAAGACACCCTTCATTGCATCCTTGAAAATAAGATGACGCCAAATCATACCAATCATGACAAGACAAATATCATTGTCTGACTTAAGAAGTGGGGTCAAAGGGGCACTGGAAACATAGGGTGTGAGGGAGGCATGACACCAAGCAAAATGCCAAAGGTTGACCATAGTTGATGCTACAATGAAAAAGTCTCCTATAACGACTATTTCTGCACCACACATAGAATTAAGGTGTTGTGAGAGGAGACCATCACGTGTACAAGCTGTTCCTTTCTGGAAGGATAAGATTGCCTCTTCAACAATAATGCATGAAGCAATAAAGGGATGCCAATAAATATCTAACACAAACTGCACCATAAGAGGGGGGAGTTGGGGTGTTTCACTTCAAACTCCAAATGAGTAGCAGAGTAAGAGGGGAAACACTGCTAGAGGAGAACAAAAAATGACTATCCTTGATCTTTTTATTGGCACAAGAAACTCTAACTTCAACATATTGTTCACTTTTAAAAGGATGTCGACAGGTTAGAATTCAGTCGAGGAGTTATTGAATCGTCCGATCCTAAATTTCTTGTTTTCAGGGCCTTAAAAATCATTAGTTGTTGGAGAAAGGCACAATTTTGTGCTGAGCGTTCTTGAGAAATATTGAGAGAGAAGCAATAGAAAACACACATAGGGAGAAACAAAAGGTGATCCCAAGCATCGATGGAGAAAGGACAAGAAATCAAAAGAAAGACAATGTCACTGAATGATGTAATATGCACATCCGTGTTGAAGATCAAAATTATACTAGAAAGATCTGATTTGGAAAAAGGATTGTTGTCTATTGCAAATTTTGTTGATAATGAAATTAATAAAAATAATAAGTCTTCTGATCAAACTAACATTGGAAGAATAAGAAAGGAACAATAAATAATAATAAAAATAACGATAAAAAGGACACTAAGAAGAAAAATATATTCTATATTGTATGCAGAAAACATGGTCACTCTTATCCATAATAATGCATTTCAAGATTCAAAGGAACCAACAACAAACATTTTTGTGAAGGAAATAGTCTTGGCGTTCATTATCTTGATCAATATGGCATCTTTCCAACATCATGATTGGATCATTGACTATGAGTCATCAAACCATATCACTAGAAATATGGATGCTTTCGTGACCTACTCAGATATAGGAGAGGATGAGCATCATGCCGTCATGGACAACTTTAGTGCTTCCTTTATGACTAAGAAGGGAAACATTGTGATCAAGATGACTTCTAGAAAATTCCTATTGATCAAAGATGTACTGTATGTTCTAAACATTAGGATTAGTTTGATCTTTGTGTATCAACTTGTTAAGTTTGGGATAAAGGTGTACTTTAATATGATAAGGACTTTCTTTATAGTCTAGATAGTACTTGGAGATGGGATATTGTTTAAATGGCATGTTAATCCTGATTTCTTTTAATTAAATTTCTTTTATTCCGCTTATATTATTGACTCTTTTGATATCTGGCACAATAAGATTGAATATGTTAAATTTAAATATTGATTTATATGCTAGATGTCAAGTATGTGCTTAAACTAAATATACAAAGAAACCATGTCCATAAATACTGCATTAAGATTTTGACTTGCTAGATCTTGGTGATTTAAACAGAAATTCATCTAGAGGTGAGAAAGATTCTTAATATCATATTTGTAGATGAATATTCATGCTAAAAAAACATACTTAACACATTCATAAGATTAATCATTCAAGATGTTTGTTAAATGTAAAATAGAAGTAGAAATTCAACTTAATATGATGATAACACATGTTTGATCGGATAGGGATGGTGAATATTCTTTTCTCCATTCAATGATTTTTTTGTGACCCACAATACATTCATACACCCCTTCATATTTGCATCAATCAAATGGTTTTGCTGAATATAAATATATAACTCTAAAATAGATGATGGATTTTATTTAATTTAAATTAGGGGAATCCACAAACTTTGGCATGAAGCAATTTTGTGATTGTGTTTTATTTAAAATGGCATTCATAGCAGGAAGACATATAAGCCTCCATATGAATTATAGAAGGATATTGTGGCACACCACCACACTAAAAAAAGATAAATAAAAACCAAACCACGTTCAATCACTAATTAACCACTTCATTAAAAAGAGGGATAATTAAAACCAATTTAAACATCTCATATATGTGCGAGAATATTTACATGTAGGTGTAATGCCTTGCATAAAAGCTTATAAAGCACCAAGTAACTTTACATCTGTCTAGTGGCCACAACCACAACATGTATACAAAAGCATTTTCACACATAGATATATCATGTACAACATCGTCGTAGTACCAAAACTTGAGTTGGTACATATCATCTACAAAACTTCCCCTCTTGGACCCGAGAGTACATGGATGACTCTAGGACTAACTTCTAGTCAACCTTATAATTCTACTGATCTTCAAGCTACTCCTCCTCATTACCATGGGTCTAACATCACTGCTGACGATCACCTAAAAAGATGTGGTGACCCACAAGGTGAGACTCATGTCCTATCAAGAGATATAACTCTCAACAACATTTCCCGCTTTCTTTAGGTTATTTAGTTAAATAGATAAGTAGATAATATTATAGAAATAAGAGATCTAACATAAGATGTAAAGGAACAAATAAAGCTATCACCATTGAAACACTTGATTTCTCTTACCATATTATATATCAACTAAAAATTATAAGAAACAAATCAACGATTATCAATCAATATGATTTGTCATATGACCCTAATAGATATACTATATGACCGTATTACACATTTTATTAAGACTTGAGAAGTTTGAGACATACCATCAACTTGTAATTGACCACTTGTGAAGTTGTCATTAGTACCGTACAAGATCTAGGAGAGTTGTAATCCTAAGATCTCTTCGCCTCACTCAATATGAGTTTGCCACATTTACATATTAGTCAACCTGGTATCAACCTAGTCTACCCTAGGTACACATGCCACGACACTTGAAGCTAGGGTATACAAAACCCTAACATATGAGGTATAGTCGAAAATGTCCTCAATAACATCACATATACATATTCATTCATCCAAGATATGACCTTGACCATTATCCATAACCTTGGGTTCAGGATATTGAGGATATACCTTCCCTTTGTCCACATATACTCAATAATATATGACTTTGAGTTTCCTTTATGGAATACTCATTTTGCCACTAAATAGCTCTATGACACAGGGAATTACATGATTAGGGTT
The DNA here is from genome assembly GCA_963693085.1 of Alisma plantago-aquatica. Lineage (NCBI taxonomy): Eukaryota > Viridiplantae > Streptophyta > Magnoliopsida > Alismatales > Alismataceae > Alisma > Alisma plantago-aquatica. The sequence continues at coordinate 464,712,341 of OY856414.1, forward strand.
TCACTTTATTAGTTATTGTCCATTGGGTGAGTTTGGCTGCATCAATCAAGTTACATATAAACCCTAAAAGATTTCTACTAAACATTGGTGTATACCAACTTCAAAAGATATAAAACACATGAAACATATTATTTATCACAACATCATTGGGCACGAATCCATTGACAATTCAAGAAGAGGATCATACCTACACTCAGGGCATAACACAACCCACCAACCATAAAGACCAAAACAAAATATGTTCTCTTGTAAGCACATCATATAATCCGATCCTTGTATAGGATTTATCCTATCACAATGAACTTATCATTTCAGGCTTAGAATAAGTGTACATAAAACATAGGAGTCATAACATTATCAAAAGTAACATAAAATAATTAATCTAACATTATGAATATAACATTCGTCATCTCAAATATTCAATTAGGACATTAAGCCATCCTTATAAAACCATTTATGAGAAAGGTTTGAAGGTATATATTGGATTCATATCACCTAATCAACACATGTACTTGGCCCATTGATTCATTTGATACACCTAGGCAACCCATCAAATCATTGAGTTACTTAGTGAGAACAACACACCCTTAACTTCAATAGTACCATCACTTAATTGATGGACAACAGGAGCCACTAGTTCTTTTAAGGACTTAGTGAAATTCATTGGTTTATTGACTAGGCTGAACCATCATTTCATTAGTGTATATTGGTGAAGCATCGATTCCTTACACATATGGTAAGACCATCGGTTCATTTACATAATTAGACAAAATTTCCAAAGTCTTATATTTAACCTACTATCAGTTCTTTGAGGTACTTAGTCAAGAAAAGGACCATCAAATCTTTGTTATACTTAAGTAAAAGAAAACCCATCAAATCCTTTAAAGACAGTCAAAGATTAGTTCATGCATCTAGCATGCCCAATGGTTCATAAAATAGTATGATCATCATATTATTGGGATACTTAGTCAAAAACATACCCATCGGATTCTAGGTCAGAAAGACCATTGGATCATTCTTGGGACTTAACCAAAAATTAGTTTGTGTCTAGTGTTCCCATCGATTTATGAAAGGGGTACATATAAGACCATTTGTTATTTACTTAACCCTAGGTTCATCTAAGTGAAATCATCGGTTCATCAAGTAGGGTTAGTGGTCTTCACACTAAGTAAATCCATTGTTTCCTTATTCTGAACTAAAGCATTGGATTAGGTGATAGGAATCACCATCGTTTCCTTACTTAGTGAAATCAGTAAGGTATACACTAGACAAACCATCGGTTCGTTCACTATAATAGATATCAAATCCATTTCTTTAAAACAATACCATCGTTTCTTATTCTTCAAGACAAACAATTCTTATCCATTAAAGAAGATAGTATATACTTATGATCAGCATCTAGTTAACATCATACAAGCTACTTTGCACATATGAAAACCAATTTGCAAAGATCATCTTTCCATCATATCAACTATGTTTAAGATTATGATCTATATGAAGCAAGTTAAAAGCAAGACAAAAATGGGATGAAGGTTATACAACTTGCCTCTAGGAAGGTGATGCATATCCATCAACAAGATAGATCAAAGAAAGAAGATGAAACCCTAACTTGCACACCCAAGATCCAAAACAACTTCTTTCCTCAAAATCGAGGTGAAACTAGGGCAAAGAGAGAAGAAAAGGAGATGTTCATCCATATGTACATAACCTCCCATCATGAGAAACTAGGGTTTCGTCCAAGGAATAAGAAAGGAGAGAGAGAATAGCAAGAAACAAGATACATAGTAAGAACTTACTTGGCTAGGTCAAGAGCTAGGTTAGGAACATTTTAAACCCTAAGGTTGCTTGATCAAAACCCTAAAGAAACTTTCTTGCAAGATCCACCAAAGATCTGACCTCCAAGAGCTTCCTTTCGCCACCCAGAAAAGGAGGACCAGACCTCTCTAGAACAAGAAGAATATAAGACAACAAAGAGTTCATGGGAAGAGGAAAAGGTGTATATATACTTTAGATGAGAGAGAAGGAAGAAGGTTGAGGTGTCAAAACATGAATGACATGTATCCAAAAGTCAAAATCAGTCCTTATCCATGCATGCAGAAGTTCCATCAGATCTTTACCCAGGTATCTCATTGTTTTTCCTTAGACAACTCATCAAGGTGGGTCATCGGTGAACCCACCGATTCTTTCACCATACCTAGCCATTTCACCAGAATTGACTACTCATCAGATCATATACTCCATCTAGAGTATACATCATCTCTAGGGCATCAAGAAAAAGTCATAGGATCCTCAAATATAAGGATAATCCTTTGAATCTTTCCTTCATTAGGTGATACCATTGAATCTTTCACATACATTAAAAAATCATCAACACACACTTAGGTAAAAACCCTAGATTTTCAACCTATCAAGGGAAGATCAACAAATCGATGGTGCATCTAGGTATCCATAGGTGCAACCATATAAAAAATTATGAAGAGTTATACGATGTACAATATGCATGTATGAAATTTACAAATAAAACCCTAGAATTGGGTAAATTACATAAAAACCCTTATAAGTACATAAATTGTAAAACTTGTGCAAACAATGTCCAAATTGGACCAAACTTGGAGCACAACTTTGTCTCATGATATCAAATCATGGATTAGAGTTTTATTAAGAAATGAAGCACCCAATTTATTCAATAAATCATGCTAACCATAAGGCAGGTCATGGGTCTTACAAGTATCCTCTTAATTTGAAATATCTTAAAGTACGAGGTGTTTGGATAAAGTCTTGTTAATTGAACCTAAGAAATGTAAATTAGGATCTAGAACTCTACACGTTATTTTATAGGTTATGCTAAAATTTGTGCATCATACAAATTTCTAGTTCTTAGAAGTAGAAATAGTGTTGTAGAACCTAATTCTATTGTTGTATATATAAACACATATTTTTTTGAGCATATCTTTCCTATGAAAAGTTCTTTTAACACATTGTCTATTCCCTCAAATAGAATTTTCAAGAAAATTCCAAGTACATTTCATACTAATGATGTTCTAAAACCTAATTAAGTAGAACCTATAAGACCCACTAGGATGAGGAAGGAAAAAAATCTTAGTGATGACTTCTATTCCTTTATTGTAGATATGGCCCTCAATCTTACAATGATGCTATTAGTTCATCTGATTACTCCCTATGGAAGGAAACAATTAATAGTGATATTGAATCTATATTATTGAATCACAAATGAGAGTTAGTGGATCTTACTCAAACCTACAATATGTAAATGGATATTCAAAAGGAAATTAAACACTAACAGAACTATAGATAAATACAAATGCTAACTAGTTTCCAAGTGTTATAAATAATAAAAGAATATTAACTTTTTTGATACATTTGATCCTATAATTAGATTTTATTCAATCTGGCTTTAGTTTGCTTTAGTATAAATTCAGAAGGTAATTATACATCAAATGCATTTTAAAATTGCATTCTTGAATGGAGATTTAAAATAAGAAATCTATATGGGTCAGCCAGAAGATATGTTGCATATGGAAAAGAACATATGATAGGTAGACTAATCAAGTCTCTATATGTCTTGAAACAATATCCTAAATGATGGCATGAGAAATTTGATAAAGTCATTGTATTATATGGGTTTCATATAAATGAAGGAGATAAATGTACATATTCTAAAGTAGATAATTAAGATTGTGTTATTAAATGTCTTTATGTGGATAAGATGCTTATTTTTGTCACTATTATTCAAATTATAAACAGTACAGAAGGTTTCTTGACTTTAGATTTTGACATGAAAAATATGGGAAAAGCAGATGTAATTTTGTGAATTAAAATTCTTAAAAGTGATGATTGCATTATGCTCTGTAAAGAAGTTTATGCTGAGAATATCCTTAGAATATTTTCAATGTTGAATTGCAAGCTAGTCATCACAACTTCCAATTCTAATTGTAATCTTAAGAAAAATAAAGCTCGGGTGTTCGAAAAGTTAAATATGATCCCGTAATTAAAATCCTTATCTACTTAATGAACTTTACCCATCTACATCTAGTGTATGTAGTTGAGAGATTCTCAAAACCCTAACAAGGATCATTGGGCTTCCCTACATAGGGTCTTAGGACACTTGAAAGGCACATTTGATGATGGTTTGGTTTCTTGTGGCTCCCAATAACACTAAAAATATATTATGATGCCAATTGGATTTCTGATTTAGATAAATTAAAATTTTCAAGTGGTTACATACTTCACCATGGGTGGATGTATTATAGCTTGGAAACCCACCAAGAAGACATCCATAGATGGTTCCACTATGGAAACCAAGTTTATTGCCTTGAAATAGGCTGGAACTGAATCCAAATGGCTAAGACATGTTCTAATGGATCTTTATATAAGTAGTGGGACCCAGAGGGAATCCACTCCTCACCCAAATTAGATAAGAGACATCATCCAAAAAAACCTGCATAAAAGTTTCACAATTGGATAAAAACTTTTAAATGATCTTTCATAAATGGTTATCATAAAGATCGAAGTTTATAAAAATAAATAAATATAATGACTACATTCAATTTTACAAGATTACATAACAATCTCCCAATAGGTACTTACATTAAAGCAACAACTTCAAGATCTAAGAAGGGAGATATCCAAACTATCTCAAGTCTATCTCCCAAGAGCCAAATCCATTAAGCCAAGTGTAGATCATCATGTAATATCCACCATGTCCTTCACATATGGGGTTGGAAGCATACCCCACAAGAGAATAATGATGGAAGTGTCATCACAAAAATGCCTGTATGAGCATTTGAAGAGGTATTGAGCAATATTATGGAAAAAGTACATAAATTAATTATTTAAGGCTTCCAACAAAGAGGGAAAGCGAACATCCAAGTGGATATCAAATAGAAACATTAAAAGGTATATAAAAGGTGTACTTTCCATAGATCAAAATACTAGCATTTGCCAAATACGCACGATAAAATAAATTAGGGCACATAACCCATCATCAATAGTAGTCAACCTAGATACATAAATAAAAATGGTGGCCAAGGCACATAATGTGATGAACCAAAACTTATAATCTTACCCTACTCCATGATAGAAATCTAGTAAGATTTGGTTTCTTGGATTTAATCAAACAAGGATAAAAATTAAAACACATTTATATAATGACTTAATTATGTGCCAACATGTAATAAAATTATGAAATATGTTGCATGAAATTTCTTTACTAACATAATGGGTAAAAAAATGAATAATATGCTTTGGGGTAACAATTGGTAATTCTATGTCCATAAATATTAATAATGTTCTATTATTTAAATGAATATGAAATTAATGGATTAAATATGTAAAGTAAGTAAAATGTCAAATTTCATGCAATAGAATAATATATAACTCTTTTAAAATGTATTGAAGATAATAAGGCTCGATTGAGTGGATGTTTATAATAAAGGTATAATATTTTGTAAACATAATGGTAATAAGCCAAAAATTCTAATGGTGCCATAACTCATAAAAGGGAATTTCAAAAGTAAAATCTAATGGTAAAGTTGAGTTCCTTGGATCCTTATTGCCTTGGGTGCCAAGTTCCATATTGTTTGCATAATGATAACTATTTTAATTCTAATTGTAAAAGAAAATAAGAGTAAGAGACTAAAGTGTTAAATAAATGTCTAAAAGTGTTAAAAATTGGAGATAAACCTCAAATCTGAAATCTACAAACCAAAATCAGTTTATTTGTGTATTTCCACAATATTTGGATACTGTTATCTATTTAAATGTTTTAGGAGAGAGAATGTATATTAAGGCCCAAAGTATTAAATAAAATGATAAACAACCATATCAAGAAGAATTAATTGTAAAATGTTTTCCTCATGTCCAAGTATGCGTGTAGGATAAGTTTCACATCTTTTAGGAATTTCTAGATGCCTCAAATTCCTTAAGAAAAGAAAATGAAAGATAAGACCACAAATATTGAATTTATGATTAAAAAGAAAACATATAATATATTAAATGTATAATGTAAACCAACTTGTATAGATTGTAATAAATAAAATTGTGGTGTAACATAATGGAAAACAATGTTGTACATGCATATTAAATATATGAAAATATTATCATAATATTCGAAATTTATTTTAGAAACACATTAATAAATACATATGTAAATGATAGCATAACACTCATATGTACTAAATAATTAGATGTAAAATGTCAGTATTAAAAAGTAATAGTACAAATTTCCCCTCTTTAATTATCTTTAGAGGATGTTATTAATATTACGAAAACAATTAACATGGAATGGGAAACTAAGTTACTATTGTTCAAAAGAAACTAGAATTAAACAAAGTTGAGGATGATTGAAGAGAGATTGAGGAATTTAAGTAAACAGAAGATATTCTTTACTTATCTCATGAGTGGATAATTTCAAAGGATCATAAATACCCAATATACTAAGTAAATGTTCATGTATATGAAATAATCCACTATATATTTTTTTAAACAAGAAAGTAATGTCAAATTTATTTCTCATTTATTTAATTGGTCTAATTTCCAAATTCCATTTTTCAAATAATAATAATGTCCATAAAAAAATTATAAAATAGATTAACAAATGAATGCTAAAAGGATTGAAATAAAGTAAATGACAAATTAAACACTCTAAAAATGAAAACTAATGTAAATTTTGAGTTCTACATGTCTTATAACCTATGTAATAATTGTTTAATTTATCATATTCTATTTGATATGGTTTCTAATTTTATTTTCTTTTTCCTTTAACGTGTGGTACTCTTTTTGTCTTCCTATCACGTTTTATTTTGCTTTTCCTTTTCCATGTGGTACATGATTTTCTTTCGATTCCTTCTCTCCCTCTCCCTTTCTCATTTTCCTTTATTAACCTTTCCTTGTCTTCCCCCACATACCTCCTTTTGATTTATTTATTTTTCTCCCAAATATTTTTGCGTTTATCCTATTTTACTAGTTGATGATAGTAATATATATAATCCAAGATATGAACTCTCTAGATCATGGACGATGATTACCATCTAACACGATGCCTCCCCCAAAGAAACCCATGCATACTAACCAAAGATACCCGATTGTCATCGGCCATCAAATCTTCACAACAACGGGTCTCAAACCCTCTCACTCCACAAAGTCATCATGACAGGCTCTGACGGAGGCCCTTGATGCTTTTCCTATACCATGATTCCTGGTCACATCACACTGTACTTGGGACTGAGATGGAATTAGAATTTTGACCTTGGATACATGTAAACTCTATCTGAGGTATGTCCATATTTCTCGATTATATAGGCAATACTATGATGATTATTAAATTTCTCATATGAGGTATTACTTGGTCAAATCTTGATTATCCTTGATTATATTTTCAAGATTGTTATTTCATCTTCAATTATTGCTGATCTTACCTTTTATGGTCATCTGACCTACTATGTGACTTGGACGATCTCATACTCATTTATTTTATACTTACTATGACCAAACTTGAATCTTGCCTTTACATTATTATGCGTGCGCAAATAGACTAGGTTTTATTTATTGTATTAGTACATCTGTACTTTCATATTATAACAGACATGCATATTCTATCCCGAGCATGCATTTTCTACTCATATATTATAGGGGCGCGTGTATACCACACAGGGTGTGATTTTTCTACCCAATAATTTTTTTGGATTGAGATTTATGGGTCTCGACCCTACATAGATAAAAATACTCTAGTTGTTTACATGAAATATTAAAAAAATTATTATTATTGATACATGACAAGATTATCTTTTATCAGTCATCTCTTTTATTATAATGCCTCATATTTTGACCTGTTAACTTTTCTTGGAACTTCTTCTTTTAAACCTCTCCTTTCTTTGGTATTCACCCTTAACTCTTCTCCATATTAAGTATTGTCTAGTTGTTTTAACTGCACACACTTAGTTTTTCAACCCACCTAGAGTTAGGACAACCTGAGATTTGGGGAGAGGAGGACTTAGCTATGGACCAAGTGTAAGGACCCTGACCTCCGTTTTGGGATTACCCTATTTGTTTTGCCTAAACCTTGTGCTTAGTTGCTTGCTAATCACTTTTAGTGGTGATTAGGGTTTGCTTGTATTTTGTTGAGAGTTGAAGGTGCTACTTGCAAAATAACCAAAGTTAGGGTTGAAGAGAAAGTTTGTCACCTTGAGATATGTCTTTCTCTCTCTTTGCTTCCTCTAGAGTTGAAAGGAAGGTTTGGGCTCGTGCCTTGAGTTGTCTTGGGCTTGGATGAGCTCTGTTGGGCCCTGCCTTGCTTTGAGGAGCCCTGTATCGGGCAAGGATGCCTTGTGTCAGCCATGGAGTGTCGGCCAAGGATGTGTATCGGCCTAGAGGTGTTGGTGGTGTATCATGCATGTTATGTTGCGTGTGTCGGCCTTTGACCTCTTTGACCTTGTTGCTTTGGCTATGTCACCCTAGCTTGGACATGTGGCCGATCCTTGGATGAATGGATGGCATGGCTTGTGCATGTGTTTTGCAAGGTGGAAAATGTGTGGGCAAGTGTCCCTTAGTAAGGTGACACCTTTCCATGGTTCCCCTTTGATCCTCATCTATATATGTCTTGCCTTTCTCTTCCTTAGGAACCCTTTAGCTCTTTGTTGCTCCTCTCTTCCTTGGTGTACGGTACACCTTCCCTTTGGTGTGTTTGGTGGCCGATACAACTTGGTGGAGCAAGTTGGTGGACGATCCTCTTCTTGAAGTCTTCTTCTTCTTCCTCTAGCTTGGTGGCCGAACCTTAGGTGGACCTTGTTTCCTTGGTAAGCATCTTCCCTCTCTCCTTAGCATCTTCTTCTCCATCTTGCCTACTCTTCAGCCATGGTGGTTATGATTCTTGTTCCTTTTCTTAAGGTGGCTGAAAGTGGTGTGCCTGGAGCTACGAGCTATAAGCTTGGAGCTTTGGAGCTTGATTAAGGCGGGTTACATAACTTCTAACCCTAGTTATACTACCTTCTTTATGTTGCATGACTCATATATGTTAATGATCGACCTTTGCATGTTATGCTTCTTACTCTAGTACATGTTGTTGATCTTATGGATATAGTGAGCATGATGTTGTTGATGTTTTTGATGGTTTATATGCCTTTAGATCTAGTTGTCCGAACCATAGTTTGGGGTTTTCTTGTTGGGAAATACCCCTTTATCTCCTTGGTTTTGGGAAGTGAGTTTGAGCTCTAGTGATGTGGGTAGTACCCCTCTCTCGTTTAAGTTGAGAGGTGAGTCTACATTCTAGTTTCTTGGGCAACACCCTCCTCTCACCATGGATTTGAGAGGTGAGCTCTTGGATATGTGATGACCTAAGTTGAGGTTGATCCTTGTGGTTTCCTGATTTGTGATAGAGGTTGTGCAAAACCCCTCTCTCTTGGGTGTTGAGAGGTGAGCCAATCTTCTTGATCATTTAGGGTTTGGTGCCCTTGTGCTTCAGGTTGAAGACAACCTTGTAGAGTTGTGCTTTGCACGTTATGACCTTGGAATAGTGCTTCCCGATAGCCTCTTGTCTAGGGTTTTACCCTTGGCTGATACACCTAGTTGAGATGGTTGGTTTGGTGCCCGATATGGTGGTATAGAGAAACCCTAGTAGGTGCCTTAAGTGGTGGCCGATATGAGAAGTTTGACTTAGATGGACGATATGGCCTTCTTGACCTAAGTGGTGTTGTCCCCTTGGCTGATATGATGCTTAAACAACATCTCTATTTGGTTCCTTGGGAGACACAAGTTGGGTGAGTTTGAGCTGCCCGATATGGGTTGAGTGGAAACCCTAGTTGTTGCTTTGATAGAGGCCGATATGGAGTGCTACCCTTGTTGACCGATAGGCTTCCTTGAGGTGCTTTTGTGTCGCCTGTTTCGTGAGCATGTTGGGCGACACATCTATGGCTTGGGGCGCCATGGTCTCGGATGGTACAGTGGTGAGAATGGTCGCCCAATACAACCCTAACCCTAGCTGGCCGGTAGGGTTCTAGCCGATACACCTCTTGAGTTAGCTGCACAATACACCTCTTGAGCTAGCTGCATGATACACCTTGTGCACCTGGTATGCACGATAAGGTTGCATGATAATGTCATGTTCTCTAGTTGCACGATACACCTTAGGTGGTGGGTTGATATATTCTAGGGTTGGCCGATATGTGGCTAAATGCCTAGGCCGGTAAGCTTTTGGTGAGGGTTGTTACCCTGCCCGATACAACCTATGGTGAGGGACGCGCTACCCACCACACTTTTAGTGATGTTAGCAGGAGATTTTAGTGAGGGTTTTGATAACCTGGGAACTTAGCAGATAGTTCTTGATCATGTAGTTATAAAATCTGATAATGAGCTAAGATGATAGGTTGGGAACCAGGAAGTTTGGAAGGATATGATGTTGCTATACATGATAATGTGACACATGTATATGATCACAAGTATGGGGCATAGTATATGCTTATGATTGATAATAAAACTATGATTTCTATAGCTTATGTGTAATATACTCATGGATGTTGCTTATACTTGATAGCATGATAATCCTATTAATCCATAATGGCTTCAGTTATCTCTATGGATGTGTATACTAACCTTGTAGGTATTTTTATATAGATTCATAGACTAGTAAGAGCTATGAGATGTATGTGCTTGAGTAGCACCATGTGGTAATGAGATAACAAGTTGGTAGGTCTGAGGACCTGATATAAGGCTGAGTGCCTAGTTGAGGTGTTATCCTCTGATGATGAGATAAAGGATGCGTTCCCAGAATAATGATGCATGGTTATGATGCCTTGAGAGGCAGTGGTTGATATAATGAGGGATTGAGGTCCCATGATAGTATGATGATGGCAATAATGATATAATTCTATAAGGCTACATTTATACTTTGGTTGCCTCAACAATTGGCTTAAAATATACTAATTAATTATAGATGAACATATCAAGTAGTTTTCCCTGGCCATAGATCCATCATTGTCAGTATCATGGTGATGGTGAAATAGGTTTATCCTGCGGGATTTGCCTGGAGCGCATATTGTTGAATATGCGAGGTTTTCCCCTAGCCTAAAATAGGAGGAATCTGAGTATCCCTGTGAATATATGGAGCATGGTGAACAGGCCCATGGCTCAGGATATGAGATGATGAGCATGATGCATTCATGGCTCGGATGTATGCACTAGCACCTATGATGAGGTGAGCTAGAGGTATGGGTAGCTTGTGGAGCTGACCACGAGGCTGAGGCCCTATAAGCATAAGACTGCTGTCTTGCTTGATGATTCGTGTACTGACCACGAGAAGGTGAGGTCATGGAGTCTAGATCTCCTTAGACCTTGTATGGCACCAGATTGGGCTTTGCAGACAATGGTTGGATTTGAGCAGAGAAGGCTCACTTCCTTAGGGCATAATAAAATGTAATACAGTCAGGTAGTATATGTTACATAGAATAAAAACGAAACATTGTTTGAGGCCTTGTTTATAGATAATCCAGTTACGTAATTATAATTGCTTATATGATCTTGATATTTTGTGATAAGTTCTTATAAAGCTTATCTTGTCAATCATGTTCCATAAAGAAATACTTGGTTATATGCCTCATGGATATCCTGGTAAGGATGATGGATAATATAGTCCCTCTCAGTATGCTGCTCATAACAAGTTATCTGTTTTATCTGCTTTTATCTTATAAGGTTTTATGGTTTCAGCGGGGAGTTATGTTTCTCACTGGGACTGTGTCTCTCACCCCGCTGGTTTATACCTTTTTAGGTGATCGCTCTAGATGTGGTGGCGGTCATGAGGTCACGACTGAGCAGCAAGAAGAGCAGTAGAAGGCAAGAGATGGACATGCTGCTATTTTTGTGGTTTTGTAGTAGAGTCCTAGAGTCATCCCTATACTCTTAGGTCCTCAGAGGTGTTTTATGTCATTTCATGATATCTAGCTGTTGTAATTTTGTATAATCCTACTGTTGGCCGTACGTGGCCCGTTATGTATGTATTAATAGGTGATGAACTCTGGTGCTGATAGTACAACTGGTTCTGATAAGCTGTGGACATATATCAAAGCTTGTAATATTTTTATAACATGTTTCTCTATAGGATCTGGTTGCAAAAGTTCTCTTATGAATGCTTTCCGCAATCGGTTTTAATTAACCTGTGTTTTCAAGTAACTTGTGGTTCTGCACGTTTTCGTGTGTCATCTCGTTGTCTGTGTGATGGCGGGGTGTCACAGTTAGTTTGGTATTAGAGCTCTAGGTTCACTGAGTCTACAGGGATCTAGGACTAGGTTTGTGTCTGTTCTTGTGAGTTTTCCAGATTTTCTTACAATAATTTTCTACCCTCAGCAGAAGATAAAGCTTAAATATGTCTGGAAACCATGAAGAACATGCTGCCGAGAGCAGCGATGCTGCATCAGTTGATGGAGCAAGAGTGCAGGCACATGAAGATCGAGTGCCTGAGGTCCTCTAACTTGACCCAACCATTCTCGAAAACTCTGCCTACCAATAGCTTATGGGGTAGTTGATGGCTACGATGAATCACATGGTGGAAAGAGTGCCAATGCCTCAACCAAGAGCACATGCTCCCCATGGTGAAACATCGGGTATTGGGAAGACCTTTGAGCAGCTTCGATGAGTTAGAGCTTCAGATTATGCTGGAATGGATGATCCAACGGATGCAGATTTATGGCTAAAAGGTCTTCATAAGGACTTCCGGATCCTCGACATCCCTGAAGAAGACAAAATCAAGCACGGTGTCTACCTTCTGAAGGGTAGCGCTGGCCACTGGTGGGCCATCGAGGAGGAGAAGTGACCCAGTGAGGAGATCGGTTGGGAGGTTTTTCGGTGAGAGTTCGTCAACATATACTTTCTAAAGACGTATCTAGATGAGAAGATCAACCAGTTTGAGCATCTACACCAAGGGTCGATGAGCATCACCGAGTATGAAGCCAAGTTCATGGACTTGCTGAGGTTTTGTCCTCATATGGCGGTGACAGATGATGAGCGGATCAGGCGGTTTGAGAAATGTTTGAGTGCTGAGCTGTCGACACCTGCTGCTGCTTTGGAAAATCGGGAGCAGTTTGCCACGTTCATGGAGTCCGTCCACATGATTGCATGATTTGTTAGGGAGAAAAGGGAGTCCATGACCAAGAAAAGGCCTGCTCAGTTCTAGGGATAGAGATCTGGTGGCTTCAAGAAGCCAAGGTTTTCAGCACCTTCCGTGATGTAGAGTTCTCGTACACCATCTCAGTGGTCTCCAAGTAAGGGAAGAGGGCATGAATTTTCGCCATCCAAAGCACATAGTACAACCTCAGTGGCAGTGACAGGGCCATCTAGGACGCAAATAGAAGGCATGTCATGTTATCACTGTGGGAAGACTGGGCATTTAAGGTCAAATTACCCAAAGAGAGATGTCGAAGTAACACAACAACTGAGGCAAAATCAACAAGGGTCTGACAGACAGCAGCCCAGTGGTAGCAGAGGGCGAGGACGCGGTCAAGCGTCACAAGCTGGATCGTCTGTTCAAGGAATCAGAGGACGTGGACAACAAGAAATGACTCATTTCTATGCTATGAGTCAGCCAGAGGTGATAGTCAACCCGTGAGTGGTGATAGGTCAGATGGAGTTATTTCATTCTAATTTTTCTTCTTCTTGCTTTATATCTATTTTGGTTGACTCGGGTGCTACACACTCTTTTATCGCACATAGTCTTCTTAATAGCTATCCTTTACCTGTTAGTTGTAAGAAAGATAGCCTGTTGTTAGAAACCCCGCTCTATGGTTCCTCGATGCTTCGAGAGGAGTGTCCATATTGTGTTCTATCTTTCTCGGGACACAATATACAAGTGGATCTTATACCACTTGATATGCATGGATTCGATGTAATCCTTGGGATGGATACCTTAGAGAAGTATAAGGTTGTGTTGGACTATGGTTCCAAACAAGTAGTGTTTGATGACGACAGAGAGAAGTGGATCTTCCAAGGAGATAGGATGATTCATTCGATATGTTTAGTGTCAGCGTTGGTGGTAGAGAAGTTGTTGTGGCAAGGTTGTAAGATGTTCTTAGCTCACGTTTTGGATACCAAGGCGAAAGGTCCTAACCTTGAGGAGGTGATGGTTGTCTGAGAGTTTGCGGATGCATTTCCTGATGAGTTCCCTGGTGTTCCCCCACCTCTAGAGATTGATTTTGAGATCAATCTGGTTCCAGGAACACAGCTAGTTGCATAAACACCGTATAGGATGGCTCCATCAGAGATGGCAGAGTTGAAGAAGCAGTTACAGGAGTTGTTGGAGAAAGGTTTCATCTGATCAAGCACATTGCCGTGGGGTGCTCCAATCCTATTCATAAAGAAGAAGGACAGGTCGATGCAGTTGTGTATAGATTATCGATAGTTGAACAAAGTTACAATCAAGAATAAGTACCCACTGCCAAGGATAGTCAATCTATTCAATCAGTTGTGTGGCACTACATTGTTCTCAAAGATCGATCTACGGTCTGGATATCATCAGTTGAGGATTAAGGTGGATGACATACCTAAGTTAGCATTTAGGACGAGGTATGGTCACTTTGAGTTTGTGGTTATGCCGTTTGGGATAACCAATACACCTACTGCTTTCATGGATCTGATGAATAGGGTATTCGTTCCGTTCTAGATCAGTTTGTTGTAGTTTTCATAGATGACATCTTGATCTACAGTCGGGACAGTCAAGAGCATGAACAACATCTTCGACAAGCTTTGACTCTTCTTCGCCAACATCAGTTATATGCCAAGTTCAGTAAGTGTGAGTTCTGGTTGAAAGAAGTGACTTTCTTAGGTCATGTGATATCTACAAAAGGAGTCAGAGTGGACGCCAAGAAGGTGGAATCAGTGGTAGATTGGGAACAACCAAATACGTCGACAGAAGTTCATAGTTTTTTGGGTTTGATAGGATACTACCAGAGGTTTATCAAGGACTTTAGTGTGATCACGTTGCTGATGACAAAGCTGACTAGGAAGGATGTACCTTTTGTCTGGGATGATCATTGTCAGCAAGCTTTCCAAAGTTTGAAGGAGAAGCTGACTAGTGCTCCAGTGTTAGTGCTGCCAGAGCCTGGGAAGGGCTATGTTGTTTTCTGCAATGCTTCCAAGAAAGGCTTAGGTTGCATGCTGATGCAGGAGGATCATGTGGTTTCTTTTGCTTCACAACAACTTAAGAAACATGAGGAGAACTATCTGACACATGATTTGGAATTGGAAGCGGTGGTCCATGCGTTAAAGATTTGGAGGCACTATCTTTATGGGGAAGTGTGTCAGATCTTTACAAATCATAAGAACTTGAAGTACATCTTTTTGTAGAGTGAGATGAACATGCGACAATGTCGTTGGATGGAGCTAATCAATGATTATGATTGCACCATTGAGTATCATCCTGGTAAGACAAATGTGATAGCTGATGCGCTTAGTAGAAAGTCTTCTTCTCTCCCCACGAAGAAGGCACAGTTGTGTTCCTTGGTATGCCATATGCGGAATATGTTTGTCTCCTTGTGGCAGATGAATGTGCAGTTGGAAGTTTCCTTGTTGGCAGGACTATTGGCACAGATGCAAGTCAAGCCTACGCTGAGACAACAGATCAAAGACGCACATCAGGCAGACGTTTTGGTTCAGTCGATCAGGTCAGAGCTCGGTAGCGAAAAGCGTGATGGGTTCCATGAGTCTAAGGATGGACTAGTTTGCTATCATGGTAGGATGGTGGTCCCTGATGTTGACGATCTAAGAAATCTAGTGCTCGAGGAAGCACACACATTGATGTATGCTATGCATCCAGGAGTCACCAAGATGTATTATAATTTGAAGGACCTGTATTGGTGGTCTGGCTTGAAGAAGGAAGTAGCTGAGTTTGTGGCTAAGTGCGTAGTATGTCAGCAAGTTAAAGATGAGCATCAGAAGCTGGCTCGTACATTGCAACCCATGCCGATACCACAGTGGAAATGAGATCATATAACCATAGATTTCATATTTAGTCTACCAAAGACAGCTAGGAATCATGATTCCATTTGGGTAATAGTGGAAAGGCTGACAAAATTTGCTCATTTCATACCAGTAAAGATGACATATACAGTAGAGAAGCTTGCTCAGGTGTATGTAGATGAGATAGTGCGTTTGCACGGTGTACCAGCAACAATATTCTCCGACAGAGGTCCTCAGTTCATGAGTCATTTCTGGGAACAGTTGCACAAAGCGTTGGGAACACAATTGAGATTCAGCACCACCTTCCACCCACAGACGGATGGACAGTCGGAAAGGACTATTCAGACTTTGGAGGATCTTCTCTGAGCTTGTGTTTTGCAGTTCCTAGGTAGTTGGGACGTGCATCTCAGTCTGATAGAGTTTGCTTACAATAATAGTTACCAGCGGGGCATTGACATGGCTCCTTATGAGGCTCTATATGTAAGGAAGTGCAGATCCCCTTTATGCTGGTATGAGTCTGGTGAGTATCAACTTTTAGGTCCCGAGTTAGTGCAACAGACAATAGAAAAGATCAAAGTGATACAACAATAATTGAAAGCGGCACAAGACAGACATAAGTCTTATGCAGACAATCACCGATGACTTCTAGAGTTCC
Source organism: Alisma plantago-aquatica (assembly GCA_963693085.1). Taxonomy (NCBI): domain Eukaryota; kingdom Viridiplantae; phylum Streptophyta; class Magnoliopsida; order Alismatales; family Alismataceae; genus Alisma; species Alisma plantago-aquatica. The sequence continues at coordinate 464,728,950 of OY856414.1, forward strand.
AGGCGGGAGACAAAGTGTATCTCAAGGTCTCACGTTGGAAATACATGTTGAGGTTTGGCCGAAAAGGAAAACTGGCACCCAGGTATATGGGGCCATACCCGGTAATAGCACGTGTTGGCAAGGTAGCTTACAAGTTAAAACTGCCGCCAGAGTTGCACAGGTTGCATCCAGTGTTCCATGTTAGTATGCTGAAGAAAAGTCATCCAGACACAGGGACATTGATACAACCAATCGAGGTTGAGCTTGATGAAGATGTGACCTATGAGGAAGGTCCAATGACGATCCTTGACAGAAGAGTAAATAGGTTGAAGAGGAAGGACCTGGTTCTTGTGAAGGTTCTTTGGCATCATCGTGGCATTGAGGAAGCCACGTGGGAGCTTGAGGAAGAGACGAGGAAGAAATATCCCTTGCTTTTCTCTTAAGATTTTAGGGAAGAAATCCCTTTGTAAATGTTTATGGCTTGTAAGGACTCTGACCTCCATTTTGGGCTTACCCTATTTGTTTTGCCTAAACCTTGTGCTTGGTTGCTTGCTAATCACCTTTAGTGGTGATTAGGGTTTGCTTGTGTTTTTTTGAGAGTTGGAGGTGCTACTTGCAAAATAACTTAAGTTAGGGTTGAAGAGAAAGTTTGTCACCTTGAGAGATGTCTTTCTCTCTCTTTTCTTCCTCTAGAGTTGAAAGGAAGGTTTGGGCTCATGCCTTGAGTTGTCTTGGGCTTGGTTGAGCTCTGTTGGGCCTTATTTTCCCTTATTTGGGCCTTGCCTTGCTTTGAGGAGCCCTGTATCGAGAAAGGATGCCTTGTGTCGGCCATGGAGTGTCGGCCAAGGATGTGTATCGGCCTAGAGGTGTTGGTCGTATATCAGGCATGTTATGTTGTGTGTGTCGGCCTTTGACCTCTTTGACCTTCTTGCTTTGGTTATGTCACCCTAGCTTGGACATGTGGTTGATCCTTGGATGAGTGGGTAGCATGGCTTGTGCATGTGTTTTGCAAGGTGGCAAACATGTGGACAAGTGTCCCTTAGTAAGGTGACACCTTTCCATGGTTCCCCTTTGATCCTCATCTATATATGCCTTGCCTTTCTCTTCCTTAGGAACCCTTTAGCTCTTTGTTGCTCCTCTCTTCCTTGGTGCACGATACACCTTCCCTTTGGTGTGTTTGGTGGCCGATACAACTTGGTGGAGCAAGTTGGTGGCCGATCCTCTTCTTGAAGTCTTCTTCTTCTTCTTCTTCCTCTAGCTTGGTGGCCAAACCTTATGTGGACCTTGTTTCCTTGGTAAGCATCTTCCCTCTCTCCTTAGCATCTTCTTCTCCATCTTGCCTACTCTTCAGCCATGGTGGTTATGATTCTTGTTCCTTTTCTTAAGGTGGCCGAAAGTGGTGTGCTTGGAGCTAGGATCTAGAAGCTTGGAGCTTTGGTGCTTGCTTAAGGCGGGTTACATAACTTCCAACCCTAGCTATACTACCTTCTTTATGTTGCATGACTCATATATGTTGATGATCGGCCATTGCATGTTATGCTTCTTGCTCTAGTACATGTTGTTGATCTTATGGATATAGTGAGCATGATGTTGTTGATGTTGTTCATGGTTTATATGCCTTTAGATCTAGTTGGAAAAACCATAGTTTGGGGTTTTATTGTTGGGCAATACCCCTTTATCTCCTTGGTTTTGGGAAGTGAGTTTGAGCTCTAGTGATGTGGGAAGTACCCCTCTCTCGTTTAAGTTGAGAGGTGAGTCTACATTCTAGTTGCTTGGGCAACACCCTCCTCTCATCATGGATTTGAGAGGTGAGCTCTTGGATATGTGATGACCTAAGTTGAGGTTGATCCTTGTGGTTGCTCAGTTTGTGATAGAGGTTGTGCAAAACCCCTCTCTCTTAGGTGTTGAGAGGTGAGCCAATCTTCTTTATCATTTAGGGTTTGGTGCCCTTGTGCTTGAGGTTGAAGACGACCTTGTAGAGTTGTGCTTTGCACGTTATGACCTTGGAGTAGTGCTACGCGATAGCCTTTTGTCTAGGGTTTTACCCTTGGCCGATACACCTAGTTGAGATGGTTGGTTTGGTGCCTGATATGGTGGTATAAAGAAACCTTAGTAGGTGCCTTAAGTGGTGGCCGATATGAGATGTTTGACTTAGATGGATGATATGGCCTTCTTGACCTAAGCGGTGTTGTCCCCTTGGCTGGTATGATGCTTAGACAACATCTCTGTTTGGTTCCCTGGGCGACACAAGTTGAGCTGCCCGATAAGGGCTGAGTGGAAACCCTAGTTGTTGCTTTGATAGAGGCCGATATGGAGTGCTGCCCTTGTTGACTGATAGGCTTCCTTGAGGTGCTTTTGTGTCGCCTGTGTCATGAGCATGTTGGGTGACATAGTGTTGGCTTGGGGCACCATGATCTTGGCCGATACAATGGTGAGAATGGTCATCCAATACAACCCTAACCCTAGCTGGACGGTAGGGTTCTAGCTGATACACCTCTTGAGTTAGCTGCACGATACACCTCTTGAGCTAGCTGCATGATACACCTTGTGCACTTGGTATGCACGACAAGGTTGCATGATAACGCCAGGTTCGCTTAAGTCTCTTCCTGTGATATGGTTCTGCCACCATAACTTGGCTACACCTTCCAAAAGGTGAGTAGCAAACATAACCTTCTTGTTTGGCTACACTTCAAGCATACATAATCCATTCTCGACTGCAAGTAGCCAAGCTTCCACCTTTTTGACCACTTCAAACTTATCTTCTCCCCAGAACTTCTCGATGTTCAGCTTGACGAAGTCTAAGATGGTGGCTCCCAGTCGAGGACGAACCGGCAGTGGCTCACCATTCTCATCTCTAGCTATGTCCCTGAAAGCTAAGGCATGCATAGCCTCAGTCATCCATTTCTGCTGTTCCATATATTCCTTAGTGTGAACTACCATGGTCGGTTCTGGACCTACAAACTAGTCCTCTCCATCTGGGTGACTTCCTTGTACTCATATTGTTCCTCATATTCTAGTCCTTCCTCTTTCTCAAGGTTGCTGAAGAGTATCGGGTCAGGGTTGGGGGCCTCATGTGTAGTTCCTTCAGGTCTCTTTCTCTTCTTTGAGGTTTCACCACCATGGTTCCGCTTTCTTTTCTCTGAAGACCCACTCTCTTTGTGGGGAGGTCCACCACCGTTGGTGGCAACCGAAATGTCCACAATCTTTGTACGAGCCATCTACATAAGCACACAAATAGACCCTTAGTCTATTATTTACCTAATTATACTTATGCCGATGACATCTTAATTATGTGTATTTTATTACTTTGGTGGAGGATTCCTTAAACCTTATCAAACTTACCCATACCTCAAGAGGGTGAGGAAGAGAGAGAAAATCCTAATCCTTGAAATCCTTAACAAAATTTCAGTTGAGAAGGGATGAACAACATGAGAGAGTCCTAAAGGTATCTTATTTTGAGTCAAATCCTAAGACATTGGCCAGGCAGTCACACAATCTGAGAGTCCTCGTATTATGACTAGCGGTGTGGAGGAAAATATTGCCATCCCCCAGAAGTGATCCTTTTCTAGACACCTCAGTCTTTCAGACAATCCTCTAATAACTCCCTCGGTTCTATGGAATTTGTAAAATTTAATAATTATTAAAGATTAAATGAGGAACCTATGCCCTGATACCAATTGTAATGACCCCGCCTCTCGGTATCCCCCACTTAAGGGAGACCATGAGGTCAGAGCCGTTATCCCAATAAACCAGATCAAAGGTTCGACAATTAATCAATAATAATTATGAAATTCTACTATCTAAACTGAAATCTGGTATTAAAATAAAACTTTGCATACCTTTTAAAAACTTTGGAAATATATCTATCCACAACTTGGATCTACTCAATCTAATCCTCCTTGCACTTTATTTCTTATTTTCACAATGTGTCACTTTACTGTTTGTTCATTTCAGGGTTGTACCTAAAACGCCGACAAACAAAAACATGATCAGCATACGGGAATATGCTGGTATGTGGGGACAAAAAAAGTTCACAAATAAGGCTAACAATTTAATTATCACAATCATGGTAATTTAGCAAACCAATTTACATTTTCAATGTGTCATTCTCCACCGCTTTTGCCCTAACCCCAGAATACCCCTATGGGGTTTCTCTTTTGCCATTGACTTAAGGCCACCTTCTCAATCCTAAGCTTGGTACCAGGGGGTCACCTCTCATGGTGCCCCATAGTCATTCAACATAGACCACCTTCTCATTCCCGAGCTTGGTGTCTAGGGTCACCACTCATGGTGCCCATTGGTCTACCCTCTTGGGCATGACCTTTATGGCATCTTCCATCAGGGTGGCATGTAGGTGCGAGAATACACATGTGTTTATAATTGTGATAACCATAGTGACTTTATAATTGTAGTATGAACATCCAAACTGTTTAGTTTCAATCAATGTGATTAACCATTCGGGAAACCTTCGGGAAAACTAATGCGATTAATCATAACCACATACCGGTCAAGTTGTCTTGAATGCATAATTAATCCAAACAATCAAGTAATCCAGAATCAATCAAGCAAGCACAATTCACTCCTAAAACAAACATCCAATATTTTCTATCATGGATCATGGTATCCAAGTCTAATAGACCTAATCGTGCCCTAGGGTTACTAGCCCTTTTAAGGTTTCGACCATAATTTGGGTTTCATTTCCTTTTTACCACTTTTATTTTACTTTTATCAAAATATCCATCAAACCCTAATTATCTTGTCTTATTTTCCATTAAGATCCTTAAGATCAGGTTTGGACCACAAAAACCCTAATTTTCGGGTTACTATATCTTTTCTTCCCTTTTTCCTCACTTTAGGGTTTCTAAGGGTACTAATTACATTATTAGGTTTAAAACCCTAAACTTTGCAATTCCATCATCAAAATAGGTTAAAATCTAACTTTATCATTAAATAAGTTAACATGCTTGAATTAACCTAATTGCAGTATTAAATCTATCCATGATTAACAATTAGGGTTTCTAACCACAAATTAACACCTTTTCCATCAAAATTAGACACTTTTGCAAAAAGTACAAATTTATGCTTTAAAACCATTTTAATCTATTCCTCGTATTTTTCTGATCACTTTTCATGTATATACTTTTCCCATCTGAGTTTTCTAGCAAGAGTGATGATTTTAACAAGAAAATTCCTTTTTATTGATTTACTTGCTATTTTCAGAAAAACCAGGATCGCTCGATCCATGGTCCTCAGTCCACTGAGGATCCAACGGCTGTGAATACGTGCGCCCTTTATTTGTGATTAGAAATAGGAGAAAGACTGAAATAACCTCAATGCAATTGTAGGAGGCGAGGGGCACTTTGGTAAAAGACCGCGAGGTCTTCGTCTTCAACCTTGCGCCGAGCGCAACAGGTCTGTGGTCAACTCAAGTGTTGAATCTTTGATCTAGTCATCCCTCGAGCACGCTAAGAAGCCAGGAAGCTTCGTCTTCCTTCGTCGAACATGACCAGGGGTCCAATTGTTGGTTGTGATCACGCCTTGGCCTTCTCCTGCTTGCAGAACTCCGGTGAGCTTCGCGGAGGTGACGAGGATGGAGGACAGGATAAATAGATCAATTAGATGCACTAAAACATTCCTCGCACTCTTCCGCAGCGACTGGGATAGCAAACAGAGGTGTTGGTTCCCTCTTCATCCCTCCCTATATATAGGGTCGGGCAATTCCCTGCCGGATTGGTAGCTTTCCCAATCGGCAACCAATCCTCATCAAACATGGGATGTTTCCCTTCGGTTTCCATCCCTGAGACCAACGGAATCATCATCCAACTTGCACACTCAGTGAATTGTGAGGAATCCAAGAGAGAAAGTCCCTCTATAAAACGTAGAATCACAGTCCCAATGGGACTTAGACGACGAGCGTCCAACGTTGGATCATGATCCAACGATGCTTATTGCCCGAGATCAGACACAAAGGGAAAACCCTTTTTCAATTGCCAATTAATGCCTTATTTTGGAGAATTCTGGATAAATTGATATCTCCCAAACCATAACTCCTTTTTGTTTCAAATTTTAAAGGAATGTTTGTATTTACATAATCTAGTTATGTACGAATTTTGGTAAACAAATTCCAATGGATGAGAAGGCTTCCTTCTCACACAAGTTATCCATTAATTAATTCAAAATTAATTAGCAATTCTTTTCCTTTTGCCATTATCTTGTTATCTTGGGTCCGTTGGACCTCAAGAAATCCTAAAGGCATGGATTCCCATATTGGAGAATGTCTATTTGCCTTTATCCTCTTTTAATTGTCTATTTCTCATATTTCCCTTTTATTTAATCAAATCTTTTCCTTTTTATTTCTCTTTTCTTTTCAATTGGGCTCAATGGCCAACAAAGCCCATTATTAACCAATCAAAGCCATTTCACACGAAATCCATCACAAATCAAAGAAATAGATTTCATTTATTCTTTAAAAGAGAATTACATCTTTTATTACATTCTCAAGAAATTGAGGTTATAACATCCTCCCCCCCTTATAGGAATTTTACCCTTAAAATTCAAGCAATCAATCAAACAAACAATTCAGGGTATGCTTTCTCCATGTCTGCCTTCAGCTCCCATGTGGCCTCATCCTCTCCATGGTGCCTCCAAAGAACCTTTACCATCTCTATTTTCTTGCATTTGAGCTCTTTCACCTTGGTATCTAGAATCCGCAAAGGTGTCTCAAGATAAGTCAGCTTCCCTTGAAGCTCAATAGGTTCAATGCTCAGCACATGGCTCAGATCTTGCACACATCACTTCAGGTTGGACACGTGAAACACATCATGCATCATGCTATACTGAGGGGGTAACACCAAATGATATGCAGCTTCACCAATCCATTCTAACACCTCAAATGGACCCATGTATCAGGGACTCAACTTTCCTCTATTATTAGCTATAGCTCGAAGCAGTCAGATTTTCAAAAACACATGCTCTCCCATAGTAAAATGCACATAAGTCTGCTTTGCATCAACATACAACTTCTGTCGATCCTGGGCTCTCTTCAGCCTTTGCTTGATCAAAGCAACTTTATTAGCATACACTTGGAGCTCATATGACCTCAACAAGGTCCTCTCACCCACATCATCCTAGTGAAGTGGGGGCCGACACGGTCTCCTGTACAAAGCTTCATACAGAGGCATCCCGATACTGGCTTGGTAGCTGTTGTTGTAGGCAAACTCAGCTAAAGGTAAGTACTACTCCCATGAGCCACCCCAATCGAGCACACAAGCTCTCAAAAGATCTTCTAATGTCTGGATTGTCCTTTCTAAATGATCATCCGTCTGGGGGTGATAAGTCGTACTAAACTTCAACCTGGTTCCCAGTTCTTCTTGAACTTGCTTCCACAGCTTGGAAGTAAACTTTGAGTCTCTATCATAGATGATCGATCTGGGTACACCATGAAAATGCACACTCTCTCTGATATACAACTCAGCTAGGTCTGACACCTTAGCAGTGGTGTTTAAGGCAAGGAAGTGTGCTGACTTGGTAAGACGATCTACCACGACCCATATCGCATCATGACCTTTCTTGGTCTGGGGTAGACCCACCACGAAATCCATGGTGATCTGCTCCCATTTCCACTCTGGAATCTCTATTGACTGTAAAAGCCCGCCGGGTCGTTGGTGTTCATCCTTCACCATCTGGCATGTAAGACAGCTGGCCACATATGCCGCAATGTCTTTCTTCATTCCTGGCCACCAGAAAAACCTCTACAAGCCCTTGAACATCTTAGTAGTTCCTGGGTGCATTGTGTATTTGGATCCATGAGCCTCTTGCAAGATACGTTCCTTTATTGATGAATCCAATGGAACCCATATGCGATTCTCAAACCTGATTCCTCCGTCTACTCCCACGGATAGACGAGTCTATGGCTTCATCAGTAAACCTTTCATCTTGTCTAGCTCTTCACTGGTCAACTGTGCTGCTATGATCCCACTCAACAACTCAGATTGGATCTGGATATTAGCCAAACGAACTCGATCTTCTAGCGGTTGTGGAGTCCACTCCACTAGCTCCTACAAACTCTTCCACTGACTGGACAGAACAACCACACACTTAAGTTGTTTCTGACTCAAAGCATCTACCATGACATTCGCCTTACCAGGATGATAGGCGATGGTGAAGTCGTAATCCTTCATATACTCCATCCATCGTCATTATCATAGGTTCATGTCTCTCTGTGTCAATAGGTATTTTAAGATCTTATGGTCGGTGAAGATCTCGAAGGTAGCACTGTACAAGTAATGCCGCCATATCTTCAAAGCATGGATAATAGCATCTAGCTCTAGGTCATGTGTCGAATAATTCACTTCATTGGGCTTGAGCTGTCGGGAAGCATATGCAACCACATGCCGATTCTGTTCCAACACACAACCAAGTCCCATCTTGGAAGAATCAGTGAATATCATGAAACCCTCATTGCTAGAAGGTAGAGTCAACATAGGGGTGGTGGTCAACTTCTCCTTCAACTCTTGGAAGTGAGCTTCACATATGCCAGACCACACGAACTTCACATCCTTCCAGGTTAACATGGTCAGAAACAAAGCAGTCTTTAAGAAATCCTTGATGAAGCGACAGTAGTATCCGACCAACCCCAAGAAGCTGTGAATCTCGGAGGGGTTCTTTAGTGTCTGCCAGTCTTGAACTACCGATACTTTGGCTGGATCTATAATGATTGTTCCTCCTGAGATGATGTGTCCAAGAAACATGACTCAGTCTAACCAAAACTCACATTTCAAGAACTTTTCGAAAAACTTATGCTTTCTCAGGATATCAAGGACTCTACCCAGGTGGTCATGGTGTTGGGCTAGGTCATCTGAGTACACCAAAATGTATTCTATGAACACAATCACAAAAGAGCCAAGGAAAGGATGGAACACACTGTTCATGAGGTTCATGAAGACACTAGGTGCATTGGATAATACAAATGGCATGACCACAAACTCATAATGGCCATATCAGGTTCGAAAAAGCCGTTTTAGGTATATCCTCACTCCTTACTCTCACCTGGTGGTATCCTGACCTCAAATAAATCTTAGAGAAGACTTGAGCTGATTTGAGTTGGTAAAATAGGTTATCTATTCTAGGCAAAGGATACTTATTCTTAATGGTTTCCTGGTTAATCATTCGATAGTCAATACACATGCGAAGCGACCCATCCTTCTTTTTCACAAAGAGGACTGGTGCTCCCCAAGGTGATGTACTGGGCCGGATGAAGCCTTTATCCAATAAATCTTGCAACTGGGTTTTTAACTCAAGCAACTCTGTAGGGGCCATTCTATAGGGTGCCTTAGATATAGGGTTAGTCCCAGGGGCTAGCTCAATAGAGAAATCTACCTCCCTCTCAGGGGGAATTCCTGGTAGATCATCCGGAAACACATCTACATACTCTTGGACCACCTCTATCTCCTCCAAGGATCGTCCCTTATCTTTAGGTACGATAACTATGGCTAGGTAGGCTCGACAACCTTTGGATAGCATCCTTTCTGCTTTCAAAGCGGACACATAAAGGCTGGTTTTCACATCCTTCCTTCCTCGAATGGTGAAGTGTGGATGGCCAGTCTTCCTAATAAGAATCTTCTTCTCTCTACAGTCAATCTGGGCTCTGTAGGTGGAAAGCCAATCCATACCGATGATTACATCAAAATCATTCATATCGAGGAGGATGAAGTCAGTGGGAAGCTCATGGTTCAGATACTTAACTGAAAAAATAGGGGTTTTCAAAAGAGAGGTATAAATACGACCACTCGGGGTTGTGACATCTAGAACATAACCCAAATCCTTGATATCCAAACCAAGCATAGTTGCCAGATTTCTCAAAATAAAAGTATTAGTAGAACCAGAATCAAAGAGTGCTTTTACATTTTGTCCCATGGCTTCCAACATGCCTACATAGTTTATACCACATCAAAAAACTATTACATAATCTACTGAACTAAAAGGAAAAACATCTAAGGGTTATTACCCTCGATCAGCCTATTAGCATTTTCCTGAGCTTCTTCATTGTTGATGGCGAACACTCTAGCTTGTCTCCTTTCTCCAACTGGAGGTGCTCTGGCTGGGGGTGCTGCAGCTACTGGTTGTGTTGCCATAGGCTGAGACCCCAAAGGTCCCCTTGGGTCAGGCTGAGGGCAATTGGTGATGAAGTGTCCCTCTTGCTGACATCTGAAACACACCTTCTTCTCAAAATGACACTTCCCAGGATGTGTCCGTCCGCAGGTGCGACACTGTTGGAGGTGACCATGAGGCTTGCCTTTGTGCCCATGCTTGCTTTTGTTGTGGTTGCATCCTTGCCCCTTCTTGTATTCATTCCTCTGCCCTTGAGCTCCTTCAGTGAAACCCAAGTATCCTTTGGAGAGATTCTGTGCAGGAATCACCATCCTTTCCATGTCCAAGGCTGTGTTGTAGGCTTCACAGAAGGTCTTTGGCTTACTAGCCATCACATGTGGCTTGATGGCAGGGTGCAGACACTCTATGAAGTGGTCCACCCTTCTTTCTTCATCCATCATGTGACCGAAACGTTCCAGGATGTAGAACTTGCGACAAAAATCTGCAACTGATGAGCTTCCTTGTGTCATGTTGGTGAACTCTCACTCCTTCTCCTTCTTGGATGATATGGGAATGAATCTGGCGGTGAAGATGGTCTTGAAATCAGTCCACACCATCAATTCTTCTCTTAGGTCTCTTCCTGTGATATGGTTCTCTCACCATATCTTGGCTGCACCTTCCAAAAGGTGAGTAGCAAACATAACCTTCTCGATTGGCTGCACTTCAAGCATACAAAATCCATTCTCGACTGCAAGTAGCCAATCTTCCGCCTGGTCGACCACTTCAGACTTATCTTCTCCCCAGAACTTCTCGATGTTCAGCTTGATGAAGTCTAAGATGGTGGCTCCCAGTCGAGGACAAACCGGAAGTGGCTCGCCATTCTCATCTCTAGCTATGTCCCTAAGGGCTAAGGCATGAATAGCCCCGGTTAGCTATTTTTGTCGTTCCATCCATTCCATAGTGTGAACTACCATGGTCAGTTCTAGACCTCCAGACTGGTCCTCTTCCATCTGGCCGACTTTCTCGTACTCATATTGTTCCTCATATCTTGGACCTTCCTCTTGCTCAAGGTTGCTGAAGAGTATCGGGTCAGGGTTGGGGGCCTCATGTGCAGTTCCTTCAGGTCTCTTTCTCTTCTTTGAGGTTTCACCACCATGGTTCCGCTTTCTTTTCTCCGAAGACCCACTCTCTTTGCGGGGATGTCCACCACCATTGGTGACAACCAGAATGGCCATAGTCTTTGTACGAGCCATCTACATAAGCACACAAATAGACCCTTAGTCTATTATTTACCTAATTATACTTATGCCGATGACATCTTAATTATGTTTCTTTTATTACATTGGTGGAGGATTCCTTAAACCTTATCAACCTTACCCATACCTCAAGAGGGTGAGGAAGAGAGAGAAAATCCTAATCCTTGAAATCCTTAACAGAATTTGAGTTGAGAAGGGATGAACAAGATGAGAGAGTCCTAAATGTATCTTATTTTGAGTCAAATCCTAAGACATTGGCCAGGAAGTCACACAATCCGGGAGTCCTCGTATTTCGACTAGCGGTGCAGAGGAAAATATTGCCAGCCCCCAGAAGTGATCCTATTCTAGACACCTCAGTCTTTCAGACAATCCTCTAATAACTCCCTTGGTTCTATGGAATTTGTAAAATTTAATAATTATTAAAGATTAAATGAGGAACCTATGCTCTGATACCAATTGTAACGACCCTGCCTCCCGGTATCCCCCACTTAAGGGAGACCAAGAGGTCAGAGCCGTTATCCCAATAAACTAGATCAAAGGTTAGGCAATTAATCAATAATAATTATGAAATTCTACTATCTAAACTGAAATCTAGTATTAAAATAAAATTTTGCATACCTTTTAAAAACTTTGGAAATCTATCTATCCACAACTTGGATATACTCTATCTAATCCTCCTTGCACTTTATTTCTTATTTTCACAATGTGTCACTTTACTATTTGTTCATTTCATGGTTTTACCTAAAACGTCGACAAACAAAAACACGATCAACATACAAGAATATGCTGGTATGTGGGGACAACAAAAGTTCACAGATAAGGCTAACAATTTAATTATCACAATCATGGTAATTTAGCAAACCAATTTACATTTTCAATGTGTCATTCTCCACCGCTTTTTCCCTAACCCTGGAATACCCCTCTGGGGTTTCTCTTTTGCCATTGACTTAAGGCCACCTTCTCAATCCCGAGCTTGGTGCCTGGGGGTCACCTCTCATGGTGCCCCATAGTCATTCAACATAGACCACCTTCTCATTCCCGAGCTTGGTGTCTGGGGTCACCTCTCATGGTGCCCATTGGTCTACCCTCTTGGGCCTGACCTTTATGGCATCTTCCATCAGGGTGGCATGTAGGTGTGAGAATACACATGTGTTTATAATTGTGATAACCATAGTGACTTTCTAATTGTAGTGTGAACATCCAAACTATTTAGTTTCAATCAATGCGATTAACCATCCGAGAAACCTTCGAGAAAACTAATGCGATTAATTGTAATTAACCACATACCTGTCAAGTTGTCTTGAATGCAGAATTAATCCAAACAATCAAGTAATCCAGAATCAAGAAAGAAAGCACAATTCAGTCCTGAAATAAACATCCAATATTTTCTATCTTGGATCATGGTATCCAAGTCTAATAGACCTAATCGTGCCCTAGGGTTACTAGCCCTTTTAAGGTTTTGACCATAATTAGGGTTTCATTTCCTTTTTACCACTTTTATTTTACTTTTATCAAAATATCCATCAAACCCTAATTATCTTGTCTTATTTTCCATTAAGATCCTTAAGATCAGGTTTGGACCACAAATACCCTAATTTTTCGGTTACTATATCTTTTCTTCCCTTTTTCCTCACTTTAGGGTTTCTAAGGGTACTAATTACATTATTAGGTTTAAAACCCTAAACTTTGCAATTCCATCATCTAAATAGGTTAAAATCTAACTTTATCATTAAACAAGTTAACCATGCTTGAATTAACCTAATTGTAGTATTATATCTATCCTTGATTAACAATTAGGGTTTCTAACCACAAATTAACACCTTTTTGATCAAAATTAGATAATTTTGCAAAATAGACATATTTAGGCTTTCAAACCATTTTTAATCTATTCCTCGTATTTTTTGATCACTTTTCATGTATATACTTTTCCCATCCGAGTTTTCTAGCAAGAGTTATAATTTTAATAAGAAAATTTCTTTTTATTGATTTACTTGCTATTTTTAGAAAAACCAGGATCGCCCGATCCATGGTCCGCGGGTCCACAGAGGATCCAACGGCCGTGGATACACGCACCCTTTATTTGCAATTAGAAATAGACAAAAGATCAGGCTAACCTCAACACAATTGCAGGAGGCGAGGGGCACTTTGGTAAAATACCGCGAGGTCTTCGTCTTCAACCTTGCACCGAGCGCAACAGGTCCATGGTCAACTCAAGTGTTGACTCTTTGATCTAGTCATTCCTCAAGCACACCAAGAAGCCAGGAAGCTTCGTCTTCCTCCGTCGAACACGACCAGGGGTCCAATTGCAGATTGCGATCGTGTTTTGGCCTTCTCCTGCTTGTCAGACTCCGGCGAGCTTCACAGAGGTGACGAGGATGGAAGATAGGATGAACAGATCAATTGGATGTGCTAAAACGTTCTTCACACTCTTCCGCAATGACTGTGACAGCAAACAGAGGTGTTGGTTCCCTCTACTTCCCTCCCTATATATAGGGTCAGGCAAGTCCCTGCCGGATTGGGAACTTTCCTAATCAACAACCAATCCTCATCAAACCTGGGATGTTTCCCTTCAGTTTCCATCCTTGAGTCCAACAGAATCATCATCCAACTTGCACACTCAGTGAATCGCGAGGAATCCAAGAGGAAAAGTCCCTCTGTAAAACACAGAATCACAGTCCCAGTGGGACTGAGACGACGAGCATCCAACGTTGGATCATGATCCAACAGTGCTTATTGCCCGCGATCAGACACGGGGAAAAACCTTTTTCAATTGCCAATTAATGCCTTATTTTGGAGAATTCTTGATAAATTGATATCTCCCAAACCGTAACTCCTTTTTGTCTCATATTTTAAAGGAATGTTTGTCTTTACATTATCTAGTTATGTACGAAATTTGGGAAACAAATTACAATGGATGAGAAGGCTTCCTTCTCACCCAAGTTATCCATTAATTAATTCAAAATTAATTAGCAATTCTTTTCCTTTTTCCATTATCTTGTTATCTTGGGTCCCTTGGACCTCAAGAAACCCTAAAGGCATAGATTCCCATATTGGAGAATGTCTATTTGCCCTTATCCTCTTTTAATTGTCTATTTATCATATTTCCCTTTTATTTAATCAAATCTTTTTCCTTTTTATTTCTCTTTTCTTTTCAATTGGGCTCAATGGCCAACAAAGCCCATTATTAACCAATCAAAGCCATTTCACATGAAATCCATCACAAATCAAAGAAATAGATTTCATTTATTCTTTAAAAGAGAATTACATATTTTATTACATTCTCAAGAAATTGAGGTTATAAAAGTGTGTCTCACCCCGCTGGTTTACACCATTTTAGGTGATCGCTCTAGACGTGGTGGTGGTCATGAGGTCATGGCCGAGCAACAAGAAGAGCATTAGAAGGCAAGAGATGGACATACTGCTATTTTGGTGCTTTTGTAGTAGAGTCCTAGAGTCATCCCTATACTCTCAGGTCCTTAGAGGTGTTTTACGATGTTTCACGATGTCCAACTATTGTAATTTTGTATAATCCTACTGTTGGCAGTACGTGGCCCATTATGTATGTATTAACAAGTGATGAACTCTGGTGCTGATAGTACATCTGGTTCCGATAAGCTGTGAACATATATCAAAGCTTATAATATTTTTATAACATGTTTCTCTACAGGATCTGGTTGCAAAAGTTCTCTTATGAATGCTTTCCTTTATCGATTTTAATTAACCTGTGTTTTCAAGTAATTTGTGGTTCCACACATTTTTGCATGTCATCTCATTGTCTGTGTGATGGCGGGGTGTCACACCAAGTGTAAGGATGAGTTCCAAGATAGGAAGGTTGTTCACCACAATATGATCCTGCTAATTAGATTCATAATTTAGACTTTTCCTATAAGACCTAATGTTAAGTTGAACAATGAACTTATATAATAGCTGGATTTTTATTTTCTGCTACCGCAAACTATGTCTCTGTACTCATCTATTTGAGAAAAAATATTGCACCCCTTTTACTTGGTTATATTTGAGTTCATGGGGTTATATACAAATTATTTTCTTGAATTAAGTAAGGAGTGGTACCCTACTGGGTTCTACTCTTCACAAGATGGCATCAGAGCAAAATTGTACTTAGCAATCTAACTATTCTGGAAAATTCATCCTTGGAACCCTTTCCCTTATACATTACACCTATATTTCAGGAAGACCAACCTGTTAGGACAACTGATACCTTTGACCTGGAAAAGATATATTGAATATAGTTGTCATATCTCATGCTACCCTTATAGAAATCCTTAATCTTTAGGAATTAGAACAACAGTTAAATATGTTGGACTAAAAACACATTACATAACTTTTGGGCAATTAATCAAACTAATTTATCTACAATAACTACATCCTAACTGGGGTAATTAAACAAACTTTTCTTAGTGGACCACCTAGGATAGACATATCTGGCACCATAAGGAAGCGTTGCACCAATCGATACAAAAAAACTATAGTCACAATATAGGAGTATCCTATGGACTCTTAATTTAGGATATTTTGATTTCAGGGATGAAACCCTCTTTAAGTGGTGGTGTTGTAACAAACCAAAACTTAAAATCTTACTCTATTCTATGATTAGAAATCTAGCAAGATTGGTTTCTTAGATTTGACCAAACAAGGATAAAAATTAAAACACATTTATATAATGACTTAATTATGCACCAACATGTATTACATCATGGAACATGTTACATGTATTTTCTTTGCTAACATAATGGCTAAATAAAAAAATGAATAATATACTTTGGAGTAACAATTGACAATTCCATTTCCATAAGTATTAATAATGTTCTATTATCTACATAAATACTAAATTAATATATTAAATATGTAAAATAAGTAAAATGTTGGATTTTGTGCAAAGTAATAATATATAGTTCTTTTAAAAATATATTGAAGATAATAAGACTCGATTGAGTGGATGTCTATAATATATGTATAATGTTTTGATAAACATAATGGTAATAATCCAAACATTCTAATGGTACCATAACTATAGAAGGGAATTTTAAAAGTAAAATATAATGGTAAAAACAAGTTCTTTGGGTCCCAATTGCCTTGGGTGCCAAGTTTCACATTGTTTGCATATAAGATAACTATTTCAATTCTAATTGTAAAAGAAAATAAGAATAAGAGACAAAAGTGTTAAATAAATTTCTTAAAAGTCTTAAAAATTGGAGATAAACCTCATATCTGAAATCTACATACCAGAACCAGTTTATGTGTGTATTTCCACAATATTTATATAATGTTATCTATTCAAGTGTTTTAGGAGAGATAATGTATATTAAGGCTCAAAATATTAAATAAAATTCTATACAACCACTATAAGAAGAATTATTATAAAATGTTTTCCTCATTTTCAAGTTTCCTTGTAGGCTAAGTTTCACATCTTATAGGAGTTTCTAGATGCCTCAAATTCCTTAAGAAAGAAAATGAAAGATAAGGCCAAAATTATTAAATTTATTATTAAAAAGAAGACATCTAATATATTAAATGTATAATGTAAACCAACTTGTATAGATTGTAATAAATAAATTGTGGTGTAACATAATGGGAAACAATATTGTACATGCATGTTAAATATGAAAATATTATCATAAAATATGAAATTTATTTTACAAAGGCATTAATAAATACATATGTGAAAAAATGACGGCCTCTAGGGTTTCCGCAGAGGGTACGGGCGATCGCCCGGGCGATCAACGTTTTCAGGAAGATGATGGAGACGGGGATTCCCCCTCCGGCCCTCCGGGCACGGTGGTGCTTGGTTCCTCTGGCTTATCCCTCAACTTTGCCTCGCACAGCCAACGGAATTCTTCCCGCGATCATACGACGGCCCCAGCCAACGTTGGCACGTCCATGGACTGTGACATGCAGGATTCCCCCACATCGTTTCCTCCCCTGTCGGGCCAATCCCAGCCATTCGCTAAACCACAAAGCACCGTCAAACTATCCTACAAAGACACGGTCACCCAAAGATCGCGTGACAACCCGAGGAACTTCATCCACATTGATGCAGACTCCAACGGCACCAAGCTGCTACCTTCTGACATTACGGTATCTGCAGAGGAGGGCTTTCCGACCTTCAAACTTCGCCAAGAAGCCCCAGAAGACCTTCTGAAGCCGTGGCAGTACTCCCTCATAGTCAAGCTTCTCGCTAGGGAGATCGGCTATCTCATGCTCCGTGATCGAATCAAGGCCATGTGGAAACCGGTGGGGGGTTTCAACCTCATCGACGTAGCGAACGACTACTACATCATGCAATTGCAGGCAGAAGAGGACTATATCAATGCGCTCGCAGGCGGACCTTGGCCAATCTTTGGCTCCTACTTAACGGTGCAACGGTGGTCGCCGGCGTTCTCTCCGGATAGAGCCTCACCCCCAAGCATAGTAGCTTGGATCCGTATACCCAACCTGCCGATACACCTATACCAAGAGGTGCTGCTGCAAGAGATAGGCAATCGCCTAGGGAAGACTATAAAGGTGGATTCAAACACCACGCTTCAGCGGAGAGGACGTTTCACGCGCCTGGCGGTGGTACTCAACACGGAATTACCCCCAGTTCTGGCAATCTGGGTGGACGGGTTCCGGTACAAGGTGGAGTATGAAAATATTCCTTATATATGCCTTCATTGCGGCAAAGAAGGCCACATCGAAAAAGACTGCAAGAAGAAGATCGAAGAGGAAAATGCGGCAAGACGAGCGACTGTCGAGATGGGAGCTCTTGTCCCCACCCCCACGCCACAGCACATGGCAGGCTTCTCCGAGGACATCCATGCCAAGCCGGTAGTGCGGAAGCCAAGGAAGAAACAACCCTCGCAATCACAACGGAGTTTGTTCCAAGGCCATAACAAGTTCCATGTTCTGGAGACAGAACCGGAGGAGGAAGGTGAAGTCCAAGAGATCATCGACGCCGATACGGTAGCCGAGCGCATAGCTAGCGGAGGAAACGACGGTATTGACTGGAGTCTACAAAAGAAGAATCACAAATCTACTCAAGCTCCTGGAACTTCATCATCCTCTCGTCCCCAACCAGTGCCCAACAACCTGCCTTCCCGGATCCCTGCCGTCCCAACGCCATCTGCTCCACCCACGAACCACACTGTTGCGCGGCCTTCGGGTGACGAGGTCCTTCAAGGATGTTCCACGCAACCTCATCCCTTCATCTCTACCCAGTTCAATATGGGCACCACAGGTCCATCCTACGTGCCTTACAGAAGCCCGGCAAAATCCTCTGCATGTATCCACCTACGTAACCGAAAAGTGATACATGCGGGAGACCCTGGACGTGCAACCACCAGGAAGCGAGGCAAGCAATCTCATTTACAGGACTTAGAGCAGGCTGCGCAAGAGATGGGATCCTCAACCCTTGAAGAAGGTACCCAATGAAAGTCATGTGCTGGAATGTTCAGGGTATCAGTGACGACGATACCCAGAACAATGTGAAGAACCTTGTCAACCGTTATCAAGTTTATGTAGTTGGTATCTTTGAGCCTCGATGCAGTGGGAACAAAGGTACCTTGATAATCAAGAAGCTAGGTTTTCGTCAATCTCACAGGGTCGAAGCGGTCGGATTTGCTGGTGGTATTTGGGTCCTTTGGAAGACGGGCACCCAAGTCGACATCCTTCTTTCCCATAAGCAATTTGTTCACTGCTGCATAGACAATTCCTTCCTATGCACCTTCGTTTACGGGGGCACCACTAGAAGCAGCAGGAAATTCCTATGGCATCACCTGAGCCTTCTCGCCTCCCGAATCAACATGCCTTGGGTGGTGGCGGGCGATTTCAACGTGGTTATGTTTCAATCGGAGAAGTTTGGCAGCAGTTCATTCGATAAAGCGAACAACAACGACTTCATCGAAGCTGCAGCCTCCTGTAACCTTCACAACCTTAGCACCAATGGCGCGCACACCACCTTCAGAAGAGGCCTCCTTCACGAGAAGCTAGACAGAGTGTTGGGCAATGGCCTTTGGCTTGATCTTCCCGTGTCATCTCCGGTTCTTGTCCTTGAAAGGAACAATTCGGACCACGCCCCAATCCTGATCACCCATGAAGACGCTTGCAACAGAAAACACACCTTGCATGGCACAGCAGCCAGCTGGTCTAAGACAAAGGGTTTCGATGAGTTTCTGCAAAACAATTGGGACCCCGAGGTTCCCTTTGGGGAGGCGGGCTCAGATTTTCTGAAGAGGGCTGCTCAGTGGGCTGCGAAGAAAAAGAAGGAAGACAGAAGAACGAAAGATAGAATTGGGAACATGATTCGTTGGAACCGATTCCAACTAGCTCTAAACTTCAATTACAATCTCTCCATGGACACGGTGGAGCTTCAATGTCATTTAGATGAGATCCTCCGGAGGGAAGAACTAGATTGGCAACAAAAGTCGCACTGCTCCTGGATCAAGCTGAGCGACATCAACACAAAGTTTTTCCACTCCATTGTCAAATCGAGACGGAGCATGAACAAGATCTCACGACTAAAAGACCCTAATGGAAACTGGATTGAAGAAGGTACAACGCTTAACAACCTCATCTTATCCTTCTTTTCTGACGTCTATCAGGAAAAGTCGTTCGACCACCACCGTCGAGAGAGTGCGGCCTTCATAGGCTATTATACTTCACCAGGCGCGGAGGTTTTGGAGGCTATGTCCCGTATCCCTGATAGCGAGGAGATCAAACGCTCTCTCGATTCCATGGCACCACTGAAAGCTCCAGGTCCAGATGGCATCTCCGCTTTCTTCATCCAGAAGCATTGGTCGACACTCAAGCAGTAGGTCTGTCATCTGGTACAAGGCCCGTTTGCGAGCTGCCCCATTGCGCAAGGTTGCACGAACTCCACCTTGATCCTCATCCCTAAGACGCCACAACCGGAATCCTGCTCGCAGCTTCGTCCGATTTCCTTGAATAATGTCTGTTCGAAACTCTTATCAAAGGTCATCGCCAACAGACTCAAGACCCTCCTATCGGAATGGATTTCACCTTTCCAGTCAAGCTTTGTACCGAGACAGAAAATCGGAGACAATGTCCTCCTCGTACAGGAGATCATTCATTCCATGGAATCCAAACAGCACAAGAAGCACACCTGTGCCATTAAGCTTGACCTCATGAAGGCCTTCGACAAGCTCAGGTGGCCCTTCATCGCCGATACCCTTTCAAGGGCGCATATTCCCAGCAATCTTGTTCATATCATAATGCAAATTATCTCCTCAGGCACTACATCAATCCTTTGGAACGGGGAAGACATTGGCTCCTTCAGACCGTCGTGTGGTGTAAAGCAGGGCGACCCCCTCTCCCCCTATATCTTCGTCCTTTGCCTTGAGCGACTGAGTCAACTGATTGAAGATGAAATCACGCAAGGCAACTGGCAGCATGTACGCTTAACTAGACAAAGGATAGCCTTCACCCATGTGTGTTTCACAGATGATATCATTCTTTTTGGGGAAGCTTCTGTTCGTCAAGCTACAATCATTAACAGATGCCTACATCGTTTCGGCCAAGCATCTGGTCAGGTCCTTTCCCATGGCAAATCCTCAGTCTTTTTCTCCTCCAGCACTCCACGGCATGTTCGGGCAGCTGTCAGTCAAGCTCTAGCTATCAAGGAGACTTTGGATCTGGGGCGTCACTTAGGCATCCCGATCATCCACAAGAGGAAAAGCAAACTTCACTATCAATACCTGATCGACAAGATCTGTTCACAGATACATTCCTGGCAGAACAGGTTCTTATCCATGGCCGGAAGGGTCACTCTGGCGAAATCCGTCCTCTCCGCCTATCCGTGCTATACTATGCAATCCACCCTTCTTCCAGCTTCTACCTCTGTCAGGATTGATCAACTGATACGAAATTTCATCTGGAGTGGCTTGAAGGACCCCAAGAAGATACATCTTGTTGCCTGGAAGCAATTAATCAAACCTCCCCATAAAGGAGGCCTCGACATCCGATCGGCGGCAGGCTCAAATAAAACACTTCTTGCTAAGCTCGCTTGGGAATACATCCTTCAAAGCCAAGCGCCTTGGACAAAACTTATGCAGGCCAAATAAGGAAGACAAAGTCTTGGTTCTTCTTATGGCTCGCATACCTGGAAGGGTATTCGCACTCTGGTGCCTCTCATTCTGAACAACTCGTCAATGACTGCCATCTCCGGCGAGCAAACAAACGTATGGACCGACCATTGGGTCGGCGACGGGGTTGCCCCTAACCTCCGGAGTAGCCTGACGATCCCAGATGACATTAGGGATATGACAGTGTCTTCCTTAGTTTCTGACACTGGCGAGTGGGACACGAGCTTCATCAACTTTTGGTTCGATGACCAGACTGCACAAGCCATTGCTCGCACGCCGCCTCCACGGCCTGACTTTGGATATGATCGTCGCATATGGCTTCCGTTTGCTAAAGGGACTTTCTCCTCCAACTCAGCATATAAACTCATCATGAACTTCACGAACTTTGCCACCGTCGACTGCTATGAAGCAATCTGGAGCTTGAAGACCCAAAACCGCATTAAGACCACCTTGTGGCTAATTCACCATGACAGGCTACTCATGAACGTCCTCAGGGTTAGGCGCCATCTCACAATCAATTCTTCGTGCGAGCGATGCCAAGGTCCTTCTGAAGATACTCTCCATGCTATTAGAGATTTCTCGCAGGCTATGGCAGTGTGGCAATCTCTATTACCTCCTGATGAAACACTATTTTTTTCTCTAGGTACCATCACGGAATGGATTTCATACAATCTGAAGACTATGAGGAAAGCTCCCAACTGGGACGTCTGCTTTGCCATCACCTGCTGGTGGCTCTGGAAAACAAGAAATCTCTACATATTCGAAAACAAAACTGTCCCTCCTCAGGTGGTTGTCACTCAATGCAGGGATGAGACAATCGCTTCCTCCTTAGCTTTCTCGTCTTCCCTGCCTCAATCTGCTGTCCCGACCTCCACTATCCTTCCCTCTACTCCTTGGTCCATCATCATCCATGTTGATACGACAATCAACAAATCGGCAGGTGCATGCGCTACCAGAATGGTTGTCAGGGACAGGCAAGGTGTATGGTTACACGCTCAGGCTCAACGATCTCCTGGCACAGACCCTATGCGTGGAGAACTGATGGCCATCATAGCAGCTCTTTTGTATGTGAAACAAACAAGCATTGGCCCAGGTATCTTGATCACGGATTCTTGGAATGCGTCGAGTTGGATCGAAGATCTGGCAGCTCCTCCACCCAGATATGCCCTTCTATCCAAAGCCATCAAGATCCTCTGTATGGAACTACCTCTATTCAAGGTGGTGTTCCAGAGACGAAGCCAAAACAAGCTCGCAGACTGGCTGGCGAAGCAGTGCTTAAAGCAACCGGAAGCCTCTTGTGCATGGGCAACTTGCCCGGCTCCTCTTCTAGCTCTCTACCAGGATGATATGCAGTCTCTTTTCAAGACTTCTAGTTCTACTCCGTCTATCATGTAATGTTAGTTACTAGTTTCTAGTTTTTGCAAAAAAAATAAAAAATAAATACATATGTAAATAATAGCATCACACTCATATGTACTAAATAATTATATGTATAATGTCAGTAGTAAAAAGTAATAAGAGAATACAATTTTCCCTCTTTATTTGTCTTTATAGGATGTTATTAATATTACAGAATCAATTGACATGGAATGGGAAAATAAGTTACTATTGTTCAAAAGAAATTAGAAATAAACATAGTTGAGGATAATTGAAGAGAGATTGAGAAATTTAAGTAAATAGAAGATATTCTTTATTTCTCTCATGAGTGTACAATTTTGAACGAATCATAGATACCCAATATACTAAGTAAAACATTCATGTATATGAAATAATCCATTGTACATTTTTTAAACAAGAATGTAATGTCAAATTTATTTCCCATTTATTTAATTGGTCTAATTGCCAAATTCCATTTTCAGATAATACTAGTGTCCATAAACATATTATAAAATAAATTAATAAAAGAATGCTAAAAAGGATTAAAATAAAGTAAATGACATATTAAACATTTCAAAAATAAAAACTAATGTAAATCTCGATTCTACATGTCTTAATCAACATATGTCATAATTTTTCAATTTAATACATTTCATTCGATATGGTTTCTAATTTTATTTTCCTTTTCCTTTTAAGCGTGGTACTCTTTTTGTCTTCCTATCGTGTTTTATTTTGTTTTTCCTTTTCTGCGTGGTACACTCTTTTCTTTAGATTCCTTCTCACACTCTCCCTTCATCTTTTTCCTTTATTAACCATCCTTGCCTTCAATGACATCCCTCCTTTTGATTTATTTATTTTTCTCTATTACCTTTTTGCATTTATCCTATTTGAATAGTTGATGATAGTAATATATACCCCAATATATGTACTCTCTAGATCATAGACGGTGATTACCCGCTTCCACCACGCCTCTCCCCAAAGAAACCCATTCATGTTTAACCTATATAAAATCCATCCAAGGACTTGTTTGATCACATGTTTTGTATCTGATACACCTATCGATACCCGATTATCATCAGACATCAACTCTTCACAGTGACATGTCTCTCACCCTCTCACCCTAAAAAGTCATCACAATAGGCTCCGACGGAGGCCCTCGATGCTTTTCCTATACCATGTTTCCTGGTCACATCATAGTGTGCTTGGGATTGATATGGAATTAGGATTTTGACCTAAGATAGATGTGAACTCTATCAAAAGTATGTGCATATTTCCTAATTATCTGGCAATATATGATGAATATTAAATTTCTCATGTGAGGCATTACTTGGTCAAACCTTGATTATCCTTGATTATATTTTCAAGATCCTTGTTTCATCTTCAATTTTTGCTGATGTTATCACTTATGGTCATCTGGCCTACTATGTGACTTGGATGATCTCATCCTCATTTATTTTATACTTATTGTGATCAAACTTAAATCTTGATTTTACATTATTTTGCATGTGCAAATAGATTAGGTTTTATGTATTATAGTAGTACATCTGTACTTTCATATTATATTGGACGTGTGTATTCTGTCCTGAGCATGTGTTTTCTGTTCATATATTTACAGGGGCGTGCGTATTCTGCCCGGGGTGAGCGTTTTCCACCCAATATATTTTTCAACTTGTGATTTATGGGTCTTGATTCTACATAGATAAAAATGTTCTAATTGTTTACATGCACTGTCTAAATAATTAGTATTATTGATATATGAAAAGATTATCTTTATACCAATCATCTCTTTTATTACATTACCTCATCTATTGACCTGTTAATTTTTTTTGGAACTTCTTATTTTGAACCTATCCTTTCTTTGGTATTCAGGCTTAACTGTTCTCCATCTTAAGTATTGCCTAGTTGTTTTTACTACACATAGTTAGTTTTTGATGACACCCTTTTCTTTTGTTTTCTTTTTCCTCGGTGTTGTTTTTCAACCCACCTAGAGTCAGCACAACCTAAGATTTGGGGAGAGGAGGAATTAGTTTTAGACCAAGTGCTAGGATGAATTTTGAGGTGGGAAGGTTGTTCGCCACAATATGATTTTGATAATTATATTCATTATTTAGAATTTGCCTATAAGGCCCAATGTTAAGTTGAAAAGTGAATTTATGTAATAGTTGGATTTTTAATTTTCTATTGCCACAAACTATGCTTCTGTACTCATCTATTTGATAAAAAAATATTGCACTCCTTTTACTTGGTTATATTTGAGTTCATTGGGTTATATGCAAATTATTTTACCAAATTAAGTAAGGAGTGCTCCTCTACTGGGTCCCACTCTTTACACATAACTTTAAAACCTGATAGAGTATGGCACAAAACCAAACTCCTCAACACATAAAGTGGGCACAAAACCATGGTATGGGGCACATGACCTCCATCCCAAAACATAAAGGGCAAGTAAACCAAAAACCAAAACACTTATACAACTCTATAATATTGAATTAGCAAGCATGCATAAATGTACAAGCAAGTGAACATTCAATCATCTAATAGATAAATGGGATATCCATCACATAAATGGACAATATAAAACATCCACCATGAAAAGTGAGAAAATTAGGGTTCCATGTCACAACAATAAACAAATTAGTTAAATTCCAAAAATATGATTAATCATGGGACCAATAGGAATATCTATCAAATTGAGTAGATCACAAGTACTACTCTCATAAATTAAATTATCCCAAGAATGAGAAACTGTATGTGGTAATATGTTCAATGGACCAAGAGAGAGGTAAAACATAGGTCATTGTTGAATGTGATTAATATGAGATGCAACATACCTCATCTGCATATCAACAAGTCAGGGTCAAACCCTAGATCCAATCAGGGTATTCTTCACCTATTCACAAATTGAACATGTATATATATATTGTTATATTAATGTATGTGATTCAAATTCAAAATTATAGACTCTTATCATCATTTGATTTAGATTATGATTTTATGTAGTTAGGTAGATACTATTTTTCTAAATCCAATGAGTACTTATTTGTGTTTTTTAGACATGTAGATAAATTGTCATGTTTATTGAAGCTAAGTCTGTATACTGAAAAACAAAAAGAAAATGGTGCATAATGACCACATTACCCCCACATCACACATGTAGACAATAGACTTGACATGAAAGGGTAATGTAAGTCATCTAGTCCAAATGAAACACAACACAATATGAAATGAAATGAATGAGAGAAATACTAAAATGCTCAAACAATGCATGACAAAACAATAAGAATCAAGGGTAAAGACTGAGAAATATTTCTCTGTGACCAAAACCAACTCACATCAATGGTGAGAGAGCAGGAACAGATGGAGAATCAACATATTACTCCATCCCTAAAGATGGATCCATAGCTTTGGTGCAACATACTCCAAACAAACTACGGACCAGATTCCCTATCCATCACCACCCTCAAAGGGATAAACCAGAGACAACACGACAAGAATGAACCCAAGAACCTATTCCCACCATGGTCACCAAAGACAGGAAGTACAAAGCTAAACAAGAGTAACACATGACTCACCCCAAATTCTTAATACCTTCAGATGTTCAAGCAAATTTGGCCGAAGGGACCTCGGGGAAACATGGAGTAATGATATACATTACAACACTAGAGGTAGAAAAATAAAATAGAAATATGAAAGGGGAACTGATATCTATACCTAAATCAAATAAAATATTGGTTCAAATAGATTCATGGGCCATACATAGTGAAACTAAGTGTGTGGATGTGACACAGACAATCTCGACCTTGTCTCCAAACTTAGGGAAGCAACCATAGTTCACTGGATTTGGATATGTATCCACCAATGTGGTTGAACACTAAAAGTTGGTAAGTTTGATTGTTGTGTGGTTTGTGAAGGTTTTCAACCATATTTATAGGGGTCCAAAGTCCAACTATTTCCAGGAGAGGGAAGGAAAGTGTAAATAGGGAACAATCAGGGGATGAAGGAAACCTTGTTTATCTGGCATGTTGGGCGTTGAAAACCTATTGGGAGTTGAAAACCCATCGATGTTGGGCCCATGATTGGAAATGGGTTATGAAGGTGAAGAGAAAGGAAACTAGGGAAGAGGAAGAGATAAAGAAAGTAAACACAAGGGAGGTGGAGGAGGAAAAGATGGCAGACATGAGTCCCAGAACCAATAGAAACCTGAATGAGGGAGAAACACGGTGTACGTGTATTCATCCAACAACCTGAGTTTTACTTGGACTCTATAATGAGCAGGATACAAGCGTGCCATCAGATTATAGGATCATGCAATTAAAACCTAATTCTAATGCAACTGGGATAAATAATTATTACAATTTACCATCATTTAATAATTTGGGATAGCTATAGGTCCTTAATTGATATGAAAATAGGTTTCTAGCTAATGGGGACCCAAGGAATCCAAATTTGCCATTATATTTAGGTATTGGAGTTTATTTTTGTGAGTTCTATACAATTTGGGTGTATGCTCTTTACCATGATATTCATCAATATCATCAATCTTCATTAATTAGAGTATTATTATTTTTATATAGTTACCAAAAGAATTATGGTATATTATATTGCACGAATTTCCCTACTTTACTTAATTAATCTATTAAGTCCATTAATTCAATGTGAACTTATAAGATGACACATCATTCATATCTATGGTCATGAGAAATCCAATTTTTATTCCAATTCATGTATTAAGCAAATTATGCCTATTATTAGACACATATTAACCATTATGTGTATATTAGTTAGCACATGAAACATAGATGACAGATTTCATGAAATCTCTTGCATGTTAGCATATAATTAGGTTATTAGGTTAATATATGTGTATCATGACACACAATGTTGATTGTACAATCTAATGCCACTTGATATGTTATATATTTTTTTCAATCCTATACAATTTCGGGTTACCTGTGAGTTAATCACGTTACATGCATTAATTATATTCATTAGGGTTACAAACAACTATATCAGGGTTTAACTCCATCCTTGTTTGGTTAAATCTAAAGAACCAAAAACACTATCCTCCTAATCATGGAATTAGGATTTCTAGAGTCAAGAGGCTAGGTTTTGGTATGTTACAACACTCCATCCCTTAAAAGGATGTATTCATCAAAATCTAATCATCCATACAATATCCACCAATACTCTCCATCACTCACAAGGTTTAACCTAATAAGTCAAACTAAACAACTCTAAATATTTTAGGGTTATATATATCTCTTAGACGGGAGTACTTTAGGTGTTGACATTGTTCATCCATTATGCAACCAACTAGTAGGCATAGCCATCTAGGGTTGAGTTTTAGGTCCTTGTGTTACTAACCTAACAACCGATAATGTAATATCCTCAAATTTGATGAATTTGAATTATAAAAATATAGGGATTGAATTCCCTAATTGAATAATAACGTCATCCACTTTGTGGCATGGGTGTAACCCATGGCCCAAGTGAAGCCCATGCGACTATTTGCTTTGCAAATAGGTCCTTGTGGCACATGATAAATAAATAAGAGATTTTAAGCATAAATAAGGATAGTGATTGTGTGGTTTATTATACAACTAAAATATGAGATAATATGCAAGTTTCTAAAAGAAAATAAGATATGTGGTGTTTTAGATAATTAATAAAGTAATTATCAAACCCAAATTAGAAACAAAAGTTTTGAGGCATCAAATAAGAATATCTCAGTCTGGATTTTTGGTATACATGGAGATAATAACAATAAGAAGAAAATTCTAGAATTTGAAAGGAAAATGACTTTCCATGTGGTGTGGGTGATTAATTTAATCATATGATAAAAGAGAAAGTTTTGTGCATAAAAGTTATTCTAATAAATCACTAAAATTAGATAAAGGTTGGGAAAGACATTACATAATTTCCCTCCAAATTTGGGTTCAAAAGGGTGTCCATAGTGGCCTAGAGAAATCCAAGAAGAGAGAGGGTTTTAATTGCAATTAATACATATGATTCCATATTTGGTAATCAATTGAATAGCCTGATTTTGGCTCGGGTTTAACGACTCCCATTGATGTGTCATGCTTGGAATGGCCATTGGATCTGGGATCGAATGGCTCAATCGTCATCCCCTACTTCCACCCTAAAAGGAAACAAAAGCCAATAGTGTTTGCAACCATCCCTCAGCTCATTCTCTCTCCTCCTATCACATTTTAATGATTCTTAGCACAATAAATTCATCTCTCATGACACCCTATGAGCCTTCTCTATGAATTCCACCTATCAAGTATGACCTAGTTACCCCTCGTTGCTTATTCTTCATACACCACAATGAAACCACACCCTGCCATCTCAACCCCGACCTTCAGACCATCACAACACCCACTCCGCGGCTTGTTGACCTTGGTGAGGGTGTGCGAAGGTGACTACATCTCTAAGTCCCCCGCGCCAAAGGAGTAGAGTCAACTAGCGAGTTATCTCTATTATGGAGGGTGAAGGTCACTCCTTTGGTGACAATGAATCCCCTGGGAGGACTTACCTCTCTACCCTTGATCCCACGTGACATTCATGTCACTACACATGGGTAGAAGAGCAATACTATCCAATCCAAAGGGGGTAGACCATGATGAGTAAGCACAAATGTGGCGTAGGCCTATTGACCAAAATTGAATTCATGTATAAATTGGATAAGTCAATTAATGCTGACATGGCAAGCTTCCATTAGTCAATATATTGATAACTTGAAATAACTGTAGAAAATATTTAGTAACTCAGATTGAGACAAATAATATATGAAAATTTATAAGAAAAATGAGAGGAATTGGAATAAAATGGATTCATTACTTAGTTCCCTGATTGAGACAAATTATATTGTAAAATTGATCAGAAAAATGAGAGGAATATGAATAAAATGGATTCAATACTGATTTCTAATCCCAATTTCATTAATGATAATATGTGTTAAAGTAGTGATTAGGGAGGTATGCCCTCTTACTCATTTCACTCTTTTTTCATTTCACCTGACATCTACTTTTTTTTTATATTTTTCCTATCTAAGTTAGATTTTACCTACTTTGCATACTTGCATGTCTTGTTGTTTACTTTCTGTCAAATTTTGCATAATTTTCAATATTTTTGCTCTTTTTGTCATGCATTGCATATCATGTAGATTTTTATTATTTTTTGCATGTTTTAACTAGGATTTTCTTATTTCCTGGTTTATTTTCCACAATGAAGGCTTAGATGTGATTGAAGGCAATTTGGCACCATTTTGGCCAATTTTTCCCAAGTTTAGAACTTATTGCCTAAAAAGTGTGTTTTGACCCAATCTCTAATTTTTGGATTGAAAATGATGACCTTTGACAAATGCAAGTGAATTATCATGGTTTATTGCTAAATGGCCTCAATATTGACTTTTTACATGTGAACCACCTCTCTCATGCTTGTGAACTATTTGGTTGGATTTTGATTGAAGCAAGCCACAAACGCTTAGAGATTTGTCAAATAACATGATGGAAATATGGATTTAATATTTCTCATTCATGTGGTGTCATTGCTTGATGAAATTGTTGGAGTAATTTTCATGCAGGAGATCTCATGTTGATGTCTGCACTAGCAACCCCTCTTTGACTCACTTTTCTTATACCATCTTCTTACCTCTTCGCCTCATGAAAGGGTGCCAAAGTGCAAACATTCAACCTTGGCCACTTCCAAAAGTTTGGGGTGGCCATATCCATACCCCCACTTCACTGTCATCATCATGTGCCCTATCCACATCAAGTGCAAAGAAAAAGAAAAAGAAAAAGAAGAAAAGAAATGCAAAAAAAATGCTCCTATTTAAGAACATCTAAGTAAAGAAAAGATGAGTGTGTAAAAGCACTCCAAACTCTTATCACAACCCTTTCTTCCTTTTGGATGCCCATGGAGCTTGGAAACATCAAACCTAGATCATTTTTCCCTTTTCCAAAGCCACATGGGTTACTTAGTGTGGATGGACATATGATATTTAATGCATGAATGTAAAATAGAAAAATTAGTTAATTTTGACCTTCACCACCATGAAACAATGTACCCAGAGTGATATGACAGCTATATGGATTGATTATGTTTTCTATGCTCTATATTGGAAGTTTGCATGCTCATTGCTTTAATCACGATTGGTTTGTGAAAGAGGAGAGGAGAGAGGTGGAATGTATGTACCTAGTCATATTTGAGCCCATGTAGTCAATATTCATCTTTTGCATTGCATTTGTCATTTCTTAGTTGTGGAAAAATTATAGAGAGATTGATTGGAGCATACTTGCGGACAAATATGTCTTAAGTTTGGGGTGGTGATGTATCCATATTTTAGGGCTTCATCTCGTGCCATATTGCATTTCAATCACATCTATACCTGTTAGATTACATGTTATTACCCCAAATATGCATATTTGTGTAAAATGCACTTATGGACATTATTTGCATGTTTTTCAGGCATTTGGACCATGCTTGGATGGAAGATAGAGAATGAGTGATCTTAGGGTTTATCTACCCTTAGAGAGGCCCAAAGTGAAGTCGAGGCTCCCTCAACCAACCCCTAGTGGCCAAAGATCCATTGAAGTAAAGATGTCCAAGGAAACACAAAGATTCAAGTCAAAGTGCTGATATAGAGACCAACACGACCGTGGTACCACAGAATGGTCATGCTAGCTCACTCAAATCAACATGGTCGGCACTGAAGTAGTACATAGATCACCACGACCGTGCTATGAAGAATGGCCATGCCACCATGACCCAAAACGTTTGTGGCACCTTGCACGGCCGTGCAGCAACTTAATCAGAATGAGCGTGGTACCATGAATGGGTAGCCAACTCCAAGCCACCATGGCCGTGGTGACCACCACAACCATGCCACCCTTGCCTCACCTCCACCAAGATCAGAACACACTTGGGATAAGTTTCAAAATTTATAAGAACCTACATGGACATACTCACATACACTAACATGCTACACCCACAAACGCACCGGGTTGTATCATAGTATAGGAGGGCAACAAGTATAGGGTCTCTACAGGGAGAAAAGGGGGCACTAGAGCTTGGTTAGTTTTGGGATAAGTTCCTACTACAAAGTCTAGGGTTGATGGGTTTGAAGGTTGTTTTGATTGAATACACTAAGGGTTGAGCAAATAAGAAATTAAAGGAGAACAGATAAGATCAAAACCTAAATTACCTTAGACAGTTAATTCTAATGAATAAGAAAAGACAAGGAAAGCAAAGAAAAGAGCAAGCTATGTTAAGGCAAGCAACAAGAGGTTTACACTACACTAAGCTAGCAAACAAGGCAAATGAGAAATTAAAGGCCTAAACTATCAAGAGCAAAGCGAGAACAAGACAAGAAGCTAACTAAGCAAGTAAAGAGATAACTAAGGTAGCACTAGCTAAGCAAGAAGGCAATTAGGGTTTTAAAGCAATAAAGGGATGTGTGGTCTGTTTGGGTATGCACTTATCAGTTAGGTTGGGGGTGACATGTGAACATTTTGCTTTCATTTAGATTACCAACCAAACAACAAGCTAGAGTCTAATGAATTTCTCTAGACTACTAACTTGCCATGGATATGATAAGTTGTGTATAGGGGAACTAGTCCCTAACACTCTTACTACCCTTACAAGGCTCATGGGTTAGGTTACAAGTGTAATTCAATTAGAGTGTAAACAATCCTAGGTTTCTCGGTTAGAGGGTGTTAGGGTGATTAGGGGTTGAGGGTAGTAATGGGAGTGGAAGTGAGGTTTTAGGCCTCACATCACCCACATTCTAGCCTTGAGAAAGCTCCATGCTAAGCACACTAAATTCATCTAAACTAGATACTTAGATCTATCATTTAGGGTTAGGAGAATTTATTAGCATGTAGTAAGATGGGTGGCTATCTAGTGATCCATGAATTAGACCTACGGACATATCCTAAAATTTACACATATAAGCAATTTCCTTAAATGCCTAGGCAATTTCAAGCAAAAACCAATAAGAAATTCATGAAGAACGAGATAGAAATAGAACATAATCATTAGAAAACGAAATTATGATGTTTACATATTATTTTCCCCCAACATGGTGTCAAAGTAACATTTTGAGTCCCAAACATACCACCTCAGGGGCCTAGCTACTCATGGAAATGCAAATACAAAAAGAAAGGAGAAAGAGGTAAAATAAGCGATGGAGCTCGGTATAGATGGAAGAATCCTCCTCTCCAGCAGCTGCAAAGTCATCCTTCTCCTTCTTCCAAGGTGCAAGGGCATGGAATGATGGTGTAATGGGGTCAAAACACTAGGAAACTAGGGTTTTGGTGGTGGAAAGTCGAAATGTAGTGGAATGGAGGTGGAAATGAAGTGGAATGGGTGGAATGCAAAAATGGGGATCTAAGAGGGGGTAGAAGGTAACTAACCTTGTTCCCTAGATGCCACCCATGTATATATAGGTGGTGGGGAGGCACTAGGTCAAGTGGGGGTAAAATAGGAAATACAGTGGAAAAGTAGCTGGGATTTTGTATGTAGTAGGGCCGTGGTGGGTACCATGACCGAGGTGGGTGTAGGGGAGCATGGTCGTGGTGTGTGGAAATGACCGAGGTGAAAAATGGGGAAAAATCATAGTAAAGGTTGGAGTTTTGTACATGAAGTGGCACGATCATGGTGGTCACCACGACCATGGTGGCTTGGAGTTGGCTGCCCGTTCTTGGTACCACACTCATTCAGATTGAGCTACTACACAGCTGTGCAAGGTGGCACGACCATCCCGGGTCCTGGTGGCACAACCATTCTTCATGGCACGGCTGTGGTGGTCTCTGCACTACTTCAATGCCGACCATATTTATTGTGAGTGAGATAGTACGACCGTTCTGTGGTACCACGGCCGTGCTGGTCTCTGTATCAACACTTTGACTTTAATCTTTGTGTTTCCATGGACATCTTTACTTCAATGGATCTTGGGACACTAGGGGTAGGTTGAGGGACCCTCAGAATTTCCTTTGGGCCTCTCTAAGGGTATATAAACCATAGGATCACTCATTCTCTCTTTCTCTCTCTCTCTTTCATCCAAGCATGGTCCAAATGCCTGAAAAACATGCAAATAATGTCCATAAGTGCATTTCCCACAAATATGCATATTAGAAGAAATAACATGTAATCTAACAGGTATAAATGTGACTGAAATACAATATGACACAAGTTGAAACCCTAAAATATGGTTGCATCACCACCCAAACTTAAAACATACTTGTCCTCAAGTATGCTCCAACTCAATCTCTCTACAATTTTTCCACAATTAAGAAATGACAAATGCAATGCAAAAGATGAATATTGACCATATGGGCTCAAAGATGAATAGGTGCATGCATTCCACCTCTCTCCTCTCCTATTTCACAAATGAATCATAATTAAAGCTCTGAGCATCAAATTTGCAATATAGAGCATAGAAAATACAATCAATCCATATGGCTGTCCTATCACTCTGGGTAAACCATTTCATGGTGGTGAAGGTCAAAATTAACTAATTTTGCTGTTTTAGATTCATGCATTCAATCTCATATGTCCATCCACACTAAGTAACCCACATGTCTGCAAAAAAGGGCAAAATGAGCTAGGTTTGATGTTTCCTAGCTCCATGGGTATGCAAAAGGAAGAAAGGGATGCAGTAAGAGTTCGAAATGCTTTTACACACTCATCTTTTCTTTACTTAGATGCTCATAAACAAGATCATATTTTATTTCCTTTCACATTTGTTCTTCTTGGTTTTCTTTTTTTCCCCTTGATGTGGATAGGGCACATGATGATGAGAGTGAAGTGGGGGGGGTATGGATATGACCACCCCAAACTTTTGGAGGTGGCCAAGGCTGAATGTGTGCACTTTGGCATCCTTTCATGAGGCAGAGAGGTAAGGAGATGGTAGAAGAAAAGTGAGTCAAAGAGGGGTTACTAGTGTGGACATCAACATGAGATCTCCTACATGAAAATTACTCCAATAGTTTCATCAAGCAAGGACACACCACATGAATGAGCAATATTAGATCCACATTTCTATCATGATATTCTACAAAACTCTAAGCGTTTGCGGCTTACTTCAATCACAATTCAACCAAACAGTTCACAAGTGTGAGAGAGGTGGTTCACAAGTAAAAAGTCAAAATTGAGGCCATTTAGCAATAAACCATGATAATTCACTTGCAGTTGTCAAAGGTCATTGTTTTCAATATGAAAAGTAGAGATTGGATCAAAACACACCTTTTAGGAAAGAAGTTCTAAACTTGGAAAAAATTGACCAAAATGGTGCCAAATTGCCTTCAATTACATCAAAGCCTTCATTATGGAAAATAAAGCAGGAAACAAGGAAATCCTATTTAAAACATGTAAAATTACAAAAATGTACAAAATATGCAATGCATGACAAAAAGAGCATTTTTTTTGAAAATTACGCAAAAATTGACAGAAAGTAAATACATGACATGCAAGTATGCAACGCATGTGAAATCTAACCTAGATAGAAAAAACAACAAAACAAAAGTAAATGGCAGGTGAAATGCAAAAGAGTGAAATGAGTAAGAGGGCATACCGCCTTACCACCCCAAACTTTTGAATCATGTTGTCCTTAGAATGATACTAAAGTATAAGAGTCATAGTTAGTAATGTTTACACCTATGGATCATTCACGTCTGTTGCTTCTTATAATACATAAATATAGTTAGTAATGTTATCCTAGATGTGTTTATAATGGCGCACAAAGCTAGGTGTCATTCCTTGCTTGTATTAATTTGTTAACACTACTCTTTGAGTAGGTGTTTTTTTAATAAAAGGTCTCAAACTTTTCCAAAAAAGAAGAAGTATAGGAGTGATAGGATATATGATCACTGTGGTGGCTCTGGTTGTACTCCTTCCTATGGTCGAGGATGATGGTAGTATCTACCCCAGTAGTCTGCATGTAGAGGCAGGTAAGTCTCCTGATAACCGGATAGTGCACCCCACCAATATTCCTCCCATTGGGGGTTCCTCTGGGCCTGGGCATGTTGGAACCAATACATGTGGTTGATCTGATGGTACATCTGCTGATGATCCAACCAAAATGAATCTTGTGTGTGTTGAAATTCTTTATGTGCCTGCAGAATCTGATCCTATGTGCTCTGAATACCCTCCAGCTGTGCATGTATAGTTGACATGTCGTTTGCGGTTAGGGCTGCTGTGGCTGTTGTGATGTCTCTGCCTCCTTTCTCCTCACCCAGCGTGCCCCTCTCTCTTTAGCTATCCTACTCCTCTCATGGATTCTTGAAACTCTCCTAGTCCCTCAGGAAGATCTCTAGACTGTTCCAGCCATGTGTTTCTAGGATGCTCCTCTTTCCACCTCCTCAAGATATCCAAAAAATTCGGAGATGGACTACACCCCTCTAAGAGAGGTGTGGCATGGTAGGGGAGATCCAGTAAAGCTCCTACATAAGGAGGGTTGACCTAGTAGAAGATCTTATGATCAATCACTAAAATCATGGATGAGTGAATGAAATAGTGTAGGTCTACGAGCTTCCCTCCTTCTACCTTGGTGTAACCATATACATCATGATCTAGAGCCAAAGCAATTGAAATCACAATCCTTCCCATAATAAAAGGATTGTTGCTCTTGGACGAGACTGTCTTCATGTGATCAATGCTGAGCAATCCCAAATTCACATGCTTGCCTGGCACCATCCATCCCAACACAAAGAGGTCTTTCTTTGTACAATTGCCTTGATTCTCATACTGGGTGTAAATGGTAATCACTAAGACCTTCTAAATGTATCTCAACACAGGATTATGAATTGGACCTGTCTTTGATTTTCCTTCCATAAAGTTGCTTTTCCCTATAAACCTCTTCCACATGGATGCATAGTTCACAGTGGTGTCTCTGTCTGTGCTCCCTTGATCAAGTAGGTCTGCTACCTCAGGGGTGGGAGCAAAAATGCTATTGAGAAAGGATGCACTAAGTTCCATTTTCCAATGTGACATTGATGGCATCCTGTGAGACTTTCTCTAAGGTTGTAAAGAACTATTGTGTAAGCTCAATATAAGTCTCCTGGACTGTGGTCAACACCTCAAATAACCCAACGGTTCCAAGATATCCTATAAAAATGAAAGATGCCAAAAGTCTCCATCGTCTCTTAGAAAGCGTAGCGAGTGGCAATCACTCAGTGTGTTAGGCACTCCAGGTGCTTTGGCTTCTTCACCTTCTTGCTTCTCACTTTAGGTATTTCTTGTTCTTGCTCATCGGGTGCATTCTCTTGTTGTACATCCTGCATAACCTCATATTCCTCATCTAAAAGTAGCTGTCTCTGTACTCGAGGCTGAGGTTGTGGCTTTAGTGCCGTGGATGTCGAAGGACATGCCGTTGAAATTAACAATCGAGCTGAGGAAACTGAGGGTTGAGCTGACAAGGGTGGTGGCTGTACTCTGGAGGAGACAAACAATCAGGATGCTATCCCATCTCCGCTAGGTAATCTAGAGGACTCCTTCATCATGGGATCCATCGACGCCACTATATGGGGTGATTCTCCATGTGAACCGGAGGCTACCAGTGGCGACATAAGAGCTTGAGATGATGCCATGACTGAATAAGAACTATTCTTGGGTTGAAATCCATAGGAAATGACCTCCTTGGTCCTAGACACCACTTGCTTGGTGAGTTTCTTTATTGTGGATGGATTTTGGTGGAGAAATGTGGGGTTTTAGGAATTTTCGTAGTTCTTTCTATGTGGGGTAGAATGGAGAGAAAGTGGAGGAATTAATGGTGGTAAATGTGTGGAAATGATGGATGGAAGTAGAGAGAATATTAGGAAACTAATTTGGGGAAGATTGGAGGTGATTTGAGGACGAATAAAAGGTTAGAGAGGGAGCTGGAGTTGCTGCACGACTGTTGCATCATGCGACACAAGCATTCTGTTCATGAAATGGAATGAACAAGTGAGATGAAATTTTTTTTCTGGGCTGGTTAAGTGTGAGGATTAGACGTAGCACAGTTGTGCTGCATGGCACGACTGTGGTGGCACGCCAGCAGCATGACCGTTCTCTCTCACATGACCCATTCTGACTAGATATCTACCAGATGTACTACCTTGCACGGCCGTGCTGAGTCCGTTCTTTACTTCTTGAATTTCTTTGATTCCCCTATTGATTTGAGCATACCACCATGACCAT
Organism: Alisma plantago-aquatica; assembly: GCA_963693085.1. Lineage (NCBI taxonomy): Eukaryota > Viridiplantae > Streptophyta > Magnoliopsida > Alismatales > Alismataceae > Alisma > Alisma plantago-aquatica. Next base: position 464,766,925 of record OY856414.1, read on the forward strand.
TTGATGGTACCACAACTGTGGTGAGTACTATAGCAGGTCATTTCAACTTGAACTTCATCAAAACACCAAATCTTTGATCCAAAGTGTTTTTTCATGAATTCTTTGTCCAAATTTCATCTAATTTTCCTCATTTCATCCTATTTTCACCTGCACATATTAAAACTAATAAAAAATAATTAAAAACAAGTGTGTGTTTTCTTTAAAAAGTGTAGAAATAACCAAAAAATATAAAAATTGAGAGGTTGGGTGAAAAATTCCCCAAAACTAGGTGGGTTGCCTCTAACAAGGGCTGAGTTTTGTGCCTTCAATTGGCTTCTTGAAGATCCTTCAATCATTCATCCATTTGGGATTCTCATGTGCCCATTCTTGCAAATAAATGCATCTCTCATTTGCACTCAACCTATGTTCCTCATCCCTTTGATCACTAATGCTATCCTTAAGTCTTTCATCCAGACCTCCTTCTCTCAAATGTCCACTCGGACTCTTGAAGCGACCATGTACAATATCTTAATATCTAATTCACTAGGTTGAGGACTTGTATATGTTGATCTTTATCTTCATGTCCATGAAAGATACTGTCATTATGTCACTGCAAACATGTATTTTGGCATCAGCTGTAGACAAAAATGGTCTTCCCAAGATAATGGGAATCTTCCTATCATCTGGCTCCATGTCAAGAACAACAAATTCTCCTGAGAACAATGCATCTGTTTCCTTGTCTATCATTACCAAAACACCATCCACTCTTCCTCTTAGTACTTTGATGGAATGGTCCTCCAATTGGAGGGTGCAATGTGCCGATTTCAACTTGCCTAAGCCCATTTCAACATAGACACTATATGATATCAAATTTACACTAGATCCCAAATCAAGTAGGGATTTGTCTATGTGATTTTCCCCAGTGTATCTAGATATGAGTGGGGCTCCTGGGTCTTTCCTCTTCATAGGAAGTGAGTGTTGGAGGATTGAGATCACTTGTTCGGTCAGCTTGACTCTCTTTGATATTCTCCCCATTGACCTTATCTTCACAATGCATAAGTTATTAAGAAACTTGGCATATGATGGGATCTGGTTGATAGTATCCAACAATGGAATGTTGACCTTCACTTGGAAAAACACTACAAGAATGTCAACATTGTGCTTTTGTCTCCTCCTTACTTCTGGTGGTTCATCTAATGCTTCAATGAATGGTGGATCACTAGATTTGGCCTTACTTGAATCAACATGAGGTGGAACACTAGGGATGGTGGGACCCAAAAATAGTGTGTGAGGTGGAGCACATGGTATCCCAAACTCAACATGCAATGTCACAAAATCAGCGCATGGTATCACATTATCATCTTCAACAATCTCAATTACAATATCATCCTTGTTCTGCCTTGGCCTATCAAATTTTCTTTGACTTGTAGGTTGCTCAAGAGATTTCCCACTCCTTAGAACTGTCACAGCACTTCCTTGATCATAGTGGAGAGGGGGAGCTTGTTGGGGATATGGAGAACATGGAGGTGACACTTGGTTTGAAATTGAGGTGGGGGGATAATTGAGGTTTGAAGGTGAATTGATTGGAAGGTTGTGGTGATGGAGGGGTAGGAGGAGTGTAAGGCTTGGGATCACCTTGGAAGTGGTATATGGGTTTCACTTGCATGGGAGGTGGACTATAGAGAACTTGAGTGGATTTCATAGGTCCACTTGCTTCGTTGAAACTCATTATGGGCTTTGAAGAAAATTTCTCTTCTTGGAGAGAAAGTATGGAAGATAGCTGATCTATCCTCTCCTCAAGACTTGTAACATTATTCTAGTCATCATTAAAACTTTTCAACCTAGAGAGAACTTCTTCCTCAAACCTTGAGCTATATCTTGAACTTTGTGGTTCTTGGTAGCTATAGGAGTGAGGTGTATTCATTTCTTCACCATGAAACTCAATAGAATTGATTGAGTGACAAGGAACACTTCTCACTTGGTTCTTCATGAAGCTCACCATGTCACCAAGAATCTACATCACTTGTGGGGTTGAATCACTATGAGATGAACATATCACACCAAAGGGATGATCACCATCATTCATCACAATGGAAGCTCAGATTCTTGAACTTTCTGTCAACTGCTCAAACAAGGGCCATGTCTCCTCAGGTGGTCTAGCCATAAAAAATCCTCTACAAGAAGAATCTACTGTAGCTTGACCCTTTGGAGATAGACCAGAGTAAAAGGATAGAACTAGCTACCACAAAGGGATCTCATGGTGCGTGCACTCTCTCAACATCTTTTGGAATCTCTTCTGAGCATCATAAAACTGCTCATTGCCCAGTTGATTGAAACTCACTATGGCATTCCGCATTTGTGTTAACCTTGCAATGGTGTTTAATTTCCTCAAGAAGGCATTCTTCATCTCTTCCCAACTCATGATGTCCCTCCTTGAATCATATCAATCATTGGATTTGTCTTTGAGGGAGAATGAGTATAAGGTCAACGGGATTGTATCATCACTGGCTGTCAGCATCCTGAAGGTGGATCATACTTCAAAAAATGAGTCCAAGTGCTTGTAGGGGTTCTCACTCTCTGATCTATAGAAGGTGCGAAGGACCTCAAGAAGACCTGGAGGGATGGACAATTTCTCTCCTGGCATTCGATCAACTCTACTAGCAATTGGCGATTTGTAGTTGCTAGGCATGAAGTAATCTTCAAGTGGATTGTGAGGTGCATTTTAGCCTTCCATCTTGTCTTCCCCGTGTGTCTTGTCACATGCATAAGGCACACTCAAACAAAACAAAGCAAGTTAGAAAACCAATATACACAAATAATACAAAGAATAAGGAATAAAGAATAGCAATGATGAGGGCAATAGGAAAATATCAAAGCAAAACTAACTAGCTAGACCGATCATCTTTCTCCCCAGTAATGATGCCAGAAAGCTTGGTGCGTCCCACCATAGGTGCACACATTAATCAAATAGGATTTGACTAGATGCACCCCATGTGATCAAAACACACTTGGGATAACTTTCAAAATTTATAAGGACCTATAGGGACACACTTGCATACACTAAGACACTACACCCACAAGAGCATGGGGTAGTGTCATAGTATATGAGGGCAACAAGTATAGGGTCAATCTACATGGAGAAAAGGGGACACTTGAGCTAGGTTAATTTTGAGTTAGGTTCCTAATGCGAAGTCCAAGGTTGAAGGAATTGAAGGTTGTTTTGATTGATTACACAAAGAATTGAGAAAATAAGCAATTAAAGTAGCAGACAAGATCAAAACCTGAATTACCCTTGATAGTTAATTCTAATGAATAAGAAAAGGCAAGAAAGGAAAAGAGAAAGCTATGCTAAGGCAAGCAAGAAGAGGTTTACACTACACTAAGCTAGATAACAAGGCAAAAGAGCAATTAAAGGCCTAAACGAGCAAGAGAAAATCAAGAACAAGACAAGAAGATAACTAAGCAAGTAAAGAGCTAACTAAGGTAACATTATCTAAGCAAGAAGGCAATTAGGGTTTTAAAACAATAAAGGGATGTGTGGGCTATTTGGGGGATGCACTTATCAATTAGGTTGGGGGGTGACGTGTGAACATTATGCTTTCATTTAGATTAGGAAACCAAACAACAAGTTAGAGTCCAATGAATTGCCTTGGACTACTAACTGGACATGGATATGATAAGTTGTGTACATGGGAACTAGTACCTAACACTTCCTACTACCCTTATGAGGCTCATTTGGGTTAGGGTCTAGGTATAATTCAATTAGAGTCTAAACAAGTCTAGGTTTCTAGGTTAGAGGATCTTAGGGTGACTAGGGGCTGAGGGTAGTAATGGGAGTGGAAGTGAGGTTTTTGGCCGCACATCACCCACATTCTATCCTTGAGAAAGCTCCATGCTAAGCACACTAAATTCATCTAAACTAGATACTTAGATCTCTCAACTAGGGTAGGAGAATTGATTATCATGTAGGAAAATGGGTGGCTAGATAGGCATCCATGAATTGGACCTGGAGAAAATCCCAAAATTCACACATATAAGCAATTTCCCTAAATTCCTAGGTGATGTCGAGAACAAACCAACAAGCAATTCATGAAGAATGAGATAGAAATAGAACATAATCATTAGCAAACGAAATTACATGTTTACATATCATTTCCCCCCAAAATGGTATCAAAGTAACATTTTAAGCCCCAAACAGCCCACCTAAGGGGCCTAGCTACTCATGGAAATGCATAATACAAAAAGAAAGGGGAAAGAGGTAGAAGAAGCCATGGAGCTCGGTGTAGATGGAAGACTCTTCCTCTTAAGTAGCTATAAGGTTTGTTGGCTAAATTGTACATTATTATAATCCCTTTGTTTTGATGATGACAAACATTTCATCCTTGTGGATCTAACATGCTACTTGAGTGTTGCAGGAACTAGGCAGATGACACAACTTGGAAGATCTATATGCTTAAAATGCTTTAATTCATGATTGTAATCAAATGTAAAAATTTGTACAAGTATATAATGTACAAGTACTTAGATATCATGTAAATCAAGCATTTAGATCTTCCCTAGTCAATCACAACACATATATAGGTCATCCCCTACAATAGTGTAACAACTGCACACTGATACACACACTTAGTACATACTTTAAAACATGGAAACAGAGTCATTCTCGGTCGAAAAACTTCTCGACTGAGACACTTTCGATCGACAATCTCCTCGACCGAGAATGACCCAAGTAGCCATTAGACACAACAGACAAGGTAGTTGGGAGTTGGAATCGAACGTTATACACACTTGCTCCAGACAGTCCCTCGGTCGACAAAAACTTCGACCGACTGGGATCTCGATCGACAATTCGTTGACCGAGACTGTCTCTATCTGCACTTTTCAGGATTAATTAACTAGCCATTTTCTAAATCAATTAATGGATACCTAACACCTAGTTAAGCACTAAGAACCCCCTAGAAAGTGTCTAGAACGTCCTTAAGCACTCATAGGTCATTCCTATAAATAGGACAAGCCTTAGGACACCCAAAATACACTTGTGCAATACTTGAGCTTACACACTTGCAATTGGCAATATATTCTTGAGCAATTGAGCAACTCTAGCACTTGATACTCATTTCCTTTACTCCAAATTAGTGTCCTATAGGCTAGCATCTCCTACCCACTGCACTTACAATTCCATACACATTGGTTAAGAGATCAAAACGCTTGATATAGGAAATCAAGCCTTGTGCTACAAGCGGTAATTGTAATTTCTATTTTCCCTTCTTGTTCTTTCTTATTGCTTGTACTCTCCTTGCTAATCCTAGGGTTGGAGGTTGTAGATTGGAGAGGGTTTGATCTTCTCGGTGGAGAAGGACTTTGGACTACTTCAAGAAGGCTGTCTCAACGGGAAGCTACTTCAAGAGGAAGGCTACTTCAAGGGGGAGCTTGAAGTTACTTCAAGGAAGGCTGCTTCAAGGTTGGTGAGACTACTTCAAGGTGAAGGCTGTCCAAAGGGTTTGGTGAAAGTATTTGTAATTTAATGTAACATCCTTGTGAGGTAATAAAATTTAAGTACTTTCAAAATCCCAGTTGGGTAAGCAACCGGGTAGTGGATTGACTGCCTTAGTATTTGCTAAGGTTGGAACCACTCTAAACACCTTGCCTCCTTCTTAATATCTCAATTGTGGTTGTTTGAGTTTAATTATTATTAAAATCTCCATAAAACACTATTCACCCCCTCTAGTTTTTTTTTTCATTTGGTATCAGAGCAGGCTTCAAGGAGCTCTAATCAAGTCTTGAAGAATGAATGGTGATGGTGTCTACAACCGCAAGCAAAGGAGAAGCATGGACAAATCTTCAACAAGCTGTAATTGGTGCTTAGGAACAAAACACACAACACCTAGCTGTCCATGGAGGTTAAAGAAGGAAGATGTGCATAAAGAATGCCTTATTGCTACAATAAGTGCAGAAGAAGAAGAGGTAAGCCTTTTTGATTTATCTAAAGAAGAATTAATTGCTAGCCTTCAAGAGACACATGATAAGTATATTGAGTGCAAGAAGAAATTAAAGAAATCTAATAAAGAAAATGATGAGTTACATGCTAATCTTCTTGCTCTCACATATGAAAATGAAGATCTTAAGGAGACATTAAACTTAGCTATTAAAGACCATGATATTAAGCTGAAATCAATAGAGGCAAATTGCAATCTTCTCTCTCTAGAAAAGATAAACTTGCAAGCCCAAATTAATGATCTTAAAAAACAACCAATCCTATGCAATCATCTAGATTATGATACTATTATGAAAGAAAGAGACTCTTTAGTATCTAATATAGATCAAGCAAAGTTAGATATCAAAAGGAGAATGGATGAGATCGCTAAGTTACAACAAGAATTTAGTAGCTTAAGAAGCAATGATGTTCTTGATAAGATTTTAAATGATTCTCATGGTCAAATTGGAAGGAGAGGACTAGGTTACAAACCTAAAGGAAAATCCTATCAAAAACCTAGTGGGGGAAGGACTCAAGTGCCAAAGACTCAATCTATGTATGTACCTAAAGGCAATCAAACTCATAAAAAGAGAAATGAGATTGATTTTATATATTGCCATTATTGTTTGCGTCTTGGACATTATTCCTTCTCATGTCCTTACAAGAAAAGGGATGTTGAGTTGGTATGGGTTCCAAAACCACCAAACTAAATTGATTAAATTAAGTTGAGATATAAACAAGGACTCTAAATTGTATATCTTTATGTCTATCTCAACTTAACATAATTGAAACTCCTAAAGACACATCCTTAATAACTTGATTTAGTATGGATTCTCATAACCTAGAGATTTGAATATAATTTAGTTGAGATATGACCTAAAAGTTCATTTGAATATCTAAATGTCTTATCTCAACCAAGTAGATAGCTTAATGTATTGATTTAAATTTAAAACTGGCACAAACAACTTACTGAAACAAATAGAAACATCCTCGGTCGACAAACAGTTCGAATGAGACATCCTCGATCGAGAAAATATTCGACCGAGGGAATGCCTGTGACAGATATGAAATCTACAGTAGAATGTATAGTAAAACAGTAACTATTCCGATTGAAGAATTTTCGATCGAATCACAACTCGGTCGAAAAATTGTCAACCGATAGGATTTCTGCCTTACAACTGTATTTTTATGGAGAAACAGTAACATTTTCAGTCGAGAAAGTTGTCGACTGAGATAATGTCGGTCGAGAACTTTTTCGACTGAGTGAAACTCTGGCAGAACTATTTAAATAAAAATAAGACACTTAAAATACAATCAACTTAAGCATGTAATGAACTTTAGATATTCTTGTGCTTTAAATATTTGAATGATCCAAATCAAAAGGAAGAATATATGAGAATCAAAACTTAATACTTCTCATGATTAAATTATATCTATCAAGAAGAAGATTGATTCTACTTATGTTTCTACAAATAATGTTGCTTATAAAGAAAAATGATGCTAATTCAAAATCTATACTCTTACGGTAAGTAGACACACTTGATTGCAAAAATAAGTCACAGATCTTGAAAAAAAACCTCTCAAGCATCATTACAATGACATCCTTATTGAACTTGATGCGGACTACAACTTGTGAAATTCTGATCTTTATGCAAATTGAAATTGATTATGCTTTGTTTGAAAATTCAAATGTTATCAAATTTCAATTACTACTGTCTTGAAAAAGATGATTAAGCATAAATGGTCTATCTTAAAATTTTCATTAAAATGATAAAATAACTTGAAAATAAAAAAGAATAAATATCATTGTGACACCTAAATGGATATGCACTAACCAAGTTGAGATATGATCAACAATCTTGATTTGAACAACTTTATATCTATCTCAACTTCACACAATAGATTAACAAATAAATGAAAAAAATTCAACACATAAACTAGAACATACATATTGCTGAATAAAATCTACAGAAACATTCTTGGTTGAGAAATAGTTCGAAAATAATTCGATCGATAAATTGTTTGACCGAGAAAGAGTCTGGAAAACATGTTCAACTGTTTCTTATTTTCTATCAATTCAGAAATAATAAAAATTGATTTAATCGAGAATCACAATTCTTGGAGACCATCTTTTAATCAAGACATATTGATCTTTTGCATCATGAATTGTTGAATGAAGGTATAACCTTATGAATATGAAATCCTTAAACATATTGCAAAAGTGATATATGAAAACTGATATTGAACATACTTTCTTCATTGATTGAAAAAGTTTATTAAGCATGTTCATTTACATAGTTTGTCTTAATTTTGAAAATTATTAACCATTTTGATTTTACTATTCTATCATTCACATGGTTTATCCTAAGCTTTCCTTGGTCTATCTATATAGGAACAATGTGTATTGAAACTTAGTTTAAATGATCATGATCATCATATTTCATGAAATTATATGCTTCTATCTTGATCATTGTATTTCATGAAATTATATGCTTCTATCTTGATCATTGTATTTCATGGAATTATATGCTTCTACTGTTCTATCATAATCATTGTTCCATGATCATTGTGTTTCATTTTTACTTGGTTTGTCTAAAACAATCTTTGATCTATATATACAAACCATAAATGGATGTTGTTTTCAAAATGATCATTGTGATTCAATTCATTACAAATAAAGATGATGCTATCATTGAAAATGACATTTTGCATAACAGTAAAACTCTATGGCATAAATGCATGTTGACATAATAGATAATGATTATTTTGTGCATGGCTTGTAATAAATGAATGATGATGCTATGACAAGCCAAATAGTGTCTCTTAGAACAAGAATATTAATGTTTTATCTAGTTGTTTGCAAAATCTTGACTTTAAGATATTAATCTTGCTTTCAAGGATATATGTTTCTAAATAATCTTATGATTAATCTGAAAATAAGGGTACAAGAAGAAATGGGATTTGATATTTATGTACCCATAGCTAAGCTTAGGAGACATCATTCAAAATGAATGTAAAACATACATTCTAGGAAAATCAAGGACAAAAGACTTCATTGTGATGCCTATATTAAGTTATTAAATTGATAAAATGTCTTCATAATAGGTATCACTCAAAGTGCTTCAAATTGATATTCATTTAATCAAGTTACCTACAGACATTATACTTCACATATGAATGTTTAAACTGTAAATCTACAGGAAATGCCTCTTCGTCGAAATAAAGTTCGACCAAGGGGCACTATGGTCGAAGTCAAGGTCGACCTAAAATAAGCTTGACAAAATGCTTATTTGTAAATCATTTTCTTGCACTTAATCTTAGTATACTGAAAACAAGATTTTAGTGCATAGCTCTCATAAAGGTTTAACTTATTATACTTATTGTGACCTTAGAATCCTTAAATTATCTTGATTAAGGGGGAGATCACAAAAACTATCTTGACTATAAGAAGGAATCTACAAAACTTTGTAAACATCATAAAGAAAATTTGAGGCTAGTTATTTTGGAGCCTACAATATGTATGAATATAATGGAGTTCTCTAAACAAATCAGGGCTTAACATCCTGTGTATTTGGTTAGAGATACATTCATGTACTCTACTATAAGCTTAAAGGATTCTAATATCATTTTTAGGGCTTAACATCCCTTGTAAAATGGATGAAAAATCAAAACACATATGCCATGAATCTAAAAGAATCTCATATCATTTCAAGGCTTAACATCCTTTGCAAATTATTGAGAAATAAATTGTGGCTAAATTTGACAATAAGTGGTTTGCATCCCTTTCTTTTAAAACTAAATATCTTATTAAGGGGGAGCATCTAATTATCAAATTAAGGGGGAGTAATAAAAGTCATACTTAATGATTATCATGGTTATCTTTTTGAAATGACAAAGGGGGAGAAATAATATAAAATCAAAAATATAAAATGAGTTTCATAATCATTCGGCCAGCACACACTTGCAAACAAGAGAATGGCTACAAAAGGTAAACTTCAGGTATAAAACTCATATGATTTACATTTCCTTATTTTATATTTTGGAAATGTTTGTCATCTTCAAAAAGGGGGAGATTGTTGGCTAAATTGGACATTATTATAATCCCTTTGTTTTGATGATGACAAACATTTCATCCTTGTGGATCTAACGTGCTACTTGAGTGTTGCAGGAACTAGGTGGATGACACAACTTGGAAGATCTATATGCTTAAAAAGCTTTAATTCATGATTGTAATCAAATGTAAAAACTTGTACAAGTATATAATGTACAAGTACTTAGATATCATGTAAATCAAGCATTTAGATCTTCCCTAGTCAATCAAAACACTTAGATAGGTCATCCCCTATAATAGTGTCACAACTGCACACTAATACACACACTTAGTACATAGTTTAAAACATTGAAACAGAGTCATTCTCAGTCGACAAACTTCTCGACCGAGACACTCTTGGTCGACAATCTCCTCGACCGAGAATGACCCAAGTAGCCATTAGACACAGCAGACAAGGTAGTTGGGAGTTGGAATTGAACGTTATACACACTTGCTCCAGACAGTCCCTTGGTCGACAAAAACTTCGACCGACTGGGATCTTGGTCGACAATTCCTCGACCGAGACTGCCTTTGTCTGCACTTTTCAAGATTAATTAACTAGCCATTGCTAAAGCAATTAGTGGATACCTAAAGGCTAGTTAAGCACTAAGACCCCCCTAGAAAGTGTCTAGAACGTCCTTAAGCACTCATAGGTCATTCCTATAAACAGGACATGCCTTAGGACACCCAAAATACACTTGTGCAATACTTGAGCTTACACACTTGCAATTGGCAATCTGTTCTTGAGCAATTGAGAAACTCTAGCACTTGCTATTCATTTCCTTTGCTCCAAATTAGTGTCCTATAGGCTAGCATCTCCTACCCACTGCACTTACAATTCCATACACATTGGTTAGGAGATCAAAACGCTTGATATAGGAAATCAAGCCTTGTGCTACAAGCGGTAATTGTAATTTCTATTTTCCCTTCTTGTTCTTTCTTATTGTTTGTACTCTCCTTGCTACTCCTAGGGTTTGAGGTTGTGGATTGGAGAGGGTTTGATCTTCTCGGTGGAGAAGGAGGACTTTGGACTACTTCAAGAAGGCTGTCTCAATGGGAAGATACTTCAAGAGGAAGGCTACTTCAAGGGGGAGCTTGAAGTTACTTCAAGGAAGGCTGCTTCAAGGTTGGTGAGACTACTTCAAGGTGAAGGTTGTCCAAAGGGTTTTGTGAAAGTATTTGTAATTTTAACATCCTTACGAGGTAATAAAATTTAAGTACTTTCAAAATACCGGTTGGGTAAGCAACCGGGTAGTGGATTGACTGCCTTAGTATTTGCTAAGGTTGGAACCACTCTAAACACCTTGCCTCCTTCTTACTATCTCAATTGTGGTTGTTTGAGTTTAATTATTATTAAAATCTCCATAAAACCCTATTCACCCCCCTCTAGTGTTTTTTCAAGGTTGTCCTCCTTCTTCCAAGGTGAAAAGGCATGGAATGATGGTGGAATAGGGTCAAAACACTTAGGAAACTAGAGTTTTAGTGGTGGAAATAGTGAAATGGACTGGAATGGAGGTGGAAATGAAGTGGAATGGGTGGAATGCAGAAATGGGGAGCTAATAGGAGGTATAAGGTTGCTAACCTCATGTCCTAATTGCCACCCATGTATATATAGGTGGTTGGGAAGCACTAGGTCAAGTGGGGGGTAAAATAGAAAATACAGTGGAAAAGTAGCTGAGATTTTGTATGTAGCATGGTCGTGGTGGGTACCACGACCATGGTGGGTGTAGGGGAACATGGTCGTGGTGTGTGGAAATGACTGAGGTAAAAAATGGGGAAAAATCACAGTAAAGGTTGGAGTTTTGTACATGAAGTGGCACGACCGTGGTTGTTACCAGTGTGAGGTGAGGCAAGGATGGCACGACCATGGTGGCTTGGAGTTGTTTGCCCATTCTTGGTACCACGCCCATTCGGATTGAGCTGCTACATGATCGTGCAAGGTGGCATGACCGTTCTGGGTCCTGGTGGCACGACCATTCTTCATGGCACGACCGTGGTGATCTCTACACTACTTCAATGCCGACCCTATTGATTGTGAGTGAGCTAGCATGTCCGTTCCTTGGTACCATGACCATGCTCATATCTGTATCAAAACTTTGATTTCAATCTTTGTGTTTCCTTAGACATCTTTGCTTCAAAGAAACTTTGGCCACTAGGGGTAGGTTGAGGGAGCCACAGGCTTCACTTTGGGAGTATCTAAGGACCATCCAAGCATGGTCCAAATGCCTAGAAAACATGCTAATAATGTCCATAAGTGCATTTTACATACATATGCTTATTAGGGGAAATAACATGTAATATAATAGGTATAATTGTGATTGAAATTCAATATGACACAAGATAAAGCCCTAAAATAGGGACACATCCGTGATTAGTAAATGGAAACCCTATAATTGATGACTTAGGTGTTAAATATACTACATGTTTTTATTTATGTTGTAATGTGTTATTTGTGAATATGATGATAACCCAAGATATTCATCATCATAAAGATGAATGATTAGGGTTTCTAAAGGGGAAAACCATACATCAATATTATTAGGGTTTTGAAACTAAAGATCATAACTTGTGATAATATGAATGAACTTGAACTAATCTAAGTGTTCATAATGAAATGATTTGAAAGATAAGATAATTAAGGGTTTCACCTAATGTTTAATATGCAAAGGAACTAGGGCTTGTACCCTTATTCCCTATCTATACTCGAGATGATCCTAAACCCTAGATTAGGATCCGAGTAGGGTTTTATCTAAATAATACGATGGTAACACTTTATGATTTACATACATGTAGATTAAATATTTTTTTGATGATGTTGGACCACCCTCGAATGAGCACCACGATAGTGACACCCGCTAACGGTGTAAACCCCCGATCCTTCCTCGCCTACTTGCACAATGGGAGGAACATGTAAATCACATAGTGGCTGAGTTGTGTGATGGGAATCGATGCGAGGTGCACAACCGGGATGTTTCAAACCCGAGTCCCTAGTTTTAGGAGCCTGAGCCTCTACCACTTGAGCTGCCACCCCCTTGGCCATGCAGATTAAATGTTGATTGCTTGATTTTCTTGCTTGATTGGAAAACATGCTTAAAGTATGACTACAAGATCTACAAGGTTCTATAAAAGGTATGTGGTTACGATTATGACTACTCACAATATTGATTGTTGAGTTTTTCTGAGGTTTTCTTGAGGATTACTGAAATAAACTGTTGGATGTTTATTTACATTCTACTCAATTATAATGCCACTATGATATCACATAATATGAGAATCTGTGAATAAAATGCCAGTTTTTATTTACAAGTAATTGATTGATTATATATTATTATAGTATTTACACAGTTTTTCATGCACCCACTTACACAACATAACAATTACTGATCCACATTTTGTATCACACTATTTTAGGTAAATGAAAAATATGAAGATATCAAGACATGATGAATCAGATGAAATTCACTGAAGACATTAAATCTATGTAATGGAGGATTAGTTAGATACTTCTTCTTAATTTGTGTTAGTTCATGTTGTAAATTCAAGTAACTCCTTAGAGGAACATCTTTTTTTTTGAATTAATAGAAATTATTTACTATTATTTGTTATTTGTTGGGAAATGTAGGTAATGGATCTCAAATTTAGGATCCTTCCTTAAATAGGGGATACTAAAAAGTGAGTTTGCTACACTAAAGGTTCACATGAGCATTCAAAAGGTCACACGGTACATGATTCACACAGCGTAATGGAGTAAAGAGGGTAGGTCCTCTAAGACTAAGTACAAACCACTTCCTTCTAGTCATCACTCCATTGTAAAAATTAGGTTTTTTAGGTTCAACTCTAATTAGTGCTTGGGTTTCACTTCCTAACTTCGAGCATTCCTTCATTGGGACCTTGTTTAAGAAAACATCGATAAAATCCAATTTTTTTTCTTTTATACATATAGTATCATAATGAACAATAATTTGATGGTGAAACTTTGTAACATAAAATTGAAGGGCCTAAAATAAATGTGAAAACCAAGTTATAATTTTCCATTTAAAATATCCTTACCCTAATACTTCAATATACTCATAACATAACTCCATCCTTGAGTACCAAACCTCATAACATCCAAAGATACATGCCATAAATGACCTATATCATAGAGCATCGGCAACTAGAGTCTCATCACATTAGGTTTAGAGCTTAAGATCCTCATATGTACTACATGACTTTGAATAGCTTTCATTTATCATCTTATCTAGGGTAAGCATATCATCTAGGATTTTCACTTAAAATAAAGGGTTCTATAAGAAACTATGGAACAAAATAGGAACCCACATGGAGATAAAATTGAAATAGTCAGAACCTGACCACCATGGCTCTGATACCATCTTGTAAAAAGTGGGACCTGAGAGGAGATCCACTCCTCAAATCATATAAGAGGCATCATCCAAAACAATCATGCATACAATTTTCACAATTGGATGAATAACTTTTATTTGATCTTTTCATAAATAATTATCATAAAGCCAAAGTATAATGACATAACTAAATGTAATGCTATATTCAATTTTACAAAATTAGTAATAATATTCCAATAGGGACTTACATGAAAACAACAACTCCAAGATCTAAGTAGAGAGATATTAGAACTATCTTTCTATCTCCCAAGAATTAGCTCCACTAAACCAAGTTCAAGTCATGATGTCATATCCTCCATGCTCTTCACCTAAGGGGTTAGAAGCATACCTCACAAGAGAAGACATGTGGTGGTTGTCAACACATAGATACTAGTATCAACATATAAATAGGAATTAAGCAACATTATGGAAAAAGGACATAAATTAAATATTCAAGGCTTCCATCAAAGGTGGGAAATGAACATCCAAGTGGATATCAAATAGAAAAAATAAAAGTATAAAGTATATGCAGTTGCCATATATCAAAATACTAACATATGCCACCCTCTCCTGGATCATCTGCGAAAGTCTTTCAAGACAAAGAACAAACAGGTATGGGGATAACATATCTCCTTGGCGCAGTCCGCATCACTGATAACCTGGGGAAATATCTGGGTGTTCCTATTCTACACTCAAGAGTTAATAAGATAACTTATTCTGAAATCCTTGAGAAAGTTGAGGGGAAGGTTCAAGCCTGGGCCGCTAAGTCCTTGTCTCTAGCAGGGAGGGTTTGCTTGGCGAATTCCACGTTAACTGCTATTCCGTCCTACACTATGCAAACGGCATCACTACCACTTAGTCTATGTGACCGAATCGACGGCACTGTTCGAAGGTTTATCTGGGGCGGCAGCTACAAGTCGAGACCAGTGTCATTAGTGGCTTGGAACAAAGTCACGAGTGACAAATCCAGGGGAGGCCTGGGAATCAAGTCCATGAGGGAGTGGAATGAAGCGTTGATTATGAAGAACTCCTGGGAGGTTGCAGCTGGGAGGGAGTCCAGTTGGTGCAAGGCATTACGCAATCGGTTTGCTAATGCAATTGTGGGGAAGAAGTGTGTAGCTTCCAGGCTGGGCCAGGCAACGATTGCGGGCAAGCAGTTTGTTCTCGATAATTCCATGATGATCCCAGTGGGAGGGACCGATATTAATGTCTGACATGATGTGTGGGTGGAGGAGGGCATTTATCTGAAGGATTTCTGTAAACATGAGATTCCTGACGAGCTCCAAGATCTCATGGTTTGCAGCCTCGTGCTGGAATCAGGTGAATGGGATAAAGAGTTTCTGGAGTTTTGGGTGGAGGAGCAGTGGGTGAGTAAGATTTTGGCGATGGATGTCCCAGACATCTCATTCCAAAGCGACTATAGAGCGTGGATTCATACTGCTGACGACAACTTCTCTTCAAAAACTACTTACCAGGTGATTAGGGAAGGAAAGGACATTAGCTGTCCGGGAGATTGGGAGACGGTATGGAATTTGAAGGTTCCAGCTAGAGTGCGAGTGTTTGCATGGCTGGTTACCCATGGTGCTCTTCTGACTAACGACCGTAGATTGACGAGGCACATGACCACTGATGGTCTGTGTCCAAGATGTAAGAAGGAGGAGGAGACTGTAATAAATGCTCTGCGGGATTGCGAGAAGGTCAAGCCCCTTTGTAATTAAGCTCTTAAATCCAGGCAGCTTGACGGAGTTCTTTGGGCAGACTACCATAGTAAATTGGCTGAAGAGGGCTTACGGTAACCCAGTCAGCTCAAAGGAAAGGTTCTGGACGATATGTAGTAGCATCTGGAAATTCAGGAACTCAGAAGTCTTCGAAGGCGACGCCCTGCCTATGGAACATCAGTACCGATCCATCCAGAAGAATATCACGGTCACTGCAGAAGCATGGGTGAGGCAAACAGCTGATTGTAGACAAGAGAGGGTAAGGTGTTGGAGGAATCCGAAGCCGGGCACGATAAAACTGAATGTGGATGCAGCAGTGAAAGGAAAAAAAGCTGCGATTGCAGTAGTTGCACGGGATGCACAAGGAAGGTGGGTCGGGGGATGGTCGAAGAAGATAGGTTGTAACTCGGTGACCGGGGCGGAATTAGTAGGGATCGTCTTAGCACTGGAGCAAGTTCATGAACAAGGATGGAGAAGCTGTATTGTGGAGACCGATTGCAAGATGGCCGTGCAGCTGAGTGGTGAAGAGGCGGAACTTCACCCTAAACTAGCACTCTGGCTGTGTCGTGTGAAGAAGAAGATGATGGAAAGCGTGCGATTACAGTACGCAGACCGCGAAAGCAACTCAGTGGCCGATAGATTGGCCAAGCGCCAACTCCATAGCACTTCTCAGGCCCACTTCTTTAATGGGCCTCCTGGTTGGGTTATGGATCTCTATATAAAAGAATGTACGCCTGTAATTTCAGCTAGCCGGGTAGATAGTAATATGAATATGAGGAGTGGCTTACGTTGTAATAATCCGTGAGATTTTCTAATATAGTCGTTTGTTTCAAAAAAAAAAATACTAACATATGCCCCATGATAACAATAAAATAAATCATGGAACATAAACCATCGTTAATAGTAATCAACCTGCATGCAAATGAGATAGACATGGCACTAGTAAAGTATAAATAAATAATGGCACCCATGGCACATAAACCTGAAACCATATAGAGTATAACACATACTGAAATCCCCAATACATAAAGTGGGCATAAAACCTGGGTATGGGGCACATAATCTCCATCCCATAACATAAAGGGCACATAACCCAAAAACCAAAGAACCTATACAACTCTAGGGATACTGAATCAACAAGCATGCTTAAATGTATAGGAAAGTGAAAGTTCAATTATATACAACTAATGATACTTCCTTCACATAAATGGACAATATAAACATCCACCACAAAAGTGAGAAAATTATGGTTTAATCTCACAACAAGGATCAAATCAATTAAATGTCACAAATTACATTTAGCACGATACCTATAAGAATATTCATCAAATTGAGTAGACTACATGTACCATTCTCATGTATTAAAATACCAGAAGAGTGAGAAACTATATGGGGGTAAATATGTTCAATGGACAAAGAGCTCAATATGATTAACATGAGATGCAACATACCTCATTTGTATATCAACAAGTCAGGGTCAAACCCTAGATCCACACTAGGGTATTCTTCACATATGAACAAATTGAACATATATATATTGTTAATTAATGTGTATGATTCAAACCCTAAATTGTATACTCTTATTATCATTATCACTAGATTATGATTTATATTTAGTTAGATAAAGAATATTTTTATGATATCAAAGAGTACTTGTTAATTATCACTAGATTATGATTTATATTTAATTAGGTAGAGAATATTTTTATGAATGCAAAGAAAATTATTTGTATTTTTCTGAACTATATATTTATTGTTATGAATCATAGAGTTTAATTCTTTATATTGAAAAGAAAAAGAAAATGTAGAGAAAAATGACCGCACTACCCTCACATCTACATCCAAACAATAGGTGTGATAGGATAGTGTAAGTCATCTAGCCCAAATCAAACACAATGCAATATCAAATGAAATAAATGAGAGAAATACTAAAATTCCCAAACAATGCGTGACAAAACCAAATGAATCGAGGGTCAATATTGATAAATATTTCCATGCAACTAAAACCAAATCGTGGCAGTGATGAGAGAGTAGGAATAGATGAAGAATCTACATATTGATTCATACTTAGATCTAGATCCCTAGCTTTGGTATAATGTACTGCAAACAAATGACCGGATTCCATATCTATTATCACCCTCAAATGGCTAATCAAGATATAGAATGAAAAGTAGGAACCCAAGAACCAGTTCCCACCATGGTCACCAGAAGAAGGAAGCACTAATCTAAAACAAGAGCAACACATGACTGTCCCCAATTTCTCAATAGCTTCATGATCATCAAGCATAATCTGCTCGAAAGAAACAAGTCAGGCAATTAGGGTGTAATGATATACATGGTAGTAATGGAGGTAGAAAACCAAAAGATAAATCTGAAAGGGGAACTCACCTTTATACCCAAATTAGATAAAATAGTGATTCAGAAAGGTTAATGGGACCATACAGAGTGAAACTTTGTGTCTGGAGGTGACCCAGAGGATCTCAACTTCATCACCAGAGTTAGGGAAGCCATTGTGGTTCATCGGTGTTGGATACACCATTATGGTTGAAGACTAAAATCTAGAACTATTGATCGTTGTTGAGTTGGTTAAGGTTTTTAATCATATTTCTAGGGTCCGAATTTCCACTGTTTCTAGGAGAGGGAAGGAAAGAAGAAACATGAAACAAATAGGGGATGAAGGAAACCTTATTTCTTTGGAATGTCAAGAGTTGAAAACCCTTTAATGCTTGGATTCCCATGATCAATGTTGACGCAGGAAGGTGAAAAGAAAGGAAACTAGAGAAGAGTAAGAGAGAAAAAAGAAAAATGTGAGGGAATAGGAGGAGGAAAAGACAGCAGACAACTATCCCAGAACCAACAGGAACACGAGTGAGGGAGAAATACGAGGTCCACGTACTGGCCCAACAACCTGAGTTTGACTTGGACTGTATAATGAGTGGGCTATAGGTGTGACAACAGACTAAAGGAACATGCGATTAAAACCTAATTCTAATGCAATTGGGTTAAATGATTAATATACTTTACCATCCTTTTATAATTTGGGATGCTTTAGTTCCTCAACTGATATGGAAATAGGCATCCTCTCTAACTAGGAACCCAAGAATCAGATTTTGCCATTAGATTTGGGCATTTAAGTTCCTTTTATGAGTTCTAATACAATTTGGATTTAGGCTCTTCACCATTATATTCATAATTATCATTGATCTTAATTAATTAGTGTCTTATTGTCTTCATATAATTATCAAAAGAGTTATGGTATATTATATTACAAAAGTTTCCTTATTTTACTTATTGTAATGTATTAAGTCCACTACTTCAATGTGAATTTAGATGATGGCACATAATTCATATCTATGGTCATGAAAACTCCAACTGTTATTCCCCTTCATGTATTAAGAAAATTATACCTCTTATTAGACATATCTTAACCATTATGTGTATATCAGTTAGCTCAAGAAACATAGATGACATATTTCATGAACGCTCTTACATGTTGGTAATTAATTTGGTTATTAGGTTATTATATGTGTATCGTTACATGTGATGTTGATTTTGGAATTTAATGCCACTTAATGTGTTATATTGTTTTCCAAGTCTATACATGTTAGGGTTACTTTTGAATTATTCATATTACATGCATTAACTATATTCATTAGGGTTACAAATAACTATATTAGGGTTTAAATACATCCTTATTTGGTCAAATATAAATAACCAAACATAATATCTACCTAATCATTAGGATTTCTAGAGTCAAGAGGCTACATTTCAGTACATTACACTTTCTGTTAGGTAAAAACATTCTCCACCAATGTCTAAACACTGTGATAAACAAACTTCCATAGCAAGAGCTTATACAAAGTTTTAATGAAAAGAGTAGACATATTTGTCTATACCATTACATTGTGAGGCAACTTATATGTGAGTATTATCTCAATGGATTATATGAAGTCAGATTTAAATGTTATTGATCCTCTAACAAAGTCATTAAGTCAAAGGCTAGTGAGAAACATGTTGAGGAGAATGAGATTATGCCCATACCAGAAGTCAAAGTGATGGATACCCAACCTTCATGAATGGTTATATCAAGAAGGAGGTGCAATGGAGAAATTAAGTCACTCTACAAGTCAATGCATTGTATTATTTTTTTATCTCATTTCTAATGATAGAAACAATAATTTCAACAAATAGTTGAATATATTTTTGTTCTTTATGGATGTCATAAACGTTGATGGTGGTGTATATGACTATAATATATACTTGACGAGAGTTGAACTATATGAGTGTGCAATGGGGCCATTCCTATTGAGATATTAGACAGACCTCTAAATCACTCATGAATTTTCTCAGTAGGCGCATGGTCTAAAAGTGCCAACATGTAATAATGGTAATTGATTTTGGGTAATGAGCCTCTAATAAGATAAATGATGTTTTGATTCAAGAAGATAGCTTCACCATTCTTATACCGATTACACACATCAACCCTATGCTTTGGTTCAAGAACTTGGTTCCATTAAAGTTTATGCATGTCATGTTTAAGTTTTTTTAGTGAATTTTTATTCAAAATTTTTGTCTTTGTTTTAAAATAGTGGGAGTTTGTTGTTTTTTGTGGTATTTGAAAGACAAAGGGAGATATTTAGTCCCACATGAGGGACCTCTATAACTTTCCTCCTACTTATATATGGATTCTTATCTATAGATTATTTGAGGACTACAATAGAACATGTACTTTTCACCATGATAGGCAGCCCAATTGAGTTTGAACCGAACCGGTACAGAATCCCATTAACCATATGCATCGGTGCACTTCATGTCCAATATGCAGGAAGGGCACAAATCCGTCCTGCCGTGGATCCTTACATGGGAGAAGCACCAATTTAGTTTTGTCACTTGAACCACTTAAAAGAATTTAACATATGTTGCATCTTTTCTTTTCAAAGACTCCCCATAATCTTTATTACTGATCTAAAGTTACAAGATTAACAATAGAGTTTGAGATGTAGGTAAAGCAGGCTCCCCCACACAGGGCTAGCTGCGCTACCTCATGAGCCACAACATTAGCATCCCTTCTTACATAAGAAAAGAAACAATAATTAAAGCTTGAGCTAAGGAACTTGATATCAGATATGAGTAAGCCAAAGTGGCCTCACCTACTTTGGAATCCTAGAGAATTTTCACCACGAGTTGTGAGTTTGATTTCACATGCAATGTTCTGACTCCTCATCGTAGCGCCTGTAACATGGATAATCCAACAACCTCATCCTCTGCAAGTTGTGTTGGCCAAATAAATTGTGCTCTTTCACTCACAATAGCTATCAGCCTCCTCGTTTGTCTTTAATTGCACCCCCAAGGCCCAGATGACCTCTGTTGCCTACCGTTGCGTCACAGAACATCTGCATCATCCCAGACAGGTTCCGTGTCAGGCATCTGATTCCTTCTAGTGCTCGTTCTGCTGGTTCTCCTCCCTCCTGAAATTGTGACACTTGTAATCTTGTGTCAACGCTGCATGAGACAGGATAGTATGTAGTAGTGATTCTGCTTCATTTTCAAAGGTCAAGGCATTCTAGTGTGTCCATGACCCCATGCAATATCCTTTGCCCTCTAAAGTTCTTAGCTCTCCAGCCGCTCACCTAGTGCGAGCAGTGCCTCAGCCGGGTTCATGTTCGTCAACTGCCTCCTGAAGCTCTCTGCTAGACTCACAGCCCATGCTTCTTCTGCAAAAGAGCATGCAAATAGGACATGAGATATGGTCTCCTTCTCTGCTCCACATATAAGGCAGATCCCTTCCGGTATATAACGTTTGTCCCACAACCTTCCTCTCGTGGCCAAGCCACCAGTACAACACCTCCCAAGAAATGGGCCAGTTTCAGTGACCATTGTGCTTTCCGGACGAAGTGCCAAAATATGACGATGGTCTCCGATCTACAACTCATGAATTCCTCCTTACCAAGCAGTGCAAGGCAGTATACGGATCTCGATCTCGTCGTGAACTCCCCTGCCTGATCCGACCACCACACTGGGAGATTCTCTAGTACTCGACTGCTGGTCGATGTACTTAGAATCTACGCACCGATGTCTGGTGAGAAAACCACACAATGATGTTATGGTCCCAGCCTCTCGTATTGTGATTTATGAGGTCGCGAATGTGGCTTAGGTCTGGTAGCTCGTCGATCTGCAAGTGTGATAAGCTATAGTGCTGGCCAAATATCTGTTAGGATTTTGTCTCATTCTAATTCTATAAGAAATAATATGTTAATGTTAAACTTAGAGTCTAACATATTATTTTTTTATCCTATTATATTGTCGTTTCCTAATCCCTATAGAATAGCCGTATTCTTACTAGGAGTCTCTGTCTATAAATAGGGATATACTTCGTTAGAATACGGTGCGCCAATGTGTGGAGGTTCCAATGTGTGATAAATTCGGGTGTGTCAACGTAGGATAACACAGTGTGCCAAAACGGGAAGCCACGAAGGATAGCCAAAGAGGAATGAGAACGAGAGTGAGTTACTGGATTCTATTGTGGGAACGGGATTGTGAGGGAGCGACAATCCTTGTAATCTTCTTGAGGTTGCTTTACGGTCTTCTTCGCCAACCGCATTCTCTGCTTGGTTATTTATTTGGTGGTTATTGGCTTTATCGACGTGGGCGGTCATGACTTTTGTTGTGCATGCTTGGACTGTATCTCGCGTGACGTTTTTCTTTGGCTTGAAGCTTCCACAAATCCTTTCAAGTAGTATCAGAGCAGGGTTCATGCGAGACGATCAGAAAGCATCAGAAGCACATAAAAGCATGACAACATCGACAACTACAGCTGGAGGCCATCTGGTAGAAAATCTTGATGGCAACATCATCATGGAATCAGGAGGGCGTGAATCTACTCGTTGTGAAATATCAACGCGAGGTGGAGTCATGCTACATACTTGCAAGGGGCAAATCGTCATGGAGGGTACGTGGTTCTATCGACTGGTTGGACTTTTTCTAACCATAAGAGGAGCGGCTGATGAGAGGTCTACAAACATAGGAGGCGTAGATGAAGCAGTAACACGGGTGGTGGGCGTCATGAATCCAAAAAGTGCTATCTATATTCAACTCTCAAGGACAGTCTGGTGCGAGACTGCAAACTCGGCTACAAATTTCCACAGGTTCAGAGACGAAGCTGTCAACCGTTGGAAAGAGGAAGTCGTGGCTGGACCGACCACGTGGTGTCTTCAAGTGGGCGTAGATCAAAGAAGGCATAGCCCTATGGTATGAGGGTCAAAGGTGCGAAGGATGCGGTTCTTTCAACCGCAGGTGGAGGCGGTGTAATTTCTCAAGCTATATAACATGAGGAGCTCTCATGTGAAGGGTCTGAGCAGCCAAGCTTGGACACACACTCCATGCAGGTGTGCATGGTGATACGCTTCTGGCAACAGAAGCAACTTCCAAGGGCAAGAAGAATGAGAGTAGACTTTTTGGAGGAGCAACTTCAACGGATAAGATACAAGGTAGAGATTGTTAGAATTTTGCCTTTTATCTTAATTGGATAAGAAATAATATCTAACAATATTAGAAAAATACAATTAATGTTAAACTTGGAGTCCAAGACATTATTCCCTTATTCTATTGTATTGTCATTTCCTAATCCCTATAGAATAGCCATATCCTCTTGTACTTTCCAATCAAAAGTCTCTATCTATAAATAGGGATAGACACCGTTGGAATACAATGCGTCGATGTGTGGGGGTTCCAACGTGTAGTAACTTCGGGTGTGCCAATGTATGACAACATCGCGTGCCAAAACGGGAAGCCACGAAGGATAGTCAAAGAAGGGAGAGAACGAGAGTGGGTTACATGATTCTATTATGGGCACATGATTGTGAGGGAGCGACAATCCTTATAATCTTCTTGAGGTTGCTTAATAGAATTCTGCGGTCTTCTTTGCCAACTATGTTCTCTGTCTGGTTATTTATTTGTTGGTTATTGGCTTTGTCGATGTGGGTGGTTGTGACTTTTGTTGTACATGCTTGGACTGTATCTCGTGTGATATTTTTTTTGGACTTGAAGCTTCCGCAAATCTCTTCAATATCCACGTATCATTCCATAATTTGATGTTCGCACCATCACCAACCCTCTAATGTAAACCTTCAAGTAGCATAGACTTCGCACCCTAGAGGATTCTCCAAGTGTAACTTCGGTTGTGCTTACAACTTGTACCTAGCAGTGATGTCCTTGGAAAGTACCTCATTTCAGTACCTTATATGCCAAGGAGTCCGTATCTAACAGTATCATGCAAAGTTGTCATGTGAGCATAGATTTAATAAAGGCCTGCATGTTTCAAAATCCCAATCATGCTGCCTTCTTTGATTTTCACAATTGGGTCCAGCTGAGCTATGATATTTTCCTTTATATGCCGCTCGATCTACCAAAATCTGGCTATACAACTTTGGATTTCTTTTTAAGAGTCCTGCTGGTAATTGAAAAATATTCTATAGACCTAATAAAAACATCCTTCCCCACCTTTGATAGTAGATTTTCTTTCTGGCCCTGTACTTTTCTCCAAACTCCATCCTTTATGTACCCAAAGACTTGCTTTTTAGATCTTCCAATCACTTCTGGTATTCACATGTTTATCCACTTCTTGTACTTGTAAAAGCTCTTTCAATTCTATTCTCCTCTATAATGGTACTCCCCTGCTAAAGGCTACTTCTGTCTTGGATAAATTAATGTTTTGTCCCAAGCCTGTTCATACTGGCTAAAGAGGTTAGCTAATTTCAAGCATTCATCGTGATTAGCTTTAGCAAAAAGAATCCTGTCATCTACAAAAAAAAAAGATGCGAGATACGAGGACCATTCTTACTGGCTTTTATGCCCTGAATAGAATGGTCATGCAAGGATTGGGTAATAGAAATAGAAAAAGCATCATCACATAGAATAAATAGGTAGGGAGAGAGAGGGTCACCCGGACAAAGTTCACAGGAAGGCACAATCTTTTTGGTCTGATTACCATTGATGGCGAGAGAGAAGTTTACTGATGAGGCACATCCTTGATCTTTGACCTCTATTTATCTCCGATACCCAACCGTCCCAAGATGTAGTCAAGAAACTCCTTCAACTCTATCATATGCTTTTGACATGTCCAACTTGAGTGCCACATGTCCCTTTGAATTTTTGGCATCACTTTTCATTTTGTGGAAAACTTCATAGGAAACTACAACATTGTCTGTAATCATCCTTCTAGGAATAAAAGCATGTTAGTTTTTAGAGACTAGGGCACTCGTTAGAGGTTTCAATCTATTTGCCATGACTTTGGAAGCTATCTTTTACAACACATGACATAAACTAATGGGCCTATATTCTACTAGCTCTACTAGTTTCTCCACTTTGGGAATCAACACAACTAGTGTAGAATTAATTTCCTCAACATTGTTATCGCCTTTCCACCAACTCTTGATGTAGTTGGAAACATCCTACCCAATCATGTTCCAGAATTTGGAAAAACAAAGATTTCAGTTTATATGGTCCTGGCACCTTGTTTGGGTGTATATTCTTAATGGATGCCATGATCTCCTCCTCCTTGATGCCCCTTTCCAATATGTCATTCATATTACTATCCACCTTCCTTTTTAGTCCCCTCCATGCTATCTTGAAATTCCCTGGTGAATTGGATTTAAAAAGATATTCACCAGAATTTCCTTTTCTATCCCCTCCTCCTCTATGATCAACACTCCTTGTTTTTTCTTGAGATTTTCAATTTGATTTATTTTCCTTCTCTGCGATGCCTTATGATGAAAATAAGTTGTATACTTGTCTCCGACCTTCATCTCATTGACTCTTGACCTAGCACCACCAACACTCATCCTCTTTCCGATGCCAAAATTGAATTTCCTTTGCTAGCTCTCTACATCTATGTAGGGTATTACTGCCCGATAATTTTTTCTATTCCTGACTCAAAAGTTTCTGTATTTCTTTGATTTTGTTTTTCATTTCTCCAAAATGTTGATCCTCCCAAAAAGATAAATTTTCATCACAACCAACTAGTTTCTCAAACAGTCCTCCTCACACCTATCTACCCCAAAAAGATATTATCATATCCAGATAATCTTCCTTGTCTGTCCACATGGGCTCAAACATAAAATATTTCTCTCTTTGTTTCTTTTTGTTGTCCTTCTATCTACCGTAGCAATGGGATTGTGATCAGATTCACAAAAAGTGAGGTGAAAGACTTTGCAATAAGAAAAGAGCAAACACCATTCTTGAGTAGCTAAGACTTTGTCTAGTCTTTCTCTTACCAGAGCATTGATACTTTCCCTCTGTTCCCAAGTGTAGGGGCATCCCGAGAAGCCAAGGTCCATCAATGCACATTCATCAATAACAATTTTTGAAGTCCTATAGCCACATATCAGGTTTTGCCCCCCACTTTTCCTCATTAGATACTATCTGATTGAAATCCCAAAAGAAAATGACCGCCTTCAGCCTTCGCATCATATCCCATGTCTAGAATTTATGTTGTTATTCAGACTAGCCATACATCACAATCACCCTCTATCCGTATTTTCCTTCCTCCTATCCGATGACACTTTCCATGTGATGTTGAGAATAGCTAATAACGTCCACCTTTATGTCCTTCCACCATAGCCTGACTCCCCCCGACCTGCCTATGCTAGACAAGCACACTCCCTCAGTGAAACCACAAAACCTTTTGGCTTCCTCAAGTATTAGATCAACAATTTTGGTTTTTGTGAAAAAAAATCTAATTTGGAATCTTTCTCCAACACCAGGTCCAGAGAGCTTTTTTCTGTTGAGTTTGCCTAGTCCTCGACAATTATAGGTTAAGATTTTCATTACTGTTCATGATTTTGGTCTCCACCAAAACCCATTACTTGGAGTTGAGCACTCCCCAAATCTCTCACCTCTACTTGTGCTATCAACTATTTCTTGAAGGAACTCATAATGGGTGGACTATCATCGAGGTTCATCTCAACATGTTTGCTCTCCCTATTTCTTTTGCCCGTGATCTCTTTTGTCTGCTATTCTCCATCCTCTCCTTTGACTTCTGGAACATCTTTTTTTATCAATCTAGTTCTTATTATGATTGGTTTTTCCTCCTCTTCTGGACATTCTTGATTGCTTCAGGTTTTTCTTGCCTGTGCCCTACTGTTCGAGTTTCTATCCCGTTGCTTGTCTTCGATCTGGCTGTACCCCATAAGAAAAGCATAGTTCCTTTTGAGTTGGGAAGCTTGTCTCCTGTCCCCTTTCCTCCATCTCAACACCTCCTTTATCTAAACACAGTTTGCAAAGTGAAGACGTCCTTCACCTCCAAACACTACCTTTCCTTCACCCATGATCTTTGTATTCTACTTCATGGTACTTTGGATCTTTTGATGTTGGATATTGGGTTCTACTACCATGTTTGCAATGCTGATGCTTTGATGGCTACCTCCCAAAGATTGTACACCAATTTCCTATTCTATATCTAGTAGAGTCAATTCTTCATGTCCCCTTTGTTCTTACTGTCACTAATACATCAGATTCGTCCAGTCCATCCCTTTCAACATCTCCTGTCCTATACTCATTAGGCCTTCTCCGTTCTATGCCGATTGTGAACTTCCCAAAACTGAGATAATAGGGTTTCCTTTAATTTTCTGCACTAGAGTATTCCCTCGATCCCCTATGGTGCCCATTTTCCTTCCTTACTTTACGCTCGATAGCTCTAGAACCTTACCCTGTCTATGTATCTTTGTCCTCCTCTTCCACATGGTCCAACTTTCCACATAAGTAACAATAATTTGGAATTTTTTTGTACATGATATTGATCGTTTCTATCTTGCCCTTTTTATCTTTGATTTTTAGTATTCTCTGATCAGTTTTAAGATGTCTAATGCTACTCGCACTCAGATCAAAATTTCCCAGCCCAACTCTTCTTGATCCAACTCGACATCCTCTTAGATTTTCCCTGTAATAGTTCTAGTTGCAGTGCTTGAGTGATGTCTCAGAGGGATCCCATATAGCCGGACCCAAAACAAGTAATCTGAGAAATTGATACTTCCTTGAACATATCTTTCATCTACCTCGTTCGTAAGCAAAAGCTTGTTGTCAAAGTTCTAGGGTCCCCCATCCAGAACCCTTCTTTTGTCCTTCTAGTGCATAAATTGGATGATGAATGCTTCCTTATCAATTTATTTGAAGACAACTTTATCCTTCAATGACCAAGCCACAACCAAAGTTCATTTCACATCCCAAAAATTATATGTTCAACTCATCAAAACAAAGGAATATTTTTATTTTGGATAATTCAACTAGGGTATTTATGGAAAATATATTGTAAAAAGTAGAGTTGAATAGAAAATTACACTTTCATACTAAAAAGAAGGTTTATTTACATAAAGCCCCAAACTAGCTAAAAGTGGGTGTAAATGGGTGAATTAAATGCAGAAAAATATGGAAAATTGTGAGAAAAAAAATGTGAAAATTGGGTGGCATTTGGAATGTATCCATGATTAGTTAGAGAATTTTCTTTAGTCACAAATTTATACTAAGAGATAAAAAATGGGTTGTCCATAATTTTTTAGTGCATATGTTGACAAGATCATAAGTTCTAACAATTTTGATTGTACATGAATAACTTTTGATGACTGGAGAGAAACCACGACTTGTAGTCCAACTGGCATAGTTCTTCCTCTTCATCTTAGATTTAGTGTTTTCTTATGAATGAGCAAAAACCTAAGTTCCCATGTTGAGAGTGGGTGATATGTATTGTACTCTCTACCTACACCTATATGTTTGTAACTTATGATCTCATCACTACAATTCTACATTGCTTAGCTTATTTTTTTTAAAAAGAGTAATCAAATCCATTACCTAGTCTGATTAGATTTAAATTTTTTGTTTGCATCTATGCATGTTATCATCACTTAACTCTCCTTACTCAAAGAAAAACCTCATAATGACCAATAATAATAAAGATACCAATGGTTAGAAATCACCCTTTGTGGCCTAGGAACCCAAACATCATGTTTCTCTGGGAAAGATGGCTAGTATTTGAGAAAGTGAGAGGGATCAAACACATTGATCTTCTAACTGACTAGTGAAATGAATTCATGGAATGGTCACATTTTTGTTATCATGCCACTATTTAAGCATAGTGGCATTAGGAGAACAACCCGGTGTACTGAATTATAAATAGTGTTGCATGTGGATCTAACCCCTTCAACACTTGTTCTTTCATGATCTTACATTCCATTCATTAAAAGAAAATTTAAAGCCAAAAAAGATGCCAAAACCCAAGTTTTGGGTGGAAAACCTCCTCCATAATCTATATGGTTCTTCAATACCTCTTTCCATGTAAAAGGGATGTACCACCAAAATGAAAAGATGTCAATGTACACAAAATAAAATATAAATGTTGTAATATATGTATCTATACAAATATATGCAATCTCAAGTCAAACATAGGAGACATTCTCGTATTCCTTCTACACATCCTTCTCTCCATTGCCTACTCAGGGAGATAACGAATGTCTCATTTTGATATCATTTTCATGTAACCCGGTGTCAGATCATATGCATAATTGTTGTTCAGTGGGATTCCTTGAATTTTCATATAAACACTTTGATGTTCCTAGAGTTGGATATAGTGGTGAGGAAGTGTTTTTGGGAAGAATAATTAGAAACAAAGATAGGGATAGATATGCTCTATGATCTCAAGAAGTTGGGCAGCTTGGCCATATCAAGTGGTAAGGAGATGAGCATGATGTCAAGTTGAGGCAATCACATGTGTTGAAAATATTCGTTAGGCAACTAAATTTAGATTTCATGCTACTCAAGGACGAGTAACAATTAAGTTTGGGGTTATTGATGAATGCATATTCATCCTAGTCTGGGTTGCATTTTCATACTAATTTGCATTCATTCACATAATTTTACTTTAGAACTAGCTTTTTATGTTTTCTTAATTTTATTTTAATTTGTAGGATTTTGATCCAGATCCCTAACTCTCATGGCATGTTTTAGGTTCATTATATACAGACCACCATAGGTGAGGGTGTCCCTCTAACCGATTAGATGGTACAAGAATTTTTTGTAGAATAGACTAGATTTTCATTGATATATCCCTTCATCAGTTGATGTATTTGTCAATAAACATATTCATCGGTTCCAACCCTACAACACATGCCAATGGTTCCCTAGGGGATGGGCTTGTTTCTATATATAATTTTCATCAATCGACCTTTGATGACAGGTTTGCATTCACGCAACAATGACATGTCTGTCCCATGTACCAATGATTGCTCTAACTCCACCAACTAAAAGTTGTTCTACCTTCCTCCACTAATGATCATCCTAGAATCAAACTTCGATGAATATCCCATTTTGTTTCAACTAAAAAGAGTTCTAACCGAACCTCTAGTGAAGATTCAACCCTGGTCACCGATGGGATTGCTACATCCTTACATTGATGCCCAACCATCAATAGTTGGATAGACCCTATCCTCCAACTAGTTACCTATACTTGTCAACCTACAATGTTACCAACCAATGAGTGCCTTGCACTTTCCAACTGACAATTGCTCTGCACTACCAATAAAAATAATATACTAGATGACAAATAAGAGTCTAGACTGATGAAGACCATGTGAACCCCTCCAATGATGGGAGTTGGCTCTGACCTAGCGGCGACGTGCGTGCTCTGCGGAGGGCGTCCTTTCGGCGGCGGCCGGCGCCGTCCCAATCTCGGTTAGGCACTCCGCCTACCGAGATCTACCCCCTTGGTTCTTTGCGTCGTGATCAGGGTGAGATGCTACCCTCTCCGTTCACGAGAAGGATCACGCGGCAGAGCGCCATGTTGGCGAGACAGGCCGTCCAAGACAGAAGAGAGGGATTTGCGACGACTACCATACCTCCGGATACCGTTATCCAGGACATCCGTCACGTCCTTCGATCACCAACCCCGGCGACCAGTCCGATGGAGCCAGAGGGCGGCCGCGAAGTGGGGGCTGTTGTCGTGCAGGTTCAAGGTTTTGATAGTCCGGCTGTCAACCCTAGCGAGGCAACAGTGCCGACGGCTGCTTCAACCGAGAAGACGAGTTCGGGTAATCAAGATGCGGTTGCACGTCCTTTGCATGGCGATTCGTCCTCCGCAAGGTCAGGAGGGCAGATGAACCTGCCGGTGTTTCCCACTAATAGCAGCCGTCTGGAAGAGGAGGGAGGACAGAGACCTCGGGAGACCCGTAGCAGCGACGACGTGCTGGACCGAAACCCTAGATCGGCTGTCACAAACCGCGATCCTAGAAGACCATCTCCAGTGCAATGGGAGATGGGGGTACCAAAGGACACGTGCTACAGATGCTTGGGGAAAGGACATTGGCAGTCCCAATGTCAAAACGCCATTGTTTGTTACAAGTGCAGAAGACCGGGTCATGTTGCTAGGCGATGTACCTTCGCCCCTCGTCCTCAACCACCCAACATCTTCTCCATGGAGGAATTCCCGGCGATGAGAACTGGCGTTCCGGCTCGAGGTGGACCTCAACATGTTCCCAAAAGAGTTGCAGTCAATCTCGGACCTGATACAGAAGAAAGGAAGAATAGAGCTGCGGCTCTTGGTCGTGCTGTGGAGATAGCATGGCAGTCCTGTACTACCTGGGAGGCCTTGGGTCCTGTGTTGCAGAAGATGTGGCCGCACGCGACAGATATATATCGTCATGCTCGTAGCAAAGCTGTTGCCTTCTTTGAATCTAAGGAGCTAGCGATGGATTCTTGTAAAAATGGTAGTTTCCAGTTCCAAAACAACAGAGTTACCCTCAAATCCTTGGAGGACGGTGAGCCTTGCTCCAAGAAGGAAGCTTTATGGTTCTGGATCGCCAATCTTCCTATTGTCTGTTGTGATGATGATGCCATTGATAGTATTGTTAACAACTTTGGCAGATTGGTCCTTGTTTCGGACTGGATGCGTAACCACGACGACATTTCTGGTATCTTGGTCCTTGTTGAAGCCTTCAGAGAGGATGTACCACAATATGTGGCCCTTACTTATGGCGATCGGAGGTCGGATGTGATGTTGCAGATGGTAGCAAGAGGGAGTCCTAGATCATCCCTTTTCTCACGCACTGAGATTGGCGAGGAGCTAGGTATTCCTATGGAAGCTCTCTCTATCCACAGAACAGCTTACGTTAATGAGGCACTACAAACGGAGGTTCCTGAGTATACAGCCGTTCTCACTGAGTCAGAAAAGAAGGATGAGCAGCCGCTGATTGCCGTTGAAGATGAGCCAGCCAGAGAAGAAGAAAACCAGCAGCAACGTGAGGCACAACACAGTAGAGTCGTGTTCGATGATGAAGGGAATAGGGTCCGTTTACAGCTGAGCAGTGTTCGGGATTTCATTCACCTTGGCGATGGGAGCTCACGGGCAGGCCATAATGGCAGCAGACGTCGGCCAAGATTTGCGTGTGAAGAGGGGCCTTCTTCTCAGTTTGATAGTTGAGTACATGGGCAGCGTCTACAAGGACACAGAAGACGTTTATCAGAAGGCGAGACTCCGTTCTCGGATGATGACTGGATTGATAGAGACAGTGATGTTTGCCGTGGAGGCTGCTAGCCGTAGTATCATCCTTGTTTCTTCTCTATGGATTCCAAAATCTTATTCTGGAATATTAGAGGAGCGGCGAACAACAAAACTAGAAGAGTCCTCGGCAGACTTTGTAGAAGACACTCCCCGAAGATTGTTTGCATTGTTGAACCTCTCCTACATGCTCTTGTTGCGGAGGAGCTTCTTGATATTGTTAGGCTGGACTGGACTTCTAGTAATGAGGAGGAAGGTGGTAAGCTCTGGCTTTACGTTGATAATGAGCTAAACCCCACTGTGGTCCGGAAGCATAGACAGCATATTACTCTTAAGCTTAATGTGGCAGACAATCCTGTTTTCTTTGTTACTTTGGTTTACGCGAGCTGCAATCATGTGTCTAGAAGGAATCTCTGGGAGGACATCAATGATCTTTCTAATATGATGGGTGATGAGGCATGGCTGATTACAGGTGATTTTAATACCATCAGAGATA